>CM042419.1:4619686-5357186 GCA_023634145.1 Thymallus thymallus
TCTGTTCTATGTGTTCTATATCTAGATCTGCTCTATGTGTTCTATGTGTTCTATATCTAGATCTGTTCACTTTTTCTATTCTTCCCGGTCTTCAGTTTCATTTTTTTGCGTCTTTTACTTTGGGTTTTGTACACCAGCTTCAAACAGTACAAATACAATACAATATTTTAGGTTATTGAAAATATATTTCACAGCGGTTTAGATGGTGCAATTATTTTCTACAATATACATTGCTTGTTTTGTCACATAAACTGAAATTAGGCAAACTATTAGAATTTTAGCAACCAGGAAATGGCAGAGGGATTTCTGCATTGTGAATCTTTAACAGTGCCGAAAAAGAGGCATTGTTCTGTTTTCTGGCACTCAGGTGGTTTAGGGACCATCGTAAAAAAAAGTGCAATACCTGTGATTGCATGTAAGCAAAAAAATACATGTTTTTGCATTCTCATTCAGGAGGGTTAGCCCTATATGAAGATTACACACACTGCATAGGGCCTCCAGTCACTGAAGGGCCTAACATTTTTATTAGTTACCTCTAACTACTAATGGTGCTATATTTGACCCATTTACAATGATACTTTTTAAAAGCTTCCTATCCAGGTGAAATGGAGATGTAAAACCACATAACGTAAAGTCACGGACCCCCCTCATCGATGCCGCATTCATTAGAATTCCAGTCCACTTTCCTGAATTTAAAGGCACATTTCTTGTGATAGGTCTAACTCTGAATACCTTTCTATCCATATGAGCTACTTTGAAGAATCTAAACCTTTTATCTGCTTACTTGTAAATGAAGTAATGAGGGAATAACACACACATGGCCGTGGAACAGCTGAGTAGCCAATTGGGGGGGGGGTAATTCCTATACCGTTCACCAGATTTGGATGTAAACACCCTGCACTTTCGACTCATATTCATTATTTAATTACAACTCCAATTACTTTAGACTTTTACTCAAGTAGTATTTTACTGGGTGACTTTCACTTTTACTGGTATCTTTACTTTTACTCAAGTATGACAATTGGGTACTTGTTCCACCGCTGACACATTGCAACAAATAATGAGAAGCATTTAGAACAATACCAGTCAGAGGAGGTTAAGCAAACGTTTCTGAGTGTTGATATGAATGGGAAAGTAATGCTTCCGCGGAGGGGGAAGTACTGAGCCTTGTTCAACCAACAAATGCAAACCGTCTCAGTATGGCGCAGTGACTATGTAAATAATGTGAATGGGGCAGACATTCACTTCTGAGGGCTGCTCCACATGGGGTGCTGTTCATTTGGATTAAATCTCATTTAAAAATGAAATCCAAAACCAATTCATCACATTGGCAAGGTATCCAGTTAAACATTCAGCCATGCTGAAAGTCATCGGCCTTGCTGCCCTGCTCACCTGAATGTCAGTAGGAAATATCTGAGATATTAGGAAATAAGAGACAGACGAGGGCCTCGTGACTTCAAACCTCAACATAGGGTTAAGTGTCCTAGCACTCAAGGACACAAACACACACACACACACACACACACATTCACACATCACTCAAGGACACACACAAACACTCACTCACACACACACACACACACACACACACACATTTGCATACAGACACATTTGCACATCACTCATGGATACATACTGTCAGGCTCTGGCCATAGAGAAGCCTATTGCTTCTCTATGGAGCCACGGTCAGAGTCTGACAGGTCTATGTGTGTAGTTCTATGTGGTGTTTTGTGTTGGATCCCTAATTAGAGGCAGCTGCATTGCATTGACTCTAATTAGGGATCCTACATATGTTTGTATGTTCCACACCCTAGGTGTGGTTCATTGTCTACATGTCCGTCGTCAAAGTAAGTGTGTTCTCCGTTGTTGTATATTCTTTGTTAATTTTGCATAGTTCTGATTAAGTATAGTTTATATCAATAAACTTTATGTCGAACTATAACTGCGCTGCGCCTTGGTCTCTTCACACACACACACACACACACACACACACACACACACACACACACACACACACACACACACACACACACACACACACACACACACACACACACACACACACACACACACACACACACACACACACAGGAATTCCAATAAAGCATAAGCTACTGTATTACCTTAGAGTGTGAAAGCATACTATACTCTGTGCCCAGCCATCATGTTGCTTGCTTTGACTTCACTACTACAACAATCTTAGCTGATCAAAAGTTTTTATAGTAACATGTTTCTCAATACGAGCACTTAGTGGAGTATATTTGGCCTACAGTAATAACCAAACAGTTGTTGCATTATAACAGGATTTGACACTAGCAGACACTCAGAGTTCTTTCGAAGCTGTGAAATGTAAGGGTTTAGGTTGACATTTAACATTTTACACCTATAGTGATGAAAGTCATGGTAATTTATACTTTCAATACATATTGTGTGTGTGTACATTTTTTATTGTGCCTTTATTTAACCAGGTAAGTCATTGAGAACACATTCTCTGTTACAATAAAGACCAAGATGAGAGGGTTAATTGTGTGTGTGTGTGTGTGTGTGTGTGTCTGTGTGTGTCTGTGTGTGTGTGTGTGTGTGTGTGTGTGTGTGTGTGTGTGTGTGTGTGTGTGTGTGTGTGTGTGTGTGTGTGTGTGTGCGTGTGTGTGTGTGTGTGTGTGTGTGTGTGTGTGTGTGGGTGGGAACAGGATATGTTAAAACTGTCATTAGCATTTATAATCTGTTTGTTGAAGTGTGAGAAAACCATTTCCTTTTTTGCTGCTTCTTGGGACTTAATGTATCACTCAATGTATCAAGACAGTCAAGACAGTCAAGATAGCACTAGCCAAGAAACGATAAGGCGCTGCTTGCATCTTTTGTGCTGTTTAAGTATTAAGGAAGTAAGTGAGACATTTTGAGAGGATGGCCAATGGTTTTTTCATGGTTCTGTTGGTCCTTTTGACATTCTGCGGTAAGGAATTCAAATCTTACACTCATATTATGCAAAGTCTATATTTTAGTTATGAGTTTTGTACTTATCTTTTTAAAAAGAAATGATGATTCAATTCATTTTTTATTCCACTTTGTAACACATTAAAATGTAAAGAAATCCAAGTGGTCTGAATACTTTTGCAAGGCACTATATTGTTTTATGTTCTGTAGATTTGAGAAGACAGACGGCAGGTTCAACAGGAAAGTGAGCCTGTCACGTAGCCAGTAGCCTTCATTCACAGAATCTACTGTAGCTGTGATTATTTTGCAGAGATGTGTGCTCTTTTGTGGGATGAAAATGTCACCCATTGTATTCTGCTGAATTCAACAGTCTCTCGATATTGTTGTTACATATTCTTGTGTAAAAACACAGCCTTATATATGGTTATGATTAAGTTTTATCAACCTATTGTACACACAGGTGCACATTCTGATAACCTAACCAACAATGGAACTGATAGGACAACCACTGAAAAAGAGCATGTTGAGTAACATGATGCCATGAAAATGAACTACACTGCTTTTGTTATTAAATTATATGCACATCTTATTCAAAACATAAAGGCCCTGTACAGTCGTGGCCATTTGAGAATGACACAAGTAAGTATTGGTCTCCACAAAGTTTGCTGCCTCAGTGTTGATGATGGCAATTTGCATATACTCCAGAATGTCATGAAGAGTGATCAGATGAATTGCAATTAATTGCAAAGTCCCTCTTTGCCATGAAAATGAACTTAATCCCCCAAAAACATTTCCACTGCATTTCAGCCCTGCCACAAAAGGACCAGCTGCCATCATGTCAGTGATTGTCTCATTAACACAGGTGAGAATGTTGACGAGGACAAGGCTGGAGATCACTCTGTCATGCTGATTGAGTCAGAATAACAGACTGGAAGCTTTAAAAGGAGGGTGGTGCTTGAAATCATTGTTCTTCCTCTGTCAACCATGGTTACCTGCAAGGAAACACGTGCCGTCATCATTCCTTTGCACAAAAAGGGCATCACAGGCAAGGATATTGCTGCTGGTAAGATTTCACCTAAATCAACCATTTATCGGATCATCAAGAACTTCAAGGAGAGAGGTTAAATTGTTGTGAAGAAGGCGTCAGGTTGCCCAAGAAAGTCCAGCAAGCGCCAGGACGTCCCCTAAAGTTGATTCAGCTGCGGGATCGGGGCACCACCAGTGCAGAGCTTGCTCAGGAATGACAGCAGGCAGGTGTGAGTGCATCTGCACGCACAGTGAGGCAAAGACTTTTGGAGGATGGCCTGGTGTCAAGAAGGGCAGCAAAGAAGCCACTTCTCTCCAGGAAAAACATCAGGGTATGACTGATATTCTGCAAAAGGTACAGGGATTGGACTGCTGAGGACTGGGGTAGAGTCATTTTCTCTGATGAATCCCCTTTCCGATTGTTTGGGCCATCCGGAAAACACCTTGTCCGGAGAAGACAAGGTGAGCGCTACCATCAGTCCTGTGTCATGCCAACAGTAAAGCATCCTCAGACCATTCATGTGTGGGGTTGCTTCTTAGCCAAGGGAGTGGGCTCACTCACAATTTTGCCTAAGAACACAGCCATGAATAAAGAATGGTTCCAACACATCCCCCGAGAGCAACTTCTCCCAACCATCCAAGAACAGTTTGGTGATGACCAATGCCTTTTCCAGCATGTTGGAGCACCTTGCCATAAGGCAAAAGTGATAACTAAGTGTCTCGGGGAACAAAACATAGACATTTTGGGTCCAGGGCCAGGAAACTCCCCAGACCTTAATCCCATTGAGAACTTGTGGTCGATCCTCAAGAGGCGGGTGGACAAACAAAAACCCACAACTTCTGACAAACTCCAAGCATTGATTATGCAAGAATAGCCTGCCATGAGTCAGGATGTGGCCCAGAAGTTAATTGACAGCATGCCAGGGCGGATTGCAGAGGTCTTGAAAAAGAAGGGTCAACTCTGTAAATATTGACTCTTTGCATAAACTGAATGTCATTGTCAATGAAAGCCTTTGACACTTATGGAATACTTGTAATTATACTTCAGTGTACCATAATAACTACTGACAGAAAGATCTAAGAACACTGAAGCAGCAAACTTTGTGGAGACCAATACTTGTGTCATTCTCAAAACTTTTGGCCACGACTGTACACACAACTGATGTACAATACATTTGACACAGTTGAGGCGATATACACTCTTAGAAAAAAGGGTTGTCCCCATAGGAGAACCCATTTTGGTTCCAGGTAGAACCCTTTTTGGTATTTTTTTGGAACCCTTTTTATATTATGCAAAGTCTATATTTTAGTTATGAGTTTTGTATTTATATTTTTTTAAAGAAATTATGATTCAATTCATTTTTAGTTCCACTTTGTAACACAATAAAATGTAAAGAAATCCAAGGGGTCTGAATACTTTTGCAAGGCACTTTATATTGTTTAATGTCCTGCGGATTTGAGAAGAAAGATGGCAGGTTCTTTTACTCTGTTTTTACGATCAAAATAAGATCTTAGTCTTAGAAAAAAAAGCTAAAATTTACTAACTTGTAGTCGTATTTGCTCATAGTTGTGTGTAAGTATCATCTTTTGAAACGGTGAACAAAGCCAATAAAAGGTCAGGTGTGGTTAAGAGGTGCCGCCTCCTTGTCTTTTCATATACCAACTTCCCACACACACACACACACACACACAATCACGCAGCACTCATGGACACATTTGCGCATTACTCACAAACACCAACACACACACACATTCACATATCACTCAAGGACACAAACACACACACACACACATTTGCATACAGACACATTTGCGCATCACTCATGGATACATACACACACACACACACATTCACACATCACTCAAGGACACAAACACACACACACAGACACACACAAACACACACACACACACACACACACAGGAATTCCAATAAAGCATAAGCTACTGTATTACCTTAGAGTGTGAAAGCATACTATACTCTGTGCCCAGCCATCATGTTGCTTGCTTTGACTTCACTACTACAACAATCTTAGCTGATCAAAAGTTTTGTTTTCTGATCACAGCGTGATGAGACATGATGTATTTTCAAATTGTTTATCGTTACACGTTTCTCAATACGAGCACTTTGTGGAGTATATTTGCCCTACAGTAATAACCAAACATTTGTTGCATTATCACAGTATTTGACACTAGCAGACACTCAGTCAGAGTGCTTTCGAAGCTGTGAAATGTAAGGGTTTAGTGTGTGTGTCTGTGTGTGTGTGTGGGTGGGAACAGGATATGTTAAAACTGTCATTGTCATTTATAATCTGTTTGTTGAAGTGTGAGAAAACCATTTCCTTTTTTTGCTGCTTCTTGGGACTTAATGTATCACTCAATGTATCAAGACAGTCAAGACAGTCAAGATAGCACTAGCCAAGAAACGATAAGGCGCTGCTTGAATCTTTTGTGCTGTTTAAGTATTAAGGAAGTAAGTGAGACATTTTGAGAGGATGGCCAATGTTTTTTTCATGGTTCTGTTGGTCCTTTTGACATTCTGCGGTAAGGAATTCAAATCTTACACTCATATTATGCAAAGTCTTGTCACTTGCGGGTGCATACCTCGACTAAGACGCAGCGCAGGGAATATAGTTTGACATTGTTTTTTTTTTTGATTTACTATGTATATAAATTATACAAATGAACGAACTACACAATACAAACAAACACGAACGAACAAACGTCAAAACGTACAAAATCAAACACGATAAGGAAACGTAACGTTCACGAACACAAACATGAATGAACGGACGGACGTAACAAAGTTGCACACTTACTGCCACCGTGACTGCAAAATAATCGATAACGACCCACAACCCAGTGTGAAAATCTACAAACCTATGTAGGATCCCTAATTAGAGACGATGCGCTACAGCTGCCTCTAATTAGGGATCCCACACAAACCACCACCTAGAAACAGAAAGAATAGACCTGTCAGACTCTGACCATGGTTACATAGAGAAGCACATAGGCTTCTCTATGGCCAGAGCCTGACAGTACCCCCCCCCCAAAGCGCGGACTCCTGGACGCCAAAGAACACACACAAATACATGGGGGGGGTATTAGGGAGGGAAGATTAGTCTGTCGGTGGAGGTTCTGGCTCCGGCGAAGTGGACAGTTTTCTCCCATGCCCCTTTTTTATAACCGGCCCGGACTGGGTACCGGTGGGGCAAACGGCTCCGGCCATGGAGCTGGGCAATAAACCGGGCCCGGACTGGGCACCGGTGGGGAAAACGGCTCCGGCCATGGAGCGGGGAAAATAACCGGGCCCGGACTAGGTACCGGTGGAGCGGACTGCTCTGGCTCAGGAGCGGAGCAGACGGCTGGACCCGGATTGGGCACCGGTGGAGCGGACTGCTCAAGCTCTGGAGCGGAGCAGACGGCTGGACCCGGAATTGGCACCAGTGGCGCGGACTGCTCAGGCTCTGGAGGGGAGCAGACGGCTGGAACCGGAATGGGCACCGGTGGAGCGGACTGCTCAGGCACTGGAGCAGAGCAGACGGCTGGATGCGGAATGGGCACTGGTGGAGCGGACTGCTCTGGCTCAGAAGCGGAGCAGACAGCTGGACCCGGATTGGGCACCGGTGGAGTGGACTGATCTGGCTCAGGAGCGGAGGAGACGGCTGGACCCGGATTGGGCACCGGTGGAGCGGACTGCTCAGGCTCTGGAGCGGAGCAGACGGCTGGACCCGGAATGGGCACCGGTGGAGCGGACTGCTCTGGCACTGGGGCAGAGCAGACGGCTGGACCCGGATTGGGCACCGGTCGAGCGGACTGCTCTGGCTCAGGAGCGGAGCAGACGGCTGGACCCGGATTGGGCACCGGTGGAGCGGACTGCTCTGGCTCAGGAGCGGAGCAGACTTTGTGAGGTTTCTGGCTGCGGACCTTTGCTGGAGGTTCCGGGCTGCGGACCTTCGCTGGAGATTCCGGGCTGCGGACCTTCGCTGTAGGTTCCGGGCTGCGGACCTTTGCTGGAGGTTCCGGGCTACGGAGGGCCGGCACAGGACGTACCGGACTGGGGAGGCGCACCTGGTGTCGGGTGTGGGGAGCAGCGACGGGTCGTACCGGACTGGGGAGGCGCACCGGAGGTCGGATGCGTGGAGCTGGCACAGGAAGCACCTGGCTAGGCGCACGCACTGGAGGTCGGGTGCGGGGAGACGGCACGGGTCGTACCGGACTGGGGAGGCGCACCGGAGGTCGGATGCGTGGAGCCGGCACTGGAAGCACCTGGCTGGGCGCACGCACTGGAGGTCGGGTGCGGGGAGTAGGGCAGAGGTCCGGACCCGGACTGGACATCGGTGAAGCGGATTGCTCTGGCATGGGAGTGGAGACGACGACCGGACCCGGACTGGGCCACTCCGCCGTCTATCTCCCTCAATTCTTCCAAAACCGCTCCAAAATGCTCCTCCAAATAAACCTCCTGCTCCATGCTCTGCGCCCCCCATTTGTACCTTGGCCTCTCCATGCTCCACGGGGGGGGGGGGGGGCTATGGGGGTGGTCTGGCTACAGATAGGAAGAGCCTGCCTGTACCCCCCAATGAATTGAATTGATGAATTGATGATTCAATTCATTTTTAATTACACTTTGTAACACAATAAAATGTAAAGAAATCCAAGGGGTCTGAATACTTTTGCAAGGCACTTTATATTGTTTAATGTTCTGTAGATTTGAGAAGACAGACGGCAGGTTCAACAGGAAAGTGAGCCTGTCACGTAGCCAGTAGCCTTCATTCACAGAATCTACTATAGCTGTGATTATTTTGCAGAGATGTGTGCTCTTTTGTGGGATGAAAATGTCACCCATTGTATTCTGCTGAATTCAACAGTCTCTCTATATTGTTGTTACATATTCTTGTGTAAAAACACAGCCTTATATATGGTTGTGATTAAGTTTTATCAACCTATTGTACACACAGGTGCACATTCTCATAACCTAACCGAACCAAGTGAGAATGAAAACAATGGAACTGATAGGACAACCACTGAAAAAGAGCATGGTGAGTAACATGATGCCATGAAAATGTACCACACTGCTGTTGTTATTAAATTATATGCACATCTTATTCAAAACATAAAGGCCCTGAACACACAACTGATGTACAATACATTTGACACAGTTGAGGTGATATACACTCTTAGAAAAAAGGGTTGTCCCCATAGGAGAACCCTTTTTGGTTCCAGGTAGAACCCTTTTTGGTTTCAGGTAGAACCCTTTTTGGTTCCAGGTAGAACCCTTTTTGGTTTCAGGTAGAACACTTTTTGGTTTCATGAAAAAGACTCTCTGTTGTATTACAATCAATCTGCCAAATGTGTTGTACTTCAGTTGTAAAACCTGACTGTGTACAAGGCCAGTAGAATAGCCACTAAGCAACAAGTAAAAGCAAACAAAACTGGCTTTTTATTTCCTTCTTGTTCTTCAGAAGTGAGCCGACTTCCTGATTTAACTCGACTGTCTATCACCTGTCTGGGTTTGTCGATCATGCTCATTCTCTCATATGTTGTCATCACCCTCTTTCACAAACTGAAGACACACAGGTTGGTGATACTGGTCCTGTTTGGATTCTAGCAGTAGGCGACCGTTAACAAAAACAATCAAACTGGATTTTATATATAAATACCTGACTTTTTTCGGTGAGTTAATGGCTAAAAGTAATGTATAGCAACACGGTGTTGTGTTCGAGACCACCTAGAGCGAGACTGATTCAAGACTTAGACCGGAGCAAATCGAGTCCTAGTCAAGACCGAGACCGGGAGGGGGGACGAGACCGAGTCAAGACCGAGACCGGGAGGGGGACAATTCAAGACCATGACTGCAATTTTGTCAATGACCACCATAATAGGAGTTCAAAATGTCCAGTATTTATGTGTTCATATTTCAGAACAACATACAGTGGGGAGAACAAGTATTTGATACACTGCCGATTTTGCAGGTTTTCCCACTTACAAAGCATGTAGAAGTCTGTAATTTTTATCATAGGTACTCTTCAACTGTGAGAGACGGAATCTAAAACAAAAATCCAGAAAATCACATTGTATGATTTTTAAGTAATTAATTTGCATTTTATTGCATGACATAAGTATTTGATACATCAGAAAAGCAGAACTTAATATTTGGTAGAGAAACCTTTGTTTGCAATTTTCAGAGATCATACTTTCCTGTAGTTCTTGACCAGGTTTGCACACACTGCAGCAGGGATTTTGGCCCACTCCTCCATACAGACCTTCTCCAGATCCTTCAGGTTTCGGGGCTGTCGCTGGGCAATACGGACTTTCAGCTCCCTCCAAAGATTTTCTATTGGGTTCAGGTCTGGAGACTGGCAAGGCCAATCCAGGACCTTGAGATGCTTCTTACGGAGCCACTCCTTAGTTGCCCTGGCTGTGTGTTTCGGGTCGTTGTCATGCTGGAAGACCCAGCCACGACCCATCTTCAATGCTCTTACTGAGGGAAGGAGGTTGTTGGCCAAGATCTCGCGATACATGGCCCCATCCATCCTCCCCTCAATACGGTGCAGTCGTCCCGTCCCCTTTGCAGAAAAGCATCCCCAAAGAATGATGTTTCCACCTCCATGCTTCACGGTTGGGATGGTGTTCTTGGGGTTGTACTCATCCTTCTTCTTCCTCCAAACACGGCGAGTGGAGTTTAGACCAAAAAGCTCTATTTTTGTCTCATCAGACCACATGACCTTCTCCCATTCCTCCTCTGGATCATCCAGATGGTCATTGGCAAACTTCAGACGGGCCTGGACATGCGCTGGCTTGAGCAGGGGGACCTTGCGTGCGCTGCAGGATTTTAATCCATGACGGCGTAGTGTGTTACTTCTTTGAGACTGTGGTCCCAGCTCTCTTCAGGTCATTGACCAGGTCCTGCCGTGTAGTTCTGGGCTGATTCCTCACCTTCCTCATGATCATTGATGCCCCATCAGGTGAGATCTTGCATGGTGCCCCAGACCGAGGGAGATTGACCGTCATCTTGAACTTCTTCCATTTTCTAATAATTGCGCCAACAGTTGTTGCCTTCTCACCAAGCTGCTTGCCTATTGTCCTGTAGCCCATCCCAGCCTGGTGCAGGTCTACAATTTTATCCCTGATGTCCTTACACAGCTCTCTGGTCTTTGCCATTGTGGAGAGGTTGGAGTCTGTTTGATTGAGTGTGTGGACAGGTGTCTTTTATACAGGTAACGAGTTCAAACAGGTGCAGTTAATACAGGTAATGAGTGGAGAACAGGAGGGCTTCTTAAAGAAAAACTAACAGGTCTGTGAGAGCTGGAATTCTTACTGGTTGGTAGGTGATCAAATACTTATGTCATGCAATAAAATGCAAATTAATTATTTAAAAATCATATTTTTGTTTTAGATTCAGTCTCTCACAGTTGAAGTGTACCTATGATAAAAATTACAGACCTCTACATGCTTTGTAAGTAGGAAAACCTGCAAAATCGGCAGTGTAAAAAATAATAATATAATGATAACTATTATTTTCAATGATGTTCTGATTTAATCTCTTCAGTTTTTGTTGGAAATTAAAGGGTTAACACTGAAGAGAAAAAAAAGATCCAATCAGGATTTTTCTTTGGTGGTCTCTGGGAAGATAAATCTAGCTAGCTAAGTCAGTTACTGTATATCCTAGGGGCCATCAGAAGCTAGATAAAGGCATCTGCCATTCAACTGTATTAGGGCAACATTTTGGAGTGACAGTGGAATCAACCAATCACATTTTGACTCTTCTTAGTAAAAGTATTTATCTTCAACTCGCAATTTGTGGATTATTTTCTGTTAGATTCAAATTGTATGTTAAACATCACAGCATAGTTGAAAGATATATTGCGTGTAGAAATAAGAAGAGGGTGGCCAGCAGAGATAGGTGGGATGAGCTGAAGGAAACTGAGGGTTGGGATGTGGAACTGGAGACAAGTGGGAGTGGAGATGCTGGATGCTGCTTCAAAGAAAAAAAATGAAGTCAAAATAAACAAGAACAAAAAAGCATGTTTGAATGTATGTGCACACACACGGCCACACAGTTTTTTGGGGGGGAGGGGACTTGGGGAACTGTGGGGGGGATCTTGGATGGTTGGTGGCCTGGCGGTTGGGAGCTTGGGCCGGTGGTCAATAAGACTTGGTGGGAGATCTGTCGACGTGCCCTTGAGCGGCGCTCGACCCTGGTTGATCCTGTGGGTCACTCTGCATGGGCGTCTGCTAGATGACTGAATGTAATGTTAATGTTGAGCGTCTTCACTGCAGGTAGATTGTACGTTTTAATATTCAATAAATACCAAAAGAAATACATACATTTCTACTGGAATTACTTCATTCTCCAAAATGTCTAGCCATTCTGGATATTTGAATCCAGCTAATGGATAAAAAAAAATATATGGAGCACACTAGATTAAGATTAAGATTAGGACTAAAACCTTAAACTCACTTTGTAGAACATTGCGTTTGCAGGGTTGTGGGTTCAATTCCCACGTGGGAACAGTATGAAAAATGTATGCACTCACTACTGTAAATTGCGCTGTATAAGAGTGTCTGCTAAATGACATAAATGTAAAAAAATGTGTCTCTCCCTTCAAGACTGCTTATTTATCTGAAACTATTTACCTACAAGTGTTACTGAACATTGTGACTTAAAGGGTTAAATGTGTGTCTGTGTGACAGCGCTAATGCTCTCTGTTTGTGTTGTAGGACTATGTCTCAACAGGATGTGGAACAACACCAGCCTGAGGTAGCTAACTGATCTATTTACCTAGAAGTGATTGAAAGGTGTTAAAACTATTCTAATGTTTAAATTCTATGTTTGTTCTGCAAGGCCTGCTTTATACACGAGCTATATCCCCTGTTTGATGATGAGGCACAACATGTGTCTGTTTAACATAAAGCATGTGATGATATGTAGCCTCTGTTGTTCTCAGGTCTCTCGTATGCGTGAGAAGAAAGTAGGCAGAGGGTACAGAAGCTACAAAGAGAAGATCAACTCAGTCTACATGTGCATGCCTTACAAATTACAAGCACAGGGAGCAGGACATGACCTTTGACCTGGAAGCTCTCTATCTGGGTGCGTCCCAAAAGCGATCACTATAGCATCTAAATTAGTTTATGTTAATGGAATGCTGCGTAAGGTACACCTTTATGTACACCACCCACAGACTGTGCCATATAAAAAAAAACTTTTGGATAATAGTCCTTATGCACATTCCATGCCAACCACCTTTAAAAAAACAAGAAGAAGACGTTGCTAATTTTAGCCACCAATAAATAAAAAGCTGGAAAGCAAATAATAGACTTGACTACTAAGTTAGGTTGTTATAACAATGGATCGCTTTGTAACAAAAAGATAGGGTCACGGCTCCACCTGCTCCAGAGGCACCTGCCCCAGCGGTGTCAATGCACACACACACACACACACACACACACACACACACACACACACACACACACACACACACACACACACACACACACACACACACACACACACACACACACACACACACACACACACACACACACACAAACAGCCCCTCTGTCTCTCTACGTGTAGGCCATCTATCTGATGCTGTCTGGTACAAACAAGTATGACGTTGTTGCTGCCCGTAGCGTTAGGCGGTGCACAATTGGCCCTGCGTTGTCAGGGTTAGGGGAGGGTTTGGCTGGCCGGGATGTCCTTGTCCCATCGCGCTCTAGCGACTCCTTGTGTAGGGCCGCGTTCCTGCAAGCTGACTTCGTTCGCCAGCTGGACGGTGTTTCCTCCGACGCATTGGTGCGGCTGGCTTCCGGGTTAAGCGAGCAGTGTGTCAAGAAGCAGTGCGGCTTGGCAGGGTCGTGTTTCGGAGGACGCATGGCTCTCGACCTCCGCCTCTCCCAAGTCCGTAGGGGAGTTGCAGCGATGGGACAAGACTGTAACTACCAATTAGATATCACGAAATTGGGGAGAAAAAGGGGTAAAAGTATAAATAAAATAAATACATTTGCCAATCAGCGTTGAGCTAAACTGAGCGAGCTCAACTGTGATTGGTCCTGGGGCACCAAAAAAAACTGTCAAGGGACAGCTTGGATTTGGTGTCACTCCTATCAAATCCCATTGAGAGCATCATATGTAATTGACAGAAAAACTTGAATTGTCGCATCTCGTTGTGTTGTTGTCCTCCGGTGGCTAGCTAGCCAGCTAGCTAAAATTGACCCTTCCTCAGTGATTTTACCCACACACCGCTACTGCTATGTTGTAAACTTCCATTCATAGGCTAGGTTGTAGCAACCTCATGATGGGTACAGGGAAAATTAAAGTATCATATAGTAGCCTAAACCTATCGCTGTTACATTGAGCTGTCATCCAATATGTTGTAATAGAAATAAGGCCATGCTAATACAAATAATAATCGCCCTCCCTCACTTAAATGGCACCAACCGCCACTGATACACCCACACACACACACACTGACCGCCACTGATACACCCACACACACACTGACCGCCACTGATACACCCACACACACACTGACCGCCACTGATACACACACACACACACTGACCGCCACTGATACACCCACACACACACTGACCGCCACTGATACACCCACACACACACACACTGACCGCCACTGATACACCCACACACACACACACTGACCGCCACTGATACACCCACACACACACACACTGACCGCCACTGATACACCCACACACACACTGACCGCCACTGATACACCCACACACACACTGACCGCCACTGATACACCCACACACACACTGACCGCCACTGATACACACACACACACACACTGACCGCCACTGATACACCCACACACACACTGACCGCCACTGATACACCCACACACACACACACTGACCGCCACTGATACACCCACACACACACTGACCGCCACTGATACACCCACACACACACACACTGACCGCCACTGATACACCCACACACACACTGACCGCCACTGATACACCCACACACACACTGACCGCCACTGATACACCCACACACACACACTGACCGCCACTGACACACCCAAAGGCAAATATTTACCTAGTTTAGTAAACTGACAATGCATACAAACATATACCTCCGCTAATGTGATGTATGAAAGTATAGCATACTGTATTTTTTATAACGTTAACTTTTGCAGATAGTGGCCACCGAAGCCCAGTTACAGACCAGTTACAGACCAGTTACAGCCCAGTTACAGACCAGTTACAGCCCAGTTACAGCCCAGTTACAGCCCAGTTACAGCCCAGTTACAGCCCAGTTACAGAAAAAGAAAAACATTAAGACCAAAGGTAAGTAAAATGGGTAAAACACTGTACTGTTTTACAGGACTCTCAGTTGTACTTTTCATCCATGTTTATGTAGTGGACATAGTGGAGTCAGGTCTTATGGTATGGTGATGAGATAGCCCTGTCTGCGACTTCAAAAAGGAATTTCCTCTTGGTCTATTGGTCAAGATGTTGGTTTCTCCCGTTGGAGACCAGGTTTCAGATCCTACCCGTGAGAGTGCAGCCCAACTGGGGGACTGTCTCTCATGGGAGAGGATGTCAAAGGGCAGATGAAAGTAGCAGACATGAGTCGGGCTCATGGTCTTGTGATGAGGTAGCCCTGCTTGCGACTTCAAAATCAAATCCCTCTGCCAAAGAGGGAATTACCTTTTGGTCTAATGGTCAAGATGTTGATTTCGCTGTGGGAGGCTTGACATAAGATGGCAAGTCAACATAACAACATTTATTTTCAGTCGAAAAACAAATAGTTCGAGAGAGAGAGATACCTGACATTGTCCCACACAATGACATAGGTGACCACTTCACCTTGACAGGCCTGCTCAATTTAATTGAGAAACACAATTACGTCCTACCACACAATAGTAGATGTTTATCAATGGTGTATGGGTATCAGGGACATTAACCTGGATTGGTTTGACTGATTCAGTCACTGAAGGCACACCACTGACCACAGCGTAAGGATTGGCCGTCATTGAAAATAAGAATTTGTTCTTAACTGACTTGCCTAGTAAAATAAAGGTAAAATAAAAATATCTTAGAGAGTGGCCAGGCTGATTCTGTGTTGTTTATATCTTAGAGAGTGGCCAGGCTGATTCGGTGTGTTGTTTATATCTTAGAGAGTGGCCAGGCTGATTCTGTGTTGTTTATATCTTAGAGAGTGGCCAGGCTGATTCGGTGTGTTGTTTATATCTTAGAGAGTGGCCAGGCTGATTCTGTGTTGTTTATATCTTAGAGAGTGGCCAGGCTGATTCGGTGTGTTGTTTATATCTTAGAGAGTGGCCAGGCTGATTCTGTGTTGTTTATATCTTAGAGAGTGGCCAGGCTGATTCTGTGTTGTTTATATTGCCGGTATCTTAGAGTGGCACACATACAGTAGGTACGCACACACAGACACACATGCACGCACACACAAACGCAGACACAGTTCAGACTTGTGACACTCTAACTTTGTCAAGTTAGTTTTTTTTCTATCGCTTTGGTACTATTTTCACAAGTATGTGGTACATTTTCACAACTCTCAGCACAAAACTGCAAACTGGTCACACTTGTAACACAGCCAGTCTTTCATTCAAAACCTGTCATTGTGCATTCCTTTGGATTGTAAACTTCTCTCACCACACAACCATTAATTCAAAATATTGATAACATTGGGGTAATTACCAAAACACAACATAATGATGATATATTTTAAATGTAGTTGTTTTAACTACCAGATAATCCAATAGCAAGATATGTGTTTCAAATCGCCCTTAGAAATGCTGAAAGTAATATGCTGCAATACTGCAAATTACACAGTTTTCACATTAGGCAATAAACTTACATTACCACCAGAAATGGACAGAAAATTTATAATTTCCATAATATCTATCCAATGTGTAAACAAAGGTGTGATCAATGAAGACATCCTCTACAATCATTCATGTAAAATAAAAATAGTTGCCACATAAGTCTGTAATCAAATGTGAGAAATTAAATGAAACACATTAAATAAATGAAAATAAAACGTTCATTCATAAATTCTCATCCGCATCACAGTGAACGTCTTCATTGTTCATGCACCATGGGAAAACCTTTAGGCATGGCGAATCCAAGCTTGACATTGGTCTGCATTGATGTCATCACATGCCTCATCCATGGCCAGGAGGAGGGCGGCACGCTCATGGGGATGACGATCGTACACCTTCCACCCCCATGCTGAAAAAACATCCTCGGTAGGGTTGAGGAAAGGAGAATTTTGGGGCAGGTAGAGGTTCACGAATCGGGGATGGGCCCAAAACCATGCCTGAACCACCTCTGGATGGTGGAACCTGATATTGTCCCACACAATAACATAGGGGACCCCATCACCAACAACGATGGCCCATGCCCACCTCTCTGACGGGGCCCATGCTCACCTCTCTGACGGGGCCCGTGCTCACCTCTCTGACGGGGCCCATGCCCACCTCTCTGACGGGGCCCGTGCTCACCTCTCTGACGGGGCCCGTGCTCACCTCTCTGATGGGGCCCATGCCCACCTCTCTGACGGGGCCCATGCCCACCTCTCTGACGGGGCCCATGCCCACCTCTCTGACGGGGCCCATGCCCACCTCTCTGACGGGGCCCGTGCTCACCTCTCTGACGGGGCCCGTGCTCACCTCTCTGACGGGGCCCATGCCCACCTCTCTGACGGGGCCCGTGCTCACCTCTCTGATGGGGCCCATGCCCACCTCTCTGACGGGGCCCATGCCCACCTCTCTGACGGGGCCCATACCCACCTCTCTGACAGGGCCCATGCTCACCTCTCTGACGGGGCCCATGCTGACCTCTCGGACGGGGCCCATGCCCACCTCTCTGACGGGGCCCATGCCCACCTCTCTGACGGGGCCTTTGTCCCACTCCCTGACGGGGCCCATGCCCACCTCTCTGACGGGGCCCATGCCCACCTCTCTGACGGGGCCTATGCCCACCTCTCTGACGGGGCCCATGCTCACCTCTCTGACAGGGCCCATGCTCACCTCTCTGATGGGGACAATGCCCACCTCTCTGACGGGGCCCATACCCACCTCTCTGACGGGGCCCATGCTCACCTCTCCGACGGGGCCCATGCTCACCTCTCTGACGGGGCCCGTGCTCACCTCTCTGATGGGGCCCATGCCCACCTCTCTGACGGGGCCCATGCCACCTCTCTGACGGGGCCCATACCCACCTCTCTGACAGGGCCCATGCTCACCTCTCTGACGGGGCCCATGCTGACCTCTCGGACGGGGCCTTTGTCCCACTCCCTGACGGGGCCCATGCCCACCTCTCTGACGGGGCCCATGCCCACCTCTCTGACAGGGCCTTTGTCCCACTCCCTGACGGGGCCCATGCCCACCTCTCTGACGGGGCCCATGCCCACCTCTCTGACGGGGCCTATACCCACCTCTCTGACGGGGCCCATGCTCACCTCTCTGACAGGGCCCATGCTCACCTCTCTGATGGGGACAATGCCCACCTCTCTGACGGGGCCCATACCCACCTCTCTGACGGGGCCCATGCTCACCTCTCTGACGGGGCCCATGCTCACCTCTATGACGGGGCCCATGCCCACCTCTCTGACGGGGCCTTTGTCCAACTCCCTGACAGGGCCCATGCCCACCTCTCTGACGGGGCACATCCCCACCTCTCTGACGGGGCCTTTGTCCCACTCCCTGACGGGGCCCATGCCCACCTCTCTGACGGGGCCCATGCCCACCTCTCTGACGGGGCCTTTGTCCCACTCCCTGATGGGGCCCATGCCCACCTCTCTGACGGGGCCCATGCCCACCTCTCTGACGGAGCCTTTGTCCCACTCCCTGATGGGGCCCATGCCCACCTCTCTGACGGGGCCCATGCCCACCTCTCTGATGAGGCCCATACCCACCTCTCTGACGGGGCCCATGCCCACCTCTCTGAAGGGGCCCATGCCCACCTCTCTGAAGGGGCCCATGCCCACCTCTCTGAAGGGGCCCATGTCCACCTCTCTGAAGGTGCCCATGCCCACCTCTCTGATGGGGCCCATGCCCACCTCTCTGAAGGGGCCTTTGTCCATCTCTCTAACGGGGCCCATACCCACCTCTCTGAAGGGGCCCATGTCCACCTCTCTGAAGGGGCCCATGCCCACCTCTCTGAAGGGGCCCATGCCCACCTCTCTGAAGGGGCCTTTGTCTACCTCTCTGAAGGGGCCCATACCCACCTCTCTGAAGGGGCCCATACCCACCTCTCTGAAGGGGCCCATGCCCACCTCTCTGAAGAGGCCCATACCCACCTCTCTGAAGGGGCCCATGCCCACCTCTCTGAAGGGGCCTTTGTCCACCTCTCTGACGGGGCCCATACCCACCTCTCTGAAGGGGCCTTTGTCCACTTCTTTGAAGGGGCCTTTGTCCACCTGTCTGAAGGGGCCTTTGTCCACCTCTCTGAAGGGGTCTTTGTCCACCTCTCTGAAGGGTCTTTGTCCACCTCTCTGGAGGGTCTTTGTCCACCTCTCTGAAGGGGCCTTTGTCCACCTCTCTGAAGGGGTCTTTGTCCACCTCTCTGAAGGGGTCTTTGTCCACCTCTCTGAAGGGTCTTTGTCCACCTCTCTGAAGGATCTTTGTCCACCTCTCTGAAGGGGTCTTTGTCCACCTCTCTGAAGGGTCTTTGTCCACCTCTCTGAAGGGGTCTTTGTCCACCTCTCTGAAGGGTCTTTGTCCACCTCTCTGAAGGGGTCTTTGTCCACCTCTCTGAAGGGTCTTTGTCCACCTCTCTGAAGGGGTCTTTGTCCACCTCTCTGAAGGGTCTTTGTCCACCTCTCTGAAGGGGTCTTTGTCCACCTCTCTGAAGGGTCTTTGTCCACCTCTCTGAAGGGTCTTTGTCCACCTCTCTGAAGGGTCTTTGTCCACCTCTCTGAAGGGTCTTTGTCCACCTCTCTGAAGGGTCTTTGTCCACCTCTCTGAAGGGTCTTTGTCCACCTCTCTGAAGGGTCTTTGTCCACCTCTCTGAAGGGTCTTTGTCCACCTCTCTGAAGGCTCTTTGTCCACCTCTCTGAAGGGTCTTTGTCCACCTCTCTGAAGGGTCTTTGTCCACCTCTCTGAAGGGTCTTTGTCCACTAAGCTCTTTGATTTCGTCCTCTCCCTTGCTGTCTATTCTTTCTAATTGTTGAATGAAATGTCAAGTGTTCACAACCAACTGTTGTTACCAGTAGTCATTATGTGTGGTTATCATGTATCATATATAACCAGTAGTCATTATGTATGGTTATCATGTATCATATATAACCAGTAGTCATTATGTATGGTTATCATGCATCATATATAACCAGTAGTCATTATGTATGATTATCATGTATCATATATAACCAGTAGTCATTATGTGTGGTTATCATGTATCATATATAACCAGTACTCATTATGTATGGTTATCATGCATCATATATAACCAGTAGTCATTATGTATGGTTATCATGTATCATATATAACCAGTAGTCATTATGTATGGTTATCATGTATCATATATAACCAGTAGTCATTATGTATGGTTATCATGTATCATATATAACCAGTAGTCATTATGTATGGTTATCATGTATCATATATAACCAGTAGTCATTATGTGTGGTTATCATGTATCATATATAACCAGTAGTCATTATGTGTGGTTATCATGTATCATATATAACCAGTAGTCATTATGTGTGGTTATCATGTATCATATATAACCAGTAGTCATTATGTGTGGTTATCATGTATCATATATAACCAGTAGTCATTATGTGTGGTTATCATGTATCATATATAACCAGTAGTCATTATGTATTGTTATCATGTATCATACATGCAATTTAGATGTTTATACTTTACAAACACACATTTTATTTCTGTGGTTCTCAAAATCCATATATAGTAGACCAACCAGTTGAAAATCTATAGGTTTACCAAACAGTTAAGTGATTAACCATTAAGCGCTTTTGGATTAAGTGATGGTCAAATATATTTGAGAAGAGAATCATATGAAAAGTATTGTGAGCATTGCATTGTGAAGGCAATTACTTTATATGAAAGGTAATTTAATTTTTTGAAGAGTTGTGAAATATTACCACATACTTGTAAAAATAGTACCAAAGCGAAAAAAATAATAAAAACGATTGTAATTTAATATTCATGTTTGGACACACACAATTACCATAATTTGTTCAAATTCGTTTATTTCCAAAATAAAATTCAATTTGGGAGAAAAATATTGGAAGTTCTTATTTGAGTTGTTAGGAATTTAGGTGCCACTTTTTTGTACAATAAATGAGTTAAAGGGATATATATAAAAAATAATTTTACAGTAATAAATCTATTTGAAATAGAACATTCTTTCTTTTCTTTTTTGCATTTTTTCGTATATGTGTGCATTCTGTAAAATCAATAAATATACAATTTGATTTACGATCCATATAATTTACTTGTCAGGTACACCACTGTACTGTACTGTCCTTCTACTGCAGGTGTTATAGCTTGTCGGCAGAGGGCGCTGCTGCATTCTTTATACCCCTGATATCTGCATGCGAAGCCACTGCACTGGGCAGCAAGTTTGATCAACTATTAAGATATGAAAAGCTTTGATTCCATGTGGAATAGCACATATTTTTTGTACTTATTAGTATGGATATCCGTTGATATGATTAGCCTATGAAATATTTTTTAAAAACACAACAATTTGGGGGAATTCTCCTGCAGAAATAAAGGCTAGACCTAGTAATTCAAATAAGAAACCATGGATGGCACATGTATTTTTGGATGACATCCCCGTCACCTGTGCATCCTTCAGCACTTCTTACTGCAGTTGCTCCGTCCGGATTCAAACGCCTCAAGCGCTATTGGCCAAGTCACGGCAGGGGGGAGACAGACGGGGGAAATTCCTCCGTGGTGCTCATATTTCTCCCAATGTAATTTTCCTCTCTTTTGTCCCGGTCGTAACACTGCCGTCTCCCGCTAACATGGTACGTTTTGGGGGAAAGATGAAGACGTCCTCGATTTCATAAATACTTAAGTTTCATCAGTTTTGCTTTGTTTTGACTGTCAGGCTGTCACTGAAGCAACTGTCTTATTTGTTTTCTCCGCAGATGTTTCGAAGTGTCCTTTTATGTATACTCGTCGCAGTCGTTTGCGGTCATGCAGAGGTAAATGCTTTTTATTACTTAGATTTAAATATATATATATACGCTCTAGAGGACGATTCGTCTGTTGACAAACAAATGTTTTCCTTTTTTTCTCTCAAAAGTTTACTTTTTTTCATTATTTGGCTATTGTACATAATACAACAGTAACGTGCTTGTCTGATTGGTCAGTTTAACCTGGGCCAGTCTGATGTGTGCACGTTTTTATATGAATAATTTAGAGAAACAAAGTTTTAGTAAAATAAGTGGTGGAGCCTTGCACATCTGTCCAGCTTCAAATATGTAATGTCAACATTCACTTAAACCAGTGCCTTTGAGTGCATGTTGTGTGTACAGTATTTGCCATTAAAACGGCAGCCTATTCTAATTAGCTCCAAACCATCAGTATCTCTATGAATCGTATTTACCATACAGACTTGATATGTATTATATTTTGGAGAACATTGCAATATAATTAATGTGCTGTCTGCCTGCCGTTTACATCAAGAAAATGCTGTTCACTGCTGCTGAATGTACTTAACTTCAGCATTGGCCTTTAAAAACAAATATGTATTTGGGTTGTTCACCCCTGTTTCCAGTAAACTACTTCTGATTGGTTGCCATGCAGGAACAGTGGTTCACAGTTGTTTGTAGAACCCGCGACTTTGGTCATTGACCACCAGCGGAGCAGTGTTGACATGTTGGTGTCTCTGGCAAGGTTTATGGCGTTTTGTCTTGTTAATTAACTAGTCTTGTGCTGTGGTGGCAAGAGAGGTGATTGATGGTCCCAGAGAAAAATAGACCAACATAACAGACAATTGGGAAAGCCAATGAGAATTCAACCAGTAGTGTCCTGCAATGACACACTCCAGGTGTTTTTTTAAATTACTATGTATGTGTGTTTGTTTGTTGATCCTCTTAACCTGTTTAAACAGCTGTGAAATACCTAGCTTGGCAGCTCCTAGGCATGGATAAACACAGATGACAGATGTGTCAGTCTTTTCATCTACAACCCTGGGGCCACATCTTCTATATATGTACTGTATGTGTGTGTCTGTCTATATATATACAGCGGGTGAAATAAGTATTGAACACGTCACCATTTTTCTCAGTAAATATATTTCCAAAGGTGCTATTGACATGAAAGTTTCACCAGATGTTGGTAACAACCCAAGTAATCCATACATACAAAGAAACCAAAACAAGTAAGTTCAGAAATTAAGTTATGTGTAATAATGTGAAATGACACAGGGAAAAAGTATTGAACACATGAAGAAAGGGAGGTTCAAAAAGGCATGGAAAGCCAAGACAACAGCTGAAAACTATCAGTAATTAAAAAGCAATCCAGCCCCCTGTCAGTGCAAATTAATATCAGCTGGTTCAGTCCCAGCTGATGGCCTACAAAAAGGTCTCATTGCCAAGGTGTCACACAAGACACATCTCATAATGGGTAAAAGCAAAGAGCTGTCTCAAGACATTCCCAAACCTAATTATTGCGCAAAAATAATGATGGCATTGGTTATAGGCGCATTTCTAAGCTTCTGAACGTTCCAGTGAGCACTGTTGGGGCCATAATACGGAAGTGGAAAGACAATAATTTCACCATAAATTTGCCTCGACCAGGTGCTCCTCGCAAGATTTCTGACAGAAGAGTGAAAAGAATAATCAGAAGAGTTGTCGAAGAGCCAAGGACCACTTGTGGAGAGCTTCAAAAAGACCTGCAATTAGCAGGTACTGTTGTCTCAAAGAAAACATTAAGTAATGCACACCACCGCCATGGCCTGTATGCACGCTCACCACGCAAGACTCCATTGCTGAAAAAAAAGCATGTTGAAGCTCGTTTAAAGTTTGCTGCACAATATTTGGAAAAGCCAGTGAAATACTGGGAGAATATAGTGTGGTCAGATGAGAGCAAAATTGAACTGTTTGGATGTCATAATACACACCATGTTTGGAGGAGAAATGGCACTGCACATCACCCTAAAAACACCATACCAACAGTGAAGTTTGGAGGTGGGAACATCATGGTGTGGGGCTGCTTTTCAGCAAATGGTACTGGCAAACTTCACATAATTGAAGGAAGGATGAATGGGCAAATCTACGAGGAGCACCTGGTCGAGGCAAATTTATGGTGAAATGATTGTCTTTCCACTTCCGTATTATGGCCCCAACAGTGCTCACTGGAACATTCAGAAGCTTAGAAATGCACCTATAACCAATGCCATCATTATGTTTTGCAACAATTAGGTTGCGAATGTCTTGAGACAGCTCTTTGCTTTTACCCATCATGAGATGTGTCTTGTGTGACACCTTGGCAATGAGACCTTTTTTGTAAGCCATCAGTTGGGACTGAACCAGCTGATATTAATTTGCACTGACAGGGGGCTGGATTGCTTTTTAATTACTGATAGTTTTCAGCTGTTGTCTTGGCTTTCTATGCCTTTTTGAACCTCCCTTTCTTCATGTGTTCAATACTTTTTCCCTGTGTCATTTCACATTATTACACATAACTTAATTTCTGAACTTATTTGTTTTGGTTTCTTTGTATGTATGGATTACTTGGGTTGTTACCAACATCTGGTGAAACTTTCATGTCAATAGCACCTTTGGAAATATATTTACTGAGAAAAATGGTGACGTGTTCAATACTTATTTCACCCGCTGTATATCCTCAACATCCAAAGACTTGCACTCATGACAAGGAAGAAAGCAGAAAAGTGGTTGTTGTGTTCAATCAATTTGCTCTCTCTGTCTGGATTTTCCATTTGTTGGTCTATATTTCTAAATGTTTGTTTCAAAGCCAGCTTCCTTTCCTACCTGTTTCACTCCACGATATACTGTGGTGCGGACAGAAATGACGGTGCTGACTTTTTTGAATGCCATGTTTTTTAAAAATGCTGCTCCAAGCAGAAACTAGGATTTGGTTGGCATTTCAGATGTCCTTGTTTCAGTTGGAATCTGTTAGTGTGGACATGGGACAGTCAACATGGTCTCAGCTGTGTACAGTATGTCCTGCTTCATCCATGCCCTCCCAGACCCTGTTGTGTTAGCTCACTCACTGCCAGCCAAAGGGACTGAGTTATCCAGCCCTGGACATGGACATGTAATGGCACTACATCATTAGAGGGATACATGTAACAATGTCAAACTAAAAACTGTATGTGTGCAAAGGGCCTTGAAAATTGATCACTGGAGAATACCCGGACAGGGCCATTCTCTATAGATTTCAGAATGGAAAATCAATGTGTTGTTGGAAGTAGGGCATAGCTCCATAACCTTGACTGTTGTCTGAAAGAAAAAGAGCTTTAGGTGTTTTTATAGCTTCTGGCTGGTAGCACAGTCCTTCTGTAATCTAATAGCAAGCATTATAGGCAGTACCATGAAGCCCATAATGGTGATGTGAGCCATGATGGCTGTTGGTTCTTTCACCAGACTGAGTTATCTGCCGTTTGTCCTTTGTGACGGTCCTACATAGAAGGGTGGGGCCAGGGTTCATGGTTCAGGGGTCAGAGTGGAGCAGGCCGGGATCTGACAGGCATGTGTGATGTCTGAGGTGCCAGCTAAGCCTGAGACAACGAGGAGATCCATCCATCTCTCTCTCTCTCTCTCTCTCTCTCTCTCTCTCTCTCTCTCTCTCTCTCTCTCTCTCTCTCTCTCTCTCTCTCTCTCTCTCTCGCTTTCTCTTTTTCTCTTTCCCTCCCTTCTAGTTCTGTGAACATGGTTATGGTGTTATGTTATTGTGGTTGAGGTTGACAGGCGTGTGGTGTGGTGCAGTGCCCTCATGCCCTCACTTCTGGCACCACTTCAGAGCCATCCTCAATGCCCTCAGTGGAAACACTTGTTTGCTCTCCAACACAGAGCAGCTTATAAATCTGATCAAGGGAAAGGTTGATGTTTTTCACTGTGTTTTATGTCAGTTTAAGGTTTCCCCCTCTCTTTCTTTCTCTTTTGTCTCTGCCTTTGTTTTCGCTCTCTCCCTGGCTGGCATGTTTCCCAGATTCATGGAGCCAGAAAAGGAGAGCGAGAGAAAGAAAGGAAGAGAGAAGGAGAGAGAGTTTCTAGCCCTATTAGGGGGTCAATTAGTCTCAAACCGTGGTCTGGATGACTGAAGCTGTTGCCTGGATGGCTGATAAGGAACACAGCACGAATGAGTTCATAACCGCCAACTGATAAAACACAACCTTGTTGTGTAGAAAGGCTATTTACAGCAAGGTTGCCTTGTATTAACACAATGCTCTATAACTGTTTATAACTGTTCATGTCAGTTTATACGTTTTATGAAGTGTGCTAGCTTGGCGCTACTCAAGAGTGTGTGTGTGTGATCGGAACAGTGCTCTGCTTAAGAATGCATGTCTTGTCCTAGAGTGTGTCTCCTCCTCCTCCTCCTCTAAACATCTGTCAGCCATTAGCTCACCCGCTCCGCCTGCACAGAGCAACACAGGAACAAGCCTGTTCTGCCATGACACCACTCAGCACCAGCCAAGACTAGCAGGGGAGGGAGGGAGGAGAGGGAGAGGAGTTATAGACAGAAAAAGAAGCGTTTTAGACATGAGGGAGGGAGAAAGTGGGTGACAGAGAGAGAGAGAGAGCGTGGGATGAAGATGTGAGAAACAAGAGTGGGAGAGTGAGATACAGGCAATGAGCATTACAGTAGTTTAGAGACTAGCCGGTGAGAGAGGGTGGGAGGACCGGGGAGTGGAAGGAGGGGAGCTATACACAGTTAAGGGGAGAGGAGTTTGAGACAGAGGAGGGAGGAAGGGAGCGGTTGGGAAGTAGAGGGATGGAGAGATGAGAAACAAGAGTGGGTGAGTAAGAGAAAAGAGAGCTAATGTCAAGAGGATGACAGTTGGAAGATGTGAGAGAGGGGCAGAGAGAGAGGATGCAATGGCATTTGGTAGTCTCTCTCTCTGCTGATCTCTCATCGTCCAGCTCCTACACCTCATTGTCTTCCCCATTCACACACCACCCTCCGTCGATTCACGACCACAAGCTTCCCAAGGGTTTATGGGAGATGGTATATACAAGGCTTTATGGTGGGTGGGAGAAGCACTGTAACGGCATTCCGTACACCCAGCATGAGAATGGACTTTTAAACAATATGTCTATAGGCTGATTAGGCTGTTTAGAGCCCGCCTTTTTGCTCATGACATCGCCTTGGCTTTCATTGGTTCACACAGCCGTTAGGAACTATCTAAACCAGTCAGTGAATGAATTTGCCAGAGACCATCAAAGAATGAACGAGAGCCTGCGGAATGCCTATTTATAACCTCCCTAAGATCTCATTAATGAAAATTTTAATGAAAGCTAATGCAATGGATTTCTTTACATGCTCATTTTAGAGAGATGGACAGATAAAGAGAATAAGTTCTACAGCAGCAGCTAGGATGTGGAAAACTCAGCCGAAACTTCCAAGAAGATCTGTTAAGAGAAAAGAGAGGGAGAATCAGAAAGGGTGTTTTCTAATAGAATTTGTATCTGAGGTTTTTGAACACGGACCGAGTTCTCAGTGCTCAGGTTGAACATGTGAGTGGAGGAAAAGGGCTGTGAGTTCTTGGATTAGAAAGCTGGCCTTTTTGGATGCTAGCCGAGGCGTGAGAGAGCCTACGAGGAATTCACTGCCTCCCTTAACGCCCTCCTAACTCTGTTTGAGCTTAATGTGAAACACGTGTTTTTGTCCGAGCAAGGAGCTCTGACGAAATGCTCAGGGAATCCATGTTTTTAGTTATTTATACAAGCGTACTGCTTGTTGGGAACGCAAAATAAAACAAGAAAGCAGAATAAAACTCAGTGCCAGCTTTAGAAATAACTGGGATTCATGACATAATGAAAGATGTATGCGTTGACTCAATTCACTTTGTCAGGTACCATTTAAGGGGCGTATAGTTACTATCATTAGAACCTATTGACCTACCTGATGCCGGAGTCAGGGTCTAAAACTGAGAGGTCAACAGGTCACACTTTTCAAAGAATCACAAGTGTCTTCTAATCCCGTCTCTGTCTTGTAAGTAGTGAAGCACAAAACCTGTTGCTAAGCAATTGCTTCTGAAGAAGTCTTATAAAGACTAGGTGAAGATGTTATTTAGAAAAAAAAGTTCACCAAGTTTCACTCCCAGCTGGGCCACCTCAGGCCAGATGTCCCTCTTACAAGCCGGGGCCACACAGGGTCACCTCCCCTGTGATCAGAGCCCTCTGACACCCCCATTGTGGGAGTCTAGTGGCCCCCACCCCCCTCACCCTCCCGACAGCAGCTTACTTCCCAACATGATGATGGTGTCACACAGCTCAGACCCTTTTGTCAGAGACAAGTGTATTAGGGATGGGAATTGCCAGGGAGCCCACAATACTTTCGGGCTCCCGAGTGGTGCAGCGGTCTAAGGCACTGCATCTCAATGCAAGAGGCGTCACTGCAGTCCCTGGTTTGAATCCAGGCTCCATCACATACGGCCGTGATTGGGAGTCCCATAGGGCGGCGCACAATTGGCCCAGCGTTGTACAGGTTTGGCCGGTGTAGGCCGTCATTGTAAATAAGAATTTGTTCTTAAATTACTTGTCTAGTTAAATAAAGGTTAAATACTTAGGTGTCGATACAATATGTGTTGCGATTTGATACTGTGATTTTATTGCGATTCGGTGTTCCAAACATATTGCTCACCATATATCAGCTGCAGACGGACAAGAGAGAGCCGTGATAAAATGAGTTTTGATCAGTCATGGAAATGAAAGTGCTGAAAACAAATGGGCTCTTTATTTCAAAAGAAGATGGAGAACAAGCTATGAAGGAAATATAGTTTTGGTGCAGGTACAGCAAACTAGCACAAAAATTATAATGCGATATTGTTAAAACAGGACGATATTATATATCGTCAAAAATAATATCCCGATATGTAATTGTATCGTTTTTTTCCCCCATCACTAATGTGTATGTGCGCTCATGCATGGGTTCGAGCATGCCAGTGTGTGAGGGTGTTTGTTCGTTTGTGTATTCGTTTGTTGGCGTGTGTGTGTGTGTGTGTGTGTCAAATCAAATTTTATTGATCACATTCACGTGTTTAGCAGATGTTAATGCGGGTGTAGCGGAATGCTTGATGTGTGTGTGTGTGTGTGTGTGTGTGTGTGTGTGTGTAGACTAAGCAGCAGGAGCTGGGCTGTGCAAGTGCTTAATGGGTCAGCACAGCTGGAGCGAGCAGCCATGGCCCTGGAAGTAAGAGGGTTTGTCTGGGTGAGCAGTCCCCCGACTCAGGCCTTTGACCTGGGCAGGAATGCCTGGTATGTGGGGTGAGCTCTCTCATTTGGACCTAACCTGGGAGATTGACTGTAATAGAGGGAAAGCATGCTGTTCACTTTAGACACACTTATTGAGACACAACTTAACTGGTTGTTATTGATTTGTGTGTGTAGTTTATACTAAAACCAGGATAGATAGATAGATAGATAGATAGATAGATAGATAGATAGATAGATAGATAGATAGATAGATAGATAGATAGATAGATAGATAGATAGATAGATAGATAGATAGATAGATAGATAGATAGATAGATAGATAGATAGATAGATAGATAGACCGATAGACCGATAGACAGATAGACAGATAGACAGATAGACAGATAGACAGATAGATAGATAGATAGATAGATAGATAGATAGATAGATAGATAGATAGATAGATAGATAGATAGATAGATAGATAGATAGATAGATAGATAGATAGATAGATAGATAGATAGATAGATAGATAGATAGATAGATAAATGCTATGTAGAGTAGATGGATCAGGCAAGTTTGAAGTTGTTCTGCAATTACATGTGGTTCATGTTCTGTACTGTATGGAACGTAATTTCTGGAAAAATTACCCAAATGTCATACTTGAGTAAAAGTAAAGATACCTTAATAAATGACTCTTGTAAAAGTGAAAGCCACCCAGTAAAATACTACTTGATTAGAAGTAAAAAAGTATTTGGTTTATAATATACTTATACAAAAAAGTATAGATCATTTATAATTCCTTATATTATGCAAACCAGACTATTTGACTTTTTTATTTTTTATTTAAGGATAGCCACTATTTTGGATGACAATACCCCCATCCACGGGGGACGAGTCGTCACTGAATGGTTTGACGAGAATGAAAACGATGTAAACCATATGCCATGGCCGTCTCAGTCACCATATCGACACCCAATTGAACACTTATGGGAGATTCTGGAATGACTGAGACAGCGTTTTCTACCACCAGCAACAAAACACCAAATGATGGAAGATTTCTCATGGAAGAATGGTGTCACATCCCTCCAATAGAGTTCCAGACACTTGTAGAATCTATGCCATGGTGCTTTGAAGCGGTTCTAGCTCGTGGCGGCCCTTCGCCCTATTAAGACACTATGTTGGTGCTTCCTTTATTGTGTCAGTTACCTTTACATTCTCTCTGCATGGAGACAAGAGGCCCTTCTTTGCGGTTTGTCCTTCTGTTTAGATGTATAAGGCCCTCTTTTCCAACAGCCTTACATGAGACAGGGCTACGGACAAAAACAACATTTCCCCTACCTTTGTCTGCTTGCAAAGGACTAATGTGACTGATATGTTCAGTACACTGTGGGCCCAGTCATTTGTGAGTTATGAAGTATAGACATTACACACGTTCCTCTCCTGGAAAGCACTTTGGAATGACAGGTCTCAGCAGTCAGCCAGCTGGTAAGATTATTCATAGACTATAATCTGCATCTATAGCCTTTTTACTGGTTTCAAAGAGAAATACAACATTGACAATTACATTTTATGTAAAGCCTTTTGAAGCTTTGATGACAAAGGATCTTGAAGTTACACCTAAGATGTCTGTGTATCTTTCCATTACTCATCCAAAGTAGTCCATGCATACGCGCACTCGCACACACACTCAGGCAGGCAGGCAGGCACGCACGCACGCACACACACACACACACACACAGTCTTGTATAACTAACCTTGTGGGGACACACAATTCAGTCCAATTCAAAATCCTATTCTCCCTAAACCTAACCTGTACTCTTACCCTAACCTTAACCTTAACTTTAACCCCAAAACCTAACCTTAACTCTAAAACTAACCCTAGCTCCTAACGCTTAATGTAATTCTACCCCTAACACTAATTCTAACCTTAACCCTAAACCCACTAGAAATAGCATTTGACCTCATGGGGACTAACAGAATGTCCCCAGTTCGTCGATTTTTTGTTTGTTTATTATTCTAGTGGGGTCTTCTGGTCCCCACAAGAATAGTTAAACACGTCCACACACACACACACACACACACACACACACACACACACACACACACACACACACACACACACACACACACACACACACACACACACACACGCACACACAACAGAAAGGAGAGAGTATTTTATTCCCATATGACATCTTAATGACCTAGTTACAGTAATAGCTTATTATAACTCAAACCTTAACGTTGTTTTATTTTGTTGTGTGTCACCTCCTTGTTTTAGAAAATATGTATTTGCCAAATAGGACAATGAAAGTGACACTTCCTTAGTTTGAATCGAAGGAAACCATGTTTGTTTGTTTTTGGGACTAGGTCTGTTTCTTGTCTACGACTGGGTGCTGGATGGTTTCTCCAAAGTGAACACTCACTGTTGTGTAGAATTGTGTACTCATTGTGTCCACACTCACTTCCTGTGTTTGAGCCATACGGGTCTCTAGTAAGTTTCTGTGTTGCTGGTATGAACCTCACAGAAACTCAGTGTTGGCCTTATAGTTCAGTCTGTAAAATACCATTAACCAATATATAGCCAATAAATTGACCTTTGGTTGTCAATGTCATTAGTCATAGTTTACTGTAAGTTATGGTCATCCCCACTATAGTACCTCCCAAGTGATAACTCAATCATGGCGTCTTAGTATTGACACTGGTTCGACACATATTTACCACGATTGGAGAACACAGTTGCTCTCCCCACTCTGTGGAGTGACTAGACCAGGCCCATGTTTACTGTCTGTCTCTCTGCTAAAGTAATCACTGTTCCCTGTGTGTTCTTCCCTGTCTGGCCTCTTCTAGGCCTCTCCCTCCAAAAGACCTAAAGCGGATGTGAAAGAAAGAGCAGAAACAGTTATCCCTGTGCAGCCATTTTAACATCTTCCCCCTGAGGCCCATCAGGAGGTGCTGGTGGAGACAGTAGGTTTTTATTGTGAAAGCCATTTAGGCAGTTTTTGTGTAGAATTGTGTACCCGTTGTTTTTCTCACAGTCCATTCACACTCACTTCCTGTGTTTGAGCCGTATGGGCAAAGATGGTGAATAAATTAAGATAGTTTACTCAGGCTGTTTACAATTGGGGGAAAAAAGTGTCTGTCTCCCATAGACACCAATGCAATAGCAGCTGGGTCTGGTCTAGTTAGTTCATTGACTTTCATTGAACCCCCAAAAAAACTGCGAGAAGGGTGTCTCGCTTCCTCTTCCGTCTCTGCTATGGGTCTTCAGTAGCTCTCTGGATACACCAGAGAGGAAGAGGCGATGCGAGAGCATTTACTCTGACCAAAATCTGTCCACAAAAACACCACGAAGTGAGGGATTTTGGTATGTAGGTCAATGAGAGAGTGTCTAATTTGGGGTAAACCGGAGTTAAGTTACTCAGATAAGTAGGTCATTAAGGAACAGGGTTCCTTGGAGAACAGATGGAAGGCTCTCTCCCCAGCAGATTGGTTTTTCTAACCCTCCTAAAGCCATGATTGGTTTGGTATGCCCCTGACTTACACTTTTTTTTTTACAGTGTCTTGACTTTGCCCTATAAAACAAGTTAGGATTGGATGGGAGAGTCACAGGTTGGGCATGCTCCCAAATTCCTATTATTGGCTCTGCAGGGGAATGTTTACGCCCTCTGTTCCCTGAAGTGTCTTCCTACTGGTTGTCTCACGCTACCCATCTCCCTCTGGGCACACAGTACAGACCAGACGCTCCAGCTGAGGACGCAAATCTGTGTTTGTGTTCGAGTGTGAACAGCTCCTCGGTTAGACAGCTCTAAATGGAAGTCTTTTTCCCCATCAGCTCTTGGCCTGTGGACCGACCCTGCCATAAGTCTGTCTGTAATCATTTCCTGGAATACTTAGATAGGGCTGTGTTGCCGGGCAGGAAGAGTCGTTGCGGCTTTCGCAACAGCTAATGGGGATCCTAATAAAATACCAAAAAAGATCAACGGTTAGAGGTCAGGGGTCACTAGGCTCAGGCATCTGGTGCTCTCTGACCCCCTGTCATGCCATCTGTGACACCAGGCTGCAATCTGTACATGGTCCCCCATTGGAACCCCCTCATATATGCATAGAAAATATAATAACATATTGGTGCCATACAGATTCCAACATGAAGGTATTGTATTGTGGTATACTGGAAGAATAGAGGGTCTCCCATTCACCATCCTGACCCACTACTCTTTTGTGGTGGAAGTTAGACCTCTTGGTTTCATAGCAGTCTTGTTAATTCTCTGTTTACTTCATCTCTGGGCTGTTCAAAGGACCACCAAATGTTGGATTCTCATAGAATGTTATCTGTTGAATGATATCAATGGAAGGCCCTTTCTGGACAATGCTGTAGTGTGTCACTCACTGTTTGGAGGAATTTCCTGTTGTCTTCGTAACAGCAGAGCTTTGTGGGAAACCTTTGACCCGTAAAGGTAAAAATCCCTGTCAAATAAACAGGGGGGGGGGGGGGGGGGTGGGGGGTTTACTATCGTTTTGGGGACCAGAAGTCCTCAAGGATAGCAAAACAACATTAGTTTATTTTAGGCTTAAGGGTTAGGGTTACAATTAGGGTTAGGGTTTTAATGTTAGGTTTAGGGTTAGGGGTTTGGGGTTAGGTTTAGGGTTTGGTTAAGGGTTAGGAGTTAGGTAAAATAGGATTTTGAATGGAATCAATTGTTTGGTCCCCACAATGATAGTAAAACAAACGTGTGTGTGTGTGTGTGTGCGTACATACAGCGGGTGAAATAAGTATTGAACACGTCACCATTTTTCTCAGTAAATATATTTCCAAAGGTGCTATTGACATTTTTGTCATTGACATTTTATTGTCTGTCTGTCTGTCTGTCTGTCTGTCTGTCTGTCTGTCTGTCTGTCTGTCTGTCTGTCTGTCTGTCTGTCTGTCTGTCTGTCTGTCTGTCTGTCTACCATCTGCCCTATAAAAGTGTGGGTGTCTGTCTGTCTACCCTATGCCCTATAAAAGTGTGGGTGTCTTTTGTCTGACTGTGTTGGCTGAGAGAACGTGTTGCTATGCGTGTGAGGGCATTTGCTGAAACATTGTTATGCTAAAGTCACTGTGGCTTAGCGGCCCTTGCTGTGAATGAAAGGTCACGGGTCAACGGGCTGTTCAGACTTCCATCTGCAACTGGGGGTCTGGATAGCAGTCTGGAGGATTTAGATAGCAAACAAAAGGGCTACACACTTCTCTCTCTCACTTTCATTATCTCTCTCTCTCTCTCTCTCTCTCTCTCTCTCTCTCTCTCTCTCTCTCTCTCTCTCTCTCTCTCTCTCTCTCTCTCTGTTTGGTGTGTATGTGTTTGTGTTTGAGTGTAAAAACAAATCTCTATATATTGAAATGGCATGTAGGGTTTCTTAAAATGTAACATATATCAAGACATCTGAAACAGAATGTAATGGCATACGCATTAGAAAACCCTACCACTAGGAAGTGAAGGCTATGTCGCCATCAAGTGGCTGCCTCCGTGAAAGCATACTCTGTCTGTCTGTCTGTCGGTCGGTCTGTTTTATAAGCCAGTGAGCAAAATTTTCACTTACTTGAGATCACAGCAGAAAAGGATCAATGTCAATAACATGATATTATTTTATTGATTTAATTGTGCCGTCAAATCAAATCAAATTATATCGGTCACATACACATGGTCAGTCTTTACAGTTACAGTGTTATCTGACTCAAGCCAAGTAGACCAGGTTTTTCTAAATCTAACAGTACTCAAGAATTGTATAATAATGCACATTGCTCAAATAAACCTGAAATTACTGCAATCCGGTTGATACAATTGTGTACCTGTACATCTAGCTATTTTAGTCAACACTAGATGGCGCTGCTCACCTTCAATGAGATCCCTCTGTAGTTTATGGCGGCAGTAAGAAGGACCCTTCCTTATTCCATAGTATTTCCTTGTATCTTTCTCATAGTGTAGATTAGTAGAATGGATGTAATCTCTATTTCTTTGCAGGAGGAGACGTCGGTCATATGTATTTATATAGATGTCCATACGTCATCACACAAGTAGAAGGCATCAGCCGTATAATCTCCCATGTGTTCTGTGTCTCTGCCCATAGGAGGGGAAAAGCAAGTCCAAGGTGTGTGCCAATGTATTCTGTGGGGCTGGCAGGGAGTGTGTTGTGACAGAGAAAGGGGAACCTTCCTGCCTGTGCATTGAGGTGAGTCTTAGCCTATACACACACCCGCAGGCGTGCGCACACATATGCACATGCATGCACGCACACACACACACACACATACACATTCCTGGCAATGACTTAATGTCTCACTGCACAGATTGAAAACGGGTGTGCTCTCTCTCTCTCTCTGTCCTCAGCAATGCAAACCTCACAAGCGCTCTGTGTGTGGCAGTAACGGTAAGACCTACCGCAACCACTGTGAGCTCCACCGCGACGCCTGCCTGACCGGCCTCAAGATCCAGGTGGACCACGACGGACACTGTGAAGGTAGAGGACCCTGAAAAGAATCCCTAGGTTTCCAAAGGCATAGAAACTAGAATGGAAAAAGCCCCTCAGACCCCTCAGGCACATTTCAATGAAACACATACAGTAACAGTCAAAAGTTTCTTAAAAGTTCATTTGTGGAATTTATTGGCGTTTGAGCCAATCAGTTGTGTTGTGACAAGGTAGGGGTGGTATACAGAAGATAGCCCTATTTGGTAAAATACCAAGTCCATATTATAGCAAGAACAGCTCAAATAAGCAAAGAGAAACGACAATCCATCATTACTTGAAGGTCAGTCAATCCGGAAAATGTCAAGAACTTTGAAAGTTTCTTCAAGTGCAGTCGCAAAAACCATCAAGCGATATGATGAAACTGGCTCTCATGAGGACCGCCACAGGAGTGGAAGACCCAGAGTTACCTCTGCTGCAGAGGATAAGTTCATTAGAGTTAACTGCACCTCAGATTGCAGCCCAAATAAATGCTTCACAGAGTTCAAGTAACAGACACATCTCAACATCAACTGTTCAGAGGAGACTGAAGTAAGTGAATCAGGCCTTTATTGTAGAATTGCTGCAAAGAAACCACTACTAAAGGACACCAATAAGAAGAAGAGACTTGATTGGGCCAAGAAACACAAGCAATGGACATTAGACCGGTGGAAATTTGTCCTTTGGTCTGTTGATTCCAAATGTTGTATTTTTGGTTCTAACCGCCGTGTCTTTGTGAGACGCAGAGTAGGTGAATGGAGGATCTCCCCATGTGTGGTTCCCATGGAGGTGTGATTGTATGGGGGTGCTTTGCTGGTGACACTGTCAGTGATTTATTTAAAATTCAAGGCACACTTAACCAACATGTCTACCAAAGCATTCTGCAGCGATTCGCCATCCCATCTGGTTTGCGCTTAGTGGGACTATCATTTGTTTTTTAGGGTATTGACCCAAAACTCCAGGCTGTGTAAGGGCTATTTGACAAAGACGGAGAGTGATGGAGTGCTGCATCAGATGACCTGGCCTCCACAATCACCCAACCTCAACCCAATTGAGATGGTTTGGGATGAGTTGGACCGCAGAGCGAATGAAAAGCAGCCAACAAGTGCTCAACATATGTGGGAACTCCTTCAAGACTGTTGGAATAGCATTCCAGGTGAAGCTGGTTGAGAGAATGCCAAGAGTGTGCAAAGCTGTCATCAAGGCAAAGGGTGGCTACTTTGAAGAATAAAAAATAGATTTTGATTTGTTTAACACCTATTTGGTTACTACATGATTCCATATGTGTTATTTCATAGTTTTGATGTCTTCACTATTATTCTACAATGTAGAAAATAGTAAAAAAAAAAAAAAAAAAGAAACCTGGAATGAGTAGGTGTGTCCAAACTGTTGACTGGTACTGTATGTACACTCAATATGGCTGCCGGTCCTCCCATCAAAGAAAAGTCTGTTCTGAGAATTCTATTTCTGTGGTCCAAGGAACATTCAGCAATAAAGAGGAGATTAAGCAAAGTGTTTGCAGTTGTGTTGATTGTGTTATGATTTCTTTCAGAGAAAAAGACAGACAAAGCTGTTGCTGCTAGCCCAAGTAAGTATACTGCTCAAGGTCATGGGGTCCATTGTCTCGGAGAGGTTAATGAATAATTGATTAATAATAGAAGTATGTTAATTTTATACTGTTGGATATTCCTTTACACTTTCGCAAAACAGCTGTGCGCTCAAGGGAAACACATACACACACACACACTCACACCCAGCCCCGCTAACACACACACACACAAACAAACAGCAGTACTCTCACATAAAAACACACTGTAAATATTAGCGAGTCTTTAAATCATTCAGCTGTCTTCCGTAATGACCCTCTCCACTCTCTCCCTCTCTGCCTGTGTAGTCGTGTGCTACCTGGCCAACAGGAACGAGCTGCGCAGCCAGATCATCCAGTGGCTGCAGAAGGAGGTGGTCCCCGATGGCTGGTTTGCCAAGGGCTCCAACTTCTCCGACGTCCTGCTCAAGTACTTCAAGGTAGGTTGGACTTGTGTGTGTTTGTGGGGTTGGGTGTGTGTGTGTGTGTGTGTGTGTGTGTGTGTGTGTGTGTGTGTGTGTGTGTGTGTGTGTGTGTGTGTGTGTGTGTGTGTGTGTGTGTGAATGAGTAGAGAGGTAATGATACTTTCATAGTTTAACTACTGCTGTAAAATTATGGAAAACTGCAGGGAAAAGTACCGAACAGCTCACATTATTTAAAGTGGAATGGAGTTGTATTTATTTCTAAATGGAATGGAGTCTTGTAATTCTAGAAAGTCCTCCTCTGTCCTCATCTTAATAAAATGGCTAAGATTACATTTATGTAATAAATTAGCATTTATGGCCAACTTAATGACCCTGTAAGAACCTAAATGATACATTTCACTTGCAGCAGCTCCACTGAGAACTCAGTGAAAGTTCACTGAGTTCTCCCCCTCTGTCAGCCAGTTCTTTCTTTTGACACAGCTGAGAAAAGTCCCCACAGCAAGCACAGACCGTTTAACATTCTTCCCACAGCCCAGCACACATAACAGTAACAGCAGTTATGCAACGTCTCTCCTGCACTGGCCCCTCAAAGAGTCAAGATCGTCTCCCACTGTGTGCCTGTGTGGTTAACACTTCTCACAGAAAACACATCAGCTCTGTTTGTCGTCTCCACCATTTATTTTCATACTCAATAAAGCAGAAATAATCAAACAAAAAAGAGCGGTGGAATTCCACTCTCCTTTAAAAAAAAAAAAAAAGCACATCTCCTGCATCCTCATAGGTTCAAAATGAAAATGTACGAATGAATATTCCAACAGGACTATGACAATGGAGACTCCCAGCTGGACTCCACTGAGTTCCTTAACTTCCTCCAGCACAACGAAACAGCCATCAACATTACCTCATATGCTGACGAGGATAACGACCGCCTGCTCAGGTGAGCCCCAACCACTGGCCCAGAGTCAGTAGCGCACAGCTGTCAATCACCACAGACTAGCTCAGATGAGCTTCGCCCACTGTTCGATACTCAGTGAACCCAAGCGATAATCGTGTAACACTTCACTTAAAGCCTCCAGGTAATAATGCATTCTGAGGCATTGGTAATGAATTGCAGGTCGTGAGCTTGTATGACCCGATGATACTCTTATAACCATGTCATAATGATCCTGACTAAAATACCAGCCATTTTGATGTTTAAACATATAATGCCTAATGTTACTTATTGATATTTTCATAGTGCAGTCCATTCACTTAAAGTAGAAGCAACATAATGATTGTTTACGGCTCAACATATTGGCATCTCAGTAATGTGGATTTCTGTGTTAAATAAGAATACCTTACAATCATTTGTTTTCAATTGCTGCTTCTTGAAGAGAAGCTCAGCTATCTCCACCACCAATACATTGTCATATTATAAGTGGGGCTCAGCACTTAATGAGCTCCCTAAGCGAATGAAATAGCCGTTTTCTGGGACTAACAGTAATTTTATTCAATACATGGAAAACATGGAGCAATTGAAAGCATTTGCACTGCTAATAGGTATCTGATTGAGTTCTTTCAGTGAATCGGTTATTGCCATTTTGACATAAAACTATCATACATAAGCAATGGCAACCTGTATAATAAATCAATATATGATAATCAAATAATGTAAAATTCAGTTGTTGCACTTATCAACGTTTTCTAACTCTGGTGTTAAACTTTTCAGTTGTTATTGTCTAACCTTTCACTGTCTAAGTTTGGCTGAAGTTTCACTGCATTGTCAAATAATGTCATTGATAAGAATAGGATGAGTGATGTACATGTGTTATATCACAGTTGTTTACATGGTGACCTCGAGACAGGGTGTACAGGGGTGGGGTAGGGGGATGGGTGATGTTGGGGGGGGCTTGTTTTGGCAGTTCTGCCATGGTGAGGTGGCTTGTTTTGATGGGAAGTGGTGGTGGGTGGGGGTGGCAATGGGGCTCAGTGGCACCACACTGGCTGTCCCGTGGGACCATACCCCTCTCCCATGCATCAGGGGTCTGGTCGCGGGCGCAGAGAGCGACACAGGGATTTGGGCAGTATCAACTCTCATTCATGTGTGGAATCTTCCTCACAATGTTTGTCAGCTGGCTATTTATTTATTTATTTATTTAACCTTTATTTATTTAACCTTTATTTTGTCGGCTGGCTATCTGGGGTCATCTGTGAGATAGGCCAGAGTCAAAGGGAAACTGGACTGGCATTTGTGCTCTCTTGACAACTCCTATGGTCACTGTCATTGCAATGTTTTAATTTCTTAAGATGCCAAAAACAAAATAGTGAGGCATGGTTTGGTTTAGGTGTGGTGTGGTTTGGTTTAGGTGTGGTTTGGTTTAGGTGTGGTTTGGTTTGGTTTGGTTTAGGTGTGGTTTGGTTTAGGTGTGGTTTGGTTTAGGTGTGGTTTGGTTTAGGCCCAGTCTAAGGAACATTGAGGAACATATACAGTGCATTCGGAAAGTATTCAGACCCCTTCCCTTTTTCCACATTTTGTTACGTTACAACCTTATTCTAAAATGTATCCAATTTTTTAAAAAGTCCTCATTAATCTACACACAATGTCCCATAATAACAAAGCAAAAACAGGTTTTCAATTATTTTTTTTGCAAATGTATTAAAAATAAAAAAACAGAAACACCTTTGAACGGGTTATGGTAGTAGGTGCTAGGCGCACCGGTTTGTGTCAAGAACTGTAACCCTGCTGGGTTTTTCAACGCACAACAGCATTGGAGTCAACAGGGTGCAGCATCCCTGTGGAATGCATTCGACACCTTGTAGAGTCCGTGCCCCGACAAATTGAGGCTGTTCTGGGGGCAAAAGGGGCATGGCTGCAACTCAATAATGTTTTGTCAACTCAATGTGTATTCGTTGGCTCTAATGAAATGATAGTAACAGTAGTCTGTTTTCCTGTATTTCCCTCCTATGTCTTATTGGCTCTACTGTTGGTCTCTAGGAGCCTGTGTGTGGATGCCCTCATCGAGCTCTCAGATGAGAACACGGACTGGAAGTTGAGCTTCGATGAGTTCCTAAACTGCTTCAAGCCCGGCTTCAACCCACCAGAGAGAAGTAAGACTTAGGCCATAAACAGTATCTTCCCTTTAGGTTTTTTTAATGTCCTATGTTCAATCCCTACGTTTTTTTTTAGTTATTTGATTATTAAACCGTTTCAAAAACACACAAAAAAAAAGACACGTTCGTGAATAAAACATTTTTTAGCAAAGAAAATATACATGAAGATGTCCAGAAACTGCTTCTCCAATAAAAATCCCAGATCAAGCTTGTAGGCAATGTCATGGCAACGTTAGCTATCTAAGGTTATGCGCAGAAACACGTAATCGAGTCCGACGGTTGTGTCGTGCCAAACTTTGCATGTGCAGGCAATCAAACCAAAACCACTCCTTCGATATAAAGTTGTTTTTGACGAAAATGAAAACGTGTCAGTTTGCCACTTTCACAAAGTTGTAGTAATGACATGTTCAGCTTCATACATTGGCTTGAATCTACTGTAGGTTGTGCCTATAGTTTTCAACAAATTAACTAATAAGGGAAAAAAATTAACTTTTCCTACTGACTTCCCAAAACTCTAAACCCAGTCTGTTCCGTTGAGACTGCTTCGCAAGGCGCTCCCGAAAGTATTGGCCACTTTGAAAAATCTCTACTCTTACTGACCAACACGTAATTTCCTGTGATGTCCACTGACTTCCTGTTATCCACTTTCTGCTTCCTGTAGAGTGTGCCCTGGAGGATGAGACCTATGAGGACGGGGCAGAGACTCAGGTGGAATGTAACCGCTGTGTCTGTGCCTGTGGGAACTGGGTCTGCACAGCTGTGACCTGCGAAGGTGAGACTAGCTGTCACACACCTGCCCTTATAGTAGGCCCTTAATTATCTGGGTCATAGTGTGAGGGGATTTTGTTTATTACTAATTATTTTCTTACTCTCTCTCTCCCTCTCTGTCCATATTGGCTTGTTTCTCGCTCCCTCTGTCCCCCCTCCTCTATCTCTCTCTTGTTCTCTCTCTCTCACTCTCCATTCCACCCTCCCTCCCTGCAGGCACAAATAAGGTGCCTGCTGTGGAGAAGACTGAAGGTGCTGACCAGGAGATGACAGAGGAGGAGTGGACACGGAGAGTGTCTGAGCTCAACAAACTTCAGGTTAGTCTGGCACCATGAACAGCACATGACGTTTCACTGCTACTGGTTAAAGGGGAGATCTGCAGTTGCTACATCCATTTTTGAACATATAAATAAATCATTATGTACCCATTGATTCTTAAAGGGTATAACTTGTAAATGCCTCATGATCTTAGTTCAACTGTCGCAACTTCATCCAAACCCGAAATAGAAGCTTGTTTAACTCCAATGTTTGTAAGCAAAGTAGATGTAAACAAACATTGTATAGACTCAGAACATGGTTAAAACCCTCAACGTTTAGTGTTATTGTTTGAATTGTGGATAGCCCCTTTAAGTAACAGTGTAGGTCAACTAGGCTGTGTACTTTTATACAACACACACACCTGTACTTAGACCTTTATGACTCAATTACTGTAATAATCAGGGCCTATATTTGGCATAGTTTACATGCCCGTGCTGCTAGGTATGGCTCACTTTTTGGCAGACCTGGGTTTTGCTTTCTTTTTAATTCTAGGAGCGTTTGATTGAGCCTGCCTGGGGTGCCAGATGGGCGGGGTTTGCACATTTGGAACTATTCCATTGGTTCCATTGTGTCAGGCAAGCTCAATCATGCGCAGCTAATGTATTTGAAAGGGGGGGAAACTATATGAACCCATACTGTATACACTGTGTCATAATGGTACCTGTACTACAGTAGGCAATAATCTTGTTCCTTTAACTCCTGTTAGGAAACTGTGGAGAAGATGAAAGTGAGCACTAAGGACATTTGAGAGAGAGACAGGGACAGAGAGACAGAGACAGAGACAGAGACCACCTTCAATAATCACTATCTGGCTGAAGTTTGTACTGTCGCTTAAGAAATGCATCACTATTGTTTTTATACTTTACAATGTTAATTATTATGATTTTTTTCCAACTGTATCAATGTATATTATAATATTATTGTGTAGACGGGAGACTAGTTGAATTGTGTGTACCTACAAACACAGTACTGTTATCCTATTTGAGCGGCACTCCCAGGCCTTGGCAAGAAGGCCCATCACCTAGTGGTGGCTTGACATTTCCATTATATTTTGTTAATTTGTTGTTTGCGTTGTTGTTTATGTCAGTCAAATTAGCTAATCTGTAGAAAATAGAACAGTGTGTGACTTGGAGCTTTAAAAGAAAAAAAAAGCACAAGTTGTAAAGAACTACTTTTTTTTTTTTAGCAGAAAATGACTTCACAGTTGCCACGTCACATACCAACCACATTACAAGGATTGAGATAAGCAATAAGCAATTCAGCGAGGAAGCCTCATCAGATGCATTGACCTTGCAGGGTGCTATTCCAGACACCTGGCTACACATGAAAGATGAACACATGGCTGTAAATGTACCTGAATACCATTATAAATCCTGCCTGGCAGTTTTACTACTGATGTCATATCATAAATATCATAAATATATGCAGTAAAACCCATTGACCCAAAACATCTGATGGTGCCAGGGTTCAATCTCTCAGGAAATAGAAAATGAGAAAGGGCCGCACTCAATCTTTGCAGTGAAAGACAAGAACATGTATTCCATCTCTATTTCCTGGTCTATGTATCAACAATATGACAAGAATCTATGATTAGATGTGTGCAGGGTTTCCTCCTTTTTCAATGTAACGTGATGATGCTAGGGTCCAATCTGTAGGCTACATGTCTAAACTGATGAGGTAATGTTGTTGATGGAGTGGATGAAATGTAGTTTGGGATTTGTAATGAACAGGATAAAATGACTTGATAACAGAAATACTCCCTTGCTATGGGTCCCCTGCTACTAGTTTGAAATACACAGTTGTCTGGTCTGTCTGAGACGTACAGAATCTTGCCAACAGTACTGCAATTAATTTAAAATGTTTATTTTGGAAGCTGATGCATGTCGGTCTCTCAGGATATGGGGAAAAGGATTGGGAAAAACTGCCAAAACAACCTCTAAAAAACATTTTAGATGGCATTACTGAAACCAAAGTTCAAATGCAAGATACCTAAAGTACAGTATGTGTAGTAACTTTTCGAAAAGTAGGTTCACAGCATAGACTTTCTTTGTTCAGAACTATCTACATGTATGTCCTGTATGTCAATATTTAAATGTGGTGGATCTCACTTCAATGTCTTTATAATGTGCGGTATTCAGTGCCTTCAATTTTCACTAAGACCTATGGGACATCCTGCAGTCATTCTCTTAGAGCAATGTCTGTCACTATGAAACCATGCCAAATGTATGGTCTAATTGAAGTTAAAAGCCTGTGTTTCCTTTGTTTGTTATGTGTTATTGTCTCACTTTTAGAATAATATCAGCTCACTTTGTTCGCTGTTACAGTAGACTTTTAGTAAAACATTTACTCCCTGTTGATTATTAAGAATACTGTACTGTCAGAAAGGTATGCAAGCTTTATATGTCAATAAATACATTTAATAGACCTACTGGAATAGTTATGCACATTTTTATTGATACACTTTTGACTGAATGTGTGTGTGAGTGCATGCGTGTGTTCCTTGGATAATAATAAATTATTCATTGGAGGTGATGTGGTATATGGCCAATATACCATGGCTGTGTTGTGCTACACACCGCTGAGTGCCTGTATACAGCCCTTAGCCACAAACCCCAGAAGTGCCTTGTTGCTATTATAAACTGATTACCAATGTAATAAGAGCAGTAAACATACATGTCTTGTCATACCCGTGGTATTTCACGTCTCAAGACCATTGTGACATAAGGCCTACCACTAAAACTAGTAGGGCCTATTACAAAATATTAGAAATGGTTCCTCGTAGGCTAATAGAAATTAGAGCTGGGGTTTTCAATTGCAAAGTTAACTGACCGTGTTTTTCGGTGTGAAAACAGAAAGGGAAGCGGAGATACTTAATCGGCATCCAGGTCTTCTGCGCCCGGGGAACAGTGGGTTAACTGCCTTGCTCAGGGGCAGAACGACAGATTTTTTTACCTTGTCAACTCGGCAGGATACCTGCCGCCCATAACAGTTTTACAAAGCATCCACACACTCGCGCAACCTCGATTTCTGGACATGGAGACATTCTGTGGCACGGGAGCAAGCAGGCATGCACGGGTTAATGTAAACTGGGGGCGGAGAATCCCAAGCTTGACCAGCCTTGTAACACCGACTACATGTGAATTTGGTCCAAATGTGACAGCTGTGCGTGTGCGTTCTGTCGTGTGACTGCGGTGTCTTTAATGGAAATTAATTTGCACATGAGCACAATGCGTTAAGAGGCTTTATACGGTCGAGATCAGTGCTGAAATACCTTATACTTGTAATTCATTCATATGGTTGAACTGGCTGGATAGCAATTGGTTTTGAATATGGAGTTATTTGCAACAGTTGATGAGGGGGGTTGCATTTTGGACATGTCCCATCTGAATCTGGAGCGTTTAAATTTGGACACTGTCGGTGACGAACGGAGGAGAGTGACCCAACAAATCTACCTGTATAACAACCGACTGACCGTGTTTCCAGCTTCGGTGTGTCTATTCTCCAAACTGGAAGTTCTGGATATAAGCAACAACGGATTAACGGTTCTCTGTGAGGACATTCAACGTTTGTCAAACCTCAAAACACTCATAGCCAAGAACAACCGTTTGAACGAATGTTCGTTCCCAAAGGACTTTGGATCCATGCAGATAGACACATTGAACTTCAGTGGGAACATATTTCAAGAGGTGCCCATTCAGTTTCTAAAACTGCAGCGATTAAAATATCTGTCTCTCGGGGGTAACAGACTCAAAGCTATCCCCGCAGAGATAGAAAATGTTACCAGGTAAGATAGACATACCACCGATACATTACAGCGGTAATAACGTTTTACGGTACTTGTTAGAGTGCGACTAACTACCCACACGGTAGCGCACCATCAAATTACCATGTAATCATAGGTTTTATAGCCACTTAATATAAAGGGTGACTTTTAACAAACAACTATCTGTATACAGCTATGCATGACGAAGTGAGGTTGTTGACCCTTAGATGAGCTTTAAGCTTTTAAGCTTATGAGTTTCTAAACCCTTAGCTTTTAATAACCCAACGTTGGGACACTCAAATGTGAATACAGAAAATGCAATATCAAGGTTATGTTGCCCATATCATATATATTTTAGTCATTTCGCAGACACTCTTTATCCAGAACGACTCATAGGAGGCATTAGGGTTAAGTGCCTTGCTCAAGGCCTCATCGACATATTATTCACCTACTCAGGTCAAGGATTCAATCCAGCGACCTGTCAGTTACTTGCCCAAGATAGGCTACCTGCCGCCCTACCTGATAATAGCACGCTCATAATAACCATTATGTAGTAGTAGGCTAGAATAATTAGCTCTGCTGTCTTAATGAAATGACTGGGCCTCCAGAACTGCAGCAGTTATTTAATGGTGTGCATGCAGGAACTAGATAGTGAGGGTTAAGATACATTAACATAAACATAAATACTGTTGCTGTATTCACCTAGATATGTTTCACATGAGCATGTGGTTCCTGATTATGTCCTGCATGATGGTACAGGAGACCAGTCTCCTCCATCTTGGTGCTGCATTGACACACACCTTTGGAGTCAGCTCATCAGTGTGGTTTAGCCTGTCTGGCTGGCTGTGTGCCATGTTACAAAACCAGGTCATATGACGTATTGCCTTGCCACGGTGGGGGACTGGCACCGTGGCAAGGCGGTTTAGGATTTGGAACAGAGTGGAGAATAAGTTATAGAATAAAGACAAGAGCCTCTAGCCGTTTCAGACTGCATTGTAGCTAAGTTAGCAGCTGTGCTTTGCATCACAAGGCCTCCCCTCTTGACGCTTCCACCATAGGATCTCTCTCGCTCTCTCCCCCTCTCTCTAAAAAGAGAAGACATTTTACAATGAGAGTTCTTTTACAATCTCTTCTCTTCTGTATCTCTTCCGTTGACATAAAATTGTCAAACACTGGAGTTAAATTTTTAGCTAACTCTCCCTCTATCTTCTCTCTCTTTTTTTCTGTTGTCAGCTTTTATCAGTTGGAAGGTTTTCTGCAGGTGTTCAAGAGTGTAGTATTTGCATGTGTATAAGCTTATCACATCAGTTCTCCAAAAACGAACAGATCACTCATTCCAATACAGCTGGTCCTCAGGGATCTTTGAACCCCAACACTTCCACATGCTTCTTCTGGATTTAGAACTGTTTGAACATTGTGCATTATATAATCCACATGATAATTCACATTTCCTGTTGCTGTAGGATTATTTTGATGCTGTAGAAAACTGGTTCAAATTAAGATCCTACATCTGTATGTTAATTTAGCAAAGTTCTCTGTCATTCCAAGTGTGAATAAAAAACACTTTTCTCTGATCTGATGCAGTCTGGAGATGCTTTATTTGGGTGGGAACCTCATCACCTCCATCCCCCCAGAGCTGGCCAACCTTCGTGGTCTCAGATACTTGGTCCTTTGTGACAACCGGATACAGAGTGTACCGCCCCAACTCACCAGGTGAGGGACATCCCATAGGAGAAACACAGACTTTACATAATGTGAAAGTTAGTAGCTTGCTCATTTTATTTTTACTTGGGTCTCCTGCGTGTCATAAGACTGTGTTAGCCTGCTGAGCTAAAACCATGATTCACGGTCATGTCTGAATATGTCTGTTTGTAGACTCTACTCCCTGCGCTGCCTCAGTCTCCATAACAACCTACTCACCTACCTACCGCGGGAGATCCTCAGCCTGGTGCACCTGCAGGAGCTCAGTCTCCGCGGCAACCCCCTGGTGGTCCGCTTCATCAAGGACATGACTTATGACCCTCCCTCCCTGTTGGAGCTGGCCGGACGGACCATCAAGTCCCGCAACCTGCCCTACCACTCCAACGACCTGCCTGGAAACATGGTGCACTACCTGGACCTGGCCAGCAAGTGTCCCAACCCTAAATGTACCGGTAAGTGGAGGAAAGAGGACAGGTTTAGGTTACATACTTACGTACTAGTATTGCTGAGTGGATCAGAGGAGGCTCGTCCAGGGAGGAAGAGGAGGGTGGTCCTCAATAATTTGAGTAAAAATGTAAATTAAACCTATTCAAAAAATAATAAATAAATAAAATCACACCTTGAGATATTTGTATTGCTCTCATATGGTTGTGCTACTTGTCTCCTTCCTCTCAGGTGTATACTTTGACTCTTGTGTGAGGCACATCAAGTTTGTGGACTTCTGCGGGAAGTATCGGCTACCCTTCATGCACTACCTGTGCTCCCCAGAATGCACCTCTCCCTGCAGCTCCAACCCGCAGAGCGACGCTGAGTCGGAGGATGAGAAGAGCGTGTCGGCTGACAGGCTGCAGAGAGTGCTTCTGGGATAGAAGGAAGTGGAAGGACCTCAAGTTCACTGAATCACATACTGGATGATGGACAGTTTCCATGACCCTCAACTGACCTGACTAACCCAACTTCTGCTGTGCCAAATACGATAAACACTGACACTAAGCTGTTCACTTACAATAGAGTGCCACTTTCAACATGAGATGTAGGATTCCTCAAGGACTGATTGTAATGTAAGCGAACCACAGATTATTATTGATATTTCAAGCCGTAGAATTTTAAACATCTAACTGAAGCTCATGGAGTATTTTTATGTAAATCCTCAGTTTCTAGTTTCTGTGTTAACAGGAAGGGATGAATGAGTTGTATGTAAAAATGGATTTTCTTTACCGTATAGATTCAGAAACGCAGAATGTGTTCCATGCTTGTTTTAAATCACCTCTCTCTTCTTAACATTTTCCCTTTAATCGTCATACTTCTGCTGCTCCCACATGCAGTCCTAATATAGTCTCTGTCGCCTGTAGCGTTCACTCACCGTTAATGCCTTCCCTTATCTCACAAAACAACTCGTTGGTGTTACAAACCAAGGGGAAAGTTGTGTATGTTAATGTGATGATCTCTTGCACGAAGAGAATAATCCAAAACTTGTACTGTGAATTAAATGTTTTACATTGGTTTGATTCATTTAAATAAATCATTCATTTGAATAATATGAAATGAATATATTTATATTATAGCTGTGTATTTTCCACATACAGTATATCATTGATATGAGTACTGTTCTGTTAACTGGATACATAAGATAATGCTGTTCATACCTGTGGCAATATTCATTCCAATGTGAAGAATGTAGCATGATATACTTTCATTCATAATAAAGTGTAATAGTTCATGATATTGTTTTTGTTCCATTTTATTATATTTCTGTGTCCGGGTTGAGTTTAACCTCTCAGGCCAACCACTTTGAAGGGATTTTGCACCTACATGGCTATAACCTATTTCAGAACCATTACATACAAAAGTTATTTTGTCTTCCATATTGTTGATGAACATGTAAGATAGCAACAAAAGTTGACGCATTCCTAGTCATGTACCATGGCCAAACCTTTTACATTCTGTTAAACAACTCTTAATTGGGTGGTAAAGTAATTATGTAGATGAAGAAAGAGATTGCTCTGAATGCTCTTGTAAAATTCCCCCATGTGTCTGTGCCTGGCTTGCACTCTTCTCTCCTACAGAACTGAAGTGGCAGTGCCAGTGGTATGATGACACATCTCTACTGAGATACTTATAGGTGAGGGAAATAATTCCCCATGTCTTCTCATTTGAAGGGGTAAGGATAGAGGGCTCAGGTGGCAAAGGGAAGTCCAAAGATAGGATTTATATTGTAATTTGGATATAGTGCTGTACTTGGTCCAGATAATTATTGTAAGAATTTAAAAAAAAGAAAACACACTTACTTCTTTTGTAAAACTATCTATGGAAGGCTCTCAACATTAATGTTACTCAATTCCTGGAACGGTAGAATTCTGATATCCGGAAAGCGTTATCTCATTGTGGAGTTTAATTGCTTCAATTTTGCTTTCCATAGCATTACTGTCACATTTGTGTCTGGGATGAAATACAGTACATCTACCTGGGCACTTATATTTCAGTAGCGTTCAACTGGGAGGCAGCTGCGTGGCAAGATAGTTGAAGATGATATGGCTCATAAAGATACCTGAGGTCATCTGACTACAGTGGGTGGGACACGTCGTACGTGACATTTGAAACTTTATGTGTAAAACCAGTGGTGGAAAAAGTACTCAATTGTCATAAATGAGTAAAGATAAAGATACTGTACCTTAATAAAAAATTACTCCAGTAAAAGTGAATGTCATCCAGTAAAATATTACTTGAGTAAAAGTCTAAAAGTATCTGGTTTTAAATCTACTTAAGTACAGTGGTGGAAAAAAGTACTCAATTGTCATACTTCAAAATACAAAAGTAAATTCTATACATCAAATTCCTTATATTAAGCAAACCAGACAGCATGGTTTTTTCTTTATGGTCAGCCAGGGGCACACTCCAACACTCAGACATCGTTTACAAATGTGTGTTTAGTGAGTCCACGAGATCAGAAGCAGTAGGGATTACAACACATTATATTGATAGGTGCGTGAATTGGACCATATTGCTGTCCTGTCTAAGCATTCAAAATGTAACGAGCACTTATTGGTGTCAGGGACAATGTATAGAGTAAAAAGTATATATTTTCTTTAGGAATGTAGTGGAGTAAAAGTAGTAAAAAATATGCATATTAAAGTAATGTACAGATACGTATTTTTTTCTGTGTACAACATCTAAAGACCTGCTCCACTATACTGAGAGCTTTGCAGTATCTAAAAGGAAGTATTTGGGTGTTTTTAGAGTGTTTGTTGATGTTTATCCATGGCCCCCATGCTGCAGAACAAGCAATGAGGAAGTCTATTGCTGGTGGGGTAAGTTTCTCAAAACCAAGTTAAATCGCATTAGTTCAGAAATGTATTTAATTACATGGGTAAGTGTTAGAGGATGTTGCTAATGAACTTGTTCTTTGCGCCACCCTGCGAGAGAGTTTGTCACATTAACAATGTGGGCTACCTCGCTGCAGCAAGGCAATTTGAGTAACTTTTACATTCCCTGAACTGTAGTAACCTATCATGGTTACCCTTTTACGTTGAATTCAGTGGGCTATGCTCCAGCAGCTCTCTGTAAAGGGACTAAAAACACTTCAAAACTATAACGAGTAGACCTAGCAGGCCTGACTTTACAGCAGCAATGAATAGAAGTCCTCCCATGTGCAAATATAGAGTAGGCCCAATCAGTAACACTTAAAATTAAGTCCCCACCCATGTTTTTCCTAGGCTACAAAATGATTGGCTAAGTTTCCCTCTGTGGATTTTGCATTACTTCCAGGTGGGTTTGAAGGTCCTCCTGGCATTTAGACATTTTTGATGTAACATGATGCTCCATAATATGACTCGGCAGGAATCCCAGTCAATCACATACACACACTGAGCTAAGCACCTAGTTACCGTGCAGAGGAGCTTCCTCACTCAAACTCAGCCTCTTCTGAATCTGCAACACCTGACGACACAATAGTCTCTCGGCAAGCCAACAACTGAAATACAGCAAATCTACCACTTATTCAACACTTTATTGAAATAAATAAAGAGTCTTAGAGCATCAATCAATCTTATGCCTCAAAATACACTGTCCCATTGAACACTAACATAACTTGCCCCAATATGAAATCATTATAAAACATTGCAGAGCCATCCATTTAGTTTGAGATTTTCTGCCATACTCTGGACTATGTTTCTTTGTTGGGTTAAGGTGTCAGGTTTCATATATCTATCCATTTGTATCCAGGAGAGTTTCCCAACTGTCACGGGAAGGTGCAGAGAGAGACCAAGGCGCAGCGCAGGTATAGTTCGACATTTTTTTATTTTACTATGTAATATGTTTTTTTTTGATGAAATAAAGAAACACAAATGATGACGAACTACAAAACGAAACCAACACGAATTAACAACGTTACGTTAAAACAAAACACGATAGTTTAAACGTAACCAAAAAGCACACTTACTTGACCCGTGACTGCGAAATGCATTAACATGTAACGATAACAACCCACACCAAAGTGAAAGACAGACTCAACATATATAGGATCCCTAATTAGAGACAATGCCGTGCAGCTGCCTCTAATTAGGGATCCAACCTAAACCCCACACAGAAACAGAAAAGAACGACACTGTCAGACTCTGACCATAGCTACATAGAGAAGCAATTAGGCTTCTCTATGGCCAGAGCCTGACACCAACACTTGAACTAGTGGTGAAAACAGTGGATAAGAGGTGTGTGTAACCACAGTGGGTGTAAGGAATTAAAAAGAGTTATGGCAAAATGTCAGTGTATGTTTACTTTATGTGATGTATAAACCAGTAAACCATCATAAAACAATCAAATATAAATGTGACATTACAAAATATACAAGCTATATCGCAGGAAAATACATTTTAGATGAAAATGTTGTTTGTGAAACTTCACTGGGGAAGGTCAATCAAGGTTTTTTATTCATAACTCCAAGACTTTCTGCATCCTGAACATAAAAAAAAAAAACTTATATTCATTCACTCAAATGTTTTGACTTTAATACCTTGACTTTAATTTCAAAAAGGTTTCTAAAATGATGACATGTCATTGTGACCAGAGCTTAGCAATTAAGCATTAGCTTTTCAATACATTAAAATAGGTGAGAGAGGAGTGGGTCATTAGGAAACCGTTTATTTTATTTTTTACATTTTGGGGGAGTTTAAAGAGAGATGTGTTGACGATGATAGCTGGAGACACTGTGTTGGTATGAGGGACGATAGCTGGAGGCACTGTGTTGGTATGAGGGACGATAGCTGGAGGCACTGTGTTGGTATGAGGGACGATAGCTGGAGGCACTGTGTTGGTATGAGGGCTACAGCTACATCCATTACTTCATCATGACTGCTGTCATCATGGATGCAGACTTTTTGTGCTAAATGATCATCGCCAAGAGCCAGCCAAAAGCCTTAGAGACAGACATAAATATAGCCTGATGCGGCTATGGGTTATGAGCATGTACGTTTACAGCATTTTAATCTTAGATCCACTTAGTTTCTTGGTCATTGGGAATGTATGTCATTGTTTTCAATGGGCCTTTTACACGTTGGATAACAAAATAAAGTCACACATCTAAATCTAATTATTTTTCTAGTTTAAATGAACCTGTTGTCCAAGTCCATATGTGTTTGTCAACAACGCCACCATAATTGGTCTAGCCTGTGCACCCATGCCATTATAATCCGTAGCAATGATGATAGGAACATTTCTCTCCCTTAAGATTTTCCATTGAACTTGAATATGTTTTTCCACATCTGTCATCCTTGTTCCATATCTGTCAGCCCGCCTGCTACTCATAAGAACACTAAGTCATATTATAACCTGTTGTGATAATTGTGTTGTTTGCACTATAACCTATTCTTCATACACCACTGTGATATACAATAAGGCCGTGATAACAAAAAGACGAATGGGGGAATGAATTCAACTCCACACTGGAGAGCAACATATTGTATGTCCGGTGAAGTCCACAAAGCAAATATTGCATGTTACAAACAATTATATAACCTGCGGCATGATCAAGCAAGTTAATGTTTGACTGAAAACAGTAACTTTAGCGATAGACCGGCTCAAGGGGAAAACCGCTGGTAGGCTTGAAGAAACAAAACAAACTGTCAACAGACAAACAGAAAACACAGGGATAAATACATTTGGGATAATGAGGAAGGTGGGTGGAGACAATCACAAAGACAGGTGAGACATATCAGGGTGTGACAACTTAAACATCATCAAATCAATAAGGCTATATTTGCTTAGTTTAATACACTGAAAACAAACTTAAAGAAACCAACAATTTAGTCCAATCAAGTGGCGATTTTAGCACGTAAATCTTGGTGGGGCAAACCATTTTATTTATTTTTTATGCATGACAGCAAAGCCACTACACAACACAACAACAAAAAATACATTCATTGCACTATAACCGTGACAAACGGTGCCCACAATCTTAGAGTTTTCTTTTCAGCACCATGGAGTGAATCCTTACCACCGCTGCTATCAGCGGAGCCTTGTCTGGCAGCGAAACAGTTCATTCAGCCTCATTTACTGCCTTTTATGAAAACATAGCTGATATGGCTGACTTGCTTAAACAAGTGTGGTTTCTACTGACAATTGAGATGTACAAACTATGGCATAAGGGAACGATGAGCGGATAAGAGGCAATCTGTAATTTCGATTAAGATATTAATGAGCAAGCGACGACGGACGTAGTCAATATTTGTTCAGCACTTTGAAATGTACAGCGACAGCATTCAGAACATGGGCCGTTCTTACAGTATTCTCCCTGTACACCAAGTCAGAACCGTAGGATAAATAAAGGGGGCATATAAGCAGACGATGAAAGCTCTTACAATATTAAATTATTACATTTCTCTAAAACAGGCTATAAGCTACATGTGCACCATCAAGTCAGAACAGTAGACTAAGTTATGAGGGAGGAAAGGGGCCAAATTATTAGGCTGAGGCACATGGGCTACTAACAGCTTACTACACAACATACACTTAGTATTACTTTCTTACCTACAGTATACATATCTCCTTGGCATATTACATCATTTATGCAGCAGCATACAATACATTTTTAGACTCACCTTGGTTGTGCTGTGCTTACTTGAACAGGAAGGTGGTGCGGCAGTCCTTCTTGTGGGCTCTAGAAAAAGGGCCAAAATCCCGACTTGGAATTCCGAGTTGGATGAACGTTCAAATATTTTTTACGTATTTTCCCAGTAGGAGCTAATTTTATCCGAGTTCCCAGTTGTCTTGAACTCACTGAAGTCTGAGATTTCCCAGTTCCAAGTGTCCAGTTGTTTTGAACGCGGCAGACGTCATGCTGGATTGACAGCATGGCCAATTTATTGAAACCTTTCTGGCCCATGGCGTTACCCCCTTTTTCGTGATATCCAATTGGTAGTTACAATCTTGTCTCATCGCTGCAACTCCCCTACGGCCTCGGCGAAGGTCGAGAGCCAATCCGCACTGCTTCTTGACACACTTCTAGCTTAACCTGGAAGCCAGCTGCACCAATGTGTCAGAGGAAACACTGATGAACTGACGATCGAAGTCAGCTTGTAGACGCCCATCCCACCACAAGGAGTCGCTAGAGCACAATGAGACAAGGACATCCCGGACGGCCAAACCCTCCCCTAACCCTGACGACGCTGGGCCAATTGTGCGCCTCCTCATGGGTCTTCCGGTCACAGCCAGCTGTGACACAGCCTGGACTTGAACCTGGGGCTGCAGTGCCGCCTTAGTACTCATTGTTGAATTTGCGATTTCCAACATGTTGTGTAATGTTTATGTCTAATTGCCAAGAGCACCCCGACGTGTTTTAGGCTTGAAAAGGATTTGCCAGTAGATTGCCGACATGATGCATGAGGATGACTGCTAGCTTGCTAGCTAAGATTTTGAAAGTATGATGTTGACATGATCAGTCCAATCAAAGCTACTTTGATACAATGTGATTTTATGTAATTTTATCTGTGGCCAATGACCTTGAGTCTTCTTGGATGGGCACTTCTAATGTAAATCTATGGCAGCACCCAAGGGGCTTGAATTTTCAAGCTCTATCCGTAGATGTTGCTGTGACGTTGTGTCCCCATGAGTGACAGAACACTGAGCCAATCACATCCCAACTAGAGAACATTACCAACCCCTACGCTCCGCCCCACCACCACAGAAAACACTGAGCTAGGCTGAAACACCTGCATTTTGGAGCTGCCTTACTCAAGAAAGCAAAAAAGAGACCATGTTTGTATGCAGCTTTATTAAGTCAATTATTGATTTATTTTTAAATTGTTTGCAAAATGATATGTATTAATCCCAAAATAACATGCAAAAAAAGATATATATATTTTTAATTTTTTATTGTTTAGCTAAACAGGTGTTGCCACTGCAAAAGACAGAGGTTGTCTAAACAGACAAGGCAAAATGTTAGCATAAGTAATTTGAACAGATGTCAATAGGATGGAATAACTTGACTAGACGGCCTGGGACTCTTAAGAACGCGGCACATGTTTGCGCACATCTAATCTTTTTCCCTTTAATCCTGGCCAGCCAGTCAGATATCAACCACACGCATACACACACACACACACGCACGCACACACACACACTAGGCCTACAGAATCCTTCGGCGCGCTAGGCCTAGTCTCTCGACAGACTCGAGTCGCATTCTAATTAAACGCCGTGGCTCATGCTCAAATGTCTCACGAGCTGACAACAAAGCCACAGACACCAAATAAAGATCTTCCCGACACCCCAGGCAGGTCACCCGTGACACAAGACTGTCTTCGACGTCCAAACTCTCTCTCTCTCACACACACACACTCTTTTTTTTTTTTTTACAATTGTATATTTTTTTGTTTTGTTTAAGGTATACACAAGCGCAGTCCGGCATTCAAATGTTTATGATAGGCTAACAACTGACAGTTCTATAGGAAACCCGGCTGAATGGCAGCGCTGTTCTTCAACACCACAGAGTTTGTTATTTTCTATGTGGACATAGAGGCACGATGTGCATGCCATCAAAGAGTGGGCCTAGTGTTCAATTAATAACATTTCACGAGAGCAACTATACTTCTTTTTTTTTTTTTTACATGACATGAAACTGAAGACAATCTATTTAGTTTAGTTTTCTATAACATCTATAACACATTTTGTAATTGTCATTCAAATTAATAGGTATAGTTTATTAACAAAAACAATTCAAATCATGAAAATCGTAAACTGTGGTTAGTATACATTCACTTCCTTAATCCTGAATTGTATTGAAATGGACTTGACCTTAAGCCACGTGGGACGTTTGGGAACCCAGTTTATTATGTTTGGGCCTACTGAAAATCCTTATTTTATTTGTGATCCTAGAGAACCATGACCGTATAATTTGGGGTGGAGAAACGCCAGGGCAGATATGACTGCAATACTGTAGCCTACAAACATAATATTTGTTTATTTACGTAGCAACAATAAAACCAGTTAAATATTAAACTACATACTGAAACCAAAGCCTACATTTACATTTTAAAAAAAAAATGTGTGTGAACTGTCAAGAAAAAGGCTACCTGTAACCTAAATGGTATGTTTTATTGATGTATTTAATAAAATAAAGCTTTAGTGTAGGCTACAGTGTAAGAATGAAAGTTCATAATGTAAACTCTCTATAGGGAAGTAATCCTAATTGTCGAACCCTCATTTACCAATAAGAAAAATCCAACACTTATTTTTGTATTTTGAATATTTTGTTTAAAAACGCTTGACTTCGCCCGTGGTTCGTACCTGAGGTCCTTTATATAATTTGACAGCTGAGTAGGCTGTAGGCTGAGAGACAGACAATATTCTGGTACAAACCTTTATCATTATTAAGATAATTTGGTAAACCTAAATCAGTTTATTTTTGTCTGCCCCAGGCCAGGTTTAGCAAAGGAGTGAAGGATCCATTATAATTGTTTTAGAGTTCGTCTATATACTGTAGGCCTTTCACTTCTCTCATTCATGATTCCAGAGCGCCATCTACCTGATAGAAACATTACATTCAGAAAGGTTGCTAAACTAGGGACTATGGATAGATACTGACCTATCATAAACTTTTCAGAATGAATACATTTGACTTAATAAAGAGACCAGAGTTGGTCACTATTTATTGTTGTCAATTCAGTCAATGTTATTAATTAAATGTTATGTTATTTTTAAATGTCCATAATACAAAAATACAAAACTGAAGTTTAACTGCTTACATTTAAATGGAATGGAATGATTTGTTTTGGAGATACTCTGGACAGCATTTCGAGTTGAAGTAACCACTGAGCTAAACCAGCGCCGAGAGTTAAATGAAGCAACACGACTTTTGACCTGGTAGGTAACGTTTAGGCCTATCCTACGTCACATGCATCTCCGTACAGGTGTGTTTAACTCAGAATCCTGAATTGTAGTTCATCAACAACATTTGTTTTGGAAACCTTTGATGAAACGAATGCAGCCAAACCTGAAAAAAACAAACAATGATTGCATGATTGAGATTGTAATTCAAGTCATTATAAACTGACTAGGTGTTGTAGATGAGTTTCCCAGGCTATAGTTAATTATAGTGCTATAATGGTTTTGTATCATTCATCATTTATGCATATGGCTTAAGGAGTTTTTGTTAGATCAATAACCTATTTTTCTTGATTTATAGGCTAACTTTTGTGAACGAAATGAAATAACACCAGACAGCGCCCGTGGGTTTGAACTCCTCAGTCAGGGGACCAAGAGATTGGAACTGAGAGAAATCAAAAGTAACCACTGAGCTACACTGGCGCAATTAACCAGGAATAAAAACATCTATATATAGGCTGGATGTGCATTGTGCAACCAGTGAGAGTATACAGTTGAAGTCGGAAGTTTACATACACTTAGGTTGAAGTCATTAAACTCATTTTTCAACCACTCCACAGATTTCGTGTTAACAAACTATAGTTTAGTCGGTTAGGACATCTACTTTGTGCATGACACAAGTAATTCTTCCAACAATTGTTTACAGACAGATTATTTCACTTATAATTCACTATATCACAATTCCAGTGGGTCAGAAGTTTACATACACTAAGTTGACTGTGCCTTTAAACAGCTTGGAAAATTCCAGAAAATTATGTCATGGCTTTAGAAGCTTCTGATGGGCTAATTGACATAATTTGAGTAAATTGGAGGTGTACCTGTGGATGTATTTCAAGGCCTAACTTCAAACTCAGTGCCTCGACATCATGGGAAAATCTAAAGAAATCAGCCAAGACCTCAGTAAAAAAAATTGTAGACCTCCACAAGTCTGGTTCATCCTTGGGAGCAATTTCCAAACGCCTGAAGGTACCACGTTCATCTGTACAAACAATAGTACGCAAGTATAAACACCATGGGGCCACGCAGCCGTCATACCGCTCAGGAAGGAGACGAGTTCTGTCTCCTAGATGAACGTACTTTGGTGTGAAAAGTGCAAATCAATCCCAGAACAACAGCAAAGGACCTTGTAAAAGTATATATCCACAGTAAAACGAGTCCTATATCGACATAACCTGAAAGGCCGCTCAGCAAGGAAGAAGCCACTGCTCCAAAACCGCCATAAAAAAAGCCAGACTACGGTTTGCAACTGCACATGGGGACAAAGATCATACTTTTTGGAGAAATGTCCTCTGGTCTGATTAAACAAAAATAGAACTGTTTGGCCATAATGACCATCGTTATGTTTGGAGGAAAAAGGGGCTTGCAAGCCGAAGAACACCATCTCAACCGTGAAGCACGGAGATGGCAGCATCATGTTGTGGGTGTGCTTTGCTGCAGGAGGGACTGGTGCACTTCACAAAATATTGAAGCAACATCTCAAGACATCAGCCAGGAAGTTAAAGCTTGGTCGCAAATGGGTCTTCCAAATGGACAATGACCCCAAGCATACTTCCAAAGTTGTGGCAAAATGGCTTAAGGCCAACAAAGTCAAGGTATTGGCGTGGCCATCACAAAGCCCTGACATCAATCCTATAGAAAATTTGTGGGCAGAACTGAAAAAGCGTGTGCGAGCAAGGAGGCCTACAAACCTGACTCAGTTACACTAGTTCTGTCAGGAGGAATGAGCCAAAATTCACCCAACTTATTTTGGGAAGCTTGTGGAAGGCTACCCAAAACGTTTGACCCAAGTTAAACAATTGAAAGGCAATGCTACCAAATACTAGTTGAGTGTATGTAAACTTCTGACGCACTGGGAATGTGATGAAAGAAATAAAAGCTGAAATAAATCGTTATCTCTACTATTATTCTGACATTTCACATTCTTAAAATAAAGTGGTGATCCTAACTGACCTAAGACAGGGAATTTTTACTAGGATTAAATGTCAGGAATTGTGAAAAACTGTTTAAATGTATTCTGCTATGGTGTATGTAAACTTCCGACTTCAACGGCTTAGGCTTATACATACACAGTCATTGAGGTCAGATAACCAACATGTTTAACCAAGTGTGCTGTTAGCCAAGTGCCTACTAAACCACTTAGGCATAAATAGGCTGCAGACATAATTCAAGACATACAGTATATGATCATTATAATAATGTTTTTTTTGTTTTTCCTAATTTGTTGGTGTTTTCATTATTACTAGGCCGTATATATTGCTAACGGCTGTTTCCCTCATTTCCTCTTTCATTTGAAATGGTTTAAAATGTGCCTGAATTCCACCTGCAGGAAATCATTCTAGATGTAATTGTTCATGTTTATTATCTGATATTCTGTGGTCTCAGAACAACTCCTGATGGTACATTCCGGTAAATCATTCAAATGGCCTTTCTCACCTACCAGATGGAATAGTCTGCCCATTTTCAAGACTGTTTTATATTTGATAGGCCTACTACTACAATGTTAAAAGACATAGCTTACAAGGCCACACCACCCTTACAATAAAACTAGGCTAATATCTGTTTCATTACCTTATTCTAAAATGGATTCATTCATTTTTTTCTCATAAATCTACACACAATACCCATAATGACAAGTTTTTAGACATTTTTGCAAAAAATAAAAACAGAACTACCTTATTTGCATAAGTATACAGACCCTTTAATCAGTACTTTGTTGAAGCATCTTTGGCAGCAATTACAACCTCGAGTCTTCTTGGGTATGACGCTACAAACTTGGCACACCTGTGCTTGGGAGTTTCTCCCATTCTTCTCTGCAGATACTCTGAAGCGCTGTCAAGTTGAATGGGGAGAGTCGCTGCACAGCAATTTTTTTTAGGTCTCTCCAGAGATGTTCGATCGGGTTCAAGTCCGGGCTCTGGCTGGGCCACTCAACGACATTCAGCGACTTGGCCTGAAGCCACTCCTGCGTTGTCTTTGCTGTGTGCTTAGGGTCGTTGTCCTGTTGGAAGGTGAGCGCTCTGGAGCAGGTTTTCACTGTTAATCTTTCCCTTGATCCTGACTAGTCTCCCAGTCCCTGCCGCTGAAAAACATTCCCACAGCATGATGCTTCACCGTAGGGATGATGCCAGGTTTGTTCCAGATGTGAAGCTTGGCATTCAGGCCAAAGAGCTCAATCGTTTGGCCACTCTACCATAAAGGCCTGATTGGTGGAGTGCTGCAGAGATGGTTGTCCTTCTGGAAGGTTCTCCCATCACCACAGAGAAAATCTAGAGCTCTGTCAGAGTGACCATTGGGTTCTAGGTCACCTACCCCCGATTGCTCAGTTTGTGGCCAGCTATAGGAAGTCTTGGTGGTTCCAAACTTCTTCCATTTAAGAATGATGGAGGCCACTGTGTTCTTGGGGACCTTCAATGCTGCAGACATTTTTTGGTACCCTTCCCCATCTGTGCCTCGAAAACAATCCTGTCTCGGAGCTCTATGGACAATTCCTTAGACCTCATGGCTTGGTTTTTTCTCTGACATGCACTGTCAACTCTGGGAACTTATATAGACTTGTATGTGCCTTTCCAAGTCATGTTCAATCAATTGAATTTACCACAGGTGTACTCCAATCAAGTTGTAGAAACATCTCAATAATCAATGGAAACAGGATGCACCTGAGATCAATTTTGAGGCTCATAGCAAAGGGTCTGAATACTTACGTATGTAAATAAGGTATTTCTGTTTTTTTATTTTTCATAAATTAGCAAAAATAAAAAAATCTTTATCATTATGAGGTATTGTGTGTAGATTGCGGAAGATTTGTATTTATTTAATCCATTTTAGAATAAGGCTGTAACAGAGGGCCGGACCGTGGCATAGGCGGAATAGGCAAATGCTAGGGGCGCCGTCCATCCATAGGGGCGCCATCCATCCATAGGGGCTCCCAAATGAGAGAAGATTTGTATTTTATTTGTATTTTTTTACTAACACTATTTTAATACTATTAATTTGAAATATTACAAAAAAGCGAAAGCCCTCACAACAACATACCTACATAGCTTATTAGGCCATTTTTTCTGTGTCTCATAGTTAGACTTACCTGATTGTGGGGGATGGGAGAGTTCAGTTATCTGAAGTGGTGAGTGACACTGAACGTGAAACATGATAAATTAGCATCTGTAGCCTACTTCAAACGATGTCAAAAAGACCAAAGCTCTCTGGTGCCCAGGTAAGAAAAAGAAGAAGAGAAGAGGAGGAAAAACGGGATAAGGACAGAGGTAATGTGATGTGATGAATGAATAGTTCATCTAATTGCATAGTAGTTACCGTTGGAGCAGTGTTACTACTAGTAGGCTGGACAATAGAACGAGTCAAAATTCACCCAAGGCTGAAAACAGCAAAAGAACGTTGGCTGAGCTGGAACACTAGCGTGAGCCCATAGAAAATGAATGGAATCGAATGTTCTCAGAGGCTGTTTTGACTGGAGTGATGCTTAGAAGTCCATTTAGCCTAAATGGCACAAAACAATTTATACATTTTTATTTGACCACTACATTCTGTTCGTCTGACGAAACTGAAAAAAAAATACTTGTGTAGAAAGTAAACAGCCTCTCCACGATGGTGTCAACTATGTCTGCGTAATGAGAAAGTAGGGAAGAAATGAAAACTTCTGACTATTTCTGGTCTAGTGATCGATGACAACCGAGCTCGCTGCCCAGACTTACATAATTACAAAGAGGAGATTCTCCTGATTAAAAGGCTTCCCGACTTGAAAAAATAGACAGACATAGCTTTATTCCATGAGTAATATTTTGTTGTTGTTTACATTTTAACTACAAACCACGTGGGCAGGTCTCATTGCCAACAATAGCGAAGCAGGCATTGTGATGTAGAACAATAAACTGGGAATAGAATGTTTGGAAGGCGAGTTGGTGCCACGGTGCTCAAAAAACTAATAGGAGCTGGCAGGGTGAAAAATAAACTAAAATAAGCCTATTTTTTTGTGATTACTTCAAAACTACAGCAAGCATCTGGGAAATATGGTCATATTATGAAACTGGGCTCCACGGCGGATAAAATGAACTAGTTTTTATCAGAAAAAAGCATTGTAAAAAAATTCACTTGTTCAACCTACTACTAGCTAGTTTACTTTGGATGATACAAGTAACGTTCGCTAATGTAAATTACAGTTACTTTTACATTAAATTCATTAGGGAATGTTGGAAAGACTATTCAGGTGTTTGGGGAATAACCTAACCTATAACATAATTTTGAGAAATAAACTTTTTCTTTCAAGTGTGCTGTACGAACCATCCACCGTCTGCCTCAAGAAACCAGGCATAGGCCTACATTTTATTGACATCTTAGCTAGTCTAGTTAGCCAACGTTAGCCCTGCTTGTAAAAGTCCATTAAAATGCTTTTCCTTTCCCATCCCCTTTTGTAATTAGTAGTTGTAAGCTTTTGCATTTTCATTATTGATTAGTCTTATACATATGTATTATAGCAAACAGCATGCTAGAGAAGTGCTCATTGAATACATGTTTTGTGCATGAATGCTAGGTGTAATTACTTTTGCTATTTGTGTTTAGGTTATAATGCACCAATTGACCCTACTGACTGGCCATCTGTTTTAACTGATAAGGTAAGAACAGAGTTTGTTCTCAGAGGACCGTATCAAATAAAAAACGGTTTCACGTTTTCCCAAACAAAAAGATGGGAGAAGGTGTCAGCATGACTATTTCAATAGAGTCTTAGTCAATGGAGAAAAAATCAAAATAAGCTGGCTAATGTACTCAAAAAATAATGATAGTTTGTACTGCTTCTGCTGCAAAATGTTTTCTCAGAGAGATTTCAAATTGAATAGAGAAGGACTAAGGGTTGGAAAAATGCAAGCCATTTACTCAAGGATAACCAGGAGCACAATACACACATGGCAACATGGAAGGTATTGGAGGTCCGTCTTGCAAAGGGGATAATAATAGATAAGCAAGAGATGGCATTCGCTGAGGCTAAGAGAAATATGTCACGTGAAGTTCTGAACAGATTTTTTGCAATAATTCAGTCCTTAGCTGAAAGAAACATGGCTTTAAGGGGATCCACAGACACATTAGACAAACCAGACAATGGCAATTTTCTCAAAGAGGTGGAGCCTATGGCCAAATTTGATCCAGCAATGAAGCAGCATGTTGGTAGGGTGGAAAGTGGAGCTGGCAGTCACACACATTACCTGGGCAAAATAATCCAAAATGAACTGATAGACTCCAACAGTGCAAAAATACTGGAAAAATATGCACCCCTGATCTGAGTCATAAGGAACAGCTCCTTATCACTGTCAGGATTGTGTTACTGGAAGACATACCACAAATTAAAGATCATTTCATGGGCTTTCTTGTGGCAGAGGAGTAAACAGGGGAACGTTTGTCATCTCTCATCCTCAAAAGGCTGGAGGATCTGAACATCCCCTTTGAGGACTGCCTATGACAACGGCGCCAACATGAAGGGAAAGAATAAAGGTGTTCAGGCTCGGCTGCTTCAACAGAACTCAAGAGCCTTTTTTGTTCCATGTGGTGCCCACACTTAAAATCTGGTGGTAGCTGATGCTGCTAAGAGCTCACCAGATGCCATTGGCTACTTTGGATATTTGGCGAAATTATTCAAACTCTTCTCAGCCTCCACCCATAGATGGGAAGTCCTCCTGAAACATGTCAAAACCACCCTGAAATCATGGTCAGAGACCAGGTGGGAAAGCAGGATAAACAGCATTCAGGCAGTAAGGTACCAGCCTGGGCAAGTCAGAGAGGCTCTTCTGGAGGTGAGGGAAACTACTGCAGACCCTTTGGTGAAAGATGAAGCCCAGTCTTTGGCTGAGGAGATTGGATCCTACCGTTTTTCTATTTCTATTTGCACAGTCATATGGTATGACATCCTCAGCAAGATCCAGCATGTGAGTAAACTGATGCAGTCACCCTCTATGCAGCTAGATGTGGCTGTCGACTTGCTGAAGAAAACCAGATATTCCCTTACCTGCTACAGAAACACAGGATTTTCTGATGCACAGACAACTGCAAAGGAAATGTGCGAGGAGATGAACGTGGAGGCTGTACTCAAACAAAAATGGTTGAGAACCACAAAAGGCACTTTGGTTATGAGGCTCCAGATGAGCCTATTGGTGATGCACTTCAAAAAATGGAAACCACATTTTTTGATGTGGTAGTGGATACAGCCCTCTCTTCACTTGATGAGAGATTTCAGAGGGTGGGAGAGGTGAATGACAAATGTGTAGTGCTCCTCAACTTCCCCAACATGTCAAAAGAAGAGTTGCTAGAGCACTGTCAAACCCTGAGCACTGCTCTAAGACTCTTAGCAGTTTGGCGCCGCCCTGAGTGGTCGCCTTTTAAGCAGCTCCCGTTGTCCGTGCATTAATTGTTGTTTTAGTTCGTTTTCTTTCGTCTATTTTCTTTAGTTTTATTTTTTATTTTGCTACAGTCGAACTATAACAGTTCAGGATTATGGATTTTATGGATTTTATCGCAGCTGAACGTCGACAGGAGTCGTCAACTGTTATTGTTTACAGCAGAGCCCAGCTCCTGGATTTAGCCCACGCAGCGCTGCTGCTCCCCAGGGAAAAGTTTGATATTCCGGACGAATTGAAAAGACGACGCCGTGGACGCAGGGCGGGATTGAAATGTAAGGCAAAGCGGAGGAGGTTCAAGTACAAGCCGGCTATACCATCTATTATTATGGGCAATGTGAGGTGTCTACATAACAAGATGGATGAGTTGGCGGGACTTGTTCGTGGACAAAGGATTTATCGGGAAGCTAGCCTAATGTGTTTTACTGAGACTTGGCTGAACGGTAACATCCCCATACAGAACGTCACTATCGACGGTTTCCAGACCATCACAGCGGACAGGGATCGCGTCTCTTCCGGTAAGAGTAAGGGTGGTGGGCTGGCTTTATTAGTTAACAACAGATGGTGTCATCCCAAACATATTACTCTTAAGGAAAAGTTTTGTAGCCCGGACATTGAACTGCTAGCCGTTAGCCTGAGACCCTACTATCTACCTAGGGAATTCACGGCGGCCATTGCTGTTATTGTTTACATCCCGCCCTCTGCTGACGCAAACGCAGCGTGTGACGTCATCCACTCTGTTATCGCGAGGTTACAGACAGCGCATCCCAGTGCTTTCTTTGCAATTTCGGGGGATTTTAACCATGCATCTCTCTCTTCAACGCTGCCCACGTTCAAACAGTTCGTGAAGTGCCCAACCAGGAATAATAAAACTCTGGACTTGTTATATGCTAATGTGAAGGATGCATACAACTCCACTGCACTCCCTCCCCTCGGTAGATCGGATCACAACCTTGTCCACCTCACCCCACTCTACAGGCCTATGGTCCAACAGCAGCCTGCAACCACCAGGACTATTAGGAGATGGTCCCCGGAGGCGAATGAGGCCCTACAGGACTGCTTTGAAACAACAGACTGGGATGTGTTCTGTGAGGCTCATGGGGAGGACATCGATGGACTCACTGACTGCATAACAGACTATATTAATTTTTGTGTAGACAACACTGTACCCACCAGGAAGGTACGCTGTTTCCCAAACAATAAACCCTGGGTCACCAGCGACCTGAAGGCCCTGCTGAATGAGAAGAAGAGGGCCTTCAAGGAGAAGGACAAGGACAAATTGAAATGCGTCCAGAGGGAGCTGAAGTTGCGGATTGCTGAGGGGAAGAGAGTGTATAAGGAGAAGATGGAGGACAAGCTGAGGCAGAGCCAGGTGAGAGAGGTGTGGAAGGGTATGAGAAATATCACTGGCTTCAAAAAGTCAAACAGTGGGCAGACGGAGGGGACCCAGGACAGAGCCAATGAGCTGAACCAATTTTTTAACAGGTTCGATACTGGCCCTGTCCACCTCCCCTCCAGCTCCCCAGACCACACACCCTCACGGCTATCCCACCCCCACTTTGCTCACAGCACCTCTGCTGAGACAATCAGTGACCCCACCTCCGCCCCTGCCCCCCCTGGACTGATCCTCAACACCCCCCTTCCTGGGCTGGCTTTCACCACCAACCAAGTGAAGAGAGAGCTGGAGAGACTACACCAGTGGAAAGCGGCGGGCCCTGATGGCATCAGCCCAAGGGTGCTGAGGGTCTGTGCTGACCAACTGTGTGGAATACTCCAGCGTCTTTTCAACCTTAGCCTGAGCCTAGAAAGGGTCCCTGTGCTGTGGAAAACATCCTGCCTCGTCCCAGTGCCCAAGAAGGCACACCCCACTGTCCTGAATGACTTCAGACCTGTAGCGCTAACATCCCACATCATGAAGACCCTGGAAAGGTTAGTCCTCGCTCACCTCAGACCCCTGGTGTGTTCATCAATGGACCCCCTGCAGTTTGCATACCAGCGCAACATCGGGGTGGATGATGCAATCATCTACCTTCTGCAGAGGGCCTACTCTCACCTGGACAACGCAGGTTGCACTGTGAGGGTCATGTTTTTTGACTTCTCCAGTGCCTTCAATACCATTCAGCCCCTGCTACTGGGTGAGAAGATGAGGAGGATGAAAGTGGAAGCACCCTTAGTCTCCTGGGTCACGGACTACCTGACCGGTAGGCCACAATTTGTGCGACTACAGAGCTGTGTGTCAGAACGGGCAGTTAGCAACACAGGGGCCCCCCAGGGTACGGTCCTGTCCCCCTTCCTGTTCACCCTCTACACCTCAGACTTCAGATATAACTCTGAAACATGCCACCTACAGACGTTCTCGGATGACTCTGCTATTGTAGGGTGCATCAGGGGCGGGCAGGAGGAGGAGTACAGGAGCACAATCAGTGACTTTGTGTTGTGGTGTGAGCAGAACCACCTTCAGCTCAACATCAGCAAAACTAAGGAGATGGTGGTGGACTTCAGGAGAACCAAGGCACAACTGACTGCAGTCCCTATAAAGGGGATGGATGTGGAAATGGTTGAGACATACAAGTTCTTGGGTGTCCATATGGACAACAGACTGGAATGGGCTGGTAACACCGGGGCCCTGTACAAAAAGGGCCAGAGCCGACTCTACTTTCTGAGGAGGCTCAGGTCCTTCAACGTGTGCAGTAAACTACTGCATACCTTCTACCAGTCTGTGGTGGCCAGTGCCATCTTTTTTGCAGTGGTGTGCTGGGGAGCAAACATCAAAGCCGGTGATGCTTCTCGGGTAAATAAGCTGATCAGGAAGGCTAGCTCTGTCCTGGGGATGAGCCTTGACACTCTAGAGGAGGTGGCGGAGAGACGGATCCTGGCCAAACTGCTGGCCATCATGGACAACGTCACCCACCCTCTGCACGCTATGGTTATGACGCAGAGGAGCTCTTTCAGTCACAGACTGATCCCACCACGGTGTGCCAGAGAGCGCTACAGGAGGTCCTTCCTGCCGGCGGCTATGAGACTATATAATGCCTCACCGGGGTGCCGTGCCGCCGGCAACATAGATCTGGAACTGTTGGGGTGCTAGGACCTAGTTTAACAATTATGCATCCATCCGTGAGTAACTCTGTTCCGTCAGCACTCATCCACTGAGGACCTACTTATTCATACAGGTCTGTATATACATACCCATGTACAGTTGTTATATTATATCACATGCAATATTGTAAGTAATTATTGGACCTAGGCATTCACTCAGGAATGCATATTAGTATCCTGCCAGTTGCACCTTTTCTCATTGCTTTTAGTATATCAAATGTGCAATAAGTGCAGTTGTCTGTAATTAAACCCTGCGCACTAAGGACTGTATTTTAAGGGAATTACTATTATTACCCCAATGATATCATACACACATTTAGCTATTAAAGTATCTCTTCCTGTCATTTACCTGTACAGTTTGTGTAAACATGCAAGTATTCACTTATCTGTAAATATAACTGTATACCTAACTGTACAGCTAATTTAACCATGCAAAATTTTCACTTACCTGTTCATTTACCCAGTCTGTCTATTAAGTAAACTATTATTATCCTCGCTCATATCATACGCATTAGCTACTGAAGTATTTCTCTGCCATCAACCTGTATAGTATAGTTAACCATCCAACATCCACCAATGTATAGTGTACATATTCAGCCAACCACTCATACTATGCAATGTCCTTTTATAGCTTTTTTTTGCACTCCAGATATCCTGTATTTCTATACTTTTTCATACTGCCGCTCTATGTATCATGTACCGTGTATCTGTCTTTTGTGTACTTTCGTTGTGGCATTTTGCACCTGCCCTGTGTTTTTGTTGTAGCTGCTTGATAATGAAATTTCCCCCCCGGGGGATCAATAAAGTACCTATCTATCTATCTATCTATCTATCTATCTATCTATCTATCTATCTATCTATCTATCTATGACGGACAGCCAGATATTGATGGCAGGGAACTTGCTGTGGAAATGCAAAACTTTCCACATTTGCCACCAAAAAACATGACAAACATGGAACTCTTGACCTTCCTGCATGAGAAGAAGCTGACAGAAATGTACCCCAATATGTGGGTAGCTCTGAGAATCACTGGCACTCTTCCTGTTACAGTGGCTGCTGCTGAAAGGTGCTTCTCTAAACTCAAACTGATTAAAACCTACCTGACATCTACGATGCAATAACATCTCAGTGGACTTTTCATCATTAGTATAAATCATGTGGTCTCACAACAGCTGTCTTATGATGTTATCATAGATGACTTTGCTGCAAGAAAGGCGAGTAAGGCTGTAGAACAATGCTACATTATGCATATTGCACTGAGGTTTCTGTAATATAGTTAGTTTTTTGTGCAATACTCTTATTTATACTTTGTTTTATGTCACTTGTTTGCTGCAAGAAAGGTGAGTAAGGCTGTAAAAAGGTCTCTGTAATATAGTTTTTTCATGCAATACTCTTATTTATATTGTATTTATAATTCATTTTATGTCACTTGTTTCTTTAATACTGTTTTTATTTTGTGGGGGGTTTTTGTTTCTAAAATAAAGAAAATCTCAAAGACATAAAGCTATGCAGTTTCTGTGTGAGTGTATGAACACAATGATCGGTGGTGGAATTGGCTACGATGCAAGGGGCACCAGCTAAAATCTTGAATAGGGCACCAAATTGGTCAGGGCCGGCCCTGCTGTAATGTAACAAAATGTGGAAAAAGTCATGGGGTTTGAATAAAGAAAATATTTCACCTTTATTTAACTAGTCAGTTAAGAACAAATTATTATTTACAATGACGGCCTACCAAAAGGCAAAAGGCCTCCAGCGGTGACGGCGGCTGGGGCGGTCCTTAGTGGGCAAATTTTGTCATCAAACTTTGTCATCAAAGCCTGGCATTCTCTGGATGTATGGTGCTTTCAAGACATCTGGGAACTCTGAAAAAAAAACAAGGTTGAATCATGATGACCTCAGTGATCTTCAGGTTGGAGCTCTAGAAAGAGGCCAGAGTTCCTGATTTACAATTCCGAGTTTTCCCAGTCGGAGCTCATTTTTTCCCCCAGAGTTCCCAGTTGTCTTGACCTCACTGAAGTCTGAGATTTCCCAGTTCCGAGTTTACAGTTGTTTTGAGCGTGGCAGAAATCATGCTGGATTGACAGCATAGCCAATGTTCAAAGTGTATCCTTTTAAGCTTAACCCTAATTTGCTCCAGGGGCTGACCCTGTAGGTAGGCCGTCACTGTAAATAAGAATTTGTTCTTAACTGACTTGCCTAGTTAAATAAAGGTTAAATAAAAGGCATTTTCATTCATGGTTAGATCAGAATCGCTGTCATAATCATTTGCCTGTACAGATAATTAAGTCCAACTCCCCATCTCCATGCACAGACGATTGAGCAAGCTAGCTACTGCAGAACATCAACACAAAGACCAGATACAACGTTTTTCAGAAAATTACATTTAGCTTAGGAAGTGATTTTATTGGTGTAAAGCCAAATCCAATCTGGCCTCCCTAAGGGGCGTTTTGCTGCACCAGGACAACCCACTGTTGAGCTCAGCTCATTTTATCAAGGGAGGCAAAATGCTTGCTGGCATCAATCAATCAATCAGATGCTACGAAGGCAACGTACTATTTTGGTTCAGACAGCATTAGATGCATAGGCTACACATACTGAGACAGAGGGGCGCTGTTTACCTCGCCTGGAGGATTTCTCCGTTGAGATTCAGACACTTGCGAATTAACGTAAAATTATTAAAATAGAGAGAGATTATTTTATTTGTCAAATATTTATCGAAGCCTGGCTTTCCTTGGCATCCATGAATACACGCTACTGCACCATTATAAAGTGTGGTTATGTCGAGATACCTTTTCTGTTTCTTGACAATAGCGGCAGGAGGCTACAGACATCCACGGCGCTCTCATTGGGCTACACACGTTTCGTATGGAATCGCTTTGGATTGGTCGACGTGACCTCCTCGCGTCTGCCTGCGCGTGCACAATTCCCGATTCCCGTAGTTTAAGATTTGCGTAGAGGCCGTCGAAGAGTGTCGTCACTAGTTACCGCTACCACAAAGTCATAAACCCAGCCCGATTCTAAAATGTATCTTCTTAAAATGTGTTTTTAAACCTAACCCCACTGCTAACCGTGTGCCTAACCATAACCTTACATTAAGACCAAAAATCTATGTTTTATTTTCAGTCATCTTTACCATGTAGGCGCTTTGACTTTGTGGCTGTGCTATCTAGTGGAAACCGTCAAAGAGATGTATAGTTTAAGTAATTTGCGTTGTATTGGTCGTAGTCTGACAAAGAGAACGAGCAGAGACAGAGAAAGGAGGAATCAGAAGAGCATTTCACAGTTAGTGGAGCTGTATCAGGACTATTTTCAACAAAAATTAAATTTGGAATAGCCTTTCACTTTGCCGTCAGCCAGCAGGGACTATCGACAATTACTTCCGTGTTTATGGGGGTGAAGTTGTCAAAGAAACGTCCGTGCGTTTCTTTCGGCGTGGAAATCGGGAATTTTCGTTCGATTTGAATGTTGGTCGGTCTGAGACCGGGAGCCGCCATGGCTGGTGCTGTCGCGTCCTTTAGTCTCAATATAAGAATATGAGGATTAGCTATTGGACCTGATATTGTTTTATTTGGAGAATCATTCAACGCAAGCAGACTTGTCGTTCATGCCATTGTAGCTAGCCTATTCCCCTGTACGGTTGTATTTCTACGTACTTGCAACTTTGAAAGGCCCAATTCATGAGACACCTGGCTCAGGCCGTTATTTTATAGAATGCCTTCTTAACGTTAGCCGAGGTAAGTGAACAGAACATAGAAAATAAAAAAGGAATGACAGATTCTTGCTGAATGTGGCTGGACGACAGCTCGAGACCTGACCTGTTCGGAATTAGTTGGCTGGCTAGCTCGTGCTAGGACGATATAGAAAGAAGCAGTCCTCTATCGTGGAATTAGCTACCAATTATATATTTTTTCTTCATATATATACATATATAAAAGCATTCTACAGAGGACAGTCAAAGACTAATAGAACTGGAAAAAGTACGACTCGACTGAAGACAAAGCAGGGATATCTTGGATTGGAATATGTCGGGTCGGCCCAGAACCACCTCCTTTGCAGAGAGCTGCAAGGCAGTGCCGCAGCCTTCAGCATTTGGCAGTATGAAAGTCAGCAGTAAGTATGACCATACAGCAAAACGCTAGCTTACAAAACATTTTCAGACATTTTGTCTGTGCTTTTTTTGTCATTATGCTAAAGGGGCAAATAGTTATCTATTTGTGTGGACTAGGCCTAGCCTAACTCACCAAAATGCACATTTAATACTGAAATGTCATATGGTCCATACATAGAATAACACCAGATTTTCAGACAGTACTCTCCCATTCACTGTCTAAGTCATTTGCATAGTTAACCATTGTCACCTAGACCCACCCAGTGCACTTAGAGCCACAGTGGTATTTTACATTGTTATTAACATATGTCTGGGACTATTGAGAAACGTGATCATACAACGTGTAAAGGGATGGTAAAATACTATTGGAGCTTTCCAAATGATCACTGGTGATATTATAATGGACCATAAAATAGCCTAAGTGCAAAAGTGTCTTAGCTTGTAGTGCGCCATGTGTAATATAGTCTAAATGCCTCTGGCAGGAGAAGTGATCACTGCATTTGAGCCATTACTCTAGACTCTAGAGATTGACCATCTATGGACCCCTTGGTTTTTGTCTGTCCTGAAACAATGGATTGGTGAAAGAGCTATAGGGCATGGCTAGAGGAACACTGTCATGTCCGCTCCTCTCATTCCCCACCCTGCAGCTCTGAGGCAGTCAGACACTCCACGGGTAGTGTTGATCGAGCACTCTCGGATATCCAGCAGGTGTAGGTCAGACATGGCTGGTCAGATGAAGCCTCAGGGCTGCAGAATGAATCCAGACCAGTGGACTTGAAGAGATGACTATCCACTGGATCGGAGAGCCTACAGTATGTACTGCAGGTCGGTTTTGCTAGACTGTTGGGTCAGGTGTGACCCACGGTATCTGACCAAAGGGCTTGTCAAAGTGGGATAAAAACCCTAAAGCACTGCTTAACTTTCCAATAGGATTCCATTGTAGCTCCATGTCATTATACTCAAATCTATTGCCAATAGAAGATTGCTTGGTTCATCAAAAGAATAACTGGCACGCAGGAGCGTCAGCCTTAAACTAAATTCACGAATCTACTAAATTAATTGGCTTCTTAGGTCTACTTCTAGTAAAGCATCAACATCTGGTAAATGAGGCTAGTTCTAACTACGACTATTGGAGCTTCACAGCCAGCCAGGTCACACAGCTCATCAGCACTTTGTTCAGCTCAATAATTGACGAGTTGCTCAGCGGACCCCAGGCAATGGGGGCAGCACCGGGACTTTCTGATTGGTCCGCAGCATCTGGTGTCTGCCTACGTCTCCGAAGGTATCAATGGTTGGTCACGTGACTCCACACAGTCTGTCCTCATGACCTACTGGTGCTTTTTTTAAATGTCTGCCTACTGAAAAACCTGGTCAACCCTTGGAGAGCCAATAACCGTCTCTTTTCAACACTACGACTTAATTAATCTAAATAGGCCAAAAGGAAGTTCCCATATTTAGAGAGTCATCCTGTTTGTGTTGCACATAAGATGACAGCCACTTAGGTCAGATTTTTTTTTTTTACTTGTCCAAAAGCCACTTGTTCACTTTAAAAAAAGATTGTAATGTATTTTATTTTGTAACCATAGAGAATCAGACTAAAATGTCTATTGACTTCTTTGCATATTCAAGCCCGTCTCAGAATACAACACTGCCTCTTTAAGGCTCTCCTGGAGGATGGTTGACCACCCTCGGTAGCCTATTATAATTATTTGTTTGTAATTGCAATATTTTGACTTTAATTCCCTCCAGGGCTCGAAATTAAGGGCGTCCCGCCATCCCTGGGACGATAAAAAATGGGTCTACGGTTCAAAACATTTTCTGGGACGAAGGATCCAAAATCCATACAACCGCTGCACATTTTTTTTAAAAAGCAACGAGGCTGATGCAGCAGGTCAGGCCGTTTAGCTTAAAATGTTGATAGATATTTATTCATAGTATAAAGCTCAACAATGCGCACAATAAGCGGGAAAACCGTCTCAAAAGCGCGCCGCACGCACAAGCGGTTTCATGTGACAGATGAAAATGTCCTTTAGAAATGAAGATCTAAAGATGCATCAACTAGCATGGGTTACTAATATGACTAATATGACCTTTTGGCTGCTGGACAATAAAATAACATTGATTTGAAATCCAATAGAACATGAGATAAATGCTGGTTGCAGTGGTGTTTTTATAAAATAATTGCCTCAACATTTCTGCGGTTGTATATTGGCAAAGCTAGGCTACTTTGTCACAAGGTAAGACATGCTTCATAAAATGACATAAAACATCCAGGTGTTAAACAATTAAGTTTATGGTTAAATAGTTTCAAAATGCTGACCGCCCCCGCTCAGATTCAAGGTGGGTGATGTGTGGTGCGCAACAGGCACGGTCCTTCACTCTCTGGTCTTGTGACCATTTGATCTGAATGAACTGTGCCTCGAGCACGTCGACAGAATCAAGCGTTTAGACATTAATATTAATTATCCTTTGTTATATTTGTCAAACATGACTGGCATTTAACCTATATTTATGTAATTAAAAGTCTCGTTAAAGTTTGACTATATTTTCTCGCACCTTCCCTCGTGTCGTCATCGGTTTGGACATGAGGCTGTAGCCAATATGCATATCGCCTACAATTTGACATGTAGGCTTTTTTAGTTATATGAAAAATCTATTTGAATATTATTCCAATGTTGACCTCTCTGATCCACTTCTGGTCGAAGTAATTGTTTGATATTGTGATTTTTTTTTTGTGTGATTTACTTTTTTCACGTGTCCAATTGGACAACTTAAGTCTTTATTCTTCTTGTCCAAGACACTTAAAACAGGACAAGCATTATTGTTGAGCCCTGACCTAGCTAGGTGTTGGTGCTTGCTGATGTACACATTAAGGAGCCTGGTCAAAGATGTTGCGAAATAGCTGACCATAAGATGACCTTTTTAGCCCTCATTTGTATTCTGAGAAGGCTTTGCCCCCCCCCCCCCCCCAGTGGTGTATTACATAATCTATTGTGTGCTAGCCACTGCATGAAAGGAAACATGGACCAAGGAGGAAATGGGGATCTGGAGAAGAAAGCGTCAGATGTAATGTCCAGCTCAGCAGAGGAGAAGGAGGATGTGAAGGCTGAGTATGTGAGAATGGACGAATGACTGGGTGCTATGGGGGTGGGTGAGGTGGCGGCATTGATCAGAAGACTGTTAATTAGACATGTTCTTCATCATTTCCAAGGCAAGGGACACGTTCAGTAGGCACCAAACGGCGGCATGTAGCCTAGCGGTTAAGAGCGTTGGGCCACTATCCGGAATGTCGCTGGTTCGAATCCCAGAGCCAGCAAGGTAGAACAATCTGCCGTTCTGCCCTTGAGCAAGGCAGTTAACCCCCAACAACAACTGCTCCCCGGGCGCTGATGACGTAGACTTCGATTAATGCAGCCCCACTCACCTCTCTGATTTAGAGGGGTTGGGTTAAAAGTTGAAGACACATTTTGTTTGAATGCATTCAGTTGTTTAACTGACTAGTTATCCCCTTTCCCTAAAGCGGGGAGGAACTTCCTGGACCTGTCCAATTTAGAAATGCACATTTTAATTTGTTTGCTGTGTTGTGTCCTACTGAACATAAACATGGTAATGAAGGGCCATTGACATTCCTTGGGCTGCAGAGAATGATCTGATGTAAAAAGACCTGATGTGATTGGTCAAAGGACACATTTAGTGGTCATTTAAAAAAATAAAAACTGCCTGTGTAAGCACAGCCTTGGTGATACATTTAAAACAGCTAATTGATTTGGGAGTCTACTGAAGGGAAACATACGTTTATAGGCCTCATCTCCTCGGATCATATGAGAAGACCAAAGTCCACATTTTTTTTTTAATGATATTCTTATGGTTTGTTCAAGTCATCGTGTATTATGTACACCCAGATGTTATCATCAAAAGCTCCTAATTTGTCTCATTCTTCCATGTGGTCTTGGCTATTGTAGCAGCATAACGCAGTGTGAGACGCTCATGAAGAAGAGACGTGTCCTTGATCCACTCTTAGTAACGCTAAGTGGAGAAAATTGGAGCCAGAGATGAGATGTCAGCAGATCCTTCAAGACTGTCGCTATCTGCCTGGCTGGTTGAATTGGCTTTTTTTTTTTTTCGCACTGACTCACTCCCCTCTGAATGAAAAGTAGGTTTATATCGCTGTTTATTCTCAGCAGGCTTACTACGGCCCGACTGTCACGAACATGCCAAGGGTCTTGACTTAACCTTTCTGACTTGTGACCAGTTCAGTGGGTCGTGCGTCGCCTCTGGTATCCTGTTTCCTTCCTGTTGCTGAGCTACTGCTGCTCTGGCACCAGGGCTTCTCCCTGTGGCCTTTGGGATTAACCCAGCTGGTAAGGAACAGCAAATAAATCAGGGTCCTTATTGACGGTTGTACCACCGGCATGCATATATTTGGCTTGTGCACACGATAGACTTGACATCAGCTAATGTAGCCATAAGCAAAGTATAGCTGAATATACACATTACACAATGTCAAGGAAAAGGGTTTTGGAATTTTTTGGGAGCAGTTACTGCATTACATTCCACAGGTGTTAAGCCCTCGGTCTCAGTGTGTGGGGTATATCTGTGTTTATTTCAAGGGATTGGCCTCCCGTACAGGGCAATATTCTGGGCTGAATGTGTTTATGTAGCAACAGTGACGCATCCTCCGCTTACTTAGTGGCACGGGTGCTCTTTCCCTACCTGTTGTGCTAAAAACCACACCTTATCAGAGGGAATCACCTGCTGACTCTCCGTGGCAGAGGTACCATGGCAACCTACAAACCAAGCAGCGATGACATACATTCTCACCTGGGTGTGGTTTATGTTGGAGAAGGAATGCCAATGTGTTAAAACACATTCTCATATAAAATAATCTGAAATTCATAATGTCTATGATTTTCTGTCAGTTGATAGTTTGAGTATTACTCATCAGAATCCTGAATGAGGGCAAGAAAAGGCTGGTTCCACCCGTCTCTCACAAATAAACTGAACAAAGCTTAGGGAATTGGATGGTAATAGCAATACCCTCTGGTTTAAAACAAAAAAAGGTGGCTCTGTATGTTGAAGTTTGTTCACTGCCTAGCGTGTGTGTGTGGAAATGTGCCTGTGCTGTCACAGGCGCTGTCACAGGCTCTGCTCTGACTCATCACATAGCAAAGTGCTGAGCAGGTATCAGGCTCCTCTTCACTCTGCTCACATGGCTGTCCAAGGAACAGCCCTTGATCCAGAGGCCCTAATCAAACACATGCTGGAGGGTAACGTTGAATACTCTCACACCCACACCCACAGTAGTATCACAAACTTGTTTCAGTTCTCTTCAGGCACACACACACACACACACCAGCTGTTGAAAATATTTAACTAAGACACAAAAACATGTTTTCTCAAGCAAATCAAACTGTCATTGTATTCACATCCCTTCGCCACATTGTAGTGACATCATTTCCAGTGGATTAGCTGTCATGTGTGATGGTCTCCCCCCCCACTCTGGGCTTCACCTTCTCCCCAGTGCAGAAGGTGAAGCCCCTTGTAATATAACAGCTAATCGTTTAGTGCTCAAGCACAGCTGTGGCCCTGCAGGCCTGTGCTCGAATCATAATCCCATTCCTCTGTGTGAACGCATTGATCTCAGTCTGTCTGCTGAACGTGGCGGCTGGGAAAGTGGCCCCAGATCTAAACAACTGGTAATGGCAGCAACATAATGCAGCTGCAAACCTAGAACAACTTGTTACTCGATCGCTTGCTTAGTTACTGGCTCTGCATCCTGCCTCCTCTGAGGAGTTTCCTAAGCAGCTGGCCAAGAACAAAAAAACTCTTTACCAGATTTTATCTCCTGTCCTTAGAAAGTCTTAACGCAATCTATTCTTTAGTCAATGACAGTACTGTGTGTGTGTGTGTGTGTGCAGGTTTGGGTGGGTTACTTTTTAAATGTAGTCTGTTACTTGTTACATGTCCAAAATTGTAATCAGTGATGTAACTTTTGGATTACCCACACTTGGTAATGTAATCTGATCACTTTCAGTTACTTTTGGATTACTTTCCATAAGGCATTAGAAGAAGAAAAAGGATCTATTAAACTAATTTGGTCTGTCGTCATAGTGATCTCTGACTTGGGCCTTGTTTCAACGCTGAGTTGGATCTATTAAACTCATTTGGTCCGTCGTCATAGTGATCTCTGACTTGGGCCTTGTTTCAACGCTGAGTTGGATCTATTAAACTCATTTGGTCCGTCGTCATAGTGATCTCTGACATGGGTCTTGTTTCAACGCTGAGTTGGATCTATTAAACTCATTTGGTCCGTCGTCATAGTGATCTCTGACTTGGGCCTTGTTTCAACGCTGAGTTGGATCTATTAAACTCATTTGGTCTGTTGTCATAGTGGTCTCTGACTTGGGCCTTGTTTCAACGCTGAGTTGGATCTATTAAACTCATTTGGTCTGTTGTCATAGTGGTCTCTGACATGGGTCTTGTTTCAACGCTGAGTTGGATCTATAAAACTCATTTGGTCTGTTGTCATAGTGGTCTCTGACATGGGTCTTGTTTCAACGCTGAGTTGGATCTATTAAACTCATTTGGTCCGTCGTCATAGTGATCTCTGACTTGGGCCTTGTTTCAACGCTGAGTTGGATCTATTAAACTCATTTGGTCTGTTGTCATAGTGGTCTCTGACTTGGGCCTTGTTTCAACGCTGAGTTGGATCTATTAAACTCATTTGGTCTGTTGTCATAGTGGTCTCTGACATGGGTCTTGTTTCAACGCTGAGTTGGATCTATAAAACTCATTTGGTCTGTTGTCATAGTGGTCTCTGACTTGGGTCTTGTTTCAACGCTGAGTTGGATCTATTAAACTCATTTGGTCTGTCGTCATAGTGGTCTCTGACATGGGTCTTGTTTCAACGCTGAATTGAATGTCATTGAGAAAACAAAAGTCCCATAATGTATTTTTTCGCAAACTTTTTTAACCTAAATTTAAAAGTAATCCATGAAGTAATCATTATGTTTTTCAAAAGTGTCTAATCTGATTACAATATTTTAGTTGGTAACGTTACTAGTTAGTTGTTTTGTCGTCAGATTACATCTTATCATTTACTTCCCAACCCTGTGTGTGTGTGAGGAGGAACACTATTTTGATTGTGAAGCTTGTTTTTGAGAACTGAGTGACCACATGGCAGCTGTGTCTCTGAAACCAGATCTCTATAATTTACAACCTAAGAGCATCATGTGTTGTCTGCTTGTTTGCACCACCTGCAAGTTTGTGTGAATGGTTCTCTTCTTGCATCCCTCCCTGCGTACATTTGATCATGTGCATCTGGGTAGTGTATCGACTCAGTGTTGATAATGGTAGCCAGTGTGATGGTATGATAGTGTGAGTCTGTACAGAAGGAAATGAAAGGCTTTGATGTAGCTGTTGACGTGGGCCGATCCTCTGCCCCCTGTGGGGAGGGGAAATGGCTCACCACCAGCAGGGCTCTGGAATGTGCTCAGGAATCAGTACTACCAGGAACACATTCTATGAGTTCTGCAATCCAAGAGGTTTCGCATTACCTTTCCATTACACAACTCTGAAAAATGTCTAATTAAAAGTTGTAAGAGGCCAGGCTTTCATGTGTAGTTCACAGCAGGACTTCGGGCATTCCATAGAAAGTGTAGTTTACGTAACAATTTCAAACATAATATTAACCCCAATGATAATTCATGGCGGATAACATTAATCTGAAGTTATCAACATAATATGGCAAAAATATCCTGTGACACTGTTTGAGACAGTCCTGTAACTGTCATCCAGGCAGGATCTGTCTGTTCAGCAAGAGGGAATCTTTCTCTCTTATGGAACACAAAAGATAGACGTCAAATAACACTGACGCGTTAAATAAGCTTCTAATAAAAACAAATAACACAATTCTATTATAGAATGTTGTGTGTGCTGAATTTGCCTGTGAAAGCCAAGCGCCATCAGTAGCACTGTCAAAGTTGTGTGTAAAAAAATAAAATAATATATATATATATATAAGGTCTGCAAACAAGCACACACCGGCCAAAAACGATGTGTTTACAATACCGCATTGCTAATAAGGCATTTGTTGTGAAAATAGCCACAAGTGGAATTTGCTGTTCGCCTTCAAAATAAAAGTACCCATTTGAAAGGGATGCAGAAGGTTACAATTGGTGGAATCATGCCATATTTAGAATAGATAATGTTAAACAAGGTTGGAAGGTATCAGTCTACTCGATGACACCCACAGAACACAACTGAAGAATGTACGCAATATTAGCGTTGTAACTCTTATCGTGTGACTGTGTGAAATCTCCCTAGTCAGCCTATTGTGTGTATTAACATTCATATTGCACTATACAGCTTTACCTAAGGATTGGGGATCACTGAAATGGGGTATCAGTCTACTCGGTACCCAAGAGCTTTTTCCCCCCCAACTTCCTCCTCAGAGTTATCAGACTCTAAAACATCCATGTTGTATTGTTTTTCCTCTGGAATAGTGTTCAATAGACATAGGTTGACAATAAATGTGGCTCAATTCACAGTTTCAGAGTCCCGCAATAAGAGCTACGACGCTAATGTTCTCTGGGTGTCACTGAGTAGACTGATACCCCATGTCATTGATCCACAATTCATAGGTAAGGCAGTACAGTGAAATAAGTATGTCCCCAATGCAATTCTAAAGTTTAATATATATACATTGTGATTTCAACACATTTGTATTTAACATTCCAACAATACTATTTGTATTCATTTGCATCACTGTCAATTTATCTACCTTTATTTTGAAGGCTAACTGCGAAGTCTACTATTGTGGCTAATCCTTATTGTGGCTAGCTTCACATAGGTGGGTCCAATCACCATTAATCAAATAAGAACAGTCTTATAAATTAGGGTTATTGTAGATGATAACACCTAGCTAAATAGTTAGCTTGTCGTTTTGCTATGTTTTTGGGGAAGAACGTTGTTTGCATCCATCAGCTAGCTAGGTTTTTTTTATGACCAGCACAACTTCACCAGCATCATAGCATACGTATCGATGAATCTTGGGACATTTGAAATTCGTATGGACCGCTGTTTGGGTCTTTGCGTGTGGTAGAATTATGCCATAATTGAATAGATCATGCTAAATGAGGTTGGAATGTTATATAAAATCAAAGAAATACAATATAATTAATACAATTAACAATTTGTTAATTTGACAAATCTGTTAATCACACTAAATGTATTAGACTTTAGAATTGCATTGGGGGAATGCTTATTTCACTGTACTGCCTTACCTATAGATTGTGGATTAATGACATGGGGTATCAGTCTACTCAGTGACACCCAGAGAACATTAGCGTCGTAGCTCTTATTGCGGGACTCTGAAACAACTGTGAATTGAGCCACATTTATTGTCAACCTATGTGTATCAAACACTATTCCAGAGGAAAAACAATACAACATGGATGTTTTAGAGTCTTATAACTCTGAAGAGGAAGTTGGGGGGAAAAAGCTCTTGGGTAATGAGTAGACTGATCGCCCATTTCATTGATCCCCAATCCTTAGGTAAAGCTGTACAGTGCAATATGAATGTTAATACACACAATAGGCTGACTAGGGAGATTTCACACAGTCACACGATAAGAGTCACAACGCTAATATTGCGTACATTCTTCAGTTGTCTTCTGTGGGTGTCATCGAGTAGACTGATACCTTCCAACCTTGTTTAACATTATCTAGTCTAAATATGGCATGATTCCACCAATTGTAACCTTTTATTTTGAAGGCAAACTGCAAATTCTACTGTTGTGGCTAATCCTTATTGTGGCTACCTTCACAATACACAAGCGGTCCGGTCAAGCCTCACTGAAGCTAGCTGGCTGCTTATAACGTAGCTTTGGGAAACAGGGTTGGGCATCTGGCTAGCTAGTTATTTTCATGAACTGAAGTTCAATTTCCATAGGAGAACAACAAGTGTCTACCCAGCTAATACTTACTCACATGGATTCCTGAGAATATTGAAAATGACTGCAGTTTCTACTGGTCATCGTTTTCAGGCTGATTGCATTTTTGCTAGTTAGGTATCAAGCTGAAGCTAGCTAGCTAACCCAGAAGTTGCGGTCGAACAAATAATGCCATATTAGCAACGCGGTATTGTAAACACATCGTTCGTGGCCATTGTCTGCAGACTTTTTTTGGACAGCTTTGACAGTTACGTTCTAACTCCTATAAGATGGAAATTGCTCGTTAGAGCTGGGAACGCAACTACCCGTGTCTGCCCGCACACTGCGGCAAAACTGGGATGCTGTAGGTGTGGTGCTATAAGACTAAAGAATAAAAAGGGACCCGACAACAAACTGAAATGTAACCCTTAGTGGGACGTTAACTAAACACTAAGTTTACAAAAACACAGCTCATAACAGGACAAAGCAAAAAGGGGAGAAGGGCGGGACGAGCGGGGTCCGAGAACACAAATAGCCCAACGCTTCCCTACCTCTCTCCCTGCCTACGCCATCTGATACTACATGGGTGACACCGCTCGCATCTAACCTAGTGTATATAACAGAGGGTCAGCTACGTGCAAGTGTATACCCCGGAGGATCTTACCTATCCCTTCTCCCAGAACAAGGTAAGTGGGTGGAACCCACAGGTTGCAAAACAAACTGCAAAAAGGTATCTCCAAAACAAATTAAGGTTGGGAGCAGAGCAAAACACTATCTCACAACAGCATACCCCCAACCTCCAAAAATCTCTCTTCTCAGCAAACCAAAATAACACACATTTATACAGTTGGGCTTGATGGGAGAACGCTGTTGATTGGTCTCCCAGGACAGGTGACACGCCCACCCTCGTTACCGGCAACTCACAGCACCTGTTAAGAGCCAGAGAGGATAAACCAGCCAACAGAAAATCACAACATACACAAAAGGGGAAAAAAATAATACGTTATACGTAACAGTGCTACTGATAGTGGTGGCTCTTGGTTTGCACAAGAAAATTCATCACACATTCTATAATATTCTATAATAGTGTTATTTGACAAATTAAAAAGCTTATTTAACGTGTCAAATAGTGTTATTTAAGCCTTTACAATCTAAGCCTTAAGAGTATCCCACAACAAGGGGTGTAAACCTTTTGGAAGAGCAAAATTACTAAAACCCTGGTACAGAGCACTCTATCTGGTCAATTATTTCCATTTCTGTGACCCATGTCAATTGTTTCCATTTCTGTGACCCTCCATACCCCACATCGTAGCCCTGACTTAAATCCTTCCTCATACTATGGGTAATTTCCTCTAAGGAAATGGGAAGGCGTCTATGTTGGCATAGCAGGAAGGCCGGCCAGTCAGTCAGTCCCCCATAGGAATGAAGGGAACGTTGGGCTGTCAGTAGACCTTTGAACTAATGGATAAGGTCATGTGATCTGTAGGCTAGCCTAGTCTTACTGCTGGCTCTCAGCTGTTGCAGTGACATACTGCACAGTAGTCAGGTTATGGTATGGTGGTGACTACTGACTGGCTAAAGTGGATGGATAGATTGTCAGGGGCAGGTCCCTAGAAATATAATTACTCAGACCAGGGCAATTTGACTGGAACACTCACTGTTACCCTCAATATGGCCGTCGGCTAGGCCCACTCATCACAGAACAGGACTTGGAATAGGAATGTCTGTTCTAGTAATTGTATTTCTATGGTAGGCATCCAATTGCCCAGTCTATCAGACCCAATCTTTTCATGCAGTGCTAAGCTGAGAGAGAGCAGCCAATGGATAGACGCTCCAGTGTGTGACTAGAGGATTATTTCACAGCTGCCCAGGGCGTGACGCAGCGGTCAGGTTAGGGCTTTTCATTAAGGGCCTTTTGCTCTAATGTGCTTTGTCACCGTCTCTACTTTCAGACCCAGGGATGAGTACTGGGAGGTGTTAGAGGATTTACCACAGGCAGAGGTGTTGAGGCCCTACTCCCTGTTGTCTGGTTTCTCTTTTGACATTTTGAGGATGAACAATAGTCACTGATTGTAGACACTGTCAAAGACATTAGGGTAAGGGTCGTCATCTCTGTCATCTCTGATTGTCACCATCTTTAACTTCAGTGATCACCAGCATAATCGACATAGTCCTCATTACAATTCCATCCCCTGCAGTAGTAACATGGTGTCAGGCTTCCGGTTGGTTGCTTGCTCTCTCTGTGTGTGTGTGTGTGTGTGTGTGTTCAGAGGAGGAGATGGAGATGCCTAATTTGGCAGCGCACTCTGCTCCGTCAGGCTTTGGCAGCGCTGACATTTTGCTCCACTTCCTGCTACTCAGCAGAGAAAGGGAGGAAGTGTGTGTGACCTTAAGTGGTCTGACCCCCAGACCAAATTCCTATATATTCTACCGCATTACAAGCTCAGTGGCTTCCTACCTACAGCTGCAGTGTGTTCAGACAGGATTGGCACATTCATCATGTGTATTTAATAGCTTGTTAAGACTCTAGTATTTCCCCTATCCCTTGACATCTGAGCCAGACGGTAGCAATGCTGGAGAGAGTGCAGAGTTCAGTGCTGGATCCCCCAACATAGCTGTGTTGGACCTGTTGTGAAATTCTGCTGCTGCCCTGTCTCTTCCCTTGTCAGGCCTCTGCAGTAGCCAAGGCAGTGGTCAGGTGACCCTGTCACTGTTAGAGGGGCATCAGGGCACTCTTGAGTGCGCGCGCACCACAGAATGATGTAAGTGCTGGTTGTAAAATAGATTGCAGGGTGCTAAGAGGTCAGTGCAGCACCAACGCTCCTAGAAGGTATAATCCCTAGTGTATATAGGCCTAGAGCTAAATCTTTAAAGTATTGAGTGGCCATAAAAGAATCCCCCTGTATTTAACAAACCACCAAGCCCACTCGCCTATGTTCCTTACAAGATCTGAGATTAGAAATGATCTCTAATAAATTGGTGAGAGTGGCTGCCAGGCCAAGGTCATGTTCGTTAGGACTCGCAACTGGAATGCTTTTAAAACATGTAGCAAAGGAAAGCGATTAGGCTTTTCTTATTGGACATGTCCAGCTAGTCCCTCCTTGTTCCAGAGTGTTTTCTATTTATTGTCTTTGGTGTCTAATGGATACCCAGGCCTAATATGTTCCAAACAAGTCATGGATTTTAAACTTCTCAGCGTGTCTTCCTTGCAAACAGTGGCATGGAAAGGCAAAATGTTAATAACTGATCTTCTCCATTTCTCACGTTGCTAATTCCTATGCAGGGGGACTCTGTGGGAAGTCACTCGTGGACAGAGCTCCAGCTGTTCTTGTGAGATCTGGCTTCTCATTCGTTATGTTTGAAGACCAAACTCCTTCAGCATATCATTCACTTTACGGAGTACTTCACCACTGGTGTCTTTCATGCTCTTCATGCCAATTGGAATGTTGCTTAACTACTGATGGGGCACGCTGGTGAAGTTTGCTAGGAGTTTTAGGCTGTATAATGTCGTTTTTGGTTTGTAAATTTCCAGAAACAGCGTTGTGTTAGACGTGTTGTCATGATGAAGCACTTCTTGGAGAGTTAAACCACATTTTAGTTTGTAGAAAAGTAGTTTGTACTTTTGTGGTTGACAGGTTTTGGTACTGCTGTTGATAAAGCTTACAGCAATCTAGGATTGTTTGGTGCTCTTTGGGTTTGTGTTGAGGTTCACGGCCAGGTGCCGGCCATAAACGGTAGGTTAGAAGAGCCCTTCAGATGTGCAAACAACGAAGGGTTAGGGCCAAGCGGGATTGGTAAAGAACGATTTGGGACCGGGTGTTAGTGTTCGTCTTGGTCTGTCAAGCCACACCTCCATTAGACTTTAATTTTCGTGTTGTCAAAAGTTGTGATGTCGAAGTGCAGGTGTTGGATTGGAAGTGTTATGTGGGGGAAACGTTTGCTGCCTGCAGCACTGCTTCAAAACAGGAACAGCGCTAGAAAAGTGCAGTGCACCCTCCCACGCGTTATCTGAGACTAAAACAACATCGTCTATTTCACCACAACCTTTATCTTTCTACTGTACTTTCAGGCTGGCGTCATTAGTGTCTGACAGAGCTCGTTAACATGGGTAGCCCTGCTCCTAGGAAATTACTGAAGAGTGGGTTAGTACAGCTTCCTATTTCTGGCTGACAGGCTTCAGTCTGAGCCTACATGGAGAGATGCAGTGACGAGAGAGGATCAGAAATGGTACAGGAGCATCTTGGTGTGAAGACTGTGTGGGTGAATGAGTTGTCCTATACTGTACCTCTTGTGTGACATGGATTATTCTCTCCCTCCACCTCTCTCAGGAGACAAAGATGGCAGTAAGGTGACCACGGTGGTAGCGACTCCAGGCCAGGGCCCCGACCGGCCGCAGGAGGTCAGCTATACAGACACTATGGTCATCGGCAACGGCTCGTTCGGCGTGGTCTACCAGGCTAAACTGTGTGACTCCGGGGAGCTAATAGCCATCAAGAAGGTTCTGCAAGACAAGAGGTTCAAGGTGAGGACCGCTTCACTGCAGAGAAAATTACATCGAGAGTTTTTATATTTTTATGACAGTTCTTGTTGCACCGTGTGTTTTTGAGTAACGACAGTTCTTTTGTCATGGGGTCATTCATCCGCGGTCAGTATGACGTCACTGAAACTAGATGAAACTAGATGAGCTCACATTAAATGGAGCAGTCCTTCTACTGTTTCCACTGAATGGACTTTAGGAGGTTAGTCAGGTCACTTACCGCTGTGAGGCTGCTCTCTCATGGTGACTGTAAAGCACTGCTTGCCGTACCACACTGATAGGCGTTTGGTTAATCATCCTGGCAGGCCGGCCTGAGCATGAAGCCCTAGTCCCCAGTGATGTCATGTCACGTCAGAACACGCCCCCTCCCTGTTGGAGCTGAAACGGGGCGGAGTCTTGTCCCTCCCTAGTCCAGCTTCAGCTCAAGCATTGAGTTGGTGAATAGTTCATCTCTTCTATTGTCGCACCTTAAAGGATTTCCTCAGTCATCATTAATGGACTGCATGTAGCCCACAGTACGACTAACTGTGTTAAACAAGTGCTGCAATGGCTGCATAGTGTCAGTGTTTGAAATAGCTTATGATGTCTATAATGTGTCTCTGTGGGTAAATTGTCAGATACCACTGACATGATTTGACCCACATGCATTTATGGCTGTCACTGTGTTCCAATGATCTATAATGGTTGTAGCTGCCCTAAATTAACCATGTGTGGGCTTCTAATTTGAAACGGTGACAGGGTGCCAAACTCGGTCTGCATATTCTCTGGATTCTTACCTTGAGCGTTTAACTAGCTGTGTGATGGGTCGTGTTTTAGTTGTTACCCAAACCTCTCCTCGAGTCCCCTTTGACATTACACTTGTTTGATCTATTCTAATACTAGCACACTTGATTTAACCAACCAGTTGACCAGATGACCAGGTGTGCTAGTACTGGATTAGATCTAATGTGTGGAGGTGCTAGGCTGGGGGGGTACTCAAAGAGCGGTTTGGGAAACACTGATTGAGGGCTTTGGGGAGAAGTCTGGATGCTCCATGTTGCGGTCTCTCTCGCCCTCTCTCTCTCTCTGAACAGCCTTTTCTCTATTCTTGGATCAGTCAGTCCCTCAGATGAGCCTCGAAAGCCTTTTTAAGACTCATTTAAGTGAGAGCGTCTGACTGGTCCAGAATCAGAGAAAAGTTTGTTCTGGGAGAGATACTGTCTGGGAGAGTGCAGCTAGCTCACAGCAGGAAGCTAGCTTCCCTAGCCTGTTTGACTTCTTTAATGCTCACTGGTTGTCAGATTTTCTCAATCTCTCTCTCTCTCTCTCTCTCCTTCTCTCTCTCTCTCTCTCCCCCATTTCCCTCACGTCTCAGAACCGGGAGCTGCAGATCATGAGGAAACTGGACCACTGCAACATAGTGCGTTTACGTTACTTCTTCTATTCCAGTGGAGACAAGGTGGGTGGTCGCTGCTCTATCGTCAGTCTGTTCGTTTGTCTCTGTGTGTCGTTGCAGGGGTTGGAGACTCCCTGTTCTCCAAGTTTTTGTTTGACACTGGCTAGGCTAAATCTTGCTCCTTAACTTCTGTTTCTGTATTGTTGGGGTTTTAGGGCTGACCCCATTTTAGTCGAGTGGTCAATTGTTTGGTCGATAGGCTGTTGGTCGACCGAGATTTCTTTAGTCAAGCAGTAGCAACAAAATGATATATCATGCTGTATTAGACACCTCTCTGATTGGCTCCTGTCTGAGTGGACTAATCCATTGTGGAGGTCGTGGGGACGGTACAGTCCATCACTAAGACGTGCTCCTGAAATTGTATATGGTTATATTACGTAAGAACAATGATATTAAAAAATAATATAATTTTATAACAAATGCTTTTTCTAGTGGTAACTGTCCGCGGTTCAGAATCACATCAGTGGGCTGTTGAATTGGCGCCTTTTCCTAGACCATGTTGCTATGTGCGTAATAGCAAAGTTATAGTTATATATTGGTGTCCATAAGCTGTATATGAATGGCCTACATGTAGCCTATAAACTTTCACAGTGAATGCTTTTGTTTATATGTTTTGTGCGTTTGAATTGAATATTTCCAAATGCATCAGTAAATATATTTTTTAGCCTATTTAATGCAACCCTTGCTTTTTAATAAGATCGCAAAGCAGCGTACAACTGATGTAAACGTTTGGAAATTGTAACTTCCTCATCCATAGCCTTAAAACGCATCTCAAGTGAAATTGCACTGTTTAGCTCACGCCTGAAGGCTGCGGGGGCGTTTAGGATGCACTGCGGATCACTAAATATCCAAATGGTTATGATCTCAATTCAAATAATCACCTGGACGTATTGAAATACTGTATCTTCACGCCTAGAATACAAACCTCCAGGCTTCCCTCATAAGTCAATTTATAAAAATTAAAAAAAAGATTTACATGGGGCAGTTTGGGAAAAAAACTAATCCCGTCTAAATCGTCCTCTGGATTAACGGACATTCTGGAGTAATAATTACATAACCAAGGTTCTCTAGTAATACAAGTCCCGTGCCAGTAGGTATTTGGTCACGTGCATGCGATGCATACGTGTCACGGGTTTAGGGAATAGGGAATGTTTTTCCTGAACAAATGAGGGATTTTGGTAACAACTTTACAGTCAGAAATGGCTGTAATTATGTTACAGCTACAGCAACATGAACAGCATGATAAACACTTGATGTTCAGTGACGGTCGCTGCAGCAGGGAGGAGAGCGAGACAACGGGTGCTAGTCACACAGTCACTACTTTTTTTGTTTTGCACAGCAAGTCTGAGCCCGGCCAGGCCCAATCAAATCAATTGCTGGTCAGACTCCCTCTAGTAATTTGTCTTAATTATTTCATCAAACAGTGTGCTTAAAGCATCAGACAAGCTCAGTGAATATAATTGATTTGATTAAAACACATAGGATGTGTCTATATATGGAAAAAATACAGTTAAAAAAAATATATATTTCTACCAATCGAAGAACAGACAACTCTATTTTTTAGTCTGGGACAGCCCTAGTTGGGATATACATGAACAAGGAGACATTAGGGTTGGGGCAAGAAAAACCTTTTTAAAAGGAAAAATGCATGTGGTGCGTTATGGTATTTGTGTCATTGTGGCTAGACAGACTGACATTGTGGCCTGTGTAGGTCTATTTCTGTAGACACAGAGACCGCAGTCAGTCAGCCAGTCTGCCACTATGACCTGTAGCGTGTGTGATTTAATGTGATGTGATCCTGCAGCCTGGCACAGTGTGGTGGGCATGCTCACACTGGGTGTCTGGCCTCTGGATGTGGGCCAGAGGAAACCGGAGCCTGCTATGTGACCAGACTACAGTCAGCTGCTCTACCTTAAAAAGAGCCGTCTCCTATTCTGCCTTGCCCAATGATGGGATTACGTCTCTCTGGCTGACCGTGGGCGCCTCTCAAGTGGCTTCCCCTCCACGCCTCCTCTTGTGATGGGAGATTTTTTTATTTTTTATATCGCAATATTTTTCCTTCATAGCTTCTTCTCCATCTTCTTTTTAAATAGTGAGCCAATTTGTTTTCACTTTTATTTCCATGACTCATCAAAAGCCGTGTTCTCGTGCTCTCTGGTCTCTACAGCAGACGTATGGCGAGCAACATGTTTGGAACATCGACTCGCAATAAAATTGCAATACATATAGAATCGTAATGCATATGGTATCGGCACCTATGTATCGTGATAATACGGAGACGAGGAGATGAAGCCACTTTACAATATTGAGATGTGGCCCATGACTGTATGCCCTCTAGCCCCAGCCAGACAGAACACTAGGACCTAGGGTCTGGAGGGCTGTACACTGATCTGTGTCCCCGCTTAACCTTTCCCCTCTGACTGTGACTTGGTAGACACCAGACTGTCTGCTGTGGAAGGGGAGTCACTGTCACCATAGAGAGCTCATTAGGGTATGCAACAGATTATTATAATTTATTTTAACTGGTTAGTTTGAGCCCTGAATGCTGATTGGGCTGAAAGCCGTGGTATGTAATGTATTTTTACTGCTCTAATTACATTGGTAACCAGTTCATAATAGCAATAAGGCACCTCGGTGGTTTGTGGTATATTGCCAATATACCACGGCTAAGGGCTGTTCTTACGCACGACGCAACATGGAGTGCCTGGACACAGCCCTTAGCCATGGTATATTGGCAATATACCACAAACCACCGAGGTGCCTTACTGCTATTATGAACTGGTTACCAATGTAATTATATATTGGCAATATACCACACCCCCCTCGGGCCGTATTGCTTAACTGTACCATTCCGGAAAATACACAGATTTTTAATTCCCGCCATGGAATGGTTAATCAGGGTCCTAAGAGGTCTGGTTGAAACAGGTTAGCCTTGTCTAACTTGATTGGTGAAGCACAGCGTTGTCATTTACAAAGCAAATACAAGGCTTGTAGTGAGACTGGGAAACAATCTAATTTAGACACAGGCAGCCATGGCACAAATACGACATACCCCATCAAAAATAATACAAAATTATTACATTTGTGCCACATTTTTCCAGTCCAATAACAGCCATGATTTACAGATAACCTGAGTTCATTTAGCGAATTCTGGCAAATGCAGAAAATAGACGGAAGGAGACCACAAACTGTCACTTGGGGAAGAGCACTGAGCAGTCAAGCAGTCACTACCTGTTGCTGTCAAACCAATGAGCTATTTAGATGGTCAGGAGGGAGCAGGGCGTGGATCCAATCAACTGCCTTTTGTATGAGCCAATCAGAGGGGTTATTTAGGGGCTTCTGTTGCTGTAGTGAGGCAGGCAGGAGAGTGAGTCATCCTTTGTGTGGGGCTTATTTTAGCACATGGGTCTATCAGAAAGTGTGTGTGTGTGTCTCTGTGTGTGCGTGCGTGTGACTGAACACAGTGATCAAACATCTGACTTGGCCTTTTTAATTTCCTGTGTGGTAGGAACACATGATATACAGTTTAAATATATACAGCGGGTGAAATAAGTATTGAACACGTCACCATTTTTCTCAGTAAATATATTTCCAAAGGTGCTATTGACATGAAATGTTCACCAGATGTTGGTAACAACCCAAGTAATCCATACATACAAAGAAACCAAAACAAATAAGTTCAGAAATTAAGTTATGTGTATTAATGTGAAATGACACAGGGAAAAAGTATTGAACACACTTACTGATATTTATTTAATACTTTGTACAAAAGCCTTTGTTGGTAATGACAGCTTCAAGACGCCTCCTGTATGGAGAAACTAGTCGCATGCATTGCTCTGGTGTGATTTTGCCCCATTCTTCCACACAAACAGTCTTCAAATCTGGATGCCCCAAAGGGCATCCAGCCAACTTGACACAACTGTGGGAAGCATTGGAGTCAACATGGTGCAGCATCCCTGTGGAACGCTTTCAACACCTTGTAGAGTCCGTGCCCCGACGAATTGAGGCTGTTCTGAGGGCAAAAGGGAGGGGGTGGTGCAACTCAATATTAGGAAGGTGTTCTTAATATTTTGTACATTCTTAATCATTCTTAATCTTTTAGTGGTTCATTGTAGACCTCTGCAGGGACAGATTCATAGAGAAAGTGTGCTATCCCATTGCCCTCACTAGAACAGTCATCTGCTGCCCTGCCAAAAAAACACAATCATCTGAGTCCCTTGATGTTACGTCTAGCTTACGTGTCTCTGCCAGATCATACAGTAACTGTTTTTCTTCTCTTTCTCTCTCTCACTGTCAGTCTGGCCTGCTTAGTCACCCAGCGAGGTCTGGGTCCTGTTCATTAGGCACACAATGGAATATATGTTTTGCAACGGAAAACAAAAATGAGCCTTTCTTATTGGAAAGGTAGCCCCTCAATGTTTCAGTCCGTTTTCTTCCGTTTGGTGCCTAATGAACAAGAACCATGTTACATTGTGATTACTCCAAAGGAATTCATATATGCTTTTAACCTCAGCCCAGAGTCCCAAGTCTGACCCGTACTCTAAATGTCCTCTCTCTCTTTGTGTTACAGAAGGACGAGGTGTATCTCAACCTGGTTCTGGACTACGTTCCTGAGACTGTGTACAGAGTGGCTAGACACTACAGCCGAGCCAAGCAGACACTCCCCATGGTCTATGTGAAGGTGAGTCCCCTCGAGTCTATCACTTCATCAAGATACTACTCTCTCTCTGTATGTTCATTTTAGATCAGTGTTTCTCAACTCTGGTCGAGCACCCAACAGCACACACTTTTGTTGTGGCCCCGGATCAAAGGTTTGATGATTAGTTGACAATGAGGCGGCGCACAACTGTCCGGGTTAGGGGAGGTTTTGGCCGGCCGGGATGTCCTTGTCCCATCGCGCTCTAGCGACTCCTTGTGGTCGTGTTTCGGAGGAAGCATGGCAAAACACCTTCACCTCTCCCGAGTCCGTACGGAGTTGCAGCGATGGGACAAGACTGTAACTACCAATTGGATATCACGAAAATGGGGTAAAAAAGAAATACGGTACAGTATTGTGTGGTTGTGGTGGGATGGTCATGGGGTTATGTGTGTCTGGGCAGACAGACACACATAACCACCTTCTCACCATGCTGTCCTGCGTCATCGTGTAGCGGCCAGTTGAGATTGCGTCAGCGGACTTATTATAGCGCCCCCGCCGTCTCTGCCTTTCCAACTTGCCACTTAAGGAAGTGGAAGTAGTGGCATAAACAAAGGACTGTAGTCCGAGCCAGGGACTGCTGCCTGCTGGCTGGGGCTTTCTGGGGGATTTGCACACTGGCACGCTGCTATTTTTAGCCTATTGAATACAAGGAGCAGGAAATGCTGCTATTCTACAGTCCTACCTCTCATGTCATTATGTGTAGAGCATGCACTAAGTGTGTGTGTGTGTGTGTGTGTGTCCACGTCTCTCTCTGCAGTTGTACATGTACCAGCTCTTCCGGAGCTTGGCGTACATCCATTCCTTTGGGATCTGCCATCGGGACATCAAGCCCCAGAACCTGCTGCTGGACCCGGAGACAGCCGTGCTCAAGCTCTGTGACTTTGGCAGGTGGGCTGGAACACTGAAATATAATGGAGCCATATTGATGGGCGGGGCTAGGTTAGGTCTGTGTCTGAACTTTACTAGCTGTCATCCTTGCTTCCTCATCCTTTTTTTCTTTGCGAGGAATTGAGGAAACTACTAACTGGTATGCATAAAAGAAAGAGCAATTTCAACTCTCAAATTTAATTCTCAAATCCTCCTTTTGACCATCCTTACCCAATATCTTTCATTCCTTTCCTTCCTTCCTTCCTTCACTCATCCTTGGTTGTCTTTGGCAGTGCGAAGCAGCTGGTCCGTGGTGAGCCCAATGTGTCCTACATCTGCTCACGGTACTACAGAGCCCCCGAGCTCATCTTTGGGGCCACTGACTACACCTCCAGCATAGGTACGCTTTCACTACTAACACCTTACACTGACTACACCTCCCACTACTAACACCTTACACTGACTACCCCTCCCACTACTAACACCTTACACTGACTACCCCTCCCACTACTAACACCTTACACTGACTACCCCTCCCACTACTAACACCTTACACTGACTACCCCTCCCACTACTAACACCTTTACTGACTACCTACACGTTACGCTAACTACACCTCCAGCATAGATACACTCCCACTACGTGTGTGTGTGCGCCCAGTCTGTGTGTGAGTCCTCACAGTGTTTCTCAATCCTCTGCAGATGTATGGTCTGCTGGCTGCGTTCTAGCAGAACTGTTGCTAGGGCAACCAATTTTTCCCGGCGACAGTGGGGTTGATCAGCTGGTGGAGATCATCAAGGTAAAAACACCTGCCTTCAAATGTCAACAGACAGACTTAAGACAGACAGATGGTAAGCCAAACAGACAGTCTGTAAAACAGACAGTCAACCAAAAGAATGCACAGAGATACCATGACGAGATCACGAGGCCCATTGTCGTGCCATTCATCCTCCATCACCTCATGTTTCAGCGTAATGCGCGGCCCCATGCCGCAAGGATCTGTACACAATTCCTTCAAGCTGAAAATGTCCCAGTTCTTCCATGGCCTGAATACTCACCAGACATGTCATCCATTGACAATGTTTGGGATGCTCTGGATCAACGTGTACGACAGCGTGCTCCAGTTCCCACCAATATCCAGCAACTTTGCACAGCCATTGTAGAGGAGTGGGACAACCTTCCACAGGCCACAATCAACAGCCAGCTATGCGAAGGAGATGCGTGCATAAGTCAAATGGTGGTCACACCAGATACTGACTGGTTTTCTGATCCACGTCCCTACCTTTTTTCTTTTAAGGAATCTATAACCAACAGATGCATATCTGTATTCCAAGTCATGTGAAATCCATAGATTAGAGTCTAATTTATTTATTTAAATTGACTTATTTCCTTATGAACTGTAACTCAGTCAAACCTTTGACATTTTTGCATGTTGCATTTATATTTTTGTTCAGTGTACACATTGTACCTAAAACATTCAGTGTATATACATGCATATAAAATATTGCTGAAAATATTGATTTTAAGGACAAACTCTTAAAATGAATGATCAAGCAAAACAAAACCTGTATGCGAATATTCAAAGTTATTATATGTTATTAATCACTTTACATTTTTTTATTTTTTTTTAAGTACTACATTTCTCAGAATGCATTAGTTTATCCCTCAAGTTGACCTCTAAAGCCTTCAAAAAGAAGCCAAACAAATGAAATATTATTGCCTATTCTAAGCACTAAGGTTTAAAAGAGTATGAACATTGTTTCTAGAGAAAAGTGATGTATTCTTTGTTATCTGGAAGTGTGACTGTCAGATTCAATGAAACTCCAATGTTCTATGACTGAATAGGATTTATTTGAATTGCACTGAATTGAATTATATTTCCTGTCACTCAAATTCTACATCCTGTGGAGTGTGGCCAATCAATTAGAATTTCAACTCATGAGTTGATTGGGTGTCAATTCCCAAATTCTGAATTGAGAACAACCCTGATGGTAATGTAACTAATCTAATGAGTTATTAACTTCCGTTTTGCCATGCAAGTACACCTGATACTTCAAATGTGCATAGTTGTACGTATCGATGGGCAAACAGTCCCTCTGCCTCCATATCTCCCCAGGTTCTCGGCACTCCCACTCGGGAGCAAATCAGAGAGATGAATCCCAACTACACTGAGTTTAAGTTCCCTCAGATCAAGGCACACCCATGGACTAAGGTGAGTCAACAGGTACAGGAACCGTTTTTTACTATTTTAAATAAGTTCGGATTCCCCCCCCCCCCCCCCACCAGCCCCAGGGGCAAACAGAGGAACAACAGTGTACACACACTCATACAGAGCTGGTTCTAGAATCTGCAGTTTGAACATCACATGCTCAGTGGGTGCAGCACTCCCAATGTACCTCAGCACAATGGTGTCAAAAGGGACAGCTGGTCCAAATCCGCAGACTATTGCTCTCCCCATAGGCTCTAACCCTTCAGTGTTTCCACATCTGAAGGGTTGGATAAGTATTCCACCTTACAAATCTGCAAACATTGAAGGGTTAGGGCCAAGGGAAAGGGATACAGCAAATTGGGAGCGGGATATTTGTCCCACGGTTTTACACCATTTCTCCCCTCTGGTAGAGACAATTTATGCTTGATCTGAAAATGTGGTCAGAGGTGCCGTATGGATGGTGTGACGCAATTGCGGAGCCAACCGAGGCACGCAGAGGTCAAATTGAGCTCCGTAGCGCATCTCCATGTGCCTTTCTAATTGGTTGACGGTAGGTGAGGGCGGGAGGTCCTGTATAAACACAAACTCACTTCCTTCACAACAGCTTTGTGCTGCTTGCTGAAGCGCTAGAAGTATGAACGCCCTGACTTCTGCAGAGGCCGTATCACCTTAAATGCTGCGCCTTAAAGACATGTTTACTCCCTCTGTTGGTGTAGTGCGGCACTGCACTGTCCTCTGGCCTCCTGTGGGTTTCTGAATAAAAGGGTATCTACTAGACATTTTAGGTCTCACTTTAAACAGTCACTTTAAAGGCTTAATTAAGACTTTATAAACCCTTTATAAGTCTATAAATACTTCAGAAACCATTCTTAGGATTATGCCACATTTGGCAAAACACAATGTTAAGAACCGTGTGTGTATATATTATATATACAGTGTGTATATATATTGTATATATATATGCAGTGCTTATGAAGACTTAATGAATGCTATGTAAGGCTTTGTGAAGTTGTTTGTTTAAAGTGGACCACGTTTTATAACCCTGTCACTCCACCTGTAGTGTCGTGTGTATATACAATTGAATAGTTTTCATTTTGCTGCCTTAGATTTACATTTTTTTAAATGCGTTAAATTGGGTTTTTGCACAGGCTTTAGCCGACATGTCACCTCTAACCTGTGTCATTGACCGGTTTCAGCCTTGTGTGATTGGCTCTCAGGTGTTCCGGCCGCGCACGCCCCCTGAGGCCATCGCCCTGTGCTCGCGGCTGCTGGAGTACACGCCCACAGCGCGCTTCACGCCCCTGGAGGCCTGTGCCCACACCTTTTTCGACGAGCTCCGGGACCCCAACCTCAAGTTGCCCAATGGGCGCGAGAAGCCCTTGCTCTTCAACTTTTCCACACATGGTATGGATGGAGCTCAGACAGGACTCAGAATTACTAGAACAGACAAAGCACCTCAGACCACTGCAATTGGACTGGAACACTCATGGGACCACTCAATATGGATGCCAGTCTACCCATCACAGAACTTTGACTTGAATAGGAATGTCCCTTCTAGTAATTGTATTTCTATACATGATAATGGGGGTTGTGACTATTACTCCAATAGATGATTATGATTTTAAATTTGATCACAGTGAATGAATGCTGTTGCTAGGATTGATGTAATTGTGTCACTATTCCTTGCTGCTTTGTAGTGCAGGGTTCTCTTGTAAAAGAGACCTTGGTCTCTATGGGACTTCCCATTCTAAAATAAAGGCTAAATATGCTATGATGGTGAATGTGGAAGTTGGGCCTGTAGGTGTAGTCCAAATGGTAGAACGTCTGTCTATAGGTAACTAGTTGGGTCTGTGGTTGTAAATGGTAGAACGTCTGTCTATAGGTAACTGTAGTTGGGTCTGTGGTTGTAAATGGTAGAACGTCTGTCTATAGGTAACTAGTTGGGTCTGTGGTTGTAAATGGTAGAATGTCTGTCTATAGGTAACTGTAGTTGGGTCTGTGGTTGTAAATGGTAGAACGTCTGTCTATAGGTAACTGTATTTGGGTCTGTGGTTATAAATGGTAGAACGTCTGTCTATAGGTAACTGTAGTTGGGTCTGTGGTTGTAAATGGTAGAACGTCTGTCTATAGGTAACTGTAGTTGGGTCTGTGGTTGTAAATGGTAGAACGTCTGTCTATAGGTAACTGTAGTTGGGTCTGTGGTTGTAAATGGTAGAACGTCTGTCTATAGGTAACTGTAGTTGGGTCTGTGGTTGTAAATGGTAGAACGTCTGTCTATAGGTAACTGTAGTTGGGTCTGTGGTTGTAAATGGTAGAACGTCTGTCTATAGGTAACTGTAGTTGGGTCTGTGGTTGTAAATGGTAGAACGTCTGTCTATAGGTAACTGTAGTTGGGTCTGTGGTTGTAAATGGTAGAACGTCTGTCTATAGGTAACTGTAGTTGGGTCTGTGGTTGTAAATGGTAGAACGTCTGTCTATAGGTAACTGTAGTTGGGTCTGTGGTTGTAAATGGTAGAACGTATGTCTATAGGTAACTGTAGTTGGGTCTGTGGTTGTAAATGGTAGATGTGGTTGTATCCAGACTCCATCCTTCTCACAAAGTGTGCACTTTCACACTTCTTGTCATGGATGTGACATTGTTGGAAACTCCCTCTAGTCACTATTTACGCCAATCCATAATGGGGAGTGTGCAAATTTGACTATAGAATGTGACTTAGTGAATATGATTATGGTGATTGATTCCGATGTGATCATAGGGAATGCATGCTGTGACTCCGGTAGGATGGTGGTGTGATAGTTGGGTCTGTAGTTGTACGTAGAAGCTGTGCTGTCTGTCTATAGGGGATTGTGTCTGACATGGTGGTTCTTTCTCTCTGCTTCCCCAGAGTTGTCCAGTAACCCCTCCCTAGCCTCCATCCTCATCCCCGCCCACGCCCGGAATCAGCCCGGGGCCTCCACCCCTATCAACGCCTCCGCACCCTCAGGTCAGTACACCCCCACCCTCTTTCTGTCTACCTCTCACCCTGTCTCTCTCCCACTCACCCTGTCGCCCTCTCTCTCTCTCGCTCACCCTGTCGCCCTCTCTCTCTCTCGCTCACCCTGTCACCCTCTCTCTCTCACGCTCACCCTGTCGCCCTCTCTCTCTCACGCTCACCCTGTCACCCTCTCTCTTTCTCTCTCTAGCTCACCCTGTCGCCCTCTCTCTTTCTCTCTCTAGCTCACCCTCTCTCTTTCTCTCTCTCGCTCACCCTCTCTCTTTCTCTCTCTCGCTCACCCTCTCTCTTGCTCACCCTCTCTCTTTCTCTCTCTCGGTCACCCTCTTTCTCTCTCTTGCTCACCCTCTCTCTTTCTCCCTCTCGCTCGCCCTCTCTCTTTCTCTCTCTCGCTCGCCCTCTCTCTCTCGCTCGCCCTCTCTCTCGCTCGCTCGCCCTCTCTCTTTCTCTCTCTCGCTCGCCCTCTCTCTTTCTCTCGCTCGCTCGCCCTCTCTCTTTCTCTCGCTCGCTCGCCCTCTCTCTTTCTCTCTCTCGCTCGCCCTCTCTCTTTCTCTCTCTCGCTCACCCTCTCTCTTTCTCTCTCTCGCTCACCCTCTCTCTTTCTCTCTCTCGCTCACCCTCTCTCTTTCTCTCTCTCGCTCACCCTCTCTCTTTCTCTCTCTCGCTCACCCTCTCTCTTTCTCTCTCTCGCTCACCCTCTCTCTTTCTCTCTCTCGCTCACCCTCTCTCTTTCTCTCTCTCGCTCGCCCTCTCTCTTTCTCTCTCTCGCTCGCCCTCTCTCTTTCTCTCTCTCGGTCACCCTTTCTCTCTCTCTCTCTCTCGGTCGCCCTCTTTCTCTCTCGCTCACCCTGTCGCCCTGTCACCCTCTCTCTCCCTGTCTCTGCCTCTCCTACTATTGCCATTCCTAAATCGACCATTAGACAAGTTTGTAGATCTGACAGTTGGATAGGTGTAAACTTGGGTTCTCGTGGCAGGGACACCTCAGACCACTGCAATTGGACTGGAACACTCATGGGACCACTCAATATGGATGCCAGTCTACCCATCACAGAACTATGATCACATCTGTCCCCACCCTCACCTCTCAGTACTCCTGGCTAGAGTCTCTTCTCAGTACTAACCATGGCCCGTATTCACAAAACGTCCCAGAGTCTAGAGTGCTGATCTAGGACCAGATTTCCCCTTTAGATAATAATAAATAAGATTATATGGAAAGAGCGGACCTGATCCTAGAACAGGACTGTTACTCTAAAAAGCTTTGTGAATAAGGGCCCAGAGCTCTCCTCATTAAAGGGGAGTTGTGTAACGTGTTATTGTACTGCTTCCCATTCCAGATGCCAACAGCGGAGACCGCAGCCAGACCACCAACGCTGCCTCGGCCTCGAACGCCTCCACCTGAGACCTCGTCCTGACCCGTCTGCCCGCTGCCCCAGCTCCTGAACAACAACAGTTGCATGGCTGCTCACCAACCAACTAATAAAGCAGAGCAAGACAACTGACGCCCGACAAAGATGAACACAAGGAAAACCGAATCTGAACTTCGTGATTTCCCTAGCACCTCCACCCGAACCTCTCCTCTCATCGTTTTAATGTTTGCTTATTTATTTGTACAAAAAGGACAACCGTGATACGTTCTCTGAGCTGCTCTTCATCTTTCTGTGCTTTGAAGAGGAGGGGACCGAGTGCGGGTGTGTTTAGTGTAGAGATAATGTATAGCTGTATAAGTATTCAAAAATACTCTGATGTGTTTGTTTCCATAGACAATCTTCCTTTTTTCTTAGGCTAGCTCTCTCTGTAGGATAGGCCCCTACATGCATCCTGCAACAGCCTTACGTTCAGACTGTGGCATCTTGGGGCCCCTGTCGACCCCATCCCACCCATTCATGCATATACATCTGAGGACGTTGTGACGTGACGATTGACCTCGATATCTGTGTCTGTGTTTAATGTACACATACACAGTGGATATATTGTAGAATTGTGTCAGCTACTCTCTCCCACTTCAGAAATAACAATTCTGCTATGCAGCACCGTTTTGTGATTCTTCTCGTAAGGCAACGGTTGTCTCGCACCTCATCAAGTTTTTTGGGTTTGTCCCCCTTTTTAAATGAGTTTTACCCCGTTTTTCCCCTAAGGGTAATGCAGTACCAACAAACCTTTGCCACTACAGACCTAAGAGCAAGAAAGCGAATCTGCTGTTCTCATGTGATTTCAAAGAAGACCTAGGACCTCTGTTTTACTTCTCCTGCTGCTTGTCAGATATAAATTCTGACTAGTTAAGCCTAGTAGTGTTCCGTTTCTTGTTAAGATGGGGTGGGTTTTGGGGACTGGCTATGAAGGATGCTTGGATGAGGCAGTATGCTGTTGAGTGAACTGTATTTCATCACCATCTCTTTGTTACCAATCTGTGTCCGAATATCCCCCGTTCCCTGTAATTTAGTGCACTGCTTTTTACCGCAGTCCACAAAAGCTCTGGGCAAAAGTAGTAGGGAATAGGGTGCCATTTCAGACACAGTCCCATGTCGTTTTAAACAACTGTTGGAAGTCCTTCCTCATTCTGACTTCACCCTTTCCTGCTCTCATTTTGCAACAAAGTCCTTCCACCCCATCCCATCCCTCAACACTGAAGACCTATACAACAAGTACACACGAATGTGGATGTATTTATGTATGTAGATGCTCCTCATCAAACTGGCTTATGTGTGCGTGTCTTCCTGTGTATGTATGGTATGTAAATAGGCAGACCCAAGAACTGTTAACGAACAAAAACAAATGATCTAAAGAAGAATACAAAAGGAAAAAAATATTCAGGTTAAAGGTTATTGTATAGTCCCAACTGTAGATCAGCTTAGTTTTTTTTCCCTCCAGCCATATAGTTCAATCTCGACTGTACAGTAGGTGCCAGCTGTATCGTTGTAAGAATAACCAGTAATGTATAGTGTATCTATAGGTTGGAGTGCCTTTGCTTCCACTCGTTCTCTCTCGTCCCCAGGTCCCCTCCCTCCATGGTGTTACCTGGAGGCTCCGGTGTGAAATTGCCCTTACGCACAGATCTAGGATCAGCTTGGCCTCCCGAAATCCTAACCACAGGGCAACTTCACCCTATTCCTTCCTGGAGTGCTGTTGACTTCCCCTTTCCACCCCCTCTGAACTGTCATGTACCACAATGCACTGCAATAGCCAGGCGTCACACAGACCACACTCATCACATCACCCCTCCACCTCGTCACTTTCTTTTTGCTCTCTTTGATTTGGGGACCACCCCTTTGCTGGTGGTGGGTTGGGGGAGTTGTCTCAATGTCTTTTTTTAAAGTGTGAGAAAATTGTTCTCTTTCCAGGAAGGTTTAGGGTGGGTTTTAAAATGTATTTTTATGGTTTTATGAGAGCTGCATGTACAACCACACACAGATTGTTTTTCTTGTCGTATTCAGTATTACTTTCTCAACTATGGCAATAAACAATTTGTCTGTAGGTTTTGTGTGTCCACATTCTCAACAGCACTCTGGGAGAGATGTCATGTAGCACCAATCCTTCATGTTTTTTATTTTATGTTTTTAAAGCATATATTTGTATGCTTGCCTTATTTGTATCCGTAGATGTGTTGCTATCCAATCATCTGGCCTGTAAAACAAACCATGTGACCACTTCTTGTGACTTTAAGGATAATAGAATATGTACAAAACACAATGTTTAAAAAATATATATATTAAAAAAACAATGGACTGGGTTATATTCAATTTACAACAGAAAAAACTATAACATTACTACTACTTGAATGCCTCTGTTTGTGACTGAAATTTTGATTTTGAATATAAACCTTTTGTTCTGTGAAGGTATGCTTATTGTCCCCTCTCACTGTAAATATTTTTGTCTGTATGTGACTTGGTTCAGAGAAATAGTTACCTGGTACTGTAATTTGCATTAAATAAACCGTAGGTTAGCCTGGAAATGAACAAACTATTGTGTCATGTCTTGTCTTTGGTTATGTTCTCATATGCTACCTGGGTTGGGTTTACAACAGAGAAAACATTGAAACTGAGTTACTTGTATAAGAACGCACATATTTGTAATTCTGTTGCAAAACATTTTTGCTACGTTGTTCCCTACTGAGCACGACCCTGTATGTTAGTTCAAAGTTAGATGCGTTCCAGTGCTTCTTTTGAGCCCAAAATTAAGAAATTGTCAAATTGTAAGATGCAAATCTACCCCAGGTTGTGGCTTATAGTATCATAATATAGACAGTTGGACTCACTTCTACATTTCCCATTTCATTTACAGATTTGACAAATACATTCCCTTGTTCCCTTAATTTCCTCTACCTTTCTGCAGTGTTTACAAATCTGCCTGAACATTTTACATAACTGTGTTTGAATCATTCATTTATTAAATAAACACAGGTTTTTATCTGGATTTGAGGAACTGCTGAACACAGTTGATTTGGATGGTTCTGGATACAATATGACTACCTTTAAGCAGTACTGCCTCTTCAGTGGTCTGTGTCTGTTCAATCCAAAATACAAAATAGCGGTCATTTCCATTCTTCAAAATGTACAAGTGACAAACTCTGATCTCTTGGCACATCACGTGGATCGTTTGAAGTAGCCAGCCGGGTTGTTGCCCTTGAATCGGTGCTTGTCGAGTCATAGACCCCTCTGTAGCTGTTGGAGGAGACCATGGCACAGATCTCGCTGTTTCTCCAGACGGTTGATATCGAAGCACCGGCCGCAGTGCTCACACGGCTTCATCTTGGAAATACATTAAGCTGCCTCAGCCATGTGAATATAACTCTACACATTAAAAACTAAATAAAATATTTTGCTATGGTCCTCCTTGTTATCACATGGGGTAAATAATGTACAGATAAGGCAAACAGACTAAAATATACAATACAAACAGGCACATGATCCCCAAACACTACACTAGGTCAGCAAATAGCTGATGTTTCCACTGTTCTTCACTTGGACCCTCCTTGCTCAGGTGTCATGTGGCTGTCTGCTTGGGCTTACTTGCCACACTCCCCCTATCTACCTCCTCTTGTTAGCTCTCATCAAATCAATCAAATTGTATTTGTCACATGCTTCGTAAACAACAGGTGTAGACTAACAGTGAAATGCTTACTTACAGGCCCTTCCCAACAATGCAGAGAGAAAAATAAGATAAATAATCGCAAAATAACACAAGGAATAAATACACAATGAGTAACGATAACTTGGCTGTGTACACGGGGTACCAGTACTGATCTCAGATGATCCTGCAGGTGAAGAAGCCCGGATGTGGAGATCCTGGGATGGCGTGGTTACACGTGGTCTGCGGTTGTGAGGCCGGTTAGACGTACTGCCAAATTCTCTAAAGCAACGTTGGATGCGGCTTATGGTAGAGAAATAAACATTCAATTCTATGGCAACAGCTCTGGTGGACATTCCTGCATTCAGCATGCAATTGCGCACTCCCACAAAATGTAGACATCTTTGGCATTGTGTTTAATCAGCTCCTTGATATGCCACACCTGTCAGGTGGATGGATTATCTTGACAAAGGAGAAATGCTCACTAACAGGGATGTAAACAAATTTGTGCACCACATTTAAGATAAATAAGCTTTTTGTGCGTATGGAACATTTTTGGGATCTTCTATTTCAGCTCCTGAAACATGGGACCAATACTACATGTTGCGTTTATATTTTGGTTCAGTATATTTATCAGTCTTATGGCTTGGGGGTCGAAGCTGTTCAGGGTCCTGTTCAGGTCCTTGATGCTTCGGTACCACTTTCCGTGCGGTAACAGAGATAATAGCCAATGACTTGGCTGGAGTCTGACAATTTTTAGGGCCTTCCTCTACCACCGCCTGCTATAGACGTCCTGGATGGCAGAGAGCTCCGCCCCAGTGATGTACTGGGCCGTATGCACTACCCTCTGTAGCGCCTTGCAGTCGGACGCCAAGCAGTTACCAAGCATCATCTCTCAAAGGTCTGGGTCCATCCTAATCAGGCAAATCTCCTGGATGTACTTCCCATCTTCCCCTTGAACTCTTCCTTTGCTTTCTTCTCCTCCAAAACCTGAGCGTCCATCTGGGCCCCACTCTTCATCAGGTTTAATTCCTGGTGACACTGATTAGCTTGGCCTTCAGATATTCCATCACTTGCTCAGGCTCTAAGAAGGCATCCCATGCCACCTCATCAGGACATGGCGGCAAATCCAGTTTAGTTAGTCTTGAAATAAATGTGTTTCTACACGTTCTGCCTTCTGAACTTTGAAGCAGCAGGACGAGGGTTGCCCTCTGGTCTGACTGTCCAGAATGGCTCCTTGGAATCGTTGTTTGGCACAGTGGCTTTGGCTCTAATGGGAGGCAGTGGCGGCTTGGCGGACATTTTGGAATGTGTTGCTTGTGACATCATAGCTGGCTCAAATTCTTGTGATTTTAGCATGTAAATCTTGGTGGGGCAAGAATATATTTGTTTTAGATGCATGCCAGCAAAGCCACTACACAACACAACACTAAACAATACATTAATTGCACTATAACGGTGACAAACGGTGCCCACAAACTGTTAGGGCCTACTGTTAGAGTCCCAACAGCAGTCCCAACACCTTACCACTGCCACACCTGGCTATCAGCGGAGCATTGTCTGGCAGCGAAACAGTTCATCCAGCCTCATTTACTGCCTTTTATGAAAACATAGCTCATATGGCTGACTTGCTTTAACAAATGTGGTTTCTACTGACAATTGAGATGTACAAACTATGGCATAAGGGGACGACAAGCAGATAAGAGGCAATCCGTATTTTCGATTAAAACATTAATAGGCGAGCTAGGACAGATGTAGTCAATATAACTATTTGTTCAGCACTTTTTAAATATACAGTGACAGAATTCAGAACATGGGCCTTTCTTACAGTGTTCTCCCTGTACACCAAGTCAGAACCATAGGATAAGTAAAGGGGGCATATAAGCAAACAATGTAAGCTCTTACAATATTCAATGATTACATTTCTCTAAAACAGGTTATAGGCTACATGTGCACCACCAAGTTAGAACAGTAGGCGAAATTAGGAGGTGAAAATAAAACAAATTATTAGCGTGAGGCACATGGGCTACTAACATACAGTCGTGGCCAAAGGTTTTGAGAATGATTGGTCTCCACAAAGTTTGCTGCTTCAGTGTTCTTAGATCTTTATGTCAGTAGTTACTATGGTACACTGAAGTATAACTACAAGTATTCCATAAGTGTCAAAGGCTTTCATTGACAATGACATTCAGTTTATGCAAAGAGTCAATATTTGCAGTGTTGACCCTTCTTTTTCAAGACCTCTGCAATCCGCCCTGGCATGCTGTCAATTAACTTCTGGGCCACATCCTGACTGATGGCAGGCCATTCTTGCATAATCAATGCTTGGAGTTTGTCAGAAGTTGTGGGGTTTTGTTTGTCCACCCACCTCTTGAGGATCGTCACCAAACTGTTCTTGGATGGTTGGGAGAAGTTGCTCTCGAGGATGTGTTTGTACCATTCTTTATTCATGGCTGTGTTCTTAGGCAAAATTGTGAGTGAGCCCACTCCCTTGGCTGAGAAGCAACCCCACACATGAATGGTCTGAGGATGCTTTACTGTTGGCATGACACAGGACTGATGTTAGCGCTCACCTTGTCTTCTCTGGACAAGGTGTTTTCCGGATGGCCCAAACAATCGGAAAGGGGTTTCATCAAAGAAAATGACTCTACCCCAGTCCTCAGCAGTTCAATCTCTGTACCTTTTGCTGAATATCAGTCTGTCCCTGATGTTTTTCCTGGAGAGAAGTGGCTTCTTTGCTGCCCTTCTTGACACCAGGCCATCCTCCAAAAGTCTTTGCCTCACTGTGCGAGCAGATGCACTCACACCTGCCTGCTGCCATTCCTGAGCAAGCTCTGCACTGGTGGTGCCCCGATCCCCCAGCTGAATCAACTTTAGGAGACGTTCCTGGCGCTTGCTGATCTTTCTTGGGAGCCCTAACGCCTTCTTCACAACAACTGAACCTCTCTCCTTGAGGTTCTTGATGATCCGATAAATGGTTGATTTAGGTGCAATCTTACCAGCAGCAATATCCTTGCCTGTGAAGCCCTTTTTGTGCAAAGCAATGATGACGGCACGTGTTTCCTTGCAGGTAACCATGGTTGACAGAGGAAGAACAATGATTTCAAGCACCACCCTCCTTTTAAAGCTTCCAGTCTGTTATTCTGACTCAATCAGCATGACAGAGTGATCTCCAGCCTTGTCCTCGTCAACACTCTCACCTGTGTTAACGAGACAATCACTGACATGATGGCATCTGGTCCTTTTGTGGCAGGGCTGAAATGCAGTGGAAATGTTTTTGGGGGATTAAGTTCATTTTCATGGCAAAGAGGGACCTTTGCAATTCATTGCAATTCACCTGACAACTCTTCGTGACATTCTGGAGTATATGCAAATTGCCATCATCAACACTGAGGCAGCAAACTTTGTGGAGACCAATACTTTTGGCCACGACTGTACACTTAGTATTACTTTCTTAGCTACAGTATACATATCTCGCTGGCATATTACATCATTTATGCAGAAGCATACAAGTCTTCACATACGGTATAATAGATGTTTTCAACTTGAATATATATCATCAGTAAATATCTAATCATATAGATCAATTGCAACATATGCAAGTACACCCGTAATAACTTACAATAACTACACCCCCAGTAACATCTGCTAAAAATGTGAATGTGAACAATAACATATGATTTGATTTGAAGTAGTTGACCATCCCAATTTATGTAACGAAGTTAAAAATGGTACCAGGGTATTGCTGCTGTTCAAGTCAAGGACTGACTGTTAAGCCAAATGGAGGGTACTACAAGCCGTCTTTCAATGCCCATTTTACTGTTACATTTTATCATATTGAGGAACAGAATGTGTCCTAATGTGACTTTAAGAGACTGCACAGTCTGCACAATCAGAGATATCGAGTTTATACACTTTTTGAAAGAATGCTCAAGGACATTCACAGGATTCTGTTTCATGTGTTATTTAGTTCGGTCTTCTCTGCTCTGCTACAACAAGGGATTCCCATTGAACTGAACCCAGATCCCCTCAAACCAATCAGGTAAGTTTCCTTTTATTCCCGACACCAGGAACTCTGTGTATAATAGCAGTGTAGATGTGAGATATTACCTGATAGGTGAATCTTTCAATTTTATCATCCCAATCAAACATTTGTAGGCAACGTTAGAATGACTCACTATGTCTTTGTGAAGAAAAAAAATGTTATGAAGAAATCTTGTCGGAATGCTTTTGCTTCAAATGTTTTCTTTATAGGCCGTCGTTGTAAATAATAATTTCTTCTTAACTGACTTGCCTAGTTAAATAAACGTTCAATAAAAATGAAAATGAAAAATGAATGTGTAATGTTTTACTTTAATTACTTCCTTACTGGTGTTTTATCTCTGCAGGATAAATACTTCGACAGCATTATGAGTAAATATAGAAAGTACAACGAACTACTGAGAGATATTCCTGTCTTTCCAGGTAATGTATTTTATTTATATTTATATTCTATTTCTGTTATATTATATTATAGTATATTCCTGTATGTTCCTTAGAGATGTAATAACAGAATCATAACTGGAAAAACAATTCAAACGTTTCTTAAAACATCAGCGTAGTTTAAAAACAGTTCAACCATGAGTTCCCGTTAACGTGAATGTGTCATGTGTGTCCTTCAACTGTCATTCGTTTTGTCACTATGTAATTCAGACTTTTTTACTCATGGACTAACGGTCAATCTGGCGCACCCCAAGAAAAGCTTGATGGGCCTCTACAGTAAGCGGACCATGGAGAAGTACAACAATGTGATGATCAAGAACGTTGTCAGACTGTGTCAGATCCAGGCCCATCATACTATCCTGGAGGTAACAGCTTACAAGATACACTTTTACCTATTTCAGACAGATGTGGTTACCTATAAACAATACAAGGTGATGTTTATATGATCTCCTTTCAAACAGACCCTTATATACCAATTTCGTGGAGGTATACCCCTTTTATACATCAAATCACATGTATTTATAAAGCCCTTTTTACATCAGCAGATGTCACTAAGTGCTTATTCAGAAACCCAGCCTAAAACCCCTAACAGCAAGCAATGCAGATGTAGAAGCACAGTTGCTAGGAAAAAGGGGTTGTAGAGGTTGCAACACGTCAGTACCTCAGGAGTAAATGTCAGATGGCTTTTTATAGACGAGTTCTCAGAGTTCGAGACAGCAGTTACATTAATAATTAAACTATGCATATAGGAGTACCTATTACGTTGTTAACCCCTCAACACAGACTAGTCTTTCATTCACAATATGACAAGCACTTGATAATGCATCGAATTTCACGGCGTCATCCCCTTTGTGGCCGTAATTAACCCTAAAAAACAATCATGCCTTTTGCGGCCCGGAGTGCTGCGTTTAAACAGCGTATATGTTTGAATTTTTTTGAAAATAGTTCATCCGTGAGTTCCCGTTAACGTGAATGTTTCATGTTTGTCCTTCAACTGTCATTCATTTTGGCCTTTTGTAATTCAGACATTTTTACTATTGGAATAACGGTCAATCTGGCGCACCGCAAGAAAAGCTCGATGTGCCTCTACACTAAGCGGAACATGGAGAGGTAAAACTAATGACTTGTGTACAGGCTGCGCAAAAAAACTAAGCAGAGCTCATGCCTTTCAAGCAACCTTTTTCAAATCACCATTAGTGTCACATCATGCAGCCTTACAATGTATTACAAATCAAAAAATATAGCCCAACGTTTGTATCACAACCAAAGTTACATTAATAAATAATAAATTAAGCATATAGGAGTATATAGTTCTTTGTTAACCGCTCAACATAGAATAACCACTCCCTCAAATCCTATGGAGAAAAGATTTATATATTATTCAGTTTTGTTCAATTGTATTCTTCATACATAAAATATTATAAAATAATGCCACGGAATTCTAATCAGTTCTTGTCTGCTAAATGGACTAGTGTAGCCCGCAGCCATAGCCACATCAGGACCTAACATAAGGACAACTCAGAGTATGCTATTCTGTTCTTCTGAAATAGACTACATTTTATTCATATCATGCTTCTTTAGACCTGTCTAAAATAAATAATGGATTTATTGTGAAGGTATAGGCTATATTACATGGATTTAATAGACATTTAAAAATGTAGATGTTCCAAAAGGTCTGCATCAGTGGCTTGTAGGCTGTGTGTTGAAGTCAGGAGATGCTAAATGTGTTTATGCTGATTAACGGTCAATTACCGTGAGACTGACAGTTATTTGCTTGACAATCACCGCCACAGCCTTAGGTCTGACGCCAGTAAAAGGTCATTTACCACCTTCATGAGTGCAGCCTCAGTACTATGGTGGGGTCTAAAACCAGACTGAAGCGTTTTGTATACATTATTTGTCTTCAGAAAGGCAGTGAGTTGCACAGCTTTTTCTAAAATGTTTTGAGAGGAATGGGAGAATCGATATAGTCTGATCGTTTTTTACATTTTCCGGGTCAAGGTTTGGCACTTTTAGTGAGTTTGGTACACATCCGGAGTATAGGGAGCCGTTTATTATGTTCAAGTAACCGATGGGGGTTCAGGGCGGTACCATTCTGCTCATCTGGTGAAGGTGTACATGGATCAGATTCAAACTTTGAAGACCATATCGAGTCATTGAAAGCAGACCAGCAGAAAAACAAACGTTCTGAGGGCAGAGATACGGCCGACAGATGATGCATTGCTCCAGAGTCAGGCAGATGTAGCCTTTATTTAACCAGGCAAGTCAGTTAAGAACAAATTCTTATTTACAATAATGGCCTACCTACAGGGTCAGCCCCTGGAGCAAATTAGAGTTAAGTGCCTTGCTCAAGGACACATCAACAGTTTTTTCACCTTGTTGGCTCGGGTATTCGAACCAGCGACCCTTCGGTTACTGGCCCAACGTTCTAACCGCTAGGCTACCTGCCGCCCAACTACTACTACTGACAATGACAATGGATGAACGATCTGTAGTCGACGGAAGAAGATGCATTTTCAAGTTAGCGACCAACTAAAACCCACATGGAAAACGGAGATTCAGCAAATAACACATAAAGAGTGGTTTATTTGACGCCAAACCAACAACAGTAGTTACTAATAACATAAATTGCTAATATACGATGTAAAAGGCTGAAAAATCGCATAAAGAACATTGGCGCGAGCCCATAGCAAATAAATCAGCAGGACAATATACTATTGATGGGTTATCAGCAGGACAATATACTATTGATGTGCTATCAACAGGACAATATTCTCTTGGTGGGCTATCAGCAGGACAATATACTCTTGATGGGCTATCAGCAGGACAATATTCTCTTGGTGGGCTATCAGCAGGACAATATACTCTTGATGGGTTATCAGCGGAACAATATACTCTTGATGGGCTATCAGCAGGACAATATACTATTGATGGGTTATCAGCAGGACAATATACTATTGATGTGCTATCAACAGGACAATATTCTCTTGGTGGGCTATCAGCAGGACAATATACTATTGATGGGTTATCAGCAGGACAATATACTATTGATGTGCTATCAACAGGACAATATTCTCTTGGTGGGCTATCAGCAGGACAATATACTCTTGATGGGCTATCAGCAGGACAATATTCTCTTGGTGGGCTATCAGCAGGACAATATACTCTTGATGGGTTATCAGCGGAACAATATACTCTTGATGGGCTATCAGCAGGACAATATACTATTGATGGGTTATCAGCAGGACAATATACTATTGATGTGCTATCAACAGGACAATATTCTCTTGGTGGGCTATCAGCAGGACAATATACTCTTGATGGGCTATCAGCAGGACAATAGAGTATTGATGGGCTATCAACAGGACAATAGACTCTGGATGGGCTATCAGCAGGACACTAGACTATTGATGGGCTATCAGCAGGACAAAATACTCTTGATGGGCTATCAGCAGGACAATAGACTCTGGATGGGCTATCAGCAGGACAAAAGACTCTTGCCGAGTTCAGGGACTTAAAATGTATGAATGGATGTTTGTGGGGCATGTCACTTTACCCATCTCTTTGCATAGCCCACTAAATGCATGGTTTTCTAACCACATCTGGATGGAGTGCCGGCCCGTGGTATAGGCGGAATAGGCTAATGTTAGGGGCGCCGTCCATCCATAGGGGCTCCCAAATGAGTGAAGATTTGTATTGATTTATTTTTACTAAGACTATTTTAATACTCTTAATTCGAAATATTACAAAAAAGCGTAAGCCCCCGCAACAACATAACTACATAGCTTATTAGGCCATATTTAGGTGCATCAATCGCGAGCACATAGCAAATTAATGGAATCAAACTTTCGCAGAGGCTGTTTTGACTGGAGTGATGCTTAGAATTCCTTTTTGCCTAAATGGCACCCAAAAATGTATCCATTTTTATTTGACCACTACAATCTGTGTGTCGGACGAAACTGAAAAAAAAAAAGTTCTACAACTTGTGTAGAAAGTAAACATCCGCATATCGATGGTGTCAACTGTGTCTGCGTAATGAGAAAGTAGGGAAGAAATGAAAACGTCTGACTATTTCTGCTCTAGTGATCGATGACAACCGAGCTCGCTGCCCAGACTTACATAATTACAAAGAGGGGATTCTCCTGGTTTAAATGGTTCCTGAAAAATCAAAATATACACATTGTGATATATTTGGCGAAATAGACAGACATAGCTATATTTCCCTATATGAAACAATGGGACAACCTCAGCGTTCCATGAGTCATTTCTTTGTGGACAGGTCGAACTGGGCTCCACGGCGGATGCATGTGTCACGGTGCGGAGTATATATGGGACGATATACGGAGCGCTGGTGAAGTGTCATCCTTTTTATTGAAAATGAGATGTTCTCACGAAGCATTTACAATAAACAAGGAGAGTGAAAACAAAAACACGATTACACAAAACACGGTGACTTACTTTGTTTGTTGCAGGCAGTGCAGACAGACAAACGAACAATGATCCACACACAGGTGGCTGTGTGTGGAGTCTAAATACTATCCCCAATCAGAGACAACGCTATACAGCTGTCTGTGATTGGGGATGATCATCTCCCTAATAATGTGTGATGACTTGGTTGTGTGCCTCTCTCCTCCCCTAGGTGGGAGTAAGAGGCCTTACCACAACCAAGCCATCACAGTACCCCCCCCCCAAGGTGCGGACTCCCGATCGCACACATAATCCCCCCCTTCCTGAAAGACAAAAAAAAAAATGTCCAAAAACTAGGGGGGACATGGCGGGGTACTGAGGTGGTTGCTGGTGGGGGCTCCGGTTCCGGTTCCGGGCGTGGCACAGGCTGTGAGAGTAGCTTCCCTCCTACCTCACGGTTGCACGCCCGGTCCGGTCCGGACCCCGGCGCGGTGGTTCCCCCCTCAGTACTCCCGCCATTCACCAAGTCCTGTCTGGACCCTGGTGCGGGAGCCCTCGACCCTGGAGAGGGGCTGACAACCGGCCCCGGACTGGGCACCGGTGGAGCGGACTGCTCCTTCCCTGGAGCGACGTAGACGACCGGCCCCGGACTGGGCACCGGTGGAGCGGACTGCTCCGGCACTGGAGCGACGCAGATGACCGGCCCCGGACTGGGCACCGGTGGAGCGGACTGCTCCGTCTCTGGAGCGACGTAGACGACCGGCCCCGGACTGGGCACCGGTGGAGCGGACTGCTCCGTCTCTGGAGCGACGTAGACGACCGGCCCCGGACTGGGCACCGGTGGAGCGGATTGCTCCGGCACTGGAGCGACGTAGACGACCGGCCCCGGACTGGGCACCGGTGGAGCGGACTGCTCCGGCACTGGAGCGACGTGGACGACCGGCCCCGGACTGGGCACCGGTGGAGCGGACTGCTCCGTCACTGGAGCGACGTAGATGACCGGCCCCGGACTGGGCACCGGTGGAGCGGACTGCTCCGGCACTGGAGCGAAGCAGACGACCGGCCCTGGACTGGGCACCGGTGGAGGAGGCTCCAGGCCTTGAGCTGTGGCTGGAGGCTCCGGGACGCTGACCTTCGCTGGAGGTGGCGTGGCGCTGACCTTCGCTGGAGGTGGCGTGGCGCTGACCTTCGCTGGAGGTGGCGTGGCGCTGACCCTCGCTGGAGGTGGCGTGGCGCTGACCCTCGCTGGAGGTGGCGTGGCGCTGACCCTCGCTGGAGGTGGCGTGGCGCTGACCTTCGCTGGAGGTGGCGTGGCGCTGACCTTCGCTGGAGGTGGCGTGGCGCTGACCTTCGCTGGAGGTGGCGTGGCGCTGACCTTCGCTGGAGGTGGCGTGGCGCTGACCTTCGCTGGAGGTGGCGTGGCGCTGACCTTTGCTGGAGGTGGCGTGGCGCTGACCTTCATTGGAGGCCTCGGGCTGCTGACCTTTACTGGAGGCCTCGGGCTGCTGACCTTCACTGGAGGCCTCGGGCTGCTGACCTTCACTGGAGGCCTCGGGCTGCTGACCTTCACTGGAGGCCTCAGGCTGCTGACCTTCACTGGAGGCCTCAGGCTGCTGACCTTCACTGGAGGCCTCGGGCTGCTGACCTTCACTGGAGGCCTCGGGCTGCTGACCTTCTCCGGAGGTCTCGGGCTGCTGACCTTCTCCGGAGGTCTCGGGCTGCTGACCTTCACAGGAGGCCTCAGGCTGCTGACCTTTACAGGAGACCTCAGGCTACTGACCGTCACAGGAGGCCTCGGGCTGCTGACCTTCTCCGGAGACCTCAGGCTGGATGCCGTGCCCACCCTGGGCACCGACGCAAAGGTGGTCTTCAGCCCTGCAGCTGGTCTGGCTGTCGGCCCCAGACTGGGCACCGACACGCAATGGAGCTCCTGCTCCACAGCGGGACTGAACGTCGTGCCCACCCTGGGCACCGACGCAGAGATGGTCTCCAGCCCTCTGGTTGGGCTGGCTGTCGGCCCCAGACTGGGCACCGACGCGCTATGGAGCTCCTGCTCCACAGCGGGGCTGAACGTCGTGCCCACCCTGGGCACCGACGCAGAGATGGTTTCCAGCCCTCTGGTTGGGCTGGCTGTCGGCCCCACACTGGGCACCGACGCGCTATGGAGCTCCTGCTCCACAGCGGGGCTGAACGTCGTGCCCACCCTGGGCACCGACGCAGAGATGGTTTCCAGCCCTCTGGTTGGGCTGGCTGTCGGCCCCACACTGGGCACCGACGTGCTATGGAGCTCCTGCTCCACAGCGGGGCTGAACGTCGTGCCCACCCTGGGCACCGACGCAGAGAGGGTTTCCAGCCCTGTGGTTGGGCTGGCTGTCGGCCCCAGACTGGGCACCGACGCGCTATGGAGCTCCTGCTCCACAGCGGGGCTGAACGTCGTACCCACTCTGGGCACCGACGCAGATATGGTCTCCAAACACAGAGCTGCGCTGTCGACCCGTGTGAGGAATGGGTGAGCGCGCCACTGCTCTGCTGCGAGGCGCAGGCACGGGCCGTACCAGGCTGGGGAAACGCACCGTTGGGCTGGTGCGTCTAGCTGGCACGGGTCGCTCCGGGCTGGAGACACGCACCATAGGTTGGGTGCGAGGAGTAGGCACAGACCGTACCGGGCTGGGGGAACGCACCACTGATCTGGTGCGAGTAGCTGGAATGGGCTGTACCTGGCTGGGGAAACGCACCGTTGGGTCGGTGCGTTGAGCTGGCATGGGTCGCGCCGGGCTGGGGAAACGCACTGTTGGGTTGTTGCGTTTTGCTGGCACGGGGTGCGCCGGGCTGGGGAAACGCACCGTTTTGGCTGGTGCGCAGAGCAGGCGCGGGCCGTACCGGGCTGGGGAAACGCACCGTTGGCTGGGTGCGTTTAGCTGGTACGGGTCGCTCCGGGCTAGTGTTGCGCACCGATGGTGTGGTGCGCTGAGTCGGTCTCCTCTTCCTCCGACTCTGGACCGGCGCTGGAGGCACCGGACTGGGAACTGGCGCACGACTGTCCCTGTCGTACCTACTCCATCGCCAATCCCCATCCTGTGAGGGTTCCTCCGGGAACCCCCACGAGTGAGGGAACAGAAGCACATCGTCGTCGTCTTCCTCCGACTCCTCCCTGTACTCCCGTTCCCACGGCTGTAGGGGCTCCTCCTGGAACCCCCACGAGTGCAGTGGTCGGGGCTCTTCTCCCTCGATCCCCGACCACCCCCATAGCCCCCCCCCAAAATCCGTTTGAGGGGTTTTCTGGGCTCCAGGCTGGTCCTCAACCCTAGCCCGGTGACGTGTCCTCCGTCTCCGGCGCCTCGGCTGCTCCGGACCCCAGCCTTCCTCCACCGAGCGATAATAGGAGTGTTCCTCCTCGGTAATTTTCCCCATACCGAGGAGGATATCTCCTAATGTTATTCCCCGTTGCGTCCCAGGGTGGTGGATCATTCTGTCACGGTGCGGAGTATATATGGGACGATATACGGAGCGCTGGTGAAGTGTCATCCTTTTTATTGAAAATGAGATGTTCTCACGAAGCATTTACAATAAACAAGGAGAGTGAAAACAAAAACACGATTACACAAAACACGGTGACTTACTTTGTTTGTTGCAGGCAGTGCAGACAGACAAACGAACAATGATCCACACACAGGTGGCTGTGTGTGGAGTCTAAATACTATCCCCAATCAGAGACAACGCTATACAGCTGTCTCTGATTGGGGATGATCATCTCCCTAATAATGTGTGATGACTTGGTTGTGTGCCTCTCTCCTCCCCTAGGTGGGAGTAAGAGGCCTTACAGCATGAACTTGTTTTATTAGAAAAATGAATGTGTCCAGCCTACTACTAGCTAGTTTACTTTGGACGATACTAGTAACGTTCGCTAATTTAAATAGCTAGCTAGCTAGAGTTAATGTTAGTTACTTTTACCTTAAATTCATTAGGGAATGTTGGAAAGACTATTCAGGTAATTGGGGAATAACCTAACCTATAACATAATTTTGAGAAGTACACTTTTTCTTTCAAGTGTGCTGCACGAACCATCCACTGTCTGCCTCAAGAAACCAGGCATAGGCCTACATTGACATCTTAGCTAGTCTAGTTAGACAACGTTAGCCCTGCTTGTAAAATTCAATCAAAATGCTTTTCCTTTCCCATCCCGTTTTGTAATTAATAGTTGTAAGCCTTTGCATTTTCATTAATGAGTTGGCAACTCACAAGGATCTTTTATGTTTTTTTTGTCTGGGAGTCGGATTTAGCAGCAGCACGGGCCAAAATATATGAATGGTTCTTTACGGGATATGTTACTGCAGGCTGGGCCACATCAGGATAAGGAGGGGAATTTCCCAACGAAAGTTTTCGGTGGCCCGCTACAGTAGGAGGATGGCGAACGGGGAGAGGGTGGAGACCATGGCTCAAACTCATCAAAAACGCCTGCGCTCTGCTATGAATCAAGAGAGACTCGATGGACCCGCCACCATATCAATTGAGCACGAGTTGTCTTACCTCTCTCTATCTCGCCCTGTCTCTCTCAGATGATTTGATTTCAGGACCATGGACAGCTACAGAGAGAAAACGTCGCTGACTGCAATGCAGCACCACAGCGGAGGAAAGAGGCCACTCCAGGCGCAGACAAAATAAATAAACGCAGAAACTGATGTTGGACAATCAAATTCGATATGTAAATAAACGAAATTCGTTAAGGCTGGGTCATCGACATAACGCTTATTTTACACTGCTCCAGCGAAACGAGGCCCGCTATTCATTTATGAAAGCACCTGTTTCTAAAGCTCAAATGATCTCAACCTTTTATAAAGTTCTACAGTTATTTTTATTGTAATTGTAACAATTATGGGATCGTGCTATGTGTGATAACAGGTGGCATATTATTAATAAGATACTCGGTTTCCTACTATAGGTAGTTGGCTGCATAGTGATAGCAAAGTAGTAACTCTCCAGAATGACAGAAATATTGGAATAAAGTAGGCTAATGCAACTGAAGGCAATAAATTGTTTCTTACTGAAACACCAACAGTCATCCAATTGATATAATAGGATTTGAAACAATAGCCTACCTGTGTGTGGTCAACTATTTCAGCACCGTTTCGCACTGCTTTGAGACAAGCATGCGGACTGCTCTTGATAAATTAATCAGATTTGTATTTTCACCGAATCTCCATTTGGGTATTGGTTAGCCTACAGAAAAATAGGGCCAATACAAACTTTGAACCCACCTGTCCCTGAACATTGTATGTAATAGGCTTGGTACTGTTTGTGGGTGAAAGAGGGCCAATTATCTACAAATTATACATTTTGGGAGGGGCAGAAAAAATTTCTCAACCAGCGATTGAGTTGTGTGACTGTTGTAGAGCTCATCACTCCCCCTAACTGTGAGGGGGCCAGAGACAATTAATCAGTGGCGATTTTAGCATATACATCTTAAAAAATTTAAAAATGTAGGATGCATGCCAGCAAAGCCACTACACTACACTAAACAATACATTAATTTTAATATAACGGTGACGATAGATAGATAGATAGATAGATAGATAGATAGATAGATAGATAGATAGATAGATAGATAGATAGATAGATAGATAGATAGATAGATAGATAGATAGATAGATAGATAGATACTTTATTGATCCCAGAAGGGACATTTCTTTGTCAAGCAGCTACGAAAAAAACACAGGGCAGGTTCAAAATGCCAGAACGAAAATACACAAAAGACGATACATGAAAAAATACAAGAAGTCTGGAGTGCAAAAAAGCTATAAAAAGACATTGCATAGTATGGGTGGATGGCTGAATATGTACACTATACATTGGTGGATGGTGCATGGTTAACTATACTATACAGGTCGATGGCAGTTAAATACTTAAATAGCTAAATGTGCGTATGATATAAGTGAGGGTAATAATAGTTTACTTAATATACAGACTGGTTAAAAGAACAGGTAAGTGAATATTTTGCATGGTTAAATTAGCTGTACAGGTAAATATACAGTTACATTTACAGGTAAGTGAATATTTGCATGGTTACATTAACTGTACATGTAAATGACAGGAAGAGATACTTAAATAGCTAAATGTGTGTATTATATAATTTAGGGTAATAATAGTAATTCCCTTAAAATACAGTCCTTAGTGGCCAGGGTTTAATGACAGATAAATGCACATATTGCACATTCAATATACTAAAAGCAATGAGAAAACGATACAACTGACAGGATTCTAATATGCATTCCTGAGTGAATGACTAAGTAAGTTAAGTCCAATAATTATTTACAATATTGCATGTGATATGATATAACAACCACACATGAATATGTATATACAGACCTGAATTAATAAATAAGTCCTGAGTGAATGAGTGATTACAGACCAGAGTTACTCACGGATGGATGCATAATTGTTAAACTAGGTCCTAACACCCCAACAGGGCCTTCATAAAGCTGTCCCAACAGCAGAGTCCCAACCTCAGCCCCAACACCTTACCACTGCTACAGCTGGCTATCAGCCTCATGTACTGCCTTTTTAAAAAACATAGCTCATATGGCTGACTTGCTTGAACAAATTTGGTTTCTACTGACAATTGAGATGTACAAACTATGGCATAAGGGGACGACAAGCAGATAAGAGGCAATCCGTAATTTCGATTAAGACAATGAGCGAGCTAGGACGGACGCAGTCAATATAACTATTTGTTCATCACTTTTGTGTACAGCGACATAATTCAGAACATGGGCCGTTCTTACAGTGTTCTCCCTGTACACCAAGTCAGAACCGTAGGATAAATAAAGGGGGCATATAAGCAGACAATGAAAGCTCTTACAATATTTGATGATTACATGTCTCTAAAACAGGCTATAGGCTACATGTGCACCACCAAGTCAGAACAGTAGACTAAGTTATGAGGGGGAAAGGGACCAAATTATTATTAGCTTACTACACAACATACACTTAGTATTACTTTCTTAGCTACAGTATACATATCTCCTTGGCATATTACATAATTTATGCAGCAGCATACAAGACATTTTTGAACTCACCTTGTTGTGCTGTGCTCACTTGAACATGAAGGTGGTGCGGCAGTCCATTTTGGGCAAATTTTGTCATCAAAGTCTGGCATTCTCTGGATTTATGGCACTTTCAAGACAACTGGGAACTCTGGAAAAAAAGGTTGAATCATGATGACGTCAGTGATCTTCAGGTCGTAGCTCTAGAAACAAGCCAGAATTCCGAACTTACAATTCCGAGTTGTAGGAGAGTTCAAAACATATTTTCCCAGTCGTAGCTCGTTTTTTCCCAAGTTCCCAGTTGTCTAGAACTCACTAAAGTCAGATTTTGCAGTTCCTAAGTTAACAGTTGTTTTGAGTGCGGCACAAATCATGCTTCATTGACGGCATGGTCAATGTTGAATGTTTATCATTTTAAACTAGGAAAAGAGACCCTTAATCTTAGACTTGGGACCACACAGCCACTCCACTGAATAGCAGGCTAATGATTGCTTTGCAATGCTTGCAGTTAGCCACTGATTCCTTCCAAACCACTCATTGTTGAATTTGCGATTTCCAACTTGTTGTGTAATATTTATATCCAATGGCCGATGAGCACTGATCCGTTTTATCTATAATTTCTCTTAATTATTTATCTTCATATGACAAGGATTAAAAAGGATTTGCCAGTAGATTGTCGACTTGATGATGACTGATGGATGAGATTTTGAAAGTATCATGTTTACATGATCAGTCCAATCAAAGCTACTGTAGATATAAATGTGATTTGATGTAATTGTATCTGTGGCCAATGACCTTCAGCCGTCTTGGATGGGCACTTCTAAATTACCTATGACAGCACCAAGGGGCTTGAATGTTCTAGCTCTACCCTTAGACTTGGCCGTGACGTAGTGTCCCCGTGAGTGACAGAACACTGAGCCAATCATATTTTCTGCTAGTTTGCCCCACCAGAAAAGCACTGAGCTAGACTGAAACACCTGCATTTTGGAGCTGCCTTACTCAAGAAAATAAAAAAGAGATGTTTGTATGCTGCTTTATTAAATCAATGATATATATATATTTTTTTCATTGTTTGCAAACTGAAATGTGACAGGTATTAATGCCAAAACAATGCCCTGAATGATGGGTCACCACGGATGCCAACACATCTGAAGCTATGTTGCGCATGGTGACATCTGACTGTTTAATCCTAAAATTGTTGGTGCCGACGTTGATAACAACATCCCTATACTCGCCAGTTTTGCTGACTAGGGGTTTCAATTTGTCAGAACTAACGGTGGGAGGCTTTGGCGGCTCTTTCCTACACTTAAATTGCTCTTGCCTAACGATTGCATCTGAAGCTACTTGGCTATCCTCACCATAAGGCGATAATTCTCCCGTATAACGTTGTTAAAAACGACAAATTTGGCAGGTAGCCAAGTAGCAGCCAGCAGCACGGAGACAACGTGGAAGTGTGACATCAGCTGGTGAAGCTTATGCATATCAGTTGGTAACTGGCCAATCGGGAGGGGTGGGGCGTGGGGGTATTTTGTTAAACCATGGGGTAGTTTGCATTTCAAATTAGGGATATGTTAAACTTTGGAAGTGTTATTGAATTTACCTTAAAAAAGCTGAGACCCATTCATGAAAAGCAGGTTTCATGGCACAGTCTCCCGAGGTGGGAGTTAATATATCTTGTTTTTTACAACAGACCCCTATCAGGTAAAACATAAAGCAGGTAAAAAGAAGGTGGGATTTCTGTCTGTGTATGAAAGAGGTATTACTTTATAAACACGCACACTTAGATTTTAGACATTCAGCAGACCCTCTTATCGAGAGACTTACAGTAGTGATTGCATACATTTTCATACTGGTCCCCCGTGGGAATCGAACCCACAACCCTGGCGTTGCAAGCCCCATGCTCTACCAATTGAACACACACACACACAAATCCAGTGCCATCAAATCTATTCTGTCCTCCAGGTCGGCTTTGGTCCAGGCCTGGGGCTCCAGGAGGCTTTGAAGTATACCACTAACCGCAAGGGAAAGCTGTTCGGCCTGGACATCTCAGAGTACATGCACAAGGTGGCCCGGGAGCGCCTGGGCCCTCAGCTGGACTCTGGGAGGGTCCACCTGCTCCAGGGCAGGGTGGAGTGTATTCCCCTCCCGGACCACTGCATCCACAGGGTCTTCCACTCCAACTGCCACCTCTACTGGCCGGACATGGCCACTGCCACTGCCGAGCTGCTCCGTGTCATGAGGCCAGGTTAGTGGAAGCACGGAACGCACACACACGTATATCACAGGCACACACAAGATGTAATTCCTTATTGCAAACAGTAGAGGGCAATGTGAGTGCAGTCAGAGCAATACTATACAAGTTGTATTACAACATGCACTAAACTTTTACTGCATCTCTACGGCACTGCGTATCTATAGAGTTAGTACAGTAGCTTATTCAGAAGACAGTGTTGCAGTGCACAGAACCTGTTGGTGTTGTATCTCTCTGTATGACAGTTAATACAACTATAGAAATAGAAGGATCCTTCTAATGAATACAATCCGTCCTTTTATTCCTCCCGGGTAGGAGCGAGGATGTTGGCAACGTGTGACCTGGGCCTCCTGCGTCAAGGGGTCGAAAAGGGCTTCTTCAAGGGCATGACAGTGGAGCCTGAGCCCTACATGCAGGCCCTGAGGGCTGTGGGCTTCCTGGGGGTCAGCATGGAGGACCTGACGGATGAGGGAAGGAGCTTCCAGGTCATCTATGCCACCTCTCCACCTCCCTCCACCACTGAGACTCAGACCAGTTAGGAACACGCTCAGCGCGCACACTGTTGAATATAACAGCATATTGTGTGTCATAAAAACAAATGTTACTTCCAAAGAGTCTGTTCATACTCAAGGTTTTATATTGAGCATTTGTATGTTACTGTGATGATTGGTTGTCAGAGAGAATTTCTTATTGAGTTAAGAATAAAAGTATTTGCCTGTCATTCACTTTGCATGGGAGGGTTATACACAGTACAAGCCTTGACTAGTAGGGTGTTTTGGTGACCACAAAGCGCACTGTCACCTAGTGTTGAACACAAGGTTTACAGTATAGAGACTTGTTGAGGATTTTGTTATCAGTGACAAATGCACATATGTTCAGCAATCCAGTTTATTATAATTTTCACTTATTTGCATATGACACATTTCTGTCAATAAAAAGCAAGCAATCAATCATTCAAACTGGCTCACAGTCCCCTCTCCAAATAGACTACATTGGAAGATTAACTAATGTCTTGATATTCTGGTTAAGTGGGTGAGCTATCTGAAGCGAAGACAAGACAACACCTTGGTTTCCAAATGCAATGGTTGTATTACTATTTCTGACCTCCAGCAGAGCGTTTGACACCCCTCAGTGGGCCGTAGGAAACTCGGCGAGGGAGGTGGTGTTCAGGTATGCGGATCACGTGGCCGAGCCAACAGTGATGTCCTTTAGCCATGCTTGCTCAATGCAGGTCGACTGAAGCTCAGCACTATAGCGCGATTGAAATGTAAAGTTAATTTCCAATTGAGCCGACAAATGCAGTGTTTACCGTGAATGCAGTCTCCACTAACACAGTCTCCTGGATTCATGCATATATTTATCATAACATTTAATCTGATCTTCATCAAAGTCACAACAACAGACAAACACTGTCTGCTTAAACTAATAACACACAAACAAGTATACGTTTTCATGTCTTTATTGAACACACCCTGTAAACATTCACAGTGCAGGGTGCGAAAAGTATGTGAAGCCTTGGATTTAATAAGTGGTTGACCCTCCTTTGGCAGCAATAACCTCAACCAAACATTTTCTGTAGTTACGGATCAGACCTGCACAACGGTCAGGAGGAATTTTGGACCGTTCCTCTTTACGAAACTGTTTCAGTTCAGCAATATTCTTGGGATGTCTGGTGTGAACCGCTCTTTTGAGGTCATGGCACAGCATCTCAATCGGGTTGAGGTCTTCTGTTGAAGCCATTCTGTTGTTGATTTACTTCTGTGTGTTGTCCTGTTGCATCACCAAACTTTGAGCTTCAATTGGCGGACATATAGCCTTACATTCTCCTGCAAAATGTCATAAGAGTACACAGCATTCATCTCAGTATTATTGTCATCAACATGGATCTGGGATTACATCATTTGATAAGAATAAAGCATATAATAACAATAATTGGATTTGACAACTTCTTCTGTTCATCCATTCCACTAGGCATAAAGCCTATTACATGAAGAGCCAGAACAGGAAGAATTGAAAAGCCCAACATTATTTTTGTCCTTTACATCTCCAAGGCCATGAGAGGCAATGAATCAAACATGCAGGCAGGCTGGCATGCAGGATGTCTGGGATAAGGATGGGAAAACTTACATACACACACACATACAGTTCATTCGTAAAGTATTCAGACCCCTTGACAGCCTAATTCTAAAATGGATAAAACTGTTTTTTTCTACTCATCAATCTACACACAACACCCCATAATGACAAAGCAAATGCATGTCTTTAGAAATGTTTGCAAATGTATATATTTTTTAAAACTAAAATAACACATTAACATAAGTGTCACAATCTGGGCTCGAACCCAGGTCTCAGGTGTGGAAAGTGAGTGTTCTACCACTTAGCCACAGAGGTGATAATGTAGGACCCAAACGAAACACTCAAGGCAAAACTCCAGGCAAAGTAGATTTATTAAAAAAAAGGTACTTTGCAAGTCCAAAAAATCCAACAAAAGTTCTTCTCACAAAGAGGTATAAAAAACAGATATCCAAAAATAAAAGGTAACAGGAGAGAAATAAAATAACTCCACGAGGGGAGAAAAACACAATCAAATAACTCAGAATAGCTTACTTGGAATAGCTTAGGTGACTTGGAAGGACTCAAAAATCACAGCAAGGAGACACATAGCCAGGACTCAAAAACCGAGTGAGGAACAAGGGGAAAAAACACAGCTTAAATACTCTAGGGGAAACAAGACACAGGTGACCTGGATAACGCTAACAAGAAGAACTAAAGCAGAGGGGAACACAGGTGACCTCTAGAGGCCCGGAGACAAACAACAGGAAACAGGATGCTGACAGGACCCCCTCCTCTAGGAACGGCTCCTGACGTTCCTACCAGAACACCCTGGCTTACGGGTGCGAAACTCTCGAATCAAACTTGGGTCCAGGATGTCCTTGGCAGGAACCCAGGAGCGCTCCTCTGTCCCGTAGCCCTTCCAGTCCACCAGATACTGCAGAGAGTTCTGGACCCTCCGGGAGTCTAGTATCCGGCGCACTGTGTAGGCTGGCTGGCCGTCAATGATCCTGGGAGGTGGAGGGGGTCTGCGTGGGGGGGCAAAACAAGAAGACAAGACAGGTTTTAGTAACGAAACATGAAAAGTGGGATTAATTCTAAGGGAGTGAGGAAGAAACAACCGATAAGAAACAGGGTTAACTTTCCTTGCTATGCGAAAAGGGCCAATGTATTTCTGGGAAAGCTTCTTGGACTCAACCCGGAGGGGCAGGTTCTTGGTGGCCAACCAAACTCTTTGACCAGCTCGGAAATTAGGGGCCATCCGACGACGGCGATTAGCCTGACTTTGGTATCTCTGGGAGGTCCGAAGGAGGGTACGTCTGGCCTTCTTCCATGTCCGCCTACAGCGTAGGACAAAGCGCTGGGCAGAGGGAACACCAACTTGCACCTCTTCCTCTGGAAATAATGGAGGGGTGTATCCAAACTGGCATTCGAAAGGGGACAATCCAGTGGCCGAGGACTGGAGGGTATTGTGGGCATATTCAGCCCAAACGATATAGGAGGCCCAAGACGTGGGATTACTGGCTGCCATACAGCGCAAGGTGGTTTCCAGATCCTGATTAATCGTTTCCGTCTGACCATTTGACTCAGGATGGAACCCAGACGATAGGCTGGCAGTGGCCCCAATAAGCCTGCAGAAGGCCCCCCAGAACCGGGACGAGAATTGGGGACCTCGATCGGAGACAATGTCCAGGGGAATCCCAAATATCCGGAAAACATGGTTCATGAGGAGCTCAGCAGTCTCCTTTGCTGAAGGCAGCTTGGGGAGGGGAATAAACCGAGCGGCCTTAGAGAACCGGTCTACAACCACTAGGATGACTGTGTTGCCCTGGGATGGAGGGAGTCCTGTGACAAAGTCCAGAGAAAGGTGTGACCATGGCCTGCGAGGAACAGGTAAGGGATGGAGCAATCCCTGGGGTCGCTGACGTGTAGACTTTCCCTGGTTGCACACAGGGCAGGCTTCAACATAGTTCTGAACATCCTTCTTGATAGACGGCCACCAAAACCGCCGCTGGAGGAAGTCCAGTGTGCGAGCACTACCTGGATGGCATGTCAAGGGCGACTCATGACCCCACTGCAAGACCCGGGCTCGAACAGAGAGAGGAACGTACAGGCATCTGGCGGGACCACCGCCTGGGTCGGGCTCAAGGACAAGGGCCTCTCGTACCACTCTTTCTAGTTCCCACTGAAGAGGTGCGACGATCCTAGAACTCGGAATAATCAATGCCAAGGGCTTCTCTTGCATTTCTGGAGAGTAGGCTCGAGATAGGGCATCTGGCTTGACATTCTTGGAGCCAGGTCTGTAAGACAGGAGAAACTGGAAGCGATTAAAAAACAGGGACCATCGTGCTTGCCGAGGGTTCAACCGCTTTGCCTGCTGGAGATATTCCAGGTTCTTGTGGTCTGTGAGAACCTGGAAAGGATGCTGAGCCCCCTCAAGCCAGTGGCGCCACTCTTCCAAGGCCAGTTTTACCGCAAGCAACTCTCGATCCCCCACGTGGTAGTTGCGCTCAGCGTCAGACAGGCGGCGAGACATGAAGGCACATGGGTGTAATTTTCCATCCTCACTCCTCTGTGACAGGACGGCTCCCACCCCCACCTCAGAGGCGTCCACCTCCACCACGAAAGGTCTTTCTGGGTCAGGGATAACCAGGATCGGAGCGGAAGTGAAGCGGCGCTTGAGATCCTCAAAGGCTCCTGCTGCCTCTGGACCCCAGTGAATCTTGGTCCCTCCTCCCTTAGTAAGCGCCGTCAAGGGGGCTACCACAGAGCTGAAATTCTTAATGAACTTTCTATAAAAGTTAGAAAAGCCAATGAAACGTTGAACCTCCTTGACTGTGGCAGGGGTGGGCCAGTTGTGGACTGCTTTGACCTTCTTGGGGTCCATCTCCAGGTGGCCAGGAGTGACGATAAACCCGAGAAACTGAGTCTGGGAAACATGAAATTCACACTTCTCAGGCTTTACGTAGAGATGGTTGTCAAGGAGTCTCTGGAGAACCCTGCTAACATGCCCCTCATGCTCTTTCAGTGACCTTGAGAAGATGAGGATATCGTCCAGGTATACAAAGACAAACAGATTAAGCATGTCCCGGAGAACATCATTAATCAGGGCCTGGAATACTGCGGGGGCATTAGTGAGCCCGAACGGCTTCACCAGATATTCATAGTGACACGTGGGAGTGTTGAAGGCCGTCTTCCATTCGTCTCCTTGCCGGATCCGCACAAGATGGTAAGCATTGCGGAGATCCAGTTTAGTAAAAATGGAAGCCCCTTGAAGCAATTCAAAAGCAGTGGCCATGAGAGGAAGGGGATATCGATTCCGAACCGTGATCTTGTTGAGACCCCGGTAATCAATACAAGGCCTAAGACCCCCGTCTTTCTTTTCTACAAAAAAGAAGCCCGCCCCAGCTGGGGAAGTAGAGGCACGGATGATGCCGGCTGCCAGGGACTCCTTAATGTAGGCATCCATAGCTGAGTGTTCAGGGGAGGATAAGGAGAAGACCCGACCCCTAGGGGGGCAGGAACCAGGGAATAGATTAATGGCACAGTCGTAAGTGCGGTGAGGTGGTAAGGAAGTAGCCCGGGACTTGCTGAACACTGCCTTGAACCGATGGTAAACACTGGGGACACGGGAGAGGTCGACCGACTCTTGAAACTCGGTACTAGGGGCTGAGGGACTCTGAAGCATGCAGGTGAGTTGACAAGTGGAACCCCAGCTTAGAATTGTTCCAGTAGGCCAGTCGATTTGGGGATTATGTCTGCACAGCCAAGGGTAACCCAGGATAATAGGATACTCTGGGGAGTCAATGAGATAGAAGGTCTCCTCCTGCTGGTGTTGAAAGATGGTAAGTCGCAGGGACTGAGTGGCCTTTGTAACTTTGCCTGGTTCCAGAAGTCTGCCATCCAAGGCAGTAACTGCCTGGGGTTGAGGAAGTAGTTGGGTAGGGATCTTAAGTTCCTTAGCCAAGGTTAGATCAAGGAAATCACCTGCGGAGCCAGAATCGATCATAGCCTGAACCTGATGCTGGTGGCCCTCCCAGGACAGAGTGGCTGGAATAGCTAGGACAGCGTTAGTAGGAGGAGCTCTAATTTTCCCCATCACAGCCCTCCTATAGCCGGGCGGGGACAGGCGTTTCCCGAAAGCTCGGGGCAGGTGGAGCGGAAGTGGCCGGCAACCCCGCAGTAGAGTCATCAACGCTCCCTCATGCGACGTTCCCTTTCATTGGGAGAAAGCCTGGAACGGCCTAACTGCATATCCTCTGGGGAAGCCTGGAGTTGTTCAGGGGGCGGGGAAGCTCTGAACGAAGGAACACCAACTGGAGAAACAGAGCTGCTCAGAGGAACTTGGGAGTGGGAGACCTGGCGACGAGCTGCTCTCCGCTCTCTAAGACGATTGTCAAGGGAGATGGCCAATGCTATGAGGGCCTCAAGACCCGAAGCTGGTTCTCGGGTGGCCAACTCATCTTGAAGAGGCTCAGACAACCCTCCCTGAAAGCAGACCCTCAGTGCTTCATCATTCCATCCACTCCTAGCTGCTATGGTCCGAAATTCAATGGCAAAATCTGCCGTGCTGCGGGAACCCTGGCGGAGAGAGAGTAGACGCTTGGAAGCCTCCCGACCACTGACAGGATGATCAAACACCCGCTTGAACTCACTCATAAACTCCAAGTAGGAGTCACAACAGGCATTCTGGGATTGCCACACCGCGGAGGCCCAGGAGAGCGCCTTGTCTGAAAGAAGGGTAATAATGTAAGCAATCTTGTAACGGTCTGTGGGAAAACTTGAGGGTTGAAGCTCGAAGGTGAGGGAGCACTGGGTGAGGAAACCCTGGCAGGAACTTGGATCTCCAGCAAACGGCTTGGGAGGTGGTAGTCGGGGCTTTGTTACTGGAGAAGTCCTTTCGCCACTCGGGGGTGATCCAGAAGGTGAAGGAACAGGGAGGCGTTCGAAGAGCTGGCGGATGGAACTCATCATATCAGCCAGGAGTTGAGAATGACTGGCCATCAGCTCTTCTTGTCGGCTGAGAACAGCTTCATGGCGCTGGAAAGATGCCTCATGTTGAGCGATCACCGCCAAAAGGTCCTTGGGAACGACTGTTTCTGGGTCCATCGGTGACTCGGTTTTTCTGTCACAATCTGGGCTCGAACCCAGGTCTCAGGTGTGGAAAGTGAGTGTTCTACCACTTAGCCACAGAGGTGATAATGTAGGACCCAAACGAAACACTCAAGGCAAAACTCCAGGCAAAGTAGATTTATTTAAAAAAAGGTACTTTGCAAGTCCAAAAAATCCAACAAAAGTTCTTCTCACAAAGAGGTATAAAAAACAGATATCCAAAAATAAAAGGTAACAGGAGAGAAATAAAATAACTCCACGAGGGGAGAAAAACACAATCAAATAACTCAGAATAGCTTACTTGGAATAGCTTAGGTGACTTGGAAGGACTCAAAAATCACAGCAAGGAGACACATAGCCAGGACTCAAAAACCGAGTGAGGAACAAGGGGAAAAAACACAGCTTAAATACTCTAGGGGAAACAAGACACAGGTGACCTGGATAACGCTAACAAGAAGAACTAAAGCAGAGGGGAACACAGGTGACCTCTAGAGGCCCGGAGACAAACAACAGGAAACAGGATGCTGACACATAAGTATTCAGACCCTTTACTCAGTACTTTGTTGAAGCACCTTTGGCAGCGATTACAGCATTGAGTCTTCTTGGGTATGAAGCTACAAGCTTGGCACACCTGTATTTGGGGAGTTTCTCCCATTCTTCTCTGCAGATCCTCTCAAGCTCTGTCAGGTTGGATGGGATGCTGACAGGACCCCCTCCTCTAGGAACGGCTCCTGACGTTCCTACCAGAACACCCTGGCTTACGGGTGCGAAACTCTCGAATCAAACTTGGGTCCAGGATGTCCTTGGCAGGAACCCAGGAGCGCTCCTCTGGCCCGTAGCCCTCCCAGTCCACCAGATACTGCAGAGAGTTCTGGACCCTCCGGGAGTCTAGTATCCGGCGCACTGTGTAGGCTGGCTGGCCGTCAATGATCCTGGGAGGTGGAGGGGGTCTGCGTGGGGGGGCAAAACAAGAAGACAAGACAGGTTTTAGTAACGAAACATGAAAAGTGGGATTAATTCTAAGGGAGTGAGGAAGAAACAACCGATAAGAAACAGGGTTAACTTTCCTTGCTATGCGAAAAGGGCCAATGTATTTCTGGGAAAGCTTCTTGGACTCAACCCGGAGGGGCAGGTTCTTGGTGGCCAACCAAACTCTTTGACCAGCTCGGAAATTAGGGGCCATCCGACGACGGCGATTAGCCTGACTTTGGTATCTCTGGGAGGTCCGAAGGAGGGTACGTCTGGCCTTCTTCCATGTCCGCCTACAGCGTAGGACAAAGCGCTGGGCAGAGGGAACACCAACTTGCACCTCTTCCTCTGGAAATAATGGAGGGGTGTATCCAAACTGGCATTCGAAAGGGGACAATCCAGTGGCCGAGGACTGGAGGGTATTGTGGGCATATTCAGCCCAAACGATATAGGAGGCCCAAGACGTGGGATTACTGGCTGCCATACAGCGCAAGGTGGTTTCCAGATCCTGATTAATCCTTTCCGTCTGACCATTAGACTCAGGATGGAACCCAGACGATAGGCTGGCAGTGGCCCCAATAAGCCTGCAGAAGGCCCCCCAGAACCGGGACGAGAATTGGGGACCTCGATCGGAGACAATGTCCAGGGGAATCCCAAATATCCGGAAAACATGGTTCATGAGGAGCTCAGCAGTCTCCTTTGCTGAAGGCAGCTTGGGGAGGGGAATAAACTGAGCGGCCTTAGAGAACCGGTCTACAACCACTAGGATGACTGTGTTGCCCTGGGATGGAGGGAGTCCTGTGACAAAGTCCAGAGAAAGGTGTGACCATGGCCTGCGAGGAACAGGTAAGGGATGGAGCAATCCCTGGGGTCGCTGACGTGTAGACTTTCCCTGGTTGCACACAGGGCAGGCTTCAACATAGTTCTGAACATCCTTCTTGATAGACGGCCACCAAAACCGCCGCTGGAGGAAGTCCAGTGTGCGAGCACTACCTGGATGGCATGTCAAGGGCGACTCATGACCCCACTGCAAGACCCGGGCTCGAACAGAGAGAGGAACGTACAGGCATCTGGCGGGACCACCGCCTGGGTCGGGCTCAAGGACAAGGGCCTCTCGTACCACTCTTTCTAGTTCCCACTGAAGAGGTGCGACGATCCTAGAACTCGGAATAATCAATGCCAAGGGCTTCTCTTGCATTTCTGGAGAGTAGGCTCGAGATAGGGCATCTGGCTTGACATTCTTGGAGCCAGGTCTGTAAGACAGGAGAAACTGGAAGCGATTAAAAAACAGGGACCATCGTGCTTGCCGAGGGTTCAACCGCTTTGCCTGCTGGAGATATTCCAGGTTCTTGTGGTCTGTGAGAACCTGGAAAGGATGCTGAGCCCCCTCAAGCCAGTGGCGCCACTCTTCCAAGGCCAGTTTTACCGCAAGCAACTCTCGATCCCCCACGTGGTAGTTGCGCTCAGCGTCAGACAGGCGGCGAGACATGAAGGCACATGGGTGTAATTTTCCATCCTCACTCCTCTGTGACAGGACGGCTCCCACCCCCACCTCAGAGGCGTCCACCTCCACCACGAAAGGTCTTTCTGGGTCAGGGATAACCAGGATCGGAGCGGAAGTGAAGCGGCGCTTGAGATCCTCAAAGGCTCCTGCTGCCTCTGGACCCCAGTGAATCTTGGTCCCTCCTCCCTTAGTAAGCGCCGTCAAGGGGGCTACCACAGAGCTGAAATTCTTAATGAACTTTCTATAAAAGTTAGAAAAGCCAATGAAACGTTGAACCTCCTTGACTGTGGCAGGGGTGGGCCAGTTGTGGACTGCTTTGACCTTCTTGGGGTCCATCTCCAGGTGGCCAGGAGTGACGATAAACCCGAGAAACTGAGTCTGGGAAACATGAAATTCACACTTCTCAGGCTTTACGTAGAGATGGTTGTCAAGGAGTCTCTGGAGAACCCTGCTAACATGCCCCTCATGCTCTTTCAGTGACCTTGAGAAGATGAGGATATCGTCCAGGTATACAAAGACAAACAGATTAAGCATGTCCCGGAGAACATCATTAATCAGGGCCTGGAATACTGCGGGGGCATTAGTGAGCCCGAACGGCATCACCAGATATTCATAGTGACACGTGGGAGTGTTGAAGGCCGTCTTCCATTCGTCTCCTTGCCGGATCCGCACAAGATGGTAAGCATTGCGGAGATCCAGTTTAGTAAAAATGGAAGCCCCTTGAAGCAATTCAAAAGCAGTGGCCATGAGAGGAAGGGGATATCGATTCCGAACCGTGATCTTGTTGAGACCCCGGTAATCAATACAAGGCCTAAGACCCCCGTCTTTCTTTTCTACAAAAAAGAAGCCCGCCCCAGCTGGGGAAGTAGAGGCACGGATGATGCCGGCTGCCAGGGACTCCTTAATGTAGGCATCCATAGCTGAGTGTTCAGGGGAGGATAAGGAGAAGACCCGACCCCTAGGGGGGCAGGAACCAGGGAGTAGATTAATGGCACAGTCGTAAGTGCGGTGAGGTGGTAAGGAAGTAGCTCGGGACTTGCTGAACACTGCCTTGAACCGATGGTAAACACTGGGGACACGGGAGAGTTCGACCGACTCTTGAAACTCGGTACTAGGGGCTGAGGGACTCTGAAGCATGCAGGTGAGTTGACAAGTGGAACCCCAGCTTAGAATTGTTCCAGTAGGCCAGTCGATTTGGGGATTATGTCTGCACAGCCAAGGGTAACCCAGGATAATAGGATACTCTGGGGAGTCAATGAGATAGAAGGTCTCCTCCTGCTGGTGTTGAAAGATGGTAAGTCGCAGGGACTGAGTGGCCTCTGTAACTTTGCCTGGTTCCAGAAGTCTGCCATCCAAGGCAGTAACTGCCTGGGGTTGAGGAAGTAGTTGGGTAGGGATCTTAAGTTCCTTAGCCAAGGTTAGATCAAGGAAATCACCTGCGGAGCCAGAATCGATCATAGCCTGAACCTGATGCTGGTGGCCCTCCCAGGACAGAGTGGCTGGAATAGCTAGGACAGCGTTAGTAGGAGGAGCTCTAATTTTCCCCATCACAGCCCTCCTATAGCCGGGCGGGGACAGGCGTTTCCCGAAAGCTCGGGGCAGGTGGAGCGGAAGTGGCCGGCAACCCCGCAGTAGAGTCATCAACGCTCCCTCATGCGACGTTCCCTTTCATTGGGAGAAAGCCTGGAACGGCCTAACTGCATATCCTCTGGGGAAGCCTGGAGTTGTTCAGGGGGCGGGGAAGCTCTGAACGAAGGAACACCAACTGGAGAAACAGAGCTGCTCAGAGGAACTTGGGAGTGGGAGACCTGGCGACGAGCTGCTCTCCGCTCTCTAAGACGATTGTCAAGGGAGATGGCCAATGCTATGAGGGCCTCAAGACCCGAAGCTGGTTCTCGGGTGGCCAACTCATCTTGAAGAGGCTCAGACAACCCTCCCTGAAAGCAGACCCTCAGTGCTTCATCATTCCATCCACTCCTAGCTGCTATGGTCCGAAATTCAATGGCAAAATCTGCCGTGCTGCGGGAACCCTGGCGGAGAGAGAGTAGACGCTTGGAAGCCTCCCGACCACTGACAGGATGATCAAACACCCGCTTGAACTCACTCATAAACTCCAAGTAGGAGTCACAACAGGCATTCTGGGATTGCCACACCGCGGAGGCCCAGGAGAGCGCCTTGTCCGAAAGAAGGGTAATAATGTAAGCAATCTTGTAACGGTCTGTGGGAAAACTTGAGGGTTGAAGCTCGAAGGTGAGGGAGCACTGGGTGAGGAAACCCTGGCAGGAACTTGGATCTCCAGCAAACGGCTTGGGAGGTGGTAGTCGGGGCTTTGTTACTGGAGAAGTCCTTTCGCCACTCGGGGGTGATCCAGAAGGTGAAGGAACAGGGAGGCGTTCGAAGAGCTGGCGGATGGAACTCATCATATCAGCCAGGAGTTGAGAATGACTGGCCATCAGCTCTTCTTGTCGGCTGAGAACAGCTTCATGGCGCTGGAAAGATGCCTCATGTTGAGCGATCACCGCCAAAAGGTCCTTGGGAACGACTGTTTCTGGGTCCATCGGTGACTCGGTTTTTCTGTCACAATCTGGGCTCGAACCCAGGTCTCAGGTGTGGAAAGTGAGTGTTCTACCACTTAGCCACAGAGGTGATAATGTAGGACCCAAACGAAACACTCAAGGCAAAACTCCAGGCAAAGTAGATTTATTTAAAAAAAGGTACTTTGCAAGTCCAAAAAATCCAACAAAAGTTCTTCTCACAAAGAGGTATAAAAAACAGATATCCAAAAATAAAAGGTAACAGGAGAGAAATAAAATAACTCCACGAGGGGAGAAAAACACAATCAAATAACTCAGAATAGCTTACTTGGAATAGCTTAGGTGACTTGGAAGGACTCAAAAATCACAGCAAGGAGACACATAGCCAGGACTCAAAAACCGAGTGAGGAACAAGGGGAAAAAACACAGCTTAAATACTCTAGGGGAAACAAGACACAGGTGACCTGGATAACGCTAACAAGAAGAACTAAAGCAGAGGGGAACACAGGTGACCTCTAGAGGCCCGGAGACAAACAACAGGAAACAGGATGCTGACACATAAGTATTCAGACCCTTTACTCAGTACTTTGTTGAAGCACCTTTGGCAGCGATTACAGCATTGAGTCTTCTTGGGTATGAAGCTACAAGCTTGGCACACCTGTATTTGGGGAGTTTCTCCCATTCTTCTCTGCAGATCCTCTCAAGCTCTGTCAGGTTGGATGGGATGCTGACAGGACCCCCTCCTCTAGGAACGGCTCCTGACGTTCCTACCAGAACACCCTGGCTTACGGGTGCGAAACTCTCGAATCAAACTTGGGTCCAGGATGTCCTTGGCAGGAACCCAGGAGCGCTCCTCTGGCCCGTAGCCCTCCCAGTCCACCAGATACTGCAGAGAGTTCTGGACCCTCCGGGAGTCTAGTATCCGGCGCACTGTGTAGGCTGGCTGGCCGTCAATGATCCTGGGAGGTGGAGGGGGTCTGCGTGGGGGGGCAAAACAAGAAGACAAGACAGGTTTTAGTAACGAAACATGAAAAGTGGGATTAATTCTAAGGGAGTGAGGAAGAAACAACCGATAAGAAACAGGGTTAACTTTCCTTGCTATGCGAAAAGGGCCAATGTATTTCTGGGAAAGCTTCTTGGACTCAACCCGGAGGGGCAGGTTCTTGGTGGCCAACCAAACTCTTTGACCAGCTCGGAAATTAGGGGCCATCCGACGACGGCGATTAGCCTGACTTTGGTATCTCTGGGAGGTCCGAAGGAGGGTACGTCTGGCCTTCTTCCATGTCCGCCTACAGCGTAGGACAAAGCGCTGGGCAGAGGGAACACCAACTTGCACCTCTTCCTCTGGAAATAATGGAGGGGTGTATCCAAACTGGCATTCGAAAGGGGACAATCCAGTGGCCGAGGACTGGAGGGTATTGTGGGCATATTCAGCCCAAACGATATAGGAGGCCCAAGACGTGGGATTACTGGCTGCCATACAGCGCAAGGTGGTTTCCAGATCCTGATTAATCCTTTCCGTCTGACCATTAGACTCAGGATGGAACCCAGACGATAGGCTGGCAGTGGCCCCAATAAGCCTGCAGAAGGCCCCCCAGAACCGGGACGAGAATTGGGGACCTCGATCGGAGACAATGTCCAGGGGAATCCCAAATATCCGGAAAACATGGTTCATGAGGAGCTCAGCAGTCTCCTTTGCTGAAGGCAGCTTGGGGAGGGGAATAAACTGAGCGGCCTTAGAGAACCGGTCTACAACCACTAGGATGACTGTGTTGCCCTGGGATGGAGGGAGTCCTGTGACAAAGTCCAGAGAAAGGTGTGACCATGGCCTGCGAGGAACAGGTAAGGGATGGAGCAATCCCTGGGGTCGCTGACGTGTAGACTTTCCCTGGTTGCACACAGGGCAGGCTTCAACATAGTTCTGAACATCCTTCTTGATAGACGGCCACCAAAACCGCCGCTGGAGGAAGTCCAGTGTGCGAGCACTACCTGGATGGCATGTCAAGGGCGACTCATGACCCCACTGCAAGACCCGGGCTCGAACAGAGAGAGGAACGTACAGGCATCTGGCGGGACCACCGCCTGGGTCGGGCTCAAGGACAAGGGCCTCTCGTACCACTCTTTCTAGTTCCCACTGAAGAGGTGCGACGATCCTAGAACTCGGAATAATCAATGCCAAGGGCTTCTCTTGCATTTCTGGAGAGTAGGCTCGAGATAGGGCATCTGGCTTGACATTCTTGGAGCCAGGTCTGTAAGACAGGAGAAACTGGAAGCGATTAAAAAACAGGGACCATCGTGCTTGCCGAGGGTTCAACCGCTTTGCCTGCTGGAGATATTCCAGGTTCTTGTGGTCTGTGAGAACCTGGAAAGGATGCTGAGCCCCCTCAAGCCAGTGGCGCCACTCTTCCAAGGCCAGTTTTACCGCAAGCAACTCTCGATCCCCCACGTGGTAGTTGCGCTCAGCGTCAGACAGGCGGCGAGACATGAAGGCACATGGGTGTAATTTTCCATCCTCACTCCTCTGTGACAGGACGGCTCCCACCCCCACCTCAGAGGCGTCCACCTCCACCACGAAAGGTCTTTCTGGGTCAGGGATAACCAGGATCGGAGCGGAAGTGAAGCGGCGCTTGAGATCCTCAAAGGCTCCTGCTGCCTCTGGACCCCAGTGAATCTTGGTCCCTCCTCCCTTAGTAAGCGCCGTCAAGGGGGCTACCACAGAGCTGAAATTCTTAATGAACTTTCTATAAAAGTTAGAAAAGCCAATGAAACGTTGAACCTCCTTGACTGTGGCAGGGGTGGGCCAGTTGTGGACTGCTTTGACCTTCTTGGGGTCCATCTCCAGGTGGCCAGGAGTGACGATAAACCCGAGAAACTGAGTCTGGGAAACATGAAATTCACACTTCTCAGGCTTTACGTAGAGATGGTTGTCAAGGAGTCTCTGGAGAACCCTGCTAACATGCCCCTCATGCTCTTTCAGTGACCTTGAGAAGATGAGGATATCGTCCAGGTATACAAAGACAAACAGATTAAGCATGTCCCGGAGAACATCATTAATCAGGGCCTGGAATACTGCGGGGGCATTAGTGAGCCCGAACGGCTTCACCAGATATTCATAGTGACACGTGGGAGTGTTGAAGGCCGTCTTCCATTCGTCTCCTTGCCGGATCCGCACAAGATGGTAAGCATTGCGGAGATCCAGTTTAGTAAAAATGGAAGCCCCTTGAAGCAATTCAAAAGCAGTGGCCATGAGAGGAAGGGGATATCGATTCCGAACCGTGATCTTGTTGAGACCCCGGTAATCAATACAAGGCCTAAGACCCCCGTCTTTCTTTTCTACAAAAAAGAAGCCCGCCCCAGCTGGGGAAGTAGAGGCACGGATGATGCCGGCTGCCAGGGACTCCTTAATGTAGGCATCCATAGCTGAGTGTTCAGGGGAGGATAAGGAGAAGACCCGACCCCTAGGGGGGCAGGAACCAGGGAGTAGATTAATGGCACAGTCGTAAGTGCGTGAGGTGGTAAGGAAGTAGCTCGGGACTTGCTGAACACTGCCTTGAACCGATGGTAAACACTGGGGACACGGGAGAGGTCGACCGACTCTTGAAACTCGGTACTAGGGGCTGAGGGACTCTGAAGCATGCAGGTGAGTTGACAAGTGGAACCCCAGCTTAGAATTGTTCCAGTAGGCCAGTCGATTTGGGGATTATGTCTGCACAGCCAAGGGTAACCCAGGATAATAGGATACTCTGGGGAGTCAATGAGATAGAAGGTCTCCTCCTGCTGGTGTTGAAAGATGGTAAGTCGCAGGGACTGAGTGGCCTCTGTAACTTTGCCTGGTTCCAGAAGTCTGCCATCCAAGGCAGTAACTGCCTGGGGTTGAGGAAGTAGTTGGGTAGGGATCTTAAGTTCCTTAGCCAAGGTTAGATCAAGGAAATCACCTGCGGAGCCAGAATCGATCATAGCCTGAACCTGATGCTGGTGGCCCTCCCAGGACAGAGTGGCTGGAATAGCTAGGACAGCGTTAGTAGGAGGAGCTCTAATTTTCCCCATCACAGCCCTCCTATAGCCGGGCGGGGACAGGCGTTTCCCGAAAGCTCGGGGCAGGTGGAGCGGAAGTGGCCGGCAACCCCGCAGTAGAGTCATCAACGCTCCCTCATGCGACGTTCCCTTTCATTGGGAGAAAGCCTGGAACGGCCTAACTGCATATCCTCTGGGGAAGCCTGGAGTTGTTCAGGGGGCGGGGAAGCTCTGAACGAAGGAACACCAACTGGAGAAACAGAGCTGCTCAGAGGAACTTGGGAGTGGGAGACCTGGCGACGAGCTGCTCTCCGCTCTCTAAGACGATTGTCAAGGGAGATGGCCAATGCTATGAGGGCCTCAAGACCCGAAGCTGGTTCTCGGGTGGCCAACTCATCTTGAAGAGGCTCAGACAACCCTCCCTGAAAGCAGACCCTCAGTGCTTCATCATTCCATCCATCCACTCCTAGCTGCTATGGTCCGAAATTCAATGGCAAAATCTGCCGTGCTGCGGGAACCCTGGCGGAGAGAGAGTAGACGCTTGGAAGCCTCCCGACCACTGACAGGATGATCAAACACCCGCTTGAACTCACTCATAAACTCCAAGTAGGAGTCACAACAGGCATTCTGGGATTGCCACACCGCGGAGGCCCAGGAGAGCGCCTTGTCCGAAAGAAGGGTAATAATGTAAGCAATCTTGTAACGGTCTGTGGGAAAACTTGAGGGTTGAAGCTCGAAGGTGAGGGAGCACTGGGTGAGGAAACCCTGGCAGGAACTTGGATCTCCAGCAAACGGCTTGGGAGGTGGTAGTCGGGGCTCTGTTACTGGAGAAGTCCTTTCGCCACTCGGGGGTGATCCAGAAGGTGAAGGAACAGGGAGGCGTTCGAAGAGCTGGCGGATGGAACTCATCATATCAGCCAGGAGTTGAGAATGACTGGCCATCAGCTCTTCTTGTCGGCTGAGAACAGCTTCATGGCGCTGGAAAGATGCCTCATGTTGAGCGATCACCGGGGAAAAAACACAGCTTAAATACTCTAGGGGAAACAAGACACAGGTGACCTGGATAACGCTAACAAGAAGAACTAAAGCAGAGGGGAACACAGGTGACCTCTAGAGGCCCGGAGACAAACAACAGGAAACAGGATGCTGACACATAAGTATTCAGACCCTTTACTCAGTACTTTGTTGAAGCACCTTTGGCAGCGATTACAGCATTGAGTCTTCTTGGGTATGAAGCTACAAGCTTGGCACACCTGTATTTGGGGAGTTTCTCCCATTCTTCTCTGCAGATCCTCTCAAGCTCTGTCAGGTTGGATGGGAAGCGTTGCTGCACAGCTACTTTCAGGTCCCTCCAGAGATGTTTAACTGTGTTATTCTCTCTTACAAATGTCTTCCTCCTGTGTCAAACAGTGTTCTTGCATTAGAAAATGGAGATGCATTTCTCTTGTGTTTCTTCGTTTGTTCATGAGAAATGAGATCGGTCTGGTGGGCTCGCATTTCTGATTTGCAATACCTACAGTAAGCTTTTCTGTCATCTCCTAGGATGCTCTTAATCCATTCCATTTTACCCCGTTCTCTTTCCCAGTCTTTGCAATATATACTCAGCAAATAAATAAACGTCCTCTCATTGTCAACTGCGTTTATTTTTCAGCGAACTTAACAAGTGTAAATATTTGTATGAACATAACAAGATTCAACAACTGAGACATAAACTGAACAAGTTCTACAGACATGTGGCTAACAGAAATGGAATAATGTGTCCCTGAACAAAGGGGGGGTCAAAATCAAAAGTAACAGTCAGTATCTGGTGTGGCCACCAGCTGCATTAAGTACTGCAGTGCATCTCCTCCTCATGGACTGCACCAGATTTGCCAGTTCTTGCTGTGAGCACGGATGGAGGGATTGTGCGTTCCTGGTGTAACTCGGGCAGATGTTGATGTTCGGATGTACCGATCCTGTGCAGGTGTTGTTACACGTGGTCTGCCACTGCGAGGACGATCAGCTGTCCGTCCTGTCTCCCTGTAGCGCTGTCTTAGGCGTCTCACAGTATGGACATTGCAATCCTCATGACTCCTTGCACAATGCCTAAGGCAAGTTCACGCAGATGAGCAGGGACCCTGGGCATCTTTCTTTGGTGTTTTTCAGAGTCAGTAGAAAGGCCTCTATAGTGTCCTACGTTTTCATAACTGTGACCTTAATTGCCTACAGTCTGTAAGCTGTTAGTGTCTTAATGACCTTTCCAGATTTGCATGTTCATTAATTGTTTATGGTTCATTGAACAAGCAGGGAAACAGTGTTTAACCCCTTTACAATGAAGATCTGTGAAGTTAATTGGATTTTTACAAATTATCTTTGAAAGACAGGGTCCTGAAAAAGGGCTCATTTACCTGGCATTCTGACAGTAGAATCGTGTCTAGCCAGTAAACTAGCGTGTCAAATCCGTTCGTTCCTCTGTCCTCACCCATGCACGTTGCTCCCTCTCTTCTCTGACTTCAACTTTCTGGCCAATGTTAGCTATCTAGCTACATACCCAGAGAGAAAGCACATTGTTCGAACCTCTCCCATTCTCTCTGAAACTGTTGGATGTGGTGTGTTGGCTGCAATGATTGGTAGGACAGGGGGGCGGTCAGGATACAAATAACCAAGCAAAGAATAATTTGGAGCGAGAAGTATGTAGCTTGCAAGCTACAGCTGCTGTTCGTTGTAAAATATTATTACATCACTTGTCATCATGACTCCGCTGAGCTGCACGTTGCAGCAGAAGCGCTCTCGCAGTCTCAACAGTAAGACACACACCTCCGGACCTTCCAATGACTGTGTATGAAGCTCCTTCCACTCACTCAGCAACAGCAAAGCGGTCTGCAGGTTTTTAAAAAAATAATAGCAATGCCATAGCGGCCGCGGTGCACTTTAGAAGTAGCCCAAAAACCCGCAACCCGCGGTAGGTAGCCTAGTGGTTAGCGTGTTAGGCTCGTAACTGGAAGGTTGCAGGATCGAATCCCCGAGCTGACAAGGTAAAAATCTGTCGCTCTGCCCCTGAACAAGGCAGTTAACCCACTGTTCCTAGGCCGTCATTGTAAATAAGAATTTGTTCTTAACTGACTTGCCTAGTAAAATAAAGGTTAAAAAAAAAATACATTGCACCTGCGCCTGAACATGTAAAATAATTTGGCATTGGCTTTGTTGGTTAGGGGGAGAATATCGGCAGGCAAGAAAATAGAGTGAAATACTTTCTGTGGCACACATCAGAGTTTTAATGCTACTAAGAGTGAGTGCGGGGGTTGTATTACGGCACAACAACACCGGAGTTAAAATAATCTACAATTATGTAAGCGAGTTCACGCGCATCAGGGGCGTGTCTTGATGGGATCTCGCCCCAGAAAGTTCCCTGGACTCATAAGGGAGCAGGTAGATGTCTGAGATCCGGATTGGATGCATGTAGAAACGGTCTCATTACGAAGTATTTCCTAGCTCCATATATGAAATTACGGAAATACGTATCTGCGTCACCTCTTTATATCTAATAACATGTCACATGTAAATATACCCCGTGATACTGAACCTTTTTGCCAAGTGGACGGTAAAACAAACCAGGATTCTGTTGTGTTGGTTCGGTCTTCTCTGCTCTGCTACAACGAGGGATTCCCGTTGAATTGAATGAACCCAAATCCCCTCAAACCAATCAGGTCAATTTCATTTTATTCCAAAATCCAGGAACCCTGTGTAGAACAGCAGTGTAGATGTGAGATATTACCTGATGTGTATTTTGTCTAACAATGCCTGAGCAAGTGAATCATTGATTGTTCCTATTACAATCAAACATTTATAGATTACATTAGAATGACTCATTTATGTCTTTGTGGAAAAAACTATGAAGAAATCTTGTCAGAATGCTTTTGCTTAAAATGTTTTCTTTATGTGTAATTCTTGACTTTAATTACTTCCTCACTGGTGTTTTAACCCTCCAGGATAAATACTTCGACAGCATTATGAGTAAATATAGAAAGTACAAAGAACTACTGAGAGATATTCCTGTATTTCCTGGTAATGTCTTTTATTTATATTCATATTCTACTTCTGTTATATTATATTATAATCCTGTCTGTTTCTTAGAGATGTAATAACATAATCACAACTGGAAAAACAATTCAAACGTTTCTAGAAAATCGTTTTGTTTTCTAAACTGCAGCCCAGAAAACGGATTGGCCATAGGGTAGTTTGGGGGGGGAAATGGCCTCTTAAGAAATGCTATTATGATTTTTTGTGAAGAATTATCATCATTTCGCTAATGGGCAGCTGGTCCCATTTAAGACACTGGCTCAAAATAGTTGTGTCAGATATGCCCAGGCCGATTTCTGCTAGTATTCAACCCCTGCTACAACCTTCTGATGATTCATTTGAAAGGATATACTGTAGCTTTCATGAGAAGTCGATGTTACATTCCAGTCTCATTTTTAACACAACATTTCAGTATAATTTAGCCACTTGATCAGCGTAGATGTTTAAATGTTTTAAAAACAGTTCAACCATGAGTTCCCGTTAACGTGAATGTGTCATGTGTGTCCTTCAACTGTCATTGATTTTGTCACTATGTAATTCAGACTTTTTTACTTATGGACTAACGGTCAATCTGGCGCACCCCAAGAAAAGCTTGATGGGCCTCTACAGTAAGCGGACCATGGAGAAGTACAACAATGTGATGATCAAGAACGTTGTCAGACTGTGTCAGATCCAGGCCCATCATACTATCCTGGAGGTAACAGCTTACAAGATACAGTTGTGGTTACCTGTAAAAAATACAAGGTGATGTTTATATGACCTCCTTTCAAACAGACCCTTATATACCACTTTCGTGGAGGTATACCCGTTTTATACATCAAATCACATGTATTTATAAAGCCCTTTTTACATCAGCAGATGTCACAAAGTGCTTATTCAGAAACCCAGCCTAAAACCCCTAACAGCAAGCAATGCAGATGTAGAAGCACGGTTGCTAGGAAAAAGGGGTTGTAGAGGTTGCAACACGTCAGTACCTCAGGAGTAAATGTCAGTTGGCTTTTTATAGACGAGTTTTCAGAGTTCGAGACAGCAGTTACATCAATAATTAAACTATGCATATAGGAGTACCTATTGCGTTGTTAACCCCTCAACACAGAATAGCCATTCATTCACAATTTGACAAGCACTTGATAATGCCTCGAATTTCACGGCGTCATCCCCTTTGTGGCCGTAATTAACCTTAAAAAACAATCATGCCTTTTGCGGCCCGGAGTGCTGCGTTTAAACAGCGTATATGTTTGAATTTTTTTGAAAATAGTTCAGCCGTGAGTTCCCGTTAACGTGAATGTTTCATGTGTGTCCTTCAACTGTCATTCATTTTGGCCTTTTGTAATTCAGACATTTTTACTATTGGAATAACGGTCAATCTGGCGCACCGCAAGAAAAGCTCGATGTGCCTCTACACTAAGCGGAACATGGAGAAGTAAAACTAATGAAGTGTGTACAGCCTGCGCAAAAAAACAAAGCAGAGCTCATTGTATACATTATTTGTCTTCAGAAAGGCAGTGAATGTTCTAAAATGTTTTGAGAGGAAAGGGAGAATCGATATAGTCTGATCGTTTTTTACATTTTCCGGGTCAAGGTTGGGCTTTTTCAAGAGAGGCTTTATTACTGACACTTTTAGTGAGTTTGGTACACATCCGGATTATAGGGAGCCGTTTATTATGTTCAAGTAACCGATGGGGGTTCAGGGCGGTACCATTCTGCTCATCTGGTGAAGGTGTACATGGTGTGCCAGAGAGCGCTACAGGAGGTCCTTCCTGCCGCCGGCTATTAGACACTCTGGTCCGTCAGCACTCATCCACTCAGGACCTATTTATTCATACAGGACTGTATATACATACTCATGTACAGTTGTTATATTATATCACATGCAATATTGTAAGTAATTATTGGACTTAACTTACGTAGGCATTCACTCAGGAATGCATATTAGTATCCTGTCAGTTGCACCTTTTCTCATTGCTTTTAGTATATTGAATGTGCAATACGTGCAGTTGTCTGTAATTAAACCCTGCTCACTAAGGACTGTATTTTAAGGGAATTACTATTATTACCCCAAATGATATCATACACACATTTAGCTATTAAAGTATCTCTTCCTGTCATTTACCTGTACAGTTTGTGTAAACATGCAAGTATTCACTTATCTGTAAATATAACTGTATACCTAACTGTACAGCTAATTTAACCATGCAAAATTGTCACTTACCTGTTCATTTACCCAGTCTGTCTATTAAGTAAACTATTATTACCCCCGCTCATATCATACGCATTTTTAGCTACTGAAGTATTTCTCTGCCATCGACCTGTATAGTATAGTTAACCATCCAACATCCACCAATGTATAGTGTACATATTCAGCCAACCACTCATACTATGCAATGTCTTTTTATAGCTTTTTTTGCACTCCATATATCTTGTATTTCTATACTTTTTCATACTGCCGCTCTATGTATCATGTACCGTGTATCTGTCTTTTGTGTACTTTCGTTGTGGCATTTTGCACCTGCCCTGTGTTTTGTTGTAGCTGCTTGACAATGAAATTTCCCCCCCGGGGGATCAATAAAGTATCTATCTATCTATCTATCTATCTATCTATCTATCTATCTATCTATCTATCTATCTATCTATCTATCTATCTATCTATCTATCTATCTATCTATCTATCTATCTATCTATCTATCTATCTATCTATCTATCTATCTATCTATCTATCTATCTATCTATCTATCTATCTATCTATCTATCTATCTATCTATCTATCTATCTATCTATCTATCTATCTGCCTGCCTGCCTGCCTGCCTGCCTGCCTGCCTGCCTGCCTGCCTGCCTGCCTGCCTGCCTGCCTGCCTGCCTGCCTGCCTGCCTGCCTGCCTGCCTGCCTGCCTGCCTGCCTGCCTGCCTGCCTGCCTGCCTGCCTGCCTGCCTGCCTCCACCTCCGACAGGGTCAACAATCCAGGCACCCACCCATGATGGGCTATAAGCAGGACAATAGACTCTTGCCAAGTTGATTTCAATTTTAAGTGCCTTGCTCAAGGACACATCCATGCAAAAATATTCACTTACCTGTTCATTTAACCAGTCTGTCTATTAAGTAAACTATTATTACTCTCACTCATATCATACGCATTTTTAGCTATTGAAGTATTTCTCTGCCATCGACCTGTATTGTATAGTTAACGATCCACCATCCACCAATTTATAGTGTACATATTCAGCCAACCACCCATACTATGCAATGTCTTTTATGCACTCCAGACTTTTTCATACTGCCGCTCTATGTATCATGTATCTGTCTTTTGTGTATTTTCGTTTTGGCATTTTGCACCTGCCCTATGTTTTGTTGTATTTCTATACTTTTTCATACTGCCGCTCTATGTATCATGTACCGTGTATCTGTCTTTTGTGTACTTTCGTTGTGGCATTTTGCACCTGCCCTATGTTTTGTTGTAGCTGCTTGACAAAGAAAGATCTATCTACCTATCTATCTACCTACCTATCTACCTACCTACCTACCTACCTACCTACCTACCTACCTACCTACCTACCTACCTACCTACTGTCGTGGAAAAAACGCCTTTCCAATTCTTAAAAATAAAGCACTTCTGGAGCTTGTAGAATCAAGACAGACTTTGTTACAAAACAGTATACAGTCGAGTTGGTCTGCAGGATACAACTGACTGTCATTTCTTTGTTCTGATCTTTTATACCGGTTACAAATTATTATTCATAAGGCATATCTGACCCCTCCTGCTCTACCTATTTCTGCCACCATTGTCTCATCTTTCTCCTCTTTCCTCCATCTTTGTAGATAAGGGTGGCGAAACCCAAACATCGTCTAATTAAAAAGAAACACCTGTTGGCTCTTCATCATTTTGATGGCGGGAGTACATAACATGGTCCATCATTCAAACAGTATAATGTACATTTTCCATTAATGACATCACTTGTTCCGAATTAAATAGGACTTCTAAAGTTGAGGATGTGTCTTTATCTAGGATTACGTAAAGTTAGGATATAAGTCATGTCAACCTAATTAAATTCAGTTCTGTGGGGCTACATCTTGTCAGCCTAATTAAATACAGTTCTGTGGTACCTATCACTTTCACTGGAGGTCCATCTGACCCCTTTATCCTGCTAGCAGGGTCCATCTCGAGTTCAGAGCGCTTTATCAGAGGTGTTTCTGAGATAAGGAACACCTGCAGTTCAAAGCATCTGAAGTTCAGAGCTAAACCTACATGTTTTGATAACTAGAACTTAAATGCACAGTTTTGTTATGTTAATAACTGTTATATGCTAATAATCAAATGTTATATTTTTTCTAGTAATCATAGTTACTGTTTTTGCTAATAATTAGTTTATTGCTAATTAGTATAAAAACTGCTAGTAATTTGTATAAAAACTGTTTCATTCTTACACAACATACATAGTCACTCCTCTCTCCCAAGCTAATCTCCGTTCTCTTCTGACTCCCTACAACTGTGCCCTTGGAAGGAGTACAGGATGGGCAGGAGATCTGTAGCCACCTCTCAGAGGCTCTTTGTATTAGGTCGTGGGACCAGGAGAGAAGAAAGACAATGAGTCTGTCTTTTCCTCAAGTTTATCTCTATCCCATGTCCTTGCCTACATGCCCAGACCAGCTGCGGGGAGTAAACATGAAAGCGAATAATCATCCTTTCTCAGAAGCACAGCATTGGCACGAATAAATGTCTCTACTATTGTTTAAGCATATTATCTGTTAACTATTATAAAATTAGTATAAAAACACTCCAACACTACCTACCTACCTACCTACCTATTTCAGTTATTACTTTTCTTAAATATATGTTCTAACATAAAATCACTTTAAAATAATACATTTCAAAATATTACACAGAAGAACATTTCAGTGTATAATTTGTAATTCAGACAAATCTGATAACTTTCAAAGGGGGTTGAATAGGTTTTCAAGGCCCTGTAGTATTGTGGTGCAACACCGATGCAGAGTCTGTGAGAAGCAGACTCTTGGCAGCTTCCTGACTGTCTGTTCACTCGCTCACCTGGCTGCTCTACATTTTCCCTGGCTCCTATACTTTAGTATCTTGACAATCTTAGAAGAAATAGCAAAGCATGACCCAGAGAAAAGGATTAATGCATTTGGCAATGCTAAGTACACAAGCCACCAAATCCAGAACGAAGTTCTTGAGGGCTTCGCTGAGACGGTACAAAGTTAAATAATAAGAGAAGTAAAGTGAAGTTTTTAGTGCAATTGCAGATGAAACCAAAGATTTAAAGAACAAATTACAAATGTCTTTGGTTGTGAGGTACTATTACAACGGGGCCTTCCACAAAAACGTTTTATACTTTCAGTCAGCAGAAAGCTTAGATGCAGCAGGTTTCACAAAAAATGATAATTGATTGCCTTGAAAAACATGGTCTGGACTACAGAAATAATCTTGTGGGGCAAGGCTATGATGGTGCATCCGTCATGAGCGGAAAACATTCTGGTGTGTCTGCACAGATTAAAAACAGTGCAAGATTTGCATTTTAAGTGCACTGTAACAAGCATTGTTTGAATTTGGTTCTTGTCAATGCTGTAAAATCAGTGCCTGAGGCAATTCACTTTTTGCTCTCCTGCAGAAGCTTTATAACTTTGTATCTGGCTCGTATGTTCATCTCAAGTGGCTTGCAGTTCAGAAAGAGCTGTATCCACAGCAGCAGCCTAGGGAACTACAGAGACTTACGGATGTAAGGTGGGCATGCAGATACATGGCATGCCGTAATCTGAGGGACACTTGAAAATAGTGGTGATAGATCAGTGGAGGCAAGGGGCCTTCTTTCTCAGATAGATTTACATTTCATAGGGCTTTTGGTTACCTTTTGTAAAGTGCTTGGTGATGCCAAATGTCTTTCTGACATTCTCCAATCAAGCTCTCTTGACCTAGCAAGGGCTGTGGATCTAGTAGGTGCCCTTACAGACACATTACAGGACTACAGAAGTGAGGGTTACTTTGGAGAACTATGGAAAGAAGTTGAAGAGATTGCAGAGCACTGCAAAACAAGTGTACAGACAGTGTGTAAAAGACGGCCTAAAACAAGCTTAAGATTTCACGACACATTGATGATGAGCACTGTGGGACAGAAAAATAGTGACCAAAGTGACGGTGAGAGCTTCCAAAGAGCTATCTTTTATCAGGTGCTTGACAGTCTCACAGCTGAGCTGCAGAGGCGTTTTTCAAAGAATTGCGAGATAATGCAAGGGGTCCAGTCTCTAAACCCAAAGAGTACAACAGTCTTGAATGAGGAGCCTCTGTTTGCCTTTTCTCAGACCTTTGAGTCAGATTTAGAGAACATCAAACATGAGGTTCATCAAACCAAGCGGCTTCTTGATCGGAGAGAGACAAGTGGAAGGGACAGACAGTCTAATCTCCTTGACTTTGTTGTCTTTCTAGAACCTTATAAGGTCTTCCATGAGCTATTTCGACTTTGTAAGATTTCTGTTGTTACACTAGTCAGCAGTGCTTCTTGCGAGAGAAGCTTCTCAGCTTTAAAACAGATTAAAACCCACCTTAGGACAACAATGGTTGATGACAGGTTAAGTCACCTCGGAATTCTCAGTGTTGAGTCAAGGAGGGCACACTCCCTCAACATGGATGAGTTTGTGAAATCTGCCTAGGATAATTTGGCACTTAGGCGGTCCCTCTGGTCATGATTAAAACCTGCTCTATGTACTAGTTAGTACACTGACATTCTAAAATGATAAATCCAAAGGGTATCATGTCACAGATTTAATTTGGACTTGATTAGGCCATTTCTTTGCTGTTAGTTACCTGTTATGTCAAATTGTTTTTTTGAAAAATGTATTTTTTTGTAAATAAACTGTGCAATTTATGTAACACACAAATGCTATCTGATCTTCATGGTGCTTGAGCTTTATTTTCTGAAAATATGTTGGATGTTCAACACTTACAGACCCAGATGATATATTCATGAAAACAGAGTGACCCAAGTCTCTCCAGTATGTGAGTACAGCACTGTGTGAGTGTGAGTGTGTGTGTGTGAGAGAGAGAGAGAGAGAGAGAGAGAGAGAGAGAGAGAGAGAGAGAGAGAGAGAGAGAGAGAGAGAGAGAGAGAGAGAGAGAGAGAGAGAGAGAGAGAGAGAGAGAATTTAGATGCAGTTCAGAGGGAACTGACTATCTTAAAGAACCTTTTGGACCACACTATCTGCCTCATTGAAGAACTCTGGGTTAAGTGAATTATCACTTCTATCTCTAATCAGCAATCATAGGATTCATTCATGCTCCTTAGATGCCAGGTTAGGGTTACACACTAATGTTCTGTCATGGTCTATGGACCCCCTGAAGTAGCTTTGTCCCCCCATATAGAAAACCCTAGTTCCGCCACTGAGTCTAAAGCCTTACATATGTCAGTGTGACCTTCCTGGTCCGATCCCTCAAGTCAGTGAGTCAACATAGGAAGGAATAATGGATGGATAGTTAATATAATTCCAAAGTGGCAATGATGGGACGCACACAGTATGGATGAATTATCAGTAGTCAACGGGATATAAATAGCCCTCCCACAGCAATACTCCATAAATCTGCTGTATAATATATTAACAAAAAAACTACTGAAATGTCTATCAAAGTCCTTGTGATCATATAGTGGATTTAACCATTTCTAATAATTCCTAATTTACTATAATACAAATAAATAAATTGTTTCCATGTGTAATCACATATTTACAACATCAGAATAAACTATCATTCATTTTAGCATTCAAAATATATAAAACGTAACTTAAATTCAATGTCACACTGAGTAATTTGGCGAATAAATATAATACACCTAGAACGTACCACATATTTTCCTACACTAACAAAACCAGGCTAATACGCTGGCTGGTGCTCATGAGTCTATTAAACATATACTTTATACATTTGTCATAAATTACCTGCAATTATGGGACACACAGAGAATGGATGAACGATCTGTAGTCGACGGAAGAAGATACATTTTCAAGTTAGCGACCAACTAAAACCCACATGGAAAACGGAGATAACACATAAAGAGTGGTTTATTTGACGCCAAACCAACAACAGTAGTTACTAATAACATAAATTGCTAATATACGATGTAAAAGGTGGATTTCATTATGTAATGTTAGGCTGGACAATAGAACGAGTCAAAGTTCACCCAAGGCTGAAAAATCGCACAAAGAACGTTGGCGCGAGCCCATAGCAAATTAACTAGCACTAGAATTCCATTTAGCTTAAACAAAAAAATGTATCCCTTATCATATTACCACTACAATCTGTACATATAATCACTACAAAAAACAACATTTGACTCTTGATGGGCTATCAGCGGAACAATATACTCTTGATGGACTATCAGCAGGACAATAGACTCTGGATGGGTTATCAGCAGGACAATATACTATTGATGTGCTATCAACAGAACAATATACTCTGGATGGGCTATCAGCAGGACAATATACTATTGATGTGCTATAAGCAGGACAATACTCTTGATTGGCTATCAGCAGGACACTACTCTTGATTGGCTATCAGCAGGACAATAGACTCTGGATGGGCTATCAGCAGGACAAAAGACTCTTGCCTGCCTGCCTGCCTGCCTGCCTGCCTGCCTCCACCTCCGACAGGGTCAACAATCCAGGCACCCACCCATGATGGGCTATAAGCAGGACAATAGACTCTTGCCAAGTTGATTTCAATTTTAAGTGCCTTGCTCAAGGACACATCCATGCAAAAATATTCACTTACCTGTTCATTTAACCAGTCTGTCTATTAAGTAAACTATTATTACTCTCACTCATATCATACGCATTTTTAGCTATTGAAGTATTTCTCTGCCATCGACCTGTATTGTATAGTTAACGATCCACCATCCACCAATTTATAGTGTACATATTCAGCCAACCACCCATACTATGCAATGTCTTTTATGCACTCCAGACTTTTTCATACTGCCGCTCTATGTATCATGTATCTGTCTTTTGTGTATTTTCGTTTTGGCATTTTGCACCTGCCCTATGTTTTGTTGTATTTCTATACTTTTTCATACTGCCGCTCTATGTATCATGTACCGTGTATCTGTCTTTTGTGTACTTTCGTTGTGGCATTTTGCACCTGCCCTATGTTTTGTTGTAGCTGCTTGACAAAGAAAGATCTATCTACCTATCTATCTACCTACCTATCTACCTACCTACCTACCTACCTACCTACCTACCTACCTACCTACCTACCTACCTACCTACCTACCTACCTACCTACCTACCTACCTACCTACCTACCTACCTACCTACCTACCTACCTACCTACCTACCTACCTACCTACGTCGTGGAAAAAACGCCTTTCCAATTCTTAAAAATAAAGCACTTCTGGAGCTTGTAGAATCAAGACAGACTTTGTTACAAAACAGTATACAGTCGAGTTGGTCTGCAGGATACAACTGACTGTCATTTCTTTGTTCTGATCTTTTATACCGGTTACAAATTATTATTCATAAGGCATATCTGACCCCTCCTGCTCTACCTATTTCTGCCACCATTGTCTCATCTTTCTCCTCTTTCCTCCATCTTTGTAGATAAGGGTGGCGAAACCCAAACATCGTCTAATTAAAAAGAAACACCTGTTGGCTCTTCATCATTTTGATGGCGGGAGTACATAACATGGTCCATCATTCAAACAGTATAATGTACATTTTCCATTAATGACATCACTTGTTCCGAATTAAATAGGACTTCTAAAGTTGAGGATGTGTCTTTATCTAGGATTACGTAAAGTTAGGATATAAGTCATGTCAACCTAATTAAATTCAGTTCTGTGGGGCTACATCTTGTCAGCCTAATTAAATACAGTTCTGTGGTACCTATCACTTTCACTGGAGGTCCATCTGACCCCTTTATCCTGCTAGCAGGGTCCATCTCGAGTTCAGAGCGCTTTATCAGAGGTGTTTCTGAGATAAGGAACACCTGCAGTTCAAAGCATCTGAAGTTCAGAGCTAAACCTACATGTTTTGATAACTAGAACTTAAATGCACAGTTTTGTTATGTTAATAACTGTTATATGCTAATAATCAAATGTTATATTTTTTCTAGTAATCATAGTTACTGTTTTTGCTAATAATTAGTTTATTGCTAATTAGTATAAAAACTGCTAGTAATTTGTATAAAAACTGTTTCATTCTTACACAACATACATAGTCACTCCTCTCTCCCAAGCTAATCTCCGTTCTCTTCTGACTCCCTACAACTGTGCCCTTGGAAGGAGTACAGGATGGGCAGGAGATCTGTAGCCACCTCTCAGAGGCTCTTTGTATTAGGTCGTGGGACCAGGAGAGAAGAAAGACAATGAGTCTGTCTTTTCCTCAAGTTTATCTCTATCCCATGTCCTTGCCTACATGCCCAGACCAGCTGCGGGGAGTAAACATGAAAGCGAATAATCATCCTTTCTCAGAAGCACAGCATTGGCACGAATAAATGTCTCTACTATTGTTTAAGCATATTATCTGTTAACTATTATAAAATTAGTATAAAAACACTCCAACACTACCTACCTACCTACCTACCTATTTCAGTTATTACTTTTCTTAAATATATGTTCTAACATAAAATCACTTTAAAATAATACATTTCAAAATATTACACAGAAGAACATTTCAGTGTATAATTTGTAATTCAGACAAATCTGATAACTTTCAAAGGGGGTTGAATAGGTTTTCAAGGCCCTGTAGTATTGTGGTGCAACACCGATGCAGAGTCTGTGAGAAGCAGACTCTTGGCAGCTTCCTGACTGTCTGTTCACTCGCTCACCTGGCTGCTCTACATTTTCCCTGGCTCCTATACTTTAGTATCTTGACAATCTTAGAAGAAATAGCAAAGCATGACCCAGAGAAAAGGATTAATGCATTTGGCAATGCTAAGTACACAAGCCACCAAATCCAGAACGAAGTTCTTGAGGGCTTCGCTGAGACGGTACAAAGTTAAATAATAAGAGAAGTAAAGTGAAGTTTTTAGTGCAATTGCAGATGAAACCAAAGATTTAAAGAACAAATTACAAATGTCTTTGGTTGTGAGGTACTATTACAACGGGGCCTTCCACAAAAACGTTTTATACTTTCAGTCAGCAGAAAGCTTAGATGCAGCAGGTTTCACAAAAAATGATAATTGATTGCCTTGAAAAACATGGTCTGGACTACAGAAATAATCTTGTGGGGCAAGGCTATGATGGTGCATCCGTCATGAGCGGAAAACATTCTGGTGTGTCTGCACAGATTAAAAACAGTGCAAGATTTGCATTTTAAGTGCACTGTAACAAGCATTGTTTGAATTTGGTTCTTGTCAATGCTGTAAAATCAGTGCCTGAGGCAATTCACTTTTTGCTCTCCTGCAGAAGCTTTATAACTTTGTATCTGGCTCGTATGTTCATCTCAAGTGGCTTGCAGTTCAGAAAGAGCTGTATCCACAGCAGCAGCCTAGGGAACTACAGAGACTTACGGATGTAAGGTGGGCATGCAGATACATGGCATGCCGTAATCTGAGGGACACTTGAAAATAGTGGTGATAGATCAGTGGAGGCAAGGGGCCTTCTTTCTCAGATAGATTTACATTTCATAGGGCTTTTGGTTACCTTTTGTAAAGTGCTTGGTGATGCCAAATGTCTTTCTGACATTCTCCAATCAAGCTCTCTTGACCTAGCAAGGGCTGTGGATCTAGTAGGTGCCCTTACAGACACATTACAGGACTACAGAAGTGAGGGTTACTTTGGAGAACTATGGAAAGAAGTTGAAGAGATTGCAGAGCACTGCAAAACAAGTGTACAGACAGTGTGTAAAAGACGGCCTAAAACAAGCTTAAGATTTCACGACACATTGATGATGAGCACTGTGGGACAGAAAAATAGTGACCAAAGTGACGGTGAGAGCTTCCAAAGAGCTATCTTTTATCAGGTGCTTGACAGTCTCACAGCTGAGCTGCAGAGGCGTTTTTCAAAGAATTGCGAGATAATGCAAGGGGTCCAGTCTCTAAACCCAAAGAGTACAACAGTCTTGAATGAGGAGCCTCTGTTTGCCTTTTCTCAGACCTTTGAGTCAGATTTAGAGAACATCAAACATGAGGTTCATCAAACCAAGCGGCTTCTTGATCGGAGAGAGACAAGTGGAAGGGACAGACAGTCTAATCTCCTTGACTTTGTTGTCTTTCTAGAACCTTATAAGGTCTTCCATGAGCTATTTCGACTTTGTAAGATTTCTGTTGTTACACTAGTCAGCAGTGCTTCTTGCGAGAGAAGCTTCTCAGCTTTAAAACAGATTAAAACCCACCTTAGGACAACAATGGTTGATGACAGGTTAAGTCACCTCGGAATTCTCAGTGTTGAGTCAAGGAGGGCACACTCCCTCAACATGGATGAGTTTGTGAAATCTGCCTAGGATAATTTGGCACTTAGGCGGTCCCTCTGGTCATGATTAAAACCTGCTCTATGTACTAGTTAGTACACTGACATTCTAAAATGATAAATCCAAAGGGTATCATGTCACAGATTTAATTTGGACTTGATTAGGCCATTTCTTTGCTGTTAGTTACCTGTTATGTCAAATTGTTTTTTTGAAAAATGTATTTTTTTGTAAATAAACTGTGCAATTTATGTAACACACAAATGCTATCTGATCTTCATGGTGCTTGAGCTTTATTTTCTGAAAATATGTTGGATGTTCAACACTTACAGACCCAGATGATATATTCATGAAAACAGAGTGACCCAAGTCTCTCCAGTATGTGAGTACAGCACTGTGTGAGTGTGAGTGTGTGTGTGTGAGAGAGAGAGAGAGAGAGAGAGAGAGAGAGAGAGAGAGAGAGAGAGAGAGAGAGAGAGAGAGAGAGAGAGAGAGAGAGAGAGAGAGAGAGAGAGAGAGAGAGAGAGAGAGAGAGAGAGAGAGAGAGAGAGAGAGAGAGAGAAATTTAGATGCAGTTCAGAGGGAACTGACTATCTTAAAGAACCTTTTGGACCACACTATCTGCCTCATTGAAGAACTCTGGGTTAAGTGAATTATCACTTCTATCTCTAATCAGCAATCATAGGATTCATTCATGCTCCTTAGATGCCAGGTTAGGGTTACACACTAATGTTCTGTCATGGTCTATGGACCCCCTGAAGTAGCTTTGTCCCCCCATATAGAAAACCCTAGTTCCGCCACTGAGTCTAAAGCCTTACATATGTCAGTGTGACCTTCCTGGTCCGATCCCTCAAGTCAGTGAGTCAACATAGGAAGGAATAATGGATGGATAGTTAATATAATTCCAAAGTGGCAATGATGGGACGCACACAGTATGGATGAATTATCAGTAGTCAACGGGATATAAATAGCCCTCCCACAGCAATACTCCATAAATCTGCTGTATAATATATTAACAAAAAAACTACTGAAATGTCTATCAAAGTCCTTGTGATCATATAGTGGATTTAACCATTTCTAATAATTCCTAATTTACTATAATACAAATAAATAAATTGTTTCCATGTGTAATCACATATTTACAACATCAGAATAAACTATCATTCATTTTAGCATTCAAAATATATAAAACGTAACTTAAATTCAATGTCACACTGAGTAATTTGGCGAATAAATATAATACACCTAGAACGTACCACATATTTTCCTACACTAACAAAACCAGGCTAATACGCTGGCTGGTGCTCATGAGTCTATTAAACATATACTTTATACATTTGTCATAAATTACCTGCAATTATGGGACACACAGAGAATGGATGAACGATCTGTAGTCGACGGAAGAAGATACATTTTCAAGTTAGCGACCAACTAAAACCCACATGGAAAACGGAGATAACACATAAAGAGTGGTTTATTTGACGCCAAACCAACAACAGTAGTTACTAATAACATAAATTGCTAATATACGATGTAAAAGGTGGATTTCATTATGTAATGTTAGGCTGGACAATAGAACGAGTCAAAGTTCACCCAAGGCTGAAAAATCGCACAAAGAACGTTGGCGCGAGCCCATAGCAAATTAACTAGCACTAGAATTCCATTTAGCTTAAACAAAAAAATGTATCCCTTATCATATTACCACTACAATCTGTACATATAATCACTACAAAAAACAACATTTGACTCTTGATGGGCTATCAGCGGAACAATATACTCTTGATGGACTATCAGCAGGACAATAGACTCTGGATGGGTTATCAGCAGGACAATATACTATTGATGTGCTATCAACAGAACAATATACTCTGGATGGGCTATCAGCAGGACAATATACTATTGATGTGCTATAAGCAGGACAATACTCTTGATTGGCTATCAGCAGGACACTACTCTTGATTGGCTATCAGCAGGACAATAGACTCTGGATGGGCTATCAGCAGGACAAAAGACTCTTGCCGAGTTCAGGGACTTAAAATGTATGAATGGATGTTTGTGAGGCATGTCACTTTACCCATCTCTTTGCATAGCCCACTAAATGCATGGTTTTCTAACCACATCTGCCGGCCCGTGGTATAGGCGGAATAGGCTAATGTTAGGGGCGCCGTCCATCCATAGGGGCTCCCAAATGAGTGAAGATTTGTATTGATTGATTGATTTATTTTTACTATGACTATTTTAATATATAATATTACAAAAAAGCATAAGCGTAAATTTTTCTGTGGACAGGTCGAACTGGGCTCCACGGCGGATGCATGAACATGTTTTATTAGAAAAATGAATGTGTCCAGCCTACTACTAGCTAGTTTACTTTGAATGATACTAGTAACGTTCGCTAATTTAAATAGCTAGCTAGCTAGAGTTAATGTTAGTTACTTTTACCTTAAATTCATTAGGGAACGTTGGAAAGACTATTCAGGTAATTGGGGAATAACCTAACCTATAACATAATTTTGAGAAGTACACTTTTTCTTTCAAGTGTGCTGCACGAACCATCCACTGTCTGCCTCAAGAAACTAGGCATAGGCCTACATTTTATTGACATCTTAGCTAGTCTAGTTAGACAACGTTAGCCCTGCTTGTAAAAGTCAATTAAAATGCTTTTCCTTTCCCATCCCGTTTTGTAATTAATAGTTGTAAGCCTTTGCATTTTCATTAATGAGTTGGCAACTCACAGGGATCTTTTATGTTTTTTTGTCTGGGAGTCGGATTTAGCAGCAGCACCGGCCAAAATATATGAATGGTTCTTTACGGGATATGTTACTGCAGGCTGGGCCACATCAGGATAAGGAGGGGAATTTCCCAACGAAAGTTTTCGGTGGCCCGCTACAATAGGAGGATGGCGAACGGGGAGAGGGTGGAGACCATGGCTCAAACTCATCAAAAACGCCTGCGCTCTGCTATGAATCAAGAGAGACTCGATGGTCCCACCACCATATCAATTGAGCACGAGTTGTCTTACCTCTCTCTATCTCGCTCTGTCTCTCTCAGATGATTTGATTTCAGGACCATGGACAGCTACAGAGAGAAAACGTCGCTGACTGCAATGCAGCACCACAGCGGAGGAAAGAGGCCACTCCAGGCGCAGACAAAATAAATAAACGCAGAAACTGATGTTGGACAATCAAATTCGATATGTAAATAAACGAAATTCGTTAAGGCTGGGTCATCGACATAACGCTTATTTTACACTGCTCCAGCGAAACGAGGCCCGCTATTCATTTATGAAAGCACCTGTTTCTAAAGCTCAAATGATCTCAACCTTTTATACAGTTCTACAGTTCTTTTTATTGTAATTGTAACAATTATGGGATCGTGCTATGTGTGATAACAGGTGGCATATTATTAATAAGAAACTCGGTTTCCTACTATAGGTAGTTGGCTGCATAGTGATAGCAAATTAGTAACTCTCCAGAATGACAGAAATATTGGAATAAAGTAGGCTAATGCAACTGAAGGCAATAAATTGTTTCTTACTGAAACACCAACAGTCATCCAATTGATATAATAGGATTTGAAACAATAGCCTACCTGTGTGTGGTCAACTATTTCAGCACCGTTTCGCGCTGCTTTGAGACAAGCATGCGGACTGCTCTTGATAAATTAATCAGATTTGTATTTTCACCGAATCTCCATTTGGGTATTGGTTAGCCTACAGAAAATAGGGCCAATACAAACTTTGAACCCACCTGTCCCTGAACATTGTATGTAATAGGCTTGGTACTGTTTGTGGGTGAAAGAGGGCCAATTATCTACAAATTATACATTTTGGGAGGGGCAGAAAAAATGTCTCAACCAGCGATTGAGATGTGTGACTGTTGTAGAGCTCATCACTCCCCCTAACTGTGAGGGGGCCAGAGACAATTAATCAGTGGCGATTTTAGCATATAAATCTTAAAAAATTAAAAAATGTAGGATGCATGCCAGCAAAGCCACTACACTACACTAAACAATACATTAATTTTAATATAACGGTGACGATAGATAGATAGATAGATAGATACTTTATTGATCCCCGAAGGGACATTTCTTTGTCAAGCAGCTACGAAAAAAACACAGGGCAGGTTCAAAATGCCAGAACGAAAATACACAAAAGACGATACAAGAAGTCTGGAGTGCAAAAAAGCTATAAAAATACATTGCATAGTATGGGTGGATGGCTGAATATGTACACTATACATTGGTGGATGGTGCATGGTTAACTATACTATACAGGTCGATGGCAGTTAAATACTTAAATAGCTAAATGTGCGTATGATATAAGTGAGGGTAATAATAGTTTACTTAATATACAGACTGGTTAAAAGAACAGGTAAGTGAATATTTTGCAGGTTAAATTAGCTGTACAGGTAAATATACAGTTACATTTCAGGTAAGTGAATATTTGCATGGTTACATTAACTGTACAGGTAAATGACAGGAAGAGATACTTAAATAGCTAAATGTGTGTATTATATAATTTAGGGTAATAATAGTAATTCCCTTAAAATACAGTCCTTAGTGGCCAGGGTTTAATGACAGATAAATGCACGTATTGCACATTCAATATACTAAAAGCAATGAGAAAAAGATACAACTGACAGGATTCTAATATGCATTCCTGAGTGAATGACTACGTAAGTTAAGTCCAATAATTATTTACAATATTGCATGTGATATGATATAACAACCGCACATTAATATGTATATACAGACCTGAATTAATAAATAAGTCCTGAGTGAATGAGTGATTACAGACCAGAGTTACTCACGGATGGATGCATAATTGTTAAACTAGGTCCTAGCACCCCAACAGGGCCTTCATAAAGTAACTGGCCAATCGGGAGGGGTGGGGCGTGGGGGTATTTTGTTAAACCATGGGGTAGTTTGCATTTCAAATTTGGGATATGTTAAACTTTGGAAGTGTTATTGAATTTACCTTAAAAAAGCTGAGACCCATTCATGAAAAGCAGGTTTCATGGCACAGTCTCCCGAGGTGGGAGTTAATATATCTTGTTTTTTACAACAGACCCCTATCAGGTAAAACATAAAGCAGGTAAAAAGAAGGTGGGATTTCTGTCTGTGTATGAAAGAGGTATTACTTTATAAACACGCACACTTAGATTTTAGACATTCAGCAGACCCTCTTATCGAGAGACTTACAGTAGTGATTGCATACATTTTCATACTGGTCCCCCGTGGGAATCGAACCCACAACCCTGGCGTTGCAAGCCCCATGCTCTACCAATTGAACACACACACACACACAAATCCAGTGCCATCAAATCTACTCTGTCCTCCAGGTCGGCTTTGGTCCAGGCCTGGGGCTCCAGGAGGCTCTGAAGTATACGACTGACCGCAAGGGAAAGCTGTTCGGCCTGGACATCTCAGAGTACATGCACAAGGTGGCCCGGGAGCGCCTGGGCCCTCAGCTGGACTCTGGGAGGGTCCACCTGCTCCAGGGCAGGGTGGAGTGTATTCCCCTCCCGGACCACTGCATCCACAGGGTCTTCCACTCCAACTGCCACCTCTACTGGCCGGACATGGCCACTGCCACTGCCGAGCTGCTCCGTGTCATGAGGCCAGGTTAATGGAAGCACGGCACACACACACGTATATCACAGGCGTTACAAGATGTAATTCCTTATTGCAAACAGTAGAGGGCAATGTGAGTGCAGTCAGAGCCATACTATACAGGTTGCATTACAACATGCACTAAACTTTTACTGCATCTCTACGGCACTGCGTATCTATAGAGTTAGTACAGTAGCTTATTCAGAAGACAGTGTTGCAGTGCACAGAACCTGTTGGTGTTGTATCTCTCTGTATGACAGTTAATACAACTATAGAAATAGAAGGATCCTTCTAATGAATACAATCCGTCCTTTTCTTCCTCCCGGGTAGGAGCGAGGATGTTGGCAACGTGTGACCTGGGCCTCCTGCGTCAGGGGGTCGAAAAGGGCTTCTTCAAGGGCATGACAGTGGAGCCTGAGCCCTACATGCAGGCCCTGAGGGCTGTGGGCTTCCTGGGGGTCAGCATGGAGGACCTGACGGATGAGGGAAAGAGCTTCCAGGTCATCTATGCCACCTCTCCACCTCCCTCCACCACTGAGACTCAGACCAGTTAGGAACACGCTCAGCGCGCACACTCCAGATGTGTTTGTTGGATATAACAGCATATTGTGTCATAAAAACAAATGTTACTTCCAAAGAGAGTTGTTGTTGAGGATTTTGTTATCAGTGACAAATGCACATATGTTCAGCAATCCATTTTATTATAATTTTCACTTATTTGCATTTGACAGATTTCTGTCAATAAAAAGCAAGCAATCAATCATTAAAACGGGCTCACAGTCCCCTGTCCAAATAGACTACATTTGAAAATGAACTAATGTCTTGATATTTTGGTTATGTGGGTGAGCTATCTGAAGCGAAGACAAGACAACACCTTGGTTTCCAAATGCAATGGTTGTATTACTATTTCTGACCTCCAGCAGAGCGTTTGACACCCCTCAGTGGGCCGTAGGAAACTCGGCGAGGGAGGTGGTGTTCAGGTATGCGGATCACATGGCTGAGCCAACAGTGATGTCCTTTAGCCATGCTTGCTTCAATGCAGGGTGACTTGGGTCTCGATTCAATCCGTATCGCTGTTCAGCGCTATTGCGCGATAGAAATGTCAAGGTAATTTCGGAATGAGGCAACATATGCAGTGTTTACCGTGAATGCAGTCTCAGCTAACGTGGGAAAATTTACATTTGTATTGCGCTGTTAGCACAGCTCTTCAGCACTACGGATTGAATTGAGCCCTTGGTGTTGGCAAGGATCTCATTATGAGGTACTCACTCTGTCCTCCCAGGTTAGCCTTAAGACGCGTTGGAGGCATGTGATGTGGAAGGAGGTTGTCCAGGATGTTGATGTGCCACCTATATTGGCTCCATGTCTCTGAGCCATAAAGCAGGGTGAAGACACAAACAGCATCGTCTACTGCCACCTTGGTGTGGGTATTATCAATTTTTCAAGACCCTGGCCCGAGGCGGAAGCGAAGGCTTTATTGACAGAGTATGAACTTTTGATATCAAATAGAGCAGGAATGTATCCTCTCTCTGAGGTCTAAATATGTGGAAGGATGCCTTTCAAAGCTCAGTAGGGTTTCTGAGAGACTGAGAGTAGGTAGTGTGTAACCACATATCTGATTACATAAAAATAGCTAGATAAAAGGAACTCGGACAGGAGGAAAGACTACGAGTGGCCAAGTCTGGTCCTTGGTTGTTAACAGGAGTTGTTTTTTTCAGACAGTTCGTCTAGACTCTAGAGCAGGGGGTCCCCCAAATATAGATTTTTTTTGGGGTGGGGGAGAAGAATATTGAGTAAATTTCAAGCATTAATAGGCAATAATAAGCTACTTAAAAACCGCCTATGAAAACAAGAAGAAGACGTTGCTCATTTTAGCCGCCAATAAATAAAATGCTGGAAAGCAAATAATAGACTTGACTACTAAGTTAGGTTGTTATAACAATGGATCGCTTTGTAACAAAAAGTCCTCGAGCTCTGAACCCGAACGCTAAAGTTACTCCTTCCATCTCGTCCGAGGCCACAAACGATAGTGTCACGGCTCCACCTGCTCCAGAGGCATCTGCCCCAGCGGGAAAGGGTAAGCGTAAGAGAGAGAAGTTCCGAAAATATTCAGAAACCTACCTAAAGTTTGGATTTACCTTTAAAGAAAGCGAAGTAATTGAATTGCTGATGTGTGTTATTTGTGCAGCAACACTCTCAAATGAAGGCATGAAGCCATCAAAGCTGCAACGACACTTGGAGACTAATCATGGCCACTTGAAAGATAAACCGATGGAATATTTTCAGACTTGTCTGCAGTCACTCCAAGGCCAACAGACAATGATGAGGAAATCAGCGAAAGTTAGAGAGCTCGCTTTGAAAGTTGCTCTTTGCATCGCTCAATGTAAAAAACGGTATACAATTGCGGAAGATTTGATATTGCCCGCGGCCAGTGATATGTGCAAGACCATGTTTGGTAATAATGAACATGCCAAAAAACGGATGACTATCCCGTTATCAGACACAACGATTGCTCGGCGAGTTTGCGAAATGGCATCTGATGTGATTGAGCAGTTAATTGAGAAGCTGAAATCGGCGGAAGCATTTTCAGTACAGTTGGACGTGACCAAAGACGCACAGCTCTTGGGATTTGTGCGTTTTGTTGACCAAAACGAAATGTGTGAGGAGTTGTTGTTTTGTAAGAAGCTCCCTGAACGCACAACAACCTCTGACATTTTGAAAGTGATTGATTACTTTTTCAGAGCAAATTAGATAAGTTGGGCAAAGTGTGTTGCGGCATGTACTGACGGTGGTCAGAAAAGTGGACTGAAAAAGTGGACTGATTCAGTCACAGTGAGTGACTGAATCTGGGACAGGGATCCAGAGGATCACGTTGTATGATTTTTGAGTAATTCGCTTGCATTTTATTGCATGACATAAGTATTTGATACATCAGAAAAGCAGAACTTAATATTTGGTACAGAAACCTTTCTTTGCAATTACAGAGAAGTTGTGAGGCGCTTATCAAAAAACGTCGCCCCAAAAGCTATGTGGATTCACTGCATGTTACACAGAGAATCTCTCGCTGCCAAAGAAATGAGTGCTGACTTTGCTCACGTTATGGACACTGTTGTGAAGACTGTCAATGTGGTTAAGAAGAGTGCCTTGTAAGTGCGCCTCTTTGCTGCACTTTGCGACGCTACGTAAGAGGGTCACAATGCGCTCCTGTACCATTCCGAGATCAGATGGCTTTCTCGTGGATCAGTATTGGCCCGTGTGTTTGAGTTAAGCACAGATATTCACGAGTTTCTAGCTGGCCAAAACCACGCGGAGCTGGCTGCACATTTCAATGACAATGTCTGGCTCAGTAAACTGGCATATCTTCTCAGAGTTGAACAAACTGAACAGTTCCATGCAGGGCCGTAATACACATGCCATTCAACTGTATGACAAGATGGAAAGCTTTCTGAAGAAAACAACGAGATGGAGAGAGCGAATCAGGGAAGGTAACTTTTCTATGCTTCCATCAGTGGAGGATTCTGCAGTGCTTTCGCCTGAAGTGAAACACGCAATTATTGGACACTTGGAGGCACTCAAAGTCAATTTGGAAAGTACTTTTCTGAGGCTGTCCTGGAGAAGGGACAAGATATGGATACAGTTTCCATTCAAAGACAAAGCATATGACAGCTCAAACTTGACAGCCTCTGAGGAAGATCAGCTGATAGAGCTGTCCACAGACAGCACGCACAAGAATGTTTATGAGTCAAGGCCTCTCATTCAGTTCTGGATTTATTGCCAGAAAGACTTCCCCCAGCTCACTGCAAAGGCTATGCTGAGTCTTTTGCCTTTTGCAACAACATATCTTTGTGAAAGTGGATTTTCCTCCCTCACCTACCTGAAGAGCAAATACTGGTCTAGACTGCAGCCTGAGGATGACATGGTGCTCTGCCTGACAACCTCCATCTCCCCCAGAATAGACCAGCTGTGTGCTACCCACCAGGGCCAGTCATCTCACTAAGGTAGGCCTATGTGTCATCCATAAGCTAAATAAACCCAAATGTAAACCTCATCAATAATAATAATAATAATAATATAAAGAAAAAAGTTTAATCAAACATAAACATAATAATTGAGTATATAAATAGGTAAAAAAAGGGATTAAAATTATTTTATTATATGGCCAATAATAAAAAAACAATAATAGTTATATAACTGAGTACAAAATAGGTTTTAAAGAGGTGATAAATATGTTAGTCAGTTACTGTTAGTGTACGGCCAGGCTTAAAACGCAACAACTTTTTATATTTTATTTATCTGGGGGTCCCTGTTCTATTTCTCTATCGGCCAAGGGGTCCCTGGGCTGAAAAAGGTTGAAGACCCCTGGTCTAGAGCATGGTTCTACCAACATTAAAATGGCTGCCTAGCTCCAGTGTGTCACAGTGGGTAATGTTTAACAATGGTCTAAGTAAACCATACAATTAATAGGCATTGGAATGAACGTGTGTGAACTGTTGTGTATGTTTTCCAAATCCATCCCATTGGTCACCAAAGTCAGATCAACATCTAGTCCTGATTTACATTTGGTTGAGTTGTCAACTAATGTGGAGTCAACAAGAAACGTCACCATGTCATTGGATGTAGGTTGAAAGTTGGGTGATAAAAAGCCGTAATTCCCTTTTTGCAAATCAAATCAGTTTTCCACTTTGATTCAACGTCATCACATTGAATTTCTTTGTTGAAATTGCGTGGAAGCAACGTTGATTCAACAAGTTTTTGCCAAGTGGGATTGTCTATCTACATTACAATGAACTCCATTAATGGTCGAAATGAATATGTATATTAGTTATTGGACGTACCTGCCCTGGAAGACTGCCATTTCCCTCTCCTTCAACACATCCATAGCAGCACAGGCTTCATTCTATAAATTAGGTTACAACTTTAAAGGTCCAATGCAGCCATTTTTATCTCAATATCAAATAATTTCTGGGTAACAATTATGTACCTTACTGTGATTTTTTTCAATTAAAATATTCAAAAATAAAAATAAATGAGGGCCTCCAGATTGGTGCAGCGGTCTAAGGCGTCACTAGAGAACCGGGTTCGATCCTGGGCTGTGTCGCAGCTGGCCGCGACCGGGAGACCCATGAAGCGGCGCACAATTGGCGCAGCGTCGTCCCATCATGCTCTAGCGACTCCTGTGGTGGGCCGGGCTCATGCACGCCGACTTCGGTTGCCAGTTGTACAGTGTTTCCTCCGGCACATTGGTGCGGCTGGCTTCCTGGTTCAGTGAGGGCTGTGTCAAGAAGCAGTGCGGCTTGGCAGGGTCGTGTTTCGGAGGACGCGTGGCTCTCGACCTTCGCCTCTCCCGAGTCCGTACGGGAGTTGCAGCGATCAGAGAAGACTGTCATACCAATTGAAAAAAAGAAAAAAAAAGAAACTCAAATAGCTTCTTAGCAAAGGACAAGTTCTCAAGCAAGAATGTATGGGCGGGGGAAGGGAAATTAAAATGAGCTGTTATTAGCATAGAGGTTTGGAACACTTTGTTATTGGCAGAGAGGTTTGGAACACTCTTTGTTATTGGTCTAATAACTCATTTACCGCATGGTGATGTCACCAGGGAAGACCAAAACTCCATCACACCAAAACCTGGCTGAAAGTATTTTCAAACAGATCTTACACTAAAAGGGCATTATAATAATTTTCACAGTATTATTCCAACCTCATAGTGTGGAATATATATAAAAAACACAGGAAAATCACGTTGACCGCAGTGGGCCTTTTAAAGTCCACAAAAAAATAATTTGCTAAATGTCTTCAATTACCACACACTTCTCCAATTGGGCCTTGAGGTTCTTAATCTGCCAGAAAAACAAGTAACAAACGTAATTAAAAAATGTCTGCCTTATTTGATCCAGATGTGATCGAACCAGGGTTTAATGTGTCAGTATTCATCAGGGGTTGAATCCTAACTAACTGATTTGCACTTTGTCCTGCATTGATGTCAATTCGACTTAATCAGAATTAAGGATATGTTTTTTGTCAATTTCCTACATCCTTCGTTTCCAGATCTTGACCACATCTAGTTCTTTGGAGAAGTCGGCCTTCTTATCTCGCTGCTCTTGGCTATGAGACGACTTGCACTTGATGTGCAAGAGGCCAGGGCAAGTCATTTAAATGAACTTTCACCCTCATAAGTGTTAGGTTGTTTGTAAGTGGTATTCAGAAGTTATTCTTGGAAGTTGTGAGCTTAAGTGTGATTGGTGCAAAAGGACATGCTTCTAAGTTTCCCTTACTGAAAATACTATTCTGATATCATTAAATGACTGTTGCATATCTGCTTTCACACATTTTTTTCATAGCATCAGCCAATCAAGAAAACACAAACAATGTTATCACAGAGATTTGTAGTGAATAATGTCATGTGTAACTCTAAAGATGCTTCCTTGGTTACATTTACAGTATCAAGTTAACATTGGTTTTATACTGTATGAACGGTTTGTGAGCTTCACACCTGCAAAGCGTGTAACGGTCAACGTGACAATGTCACAGCCTCAGGTGACTCACCAAAGGTGTCTCTAGTTGAAAGAGTGGTGGGCTCAGTTGAGGCATCAACAAACTTTTTCTTGATTGGCTGATGCTATGAAAAAAAACGTGTTTAAAAAGGTATAATATGTATATTTGGCTTTCTGGAAAAGTATGATATTAGAGAATTAATATTAGGGACTCATGATGTAATGACTGCAATTGTAATTGTGGAGAAATGGTTTCATCAAACCAACCTTGGCCAGATCTTTAATTGAACTAATCTCCTGTATGATGGCCTAGTCAGTCAAAAGTGATCATACCAGACTGATTATGACAGCATTACAGCTTTGGAGCATTACAGATCAGAGTAACGTCACCGTTGTTTGCACTCAAAACCTCTACTTCATAGCATTGTGTAAATGCTCACCTCCAGCTCTATGGCTCTTCTCTCCGAGCTCATGAGTTTCACTTCCTCCTGGGAGGAGCCCAGAACCTTTTGCCCCATGTTGCCTAAGCCTGTACACCTAATACCATAGAGACAGAGTAAAGACAGTCAGTATGATGACACCACGGTAGCGTCTAGAGGATTGGATTTAGATGATACCCTTATGAAATGTAAGGTGTCATTCTAAATGACACAATAGCTTGTGAATGACACTGTGTATTTGAGGTCCGCTATCTGGAGAAGGGCCTCATTCTTCTCCTTACCAACTTTGCTGTAACACTGTTCCAGCTGCTCTCCTTTCACTATAATGATACAGTAAGAGAGCTTTGACATTAGCTCTCTTTTACATTTGATTACAGGCCACAAAGAAGCTGTATTAATATAATGATGCGAGTTGCCTGACGGTGAAAACTTACAAAGGCAGTTCTTGCATTCGACCTGCGAGACAAAAAGAAGAGACCAAAATGATGTTGAAAAAAACCAAACATGGATTGCACCGAGTGCCGAAGATGATTAGCAAACAAAAACAACAAGATTATGATTATAACAGTTAGACTCACTCCTCTGCTGCTGCAACGTTAATTAGTTATTGGACGTACCTGCCCTGGAGGACTGACCGCTGGGATCACTGTGATTAGTTCCTATCTGCGGTCACGGACAGCAACGAACGAACATCGCATTTACACAAGCAAATTTCCCCTCCTAAATTGTTGTTGTTTTTGTTAAAGAATTGTGCCATGATAAGAAAGTGCTCTTCCTGACAGTTACCGTAGAAACCGCGAATGTCTGAGAGAAGAGGTCTCTGCGTATAGGAGCAGTCATTTTTCACTCATAGGCCGATTACTTTCCTATCAGAATTTTATTGATACATGCTACTGTGGCATTGTCTGGTGAATTTTATCAAGCAGAAACACATTCTGTTTGAACTAATTGTTAGTTAACAGTTCAAAAGCAGAGAGCTGATGCTGTAGCATTTAACACAACGGCTAACATACCACACCGTTTTACAGGGCTACTGGGGCAATTATTGTTAAGCAGTTCAGTAAAAACATATTGGTGTATTGCGGCGTAAATTAGGCCTAGACCAATACTTTTTTTATGGCATTTCTTTACATAACTTGCCAGTTGCCACAATAGCCCTGTATCTGATGATTTCTTCTATGTACAAGGAAACTGAAAGTGTAAAATACGCTGATGTTCCAACCTTTCATTGGATCACTGTCAGATTCACACCACCTAAGAGCCTCATGCTCACCTACAAGTTCCTCCAAGGCCTTGCCCCCTCTGACCTTCTCTACGCGCACAGACCCTCCTGCTGTCGCTGTCGCTCAGACTCTGGACTTCTCACCCTTCATATACAAAAGTTATGAGTTTGACAAAAAATTGCATGTGTCTTTGAACTAGTAGTAAGGAAACACATTGAGGTACAAGTCAATTGATCACATACAGGCTTATAGTAGCCAAATCTGGCCTTGTAGGTGTTTAATTTGAGCCCAAAAAACCTTCCAGTGTCTCTTCAAAAATACTTAACTGAGCACCAGAACAGAGAACACAGACACATTAAAACATAGGTATATTTATATACTTAACTGAGCACCAGAACAGAGAACACAGACACATTAAAACATAGGTATATTTATTTTCAACTGTATAATGCATACATTAGTTTAAATAATTAATCTGAATACAATCAGTGTCACTGAACTCCAATGGAATAATTTACATAGACATTTCAGTGACCCAGAAAATTCCCAATGTCATTTATTTGTGAGAGTGACTGATGCTACCATCCCTTCCAGCTATTTGTCATTAAATAATATATACAGTTGAAGTCGGACGTTTACATACACCTTAGCCAAATGCATTTAAATTCAGTTTTCAACAATTCCTGACATTTAATCATAGTAAAACTTCCCAGTCTTAGATCAGTTAGGATCACCATTATATTTTAAGAATGAAATGTCAGAATAATAGTAGAGAATGATTTATTTCAGCTTTTATTTCTTTCATCACATTCCCAGTGGGTCAGAATTTTACATAAACTCAATTAGTATTTGGTAGCACTGCCTTTAAATTGTTTAACTTGGGTCAAACGTTTCGGGTAGCCTTCCACAAGCTTCCCACAATAAGTTGGGAGATTGTTGGCCGATTCCTCCTGACAGAACTGGTGTAACTGAGTCAGGTTTGTAGGCCTCCTTGCTCGCACATGCTTTTTCAGTTCTGCCAACACATTTTCTATAGGATGGAGGTCAAGGCTTTGTGATGGCCACTCCAATACCTTGACTTTGTTGTTCTTAAGCCATTTTGCCACAACTTTGGAGGTATGCTTGGGGTCATTGTCCATTTGGAAGACCCATTTGCGACCAAGCTTTAACTTCCTGACTGATGTCTTGAGATGTTGCTTCAATATATCCACAATTTTCCTTCCTCATGATGCCATCTATTTTGTGAAGTGCACCAGTCCCTCCTGCAACAAAGTAACCCCACAACATGGTGCTGCCACCCCCGTGCTTCATGGTTGGGATGGTGTTCTTCAGCTTGCAAGCTTCCCCCTTTTTCCTCCAAACATAACAATGGTCATTATGGCCAAACAGTTCTATTTTTGTTTCATCAGACCAGAGGACATTTCTCCAAAAAGTACAATCTTTGTGCTGTTGTAAACCGTAGTCTGGCTTTTTTATGGCAGTTTTGGAGCAGTGGCTTCTTCCTTGCTGAGCGGCCTTTCAGATTATGTCGATATAGGACTTGTTTTACTGTGGATATAGATACTTTTGTACCCGTTTCCTCCAGCATCATCACAAGGTCCTTTGCTGTTGTTCTGGGATTGATTTGCACCAAAGTAGGTTCATCTCTAGGAGACAGAACGCGTCTCCTTCCTGAGCGGTATGACGGCTGTGTGGTCCCATGGTGTTTATACTTACGTATGATTGTTTGTACAGATGAATGTTTCCCATGATGTCGAGCAAAGAGGCGCTGAGTTTTACAGGTACAGCTCCAATTTACTCGCATTATGTCAATTAGCCTATCAGTAGCTTCTAAAGCCATGACATAATTTTCTGGAATTTTCCAAGCTGTTTAAAGGCACAGTCAACTTAGTGTATGTAAACTTCTGACCCACTGGAATTGTGATATAGTCAATTATAATTGAAATAATTTGTCTGTTGGAAGAATTACTTGTCATGCACAAAGTATATGTCCTAACCAACTTGCCAAAACTATAGTTTGTTGACATGAAATCTGTGGAGTGGTTGAACAATTAGTTTTAATGACTTCAAGTGTATGTAAACTTACGACTTCAACTGTATACAAAAAAAAATAACAAATAAATACAGCTGAACATAAAACAAGATGTGTACGTGGACAAGCACTGATATCACTAGTCTTCATATATCATAGTTTATTTTTTTCTTTCAATTTTTTCCTGACCAGTTACAGATACCCTCGCACACGCCGAGGAGACATGGACGTTGCAAAGACAGGTCCGTGTTGCTATAGGTTCGGGCATGTACGTTTTGTACGTGGAGTCTGAGTAGAAGGGGTACTCTTTCATTAAGATAGACAGACAGAGGGAGGGAACTTGCCTTCTGCCTTCGGTCGTGGCGGTGAGCACTACTTTCTCTTTGTGGGATTCTGCTAGATACAAGCACAGAGGTGGAGGAATACAGGACAGGAGTATAGCTGAGTGGTTGAGCTACAGGGTGTGTTTAGGCCTCAGGCCCAAAGCCCTCATAGGCATCCAGTAGATACCGACCGACCGACAGACAGACCGACACAGAGCAACAACCAGAACTTGCAACGGTACAGAAAGAGAGGTAAACTAACATCGCATTTACACAAGCAAATTTCCCCTCCTTCTAAATTGTTGTTTTTGTTAAAATAATTGTGCCATGATAAGAAAGTGCTCTTCCTGACAGTTACCGTAGAAACCGCGAATGTCTGAGAGAAGAAAAAAGGTCAGACACCACATTTACTAAACATAGAATCTACCTGCTCTGCATTCAAGTAAATCACGAAGTCAGACAGAACACATGGTAACACTTCGATCAGACTGTCACTTTTAGCCAAAATGTCACTGAAAACAACAAAGTACAATTTCATCCCATTGTTCTCAGATTTCACCGATTCTTGAACAAGTCAATTTCAGTGAACCCTAAAACATGAACCAAAGGAATAAGGCAAAATAGGTCCTCTTCCAGAGCCAAAAGCATGTGTTTGTAAGTACTCCGATTAAGTGTGTCTCACACACCTGCTCGAAAACAAAAATAGTTTATTTTTCTCTAGCTAACAGATTCCTTCAAGACAATTTGTTTTTGGTGCAGCCTTTGCACAGTCAGTCAGTACGGTGATTCCTCTAGAATAATATTTACTTATTGAACAGTGGCCAGAGGGTGGCGCTATGGCTACAGCAAAGGAAAGAGGATTCAGCAGGGTTTGGGGGCAAGGGGCTGGAAGTGAGTGAGGAGGAGAAGTGGGGTAGATATTGCTAACACACACACGCGATTAACTGGCCCGCTCTTTCCCTTCATCCATCACAACTTGCCATGTCATGCAGACAGAGACACACACGAACCAATACAAACAACCACACACCAATGCACCCCTGTCCAAACATACATGTTAGTATGTCCACGTGTGTCTCATACAGCAGGTTGTGTTGACGATCAGTAGAACCAGATCACAGGTGGAATTCAGTGGAACCAGCAACCAGATCATATGAGAATTCAGTGAATACTGAAAAAGATTGACAAGAAGATGAGACTACAGCAGATGGAACTCTCAGGGCAGAACAGGACCAGGGAGGAGGGGCCAGAGGCCGGCCAGCAATGAGTCCTGAGAGGAGAGCCAGTGTCAGTTCCCTGCCGCCTCCGGTTCCAGAACCATAGCCAAGAAACAAACCACAGAGGCGTGGTGGGGGGGGCGGCAGAGTGGAGAACGGCAGCGGACCACAGGGGTCATGTGACGTTAACCTCCATCACGTGGTCGTCGGTAACGGGCAGCACCAGCACCTGCCGCCCCTGGCTCCAGTTGAACACCTGTCCCGGACTGAAGGGCTCCAGGCGGGGCATGGGCAGACCCTTCTGGTGCTCCCGCTGCTGCTCCCCGCTGCCCACCGAGTGGATGCTGCCCCGGCTACGGATGCTGGCCGTGTCGCCCTGGTCGTCTAGGCCTTTGTCCAGCAGGGATATGGTGTCGTTCTCTAAGCAGCTGTCTGTGAGAGAGAGTACAACACGTGCTCTAATAAAGCCTATAAGCAAATCATCTAAACTGCATGTAAGCGGTTGACAAAAACATAGACATAATGTTTAGGTAAGTAATGGGAGACATGCCTACTGACTGAGGTTAAGTACCGTTCTGCAGCTGCCGGTTACATACCTGTGTCGGGCTGAATGGCTGGGATGGCGCTGTGGGGGAGGTACTTGAACACTTTGATGTTGGGGAAGGGCAGGTGCCCGGCGAACAGTGGCATGACCTCCATCTGAACCCTGTGTGTGGCGTTGGCAGCCACGGGCATGGACACCACCCCCGAGCTCTTGCCACACACCGCCCAGTTACTGCTGTTGTCCACCACTGCAGACAACACAGACCAGGTAAATTACAGACATGGACACGGACACACACACACACACACACACACACACACACCTTTCCGTGTCCTACCTTCATACATGAGCTTGGTGGTCCTCAGGCCCTCGATTTCTGTTGACTCCTCCTCCTCCTCTTCAGTCTCGCTGGGCTCCGCCTGCCGTGTGATGGACACCTCGAGACCACAGAGGGCGCCGGTGCGACAGTGCTGGTCGCCAGGCGGCGGCAAGATCTCGGCCTTCAAGCTGTAAAGGGTCTGGGGAGGAGCAGAGTCCACGGTTAGCAACATCGAGCGTAGTTCGAGCCCAGAACAGCGCTTGTTTGTGACGAGAACAGGGTTGTGTTCATTTGTGATGAGAACAGGGTTGTGTTCATTTGTGATGAGAACAGGTTTTGTGTTCATTCGTTTTGCAACAGAAAACAAAAACATGCGTTTTTTTTATTGGACCAAGTACCATCCAGTTTGAATGTGTTTTCTTCCATGTGGTGCCTAACCATGGGACCCAGAGGTGGGTCTGGGGTATACTCACAGAGACCCGATCCAGCTGGAACTCGTAGCGGTAGGGTTTGAAGGCTGTGTGTGTGTCCGAGGTGGAGACCGGCGCGAAGCTGGCGGAGAACGCACACTGCAGGCACAGTGGCAGGTGTTTGGCCCACCTCATCTCCCACAGGCAGAACACTGACTGCTGACTGCACACCGGCTGAGTCAAAGGATCAGAACAGATGAGTGTGTGTGTGTGTGTGTGTGTATATGTGTGTGAGAGTGAGAGAGAGATGGACTGTGACTGTGTGTGTGTGTGTGTATATATATATATATATATATATATAATTATATATATCACACGGTCAGCTACTCACCTGTTGTGTTTTAGCATTGAGTGAAAGCAGCTCCACGGAGATTGTGGGCTGGTGCTCTGTGAGGACCGGATCCGCCAGGTGGAAGTTTGTGTCGGACACGTTCTGGAGACACACCTGTATGTACTTCCTGTGTGATGAGTCAGGAGTCAGATCAATACTTAGATTTTCATTACTGAATGACTGAGCAGACACGTCATTGAATAGACACTGAGGGCGAAAAATGTTTTTGCATTTGAAATCCAGTAGACGAGAAAGCATATTACCCAATAGGAATAGGTTCAAATTAAATCATGCTGTATTTTTTTGCACACAAAATGTCCCCCATACTGTAAAAGCAGATGGAGTGTGTGTGTTTGTGTGTTCTCCACCTTTTCCCAGCAGAAAGTATGGAGTGCTTGGCTTTGAACGGGACATAGAAGGTCAAGGATATGAGCGTTGAGTAGATGGACCAAGGACAGTCGATGGAGACCTACGGAGAGAGAAAGAGAACAAACATCTGATAGGCATGTTCATTAGGGCACAGCGTAACAAAACGTTTTCAAACTTTTCGAATTGTCATTGGGCAAATCCAGGTAGTCCCTCCGTTTCAGTCTGTCGTCTTCTGTTGGGTGCCTAATGAACATGACCCTAATCAATTATATAAAAGGTGGTCCTGGGGCTAACGCTACAGGACAGACGGTCTCCTAACCTTCTGGTCGATGTTGATCATGGCACTGTCTGCATGGCTGTGGCTCTTGGGCCTGTGGCGGACCTCGCCGTTGGTGAGACGCTCGCTGTCGGGCTTGAAGGGCGTGGGGGGGATGTGGCACAGCACCTCCAGCTGGAACTCCAGGGTGTGGTAGGGAGGGGTGCGGGGCAGGGAGATGCTGGTAACCTTCTCCGATGACTGGATGGACAGAGCACTCTCTCCCACGCGCACTGAGGAGAGAAAAGACAACGCAAAGGAGTTAACAGCAGATTTGGAGAAAGGCAGGAAGCATGGAACGCTAAAGGTGTCTCCCCATATGGACCCCGGAGGTCACTGATCTCCATGGCAAACGCCAGACCTGCCTGGGTTCAAATAGTATTTGTTTTCTTTCCAAGTCATTGAGCTTCACAATCGCTTTCTGGGATGAAATCAAAATTTTTCTTAAAACATTTGAATATTAGTGCTTGGTGGCAGTGGCTAGATGAGCAAAAGGTGTAGCTTGCAGTCTTACCTTGTCCATAGACTGCTTTCAATGTGACAAAGCAATTGTATTAACTGGTCATTTGGGTGAACTATCCCTATCCCTTCTGACCCTTGACCTCTGACCCAGAGTGGATGGAAGAAAGGCTGACCTCCCGTGCTGGACAGGATGGCAGCAGAGCAGCCGCTTGAGTGGAGGATGGGCATGGAGTCTGTGTTGCTAAGCTGCAGCGCGTCACCCTTCTTCACACTGTAGTGGCCTGTTGCTATGGTGAACTTCACCTTCTGGGGAATGCCTGCCAACAGATTGTCTGGAGGGCAAACACACACACACACACACACGTAAAAATACAAGGATTATCCGGTCCAACCACGTCAACAGGCAGTGATTGGCATCCATTGTCGGTGGCTAAAGGAGGGGACAGAGGGCCGGACAGACAGACCTGAGAGGGGCTCGATGGTGAGCTGAGGCTCCTGGGAGTAGACCTCGTACTGCACCACAGGGTAGATGTGAGACTGAACAAACTGGACTCTCCCCACGCTCCCGCACAGCTGACGCAACGTGTACGAGCCCGGCTCTCCGGTCTAGAGAGAGAAGGAGAGTGAGAAGGAGAGAAAGAGCGTGGAAGGGGAAGAGGGTGGAGAGAGAGGGGGGAAGAGAAAGAGAGAGATATTGACGCTTGAAGTCTAAATCGACAGCGTTCCACATTCTGTTCTACTGGAGAGGAGCGAACAGATTTATTTAGACAACTTGAAAATGAGCCATGAGGTGGACTTGGAATCGGGACATGACTGTTGATGACGTTGTAGGAGAGGCTGAAAAAAAACGGCACCAGTCCTACCGGGGCCGTGAAGAGAATGCTGTTGTCGCCGGGCTGCAACGTTATGTCGCGCGCCCTCAGCATCTGGGCCCCGTCGTCCACTGCGACCGCCGCCGGGAGGGCCCCAGCGGTGGGCGTGTCCAGGGAGGCTGAGCTGTCGTGGCGCCGCTGCAGCAGGTGCATGTTCTTACACATCATTCCCGTGGAGTTGAGCGAGCTGTCCGACGGGCTGCGGTCCTGCATTTCGTAAAGCTCCAGGCGGGGGGGGGGCGTGGCGCCCATACCGGACCCAGCTAGGGGGCTTCCCTGTGGGAACAGGACCACCCCGTCCCCCTGGCCTTGTGGTCCCTGGCCAGTCCTCCTCTGGGCACTGCCCGCCCGGCCTCTCGCCCCACCCTGCTCCAAGCTGAAGTGGAGGGTGGCAGCCAGCTGCTCCACCTGCACAGCCACAGGCATCAGGCAGCGTACGCGCAGCTCCAGCTGCAGGGCAGCGCCCACGTGCACCACGGCGCCAGGCGGGCTGAACTGCATCTGGCGTAGCTGGGCGAATGCCGCCATGCTCAGAGCCACAGTCTGGTCTGGGGAGACGAGAGGAGGAAGAGGGGGATGAGAGAAGGAGGAGATGGAGGGAATGACATGGTATTACTTGGCAACGTTGTGAAGTCAGAGTTATGTTGGGCTAGCCTGAGTGCCAGTCTTTCTGTTCTCTTGCAAACTCCTTATGGAAATGTCAGGCTTGACATAGGCAAAAGCACAAACAGATCTGGGGACCAGGCTAATACTGGTAAGTCTTGGGAGGAAAAACTAGCCACTATTTAAGAAGCTTTCAACTTTTCTAGCTGCCACAATGAGAACAAAGAACTGACTGTTCCTGCCATGACTCGAGTCTCGAGTACCTGGTGTGTGTGTGTGTGCGTGTCCTCACCTGAGGGTGCCGGGGGCTGGCTTGCGAAGGTAAGGATCTCCTGACAGAAGTGTTTCCTCTCCTCCTCTGTCAGGTTGGCGTCGCCCGCCAGCAGGGCACTGGTCTGCAGGTAGCTGACACAGTGGGTCAAGGAAACCTGAACTAGAAAATAGTCAAGCTACAGACACCTGGCTATTCCAATGCAATGGGAGAGTGAGAGGAGAGAGAGCCTTCAGAGAGGATTCCCAACCTAGCATGCGGATTGGACGGGGGTGAATGCAGTGCCTTAGACCACTGCGCCACTTGGGAGCCCCTAAACATGACCCTGGCTCATATAGAATGTACACCAATGAAGACATTGGCTGTGTTCGAGAGCATCTAAACCGTGATGTATTATGGGTAAATTGTGGCAAACTGACCTGACCTCAAATAAAATTGAGTAGTTATTTATGATGCCAGGTGATTTGTAGTCAGACTCGATTCGCCTTTAAAAACGGTTGCAATGTCGAACGCGCCCATTGAGACTGATTGACACTGGGTCGTAAACACTAGGCACCAAACAGAAGAACCAGACTGAAACAGGGAGGCACTACCTGAACTTGTCCAATGGCAAACACTTTTTTGTTTCCCGTTGCGAAACGTTTTGCAACAGTGTTCTATAATGAATACGACCCTGTAGTGAGTTGGTCAGTGTGTAAACTCTTGGTGCGTTTAAGACAACTGGGAAAGAGTTCCCGTGTTGGAATTCCGAGTTGGATGACCATTCAAAATGATTTTCCCCCAGTCGGAGCTAGTTTTTTTCCCCCCTGAGTTCCCAGTTGTCTTGAACGCACTGAACTTGGAAGTCGGAGATTTCCGAGTTCCCAGTTGTTTTGAACGCAGCATTTGTGGAGGATACTCTTCAGTCTGTTGCAGGAGCTTCTGACACTCGGCCATCTGCTTCCTGGTATGAGTCACCTGCAGGCGCCAACCCTCTGCCACGTAGGACCTCAGCGAGTCCTCCAGGAAGTCCTCTGCTCTCTCCGGGTCACCTTTCTTCCTACGCACACAAACCACACACACACTTAACACACTTAACACACTTAACACACTTAACACACTTAACACAGTTTTGGTTCATTTAGCATCAATCAATTAGAGCAACACTATACTCTCATTCATTAGTCATTAGAACATTTAGCTGACTGGGGCTAATCATTATTTACAGCAACATTCATCTTTATAACACTTACAATACATTTGTACTAATCTAATCTAAATGATTCCCTCACTGCATACACCATTCAGAGATAGAGAGGCTTACATGTAAAACCCAGCTAGACTCTTCCCAACGAGCCGGGCTGAGCGCATCCTTCCTATGGCTCTGTACATCTCCATAGCAGCATGAGACAGCTCCTGAAAAGAGAGAGGGAGGGAGGGAGAGAGGAAGGGTAAGAGAGCAGGAGGGGGAGAGAGGGGGAGAGAGAGAGAGAGGGAGGGGGAGAGGATCATCAGAGAACAAAAACAGTATTCATTAAATAAGAATGTTTTAGCTCTGTGATGGCTTTCTGCCCCAGTTCCTACAGAGAGTGGGCCTGGAGGGCAATGGAGCCCAATGAACTAGATAGCAAGACTATAAACAGAGGCACTCTGTCTACACACACACACACACACACACACACACACACACACACACACACACACACACACACACACACACACACACACATTATAAAGTAGAATCAAGGCTCTTATCAAGGCCTAGTGTAACTGGCAACACCATTATCCACTAATTCGACATGGCACTTACCAGATAGTGTTTTTCAAACGCCTCCACAGACGATAAGGCCTCATTGAGTTTCTTGTAAGGGCTCTGCAGGCTGTTGGCTGTAAGAGAGAAAAACAGGAGAGACACTTAGACTTTCTCTAAAGACCATTCCAGCTTTTTCCATAGAGCAAAGAACCTCCCAGGCCTCACAATGATGCGTTTGTGTTGACAGTAAAAGTAAAGCCACTTCAACCGCAAACAGAGTCATCTGCACGGCAGAGATGGTATACATTATCACAGCACAACCATTATCAAAAAAAACTCCATCCAACATTATCCATTCTAATGCAACGCTCAGGTCCTACTACCTTATAACCAAGGGCCTACGGTGAGCGAACTGGGTCGAGCCGTGTCTCCAGAACGCCTGTGTTAGCCAGCTGAGCTAAAGCCTAGGGTATTAGTGTGTGTGTGTGTGTGTGTAATACCAGTCTCTGGTCTCTCTTCCCCCAGGCCAGCCAGAAGGTCCACGGTGCGGTTTAGGTCCTCGGAGGTGGGGCCCTTCTCGGCCACCAGGCCACACAGGTAGCCCAGAGACTTTAGCTGGGAACACAACAACACACGCGTCACAGCATACATAGGGCCACAGTGAGTCTTCTATGATAATCACCAGAAAGCATGTTATCTTGACCAGGTGAAACTCCTCGGGCCAGTTCCGCGGACACAGATTAAGCCTAGTCTTGGACTAAGAAGCACTTTCAACGATGATTCTCCATTGAGCATGCTTTTGGGAAAACAGGCCCCTTGAGACTTCAGAACGGTGTAGGTCCCCAGGGCAGGGGCTAACACAGTGTACCAGCAGTGATGTGTGTTAGGTCAGAGGTGCAGTAGGTACAGTGTGTAGGTATGGTACCTTCTCGGTGGCGTAGGTCCACAGGCCAACAGTGTGGGAGCAGTTGGCATCTAGCTGGGCGCGGTCACAGCAGCCCTCGATCCTGTGCAGGACTTCCAGACAGCTGAGGAACACCCAGCAGTCCAATGCCCCCTGGACCACAGACACCTACACACACACACACAATGAGGATCTCTCGGCACATGTAACAAATAACATTTGATTTGAGATTTACATTTTATATACTTTTTTGAATCCACAAATCAAATTTGAAAACTTCTTCAAACATAAGAAATGTCACACCTTGGACACAATGGACACCAGAAGCACCTTCTCCATCAAAGCCAATATATCCCACCAAAATGTACCAATTGAGAAAGGCAACAGAGTTATACAATGGTAGGGGGAAACACTGGAGTGTGAGTGTTTGAATCAGAGTGTTTGAGGGGAATCCGTTTGAGTAAGATGAGGTGCACTGCATAATAGTTCATCTTTATCATAACTAGCAATTTGGGATCGAAGGTGATTCGTATGTCAGCGGTTCGGCCCAGTCCGACTGCAATACAGGGAATCTCAAAAACACACTATACCTCGAGCAGGCGCAGCTCCTGGACACAATTGTGCAGCAGCTCCAGGGCTCGCTGGGTGACCTCCCAGGGCCTCTGGAGGAAGATGAGCAGGGTGCACTGGCGGGAGAACAGGTAGCTGCGCAGGTCCAGCAGGCTTGCCTCGCTGCGCTGGATCAGCTCGCGCTTCTCCATGTCGATGGGCCGCCGCAGGAGCAGCCCGTTCCAGCGCTTCACCGGGGCACAGAACGAGCCCAGCCAGTTGGCCCCGTCTAACAGACACAAATGTAGACCCAGACAGACAGACGTAGACCCAGACAGACAGACGCAGACCCAGACAGACAGACGCAGACCCAGACAGACAGACGCAGACCCAGACAGACAGACGCAGACCCAGACAGACAGACGCAGACCCAGACAGACAGACGCAGACCCAACAGACAGACGCAGACCCAGACAGACCCAACAGACAGACGCAGACCCAGACAGACGCAGACCCAGACAGACGCAGACCCAGACAGACAGACGCAGACCCAGACAGACGCAGACCCAGACAGACAGACAGACGCAGACCCAGACAGACAGACAGACGCAGACCCAACAGACAGACAGACGCAGACCCAACAGACAGACAGACGCAGACCCAACAGACAGACAGACGCAGACCCAACAGACAGACAGACGCAGACCCAACAGACAGACAGACGCAGACCCAACAGACAGACAGACGCAGACCCAACAGACAGACAGACGCAGACCCAACAGACAGACAGACGCAGACCCAACAGACAGACAGACGCAGACCCAACAGACAGACAGACGCAGACCCAACAGACAGACAGACGCAGACCCAACAGACAGACAGACGCAGACCCAACAGACAGACAGACGCAGACCCAACAGACAGACGCAGACCCAGACAGACAGACCCAGACAGACAGACGCAGACAGACCCAGACAGACAGACGCAGACAGACCCAGACAGACAGACGCAGACAGACCCAGACAGACCCAGACAGACAGACGCAGACAGACCCAGACAGACAGACGCAGACAGACCCAGACAGACAGACCCAACAGACAGACGCAGACCCAACAGACAGACGCAGACCCGACAGACGCAGACCCAACAGACAGACGCAGACCCAACAGACAGACCCAACAGACAGACGCAGACCCAACAGACGCAGACCCAACAGACAGACGCAGACCCAACAGACGCAGACCCAACAGACAGACGCAGACCCAACAGATAGACCCAACAGACAGACGCAGACCCAGCCAGACAGACCCAACAGACAGACGCAGACCCAGCCAGACAGAACCAACAGACAGACGCAGACCCAGCCAGACAGACCCAACAGACAGACGCAGACCCAACAGACAGACCCAACAGACAGACGCAGACCCAACAGACAGACCCAACAGACAGACGCAGACCCAACAGACAGACCCAACAGACAGACGCAGACCCAACAGACAGACGCAGACCCAACAGACAGACGCAGACCCAACAGACAGACGCAGACCCAACAGACAGACGCAGACCCAACAGACAGACCCAACAGACAGACGCAGACCCAACAGACAGACCCAACAGACAGACGCAGACCCAACAGACCAGACCCAACAGACCAGACCCAACAGACCAGACGCAGACCCAACAGACCAGACCCAACAGACCAGACGCAGACCCAGCCAGACAGACAAAGACAACATAGAAAAAGACATGGACAAAATAATAAGATATTGCCATAGTAGTACAGAACATATACACACATACAGGCCTATATTAAAGGAAGGCAGGGCTCTACGCTCATCTTTTTTACAAGGAGCACGTACGCACCTAAGTTGAAGAACGTAGGCGTAACACAAATACAATCTGAAGCACAATGGTGCTCCTAAATTAAAATTCCAGGTCACACAGCAGAATATTTAGCCGCACGTGCAAAAGTTAAATGGTCGGACTGTAGAGCCATGGTAGGGTTAGTAAACAATGCCACTGTACCTCCAGCCCCAAAGTTGAGGACATACTGAGTGAAGAGAGCGTCCAGCTCGTCATACTGGACCAGGGCATCCTCAAACTGCTGCAGCATCTCAAACACAAAGGCCAACTCCTCCTGCACAACATACACACCCCTTGTTTAAATGGGTTACAGCTGCTTCCCCTGTGTATGTGTATGTGACCAATAACATTTGATTTGACTTGAGATTAGAAAACACCGGCCACTTAAGGAATGAAACACTAGTCACTTGAATAATGTTTCTGTATCTTGCTCTACTCATCTCATATGTCTAACTGTACGCTATACTATTCTCGGTATCGTAGTCACCTAATCGTGGTTACATACTGCATCACCAATCTCTTAAGTGTATATGGTTTACTTTAAAGCTTACTATTCCACTGGATCTTAGTCCAGTGCCGCCCTGACATATGTATATATTCTCAATCCTTTCTTACTTAGATTTGTGTGCGTTATATGTCGTGAAACTGTTAGACATCATTGTTAGATAGTACTGCACTGTCGGAGCGAGAAGCACAAGCATTTCGCTACACTCGCAATGACATCTGCTAACCACGTGTATGTGACCGATAACATTTTGATTTGATTTGATTTGTAGTAGAGCATGGGTGATTGACACGCGGTGGGAGTGACCCACCTGCACCATGAAGTAGTCGCAGAAGCTCCAGCCGGGCTCAGTGCGTTTCTCGCGGAGCGTGCGCATGTCATCCTCGAAGCGGCCCAGGTTCTTGGTGAAGGACATGAGCAGCAGGGTGCGCAGCTTGCTCAGGAAGGAGCTCCACGACTCCTGGGACCGAGACGACTCCTTCAGAGGGTCCGACAGAACCACACACCTGAAACATGGGGAGTGGAGAGAGAGAGAGAGAGAGAGAAAAAAAAGGTTCTGAGGTGAAATTCCCCAAGTCTCCTGCTGGAGAGTGACGCTCCTGCAGGCTTTTGCTCCTCGTCAGGTCCTTGACAAGATTAATATGGTGTGTTAAGACAACAGGATTGGATCAAAAGTCTGCACGCCCAGTAGATGTCCAGGAGGAGGGTCCCTTGTTAAGACAAAATAGCTCCAATTGTTTTATAATAACGAGAGATACGATTGGGGATGTTGCCGACCTGTCGCTCTGCTTGTTGCAGAAGTCGTTGCGGATCTTGTCCAGGATGGAGGTGCGCGGCAGGATGTTGGTCTTGTTCTTCTTCTTGGCTTCGCTCTCCACCACCACGATGAGCCAGTCCACCGAGCCGTGCAGCCGCAGGGTGCTCTGCCACCGCAGCATGTCGTCTTTCACCGACGCCTTGTACACCTCTGTGTCCTGAGAGAGACACACACACACACACTGAGTAAACGAAACATGCCATTCAGAGGGTGAATGGGCAAGACAAAATATTTAAGGGCCTTTGAACAGGGTTATGGTAGTAGGTGCCAGGCGCACCAGGTTTGTGTCAAGAACTGCAACGCTGCTGGGTTTTTCACCCAACAATTTCAAGAATGGTCCACCACCCAAAGGACATCCAGCCAACTTGGCACAACTGTGGGAAGCGTTGGAGTCAACATGGTCCAACGCGCTTTCGACACCTTGTAGAGTCCATGCTAGGGCTGCACATTTCGGTCAATTAAGCTGCCGACCAACTGACCCTCATTAACCGGTCAGCAAACGGTTACATCTTTCCCCCCAAACAGTAAAATGACGTGACCAACAGAAAATCCTATCAGAGATCTGTATATAAGGATAACATGCTTATGTAAGGCGGGAACGCAGGCCACAAACTCAGGCCCAAAACAACTCCTGTCATGAAGCAGCTAATGAAACGTCATTTTCAATGAACATAGAAAGAGGGGAAATCTAATGGCAACTACTATGATGGGTTGATAATATGACTTGGATTGTGCCTTTGGCGTCTGGACAACGAAAGAAAGCTGATATGAAAACCAATAGAACAGGAGAGAAATGCTGGTTAACCTTTATAAAATGATTGCCTCCACGTTTCTATGGAGATTAAACTGCCTCACGCTCACATTGCAAAGTGGTGGGTGACGCACTGATAGTCAATGGTAGGCAGGCTATAGTCTATGCAACCGAATGGAAGGCGCACTTTACCTGTTCAGATTAAGGTATAAAAATAGCATTAATACACCCATATGAGACGAACACACACACACACACACACACAACTCCAATAGCCGTGTGTTTCTTGTGAATCATAAAACAGTGTTGAACGTTATGATACCAACAACAACGCCGGTCAGTCCAGTATGTTCCTACTACATCAAATAGTGACTGGCTGACTACTCACACAACAGTCCGTCCAGTATATGTGCAGGAAGGGGAAGGTGAGCAGGGCTCTGTTTCCGTCCTTGGGAAGCAGCTCCTCTTTGAACTGAACAAAGTTGGCCTCGAGGTGAATCATCTTTGGTGCGCGTCCGTAGGACCTTCAGACGAGGAGACATTGGCATTGAAAACAAAGGAACTTAAAACAAAGTCAGCCACACACACTCAAATACGTACACGCACACACATCCACAACGTTGCACAAACCACACAGTTACGCATGTGTGTGCGCACACACACATCTGATAGCGAAGGGCAAACATCCCAATATCTCACCTCCTCCACTCCATGGGCTCCCTGGGTAACTGCTGTGCAAGAGAGGTGTAGAGGGAAGTGAACAGGCTCTGGTCGCCAGCACCTATGTGTCCGGGTTGAGAGAGAGTAGTGAAGAAGAGAGAGAGAGAGATAAAGGGAGAGTGCAGACAGGCAAAATAGTTCAACCACTCTGCTCTTCCAACCAGCATCTTATTCCATTTTCAGGGATCAATGAGATCGGTGACTCATTTGTTTCGTTCCATTTTATTAGCTAGCTAGCTATGTCTCACTGCACACCTTAGGCGACATCACCCAGAGCAACAGTCTGAGTTTGCAACAGAGGCAACATAACAGCACTATTTGTGTTTCGAGATCATCATAGCGAACTACACTAGCTAGCTAGAGATGTTATTGAAAGATTGTCCTGTCAGCCTCTTGTCTAACACTTGTCATCGATACATTGACAGTCCTCTACTCAAACTTGAACAGTCTTGAAGTTCACCCAGGACTAGTTTGATTAGTAACGTTAGCTTTAAATGTAAATGTAAAAGATGACAGCGAGGGAATGGCGAAATGCTTCATGAGGAATAGACTATTTTGTTGGCTAGTTAGGTACTAACTGTAGCCTAGCAAGCTATGTCTTTATAATTGCCAATGTAGGACTACTGCACTTCTGAAACTATCTTTAAAAACAGAATAAAGCACATGCCGGTTAGACAAAATAGATTATCTGCAGCGGCCACTGCATTGGCTGAGGTGTCACTCAGATTCACACAGCACAGCAACAAGAGGTATAGCTGGCTAGCCAAGCAAGCTAACGTCGCTAGCTAGCTACCGTTAACGAGACAACTCAAAGGTTAACTAACATGTTACAATCGGCTTGTTTTCCATAGTGTATATTATTGGCTTTTCTTCATGGGCCTCCATGGATTCCGAGAGTCAACATTAGTCATCCATTTGATGTGTTGTAATCAGAGCTGTACATTTCTGCTTGTATCGAATTAGGGCCTTTTTCCTAATCATTTCCGGTATGTCCCTGACACGATGACGACTTCCGGCACAAAGTCAACGAGTTCCCAGTTGTCTTACAGTTTTTTTCGGAATGCTTAAACACTAACAGTGATTCTTGAAGCACTATCTCTGAAACCATTAACACTTAGCCAATGCATTTACCAAGTGTGCCAAACTGAATTCACGTTCTCTGCTTTACACTCAAAGTGTAATTTAATAAACTGTAAACATTGGTCTCTACATTGCTACAATATTTCACCAATTGCCTTTCCACATTAACACGCGGAAACACTTTTAGATAATGAGTTCACTTACAAATCAGAGCTTGAGCACTTTAAATAGGCCACAGGTAAACATTTGGTTTGGATAACAATGGAGGCCAATATTGGACAGAGAGTAAGAGGGGTGAGAACTAGACGAGGACGAGGAGGTGAAGAAGTAAGAGGTGAAGTAGGAGGGGGAGAAGGATACCTGTATGTATGTGTGTTTACTACATGTATTACCAAACTTTATTGCAAACTGCTATGCCCTGCACACAGAAAAAGAAAAAGCTACAAGTGTTTTTCATTTATACTATCAGTGGTAGTTGGTGCTTCATGTGCTTATTCAAATTATGGTTTGTGTGTACTGTATTAAAGATATGTTTTGGTGTAAGGTTTTGTGGTTAGTGTGTAGAGTTTTGCAAAAATAACGGTTGTGCGGCTGGATGAAAGTACTGCCAAATTCTCTGAAACGACAATGGAGGTAGCCTATGGTAGATACATGAACATTCAATTATCTGGCAACAGCTCTGGTGGACATTCCTGCAGTCAGCATGCCAATTGCATGCTCCCTCAACTTGAGACATCTGTGGCATTGTGTTGTGTGACAAAACTGCAAATTTTAGAGTGGCCCTTTACTGTCCCCAGCACAAGATGCACCTATGTATTGATCATACTGTTTAATCAGCTTCTTGATATTCCACACCTGTCAGGTGGATGAATTATCTTGACAAAGGTGAAATGCTTACTTACAGGGATGTAAACAAATTTGTGTACCAAATCTGAGAGAAATACGCTTTTTGTGCATATGAAACATTTTTGGGATCTTTAATTTCAGCTCATGAAGCATGGGACTAACACTTTACATGTTGTGTTTATATATTTTTTCATTTGGGGCCTTCCGACGAGTCTTGTGAGGCCTGTGGGTGTCCTAGAGCAAAGGAACCGACGTGTACGTGTTCGTGAGAGTTTCACCTTTCCACAGAGTAGCCCCAACTGTTCGGACGTTATAGACAGAAGTTGGCAGATCCAAACCGTTCGGATGAAACAGACGAGTTTGTGAGAAGATAGATTTTCGGGATGTCTCATGGTCTGACAAGCACCGCTCTAGCTTTGTCACCTTTTATCACAGATGCAGAAGTGCGACATAGGCGGATGTGGTGGATTGAGATGCATCCAATGCAAAACAGATACCTCTAGCTTAAACTGACTGATTTTTATGGGGACTTTTTTAGTATGCTAATTCGATTTCAGCGGGGGTGTGGACATCGACCCAAGGGGGTTTAAATATTTTGTCTTGCCCATTCACCTTCTGAATGGCACACATACGCAATCCATGTCTAAATTGTCTCAAGGCTTAACCCTTCTTTAACCTGTCTCCTCCCCTTCATCTACACTGATTTGAAGTGGATTTAAAAAAGTGACATCAATATGGGATCATTGCTTTCACCTGGATTCACCTGATCAGTCTGTCATGGAAAGATGTTTTGTATACTCAGTGTCTATTCTTCAATGTTGATAGATGTGTCCTGGTTGGATGAATCTTTGAACATATTAATTTAAACATTTTAGTCATTTCGCAGACACTCTTATCCAGAACGACTTACAATTTGTGCATTCATCTTAAGATAGCTAGATGAGACAACAACACATCACAATCGTACCAAGGCGGACATTTCCGAGTTTCCTAGTTCCGACTAGCACATGAACGTGGCATAATTCATAATGCTAAAAAGCTACTCACAACTTCCTGTCTATTTAAAATGTTATTTGTCATTATTATTTTACTCATTGCCAATTGCTCACACAATGTCTGCAATACTGAACAATTATGTGGTTGCAAATTGAACTGAGCGTTCAGAGCAGTGACATTTGCCGTGCTATCGGAGTTATCGGAAGTTCCTAGTTCAGACTGGGAAGTTTCACTTGATTGACCCTCCAAGTCAGAATTACAAGTTGGAAACTACTGTATACTGGATAGGTATTTTAAGTATCATCTCTAACCACATCATATGTTATAGCAATTTGTCAGTCGATGACACAGTCTGTGACGTGGCACTCAACCATTGGTTGCTGCATCGCCTTGTCTTACTGTAGCTATGGAACGCTCCATTTCTCTGAAAGAGCCCTTTAACGTCACGTCGGAAACTCTAACATTTCTGACTTGCTTACTCGTTTTCCCACTTAGGAAGTATCAGAATCAACAAATACAACGTCTATGCAAATAACTTGGAGTTAATTAATAAAGTATAAATAACCCACACTTTAAAAAAATGAATGATTTAGTAAATGGTTTAAGAGGACCTATATTAAACCTCATGAATGGTGTAATGGCTGATAAATTATGAATAAACTATTGAATAATCCATTCTAATTGCTTTATTGTGTGGAGCGATTATAAAGTGCTACCATTGGGTCTTTTGTTCATAATTTTTTGGTTAAATTATTACCGAGTTGTACTTGCAATTCAGCTTGTTCCTACAACTTGTTTTGGTGACGAACAGTAAAAACCATTCTCTCTAACGCGTCTGTGGAGAAGCATCTCGCTCCTTTTGAGGAAAAGTGTGTCTTGAAGCTGGCAGCTCTTCTTGATCCTCACTTCAAGGTCTTGTGGTGCCCAGAGCAGGTAGGCTACCAGCAGTAACTGACCTCTTTCAGCAGGATTGTGCCAACCTTGCTCCACAACCTCCCCAGCCTGCCACTGAACAGGAACCACCTGCAAAGAGAAACAAGTTGTTTGCCTTTGCTTTTACCCCTCAACCTTCTGTTGCCCAGACAGAGGTATCAAACTACCTCTCTGCTCCTTGCCTGCTGGAAAAGTCAGACCCCCTTGTTTTCTGGAAGGACAACTCCTCCCATTACCTGAACCTATCAACGTTGACTGCAATGTATCTCTGTCTCTGCATCCTCAGCCCCAGTAGAACGGGTCTTCAGCATCGCTGGTAGAACGTTCAGGCCTGACCGTTGCTCAATTAGTGACAAAACATTTGCGATGGATGTTTATCAAATGCAATCACCATCTTAAATGATTAAAACCATAGGATATGACCATGATGTAAAGAAATTCTGAAAAATAAATATTCAACAATAAAACAAAATTTGTATTGCTTTCAATTATTTTGATTGATAATTGTTTAGAATGTACATTTTTCTCTTCTTAAATCATTACGTTTTTAATTCTAGGCTATATATTAAGATTCATAACTGAAAGCCCTCCAAACCATGTGCTAACGATCCTATATATTTTCAAATATTATTTATCTTTCTGAGAGTTATTCAAAATACTTTCAAATATTTGTTTTGTTTTGACCTGTATTTGAATATCAAAGGAAATAGTTGTCAATAGTTTGTATAACGTTTGAAGGGAAGACCCAGGCACAGGCAACGTCGGAATAACATTGTTTATTATACCAACAGGGGTAGGCAAAAGACCGGTCAGGGGCAGGCAGAGTTCAGTAATCCAGAGTAGTGGGGCAAAGGTACAAGATGGCAGGCAGGCTCCGGGTCAGGGCAGGTAGGAATGGTCAACACCGGGAAGACAGGAACTATAAAAGACTGGAGCAAAGGGGAAAACCGCTGGTATGCTTGACAAGCAAAACGAACTGGCAACAACCAAACACAGAACACAGGTTAAAGTACCCAGGGGGTAATGAGGAAGACGGGCGACACCTAGGGGGGTGGAGACAAGCACACAGACAGGTGAAACAAGTTGCCATTAGTTGATTCTCTAAATTGTCATTTTGAAATAAACTACAAAGTACTATTATTTTCTGCCAGGTCTGCTGTGTTTGATGGACTCCAAAGCAATCATACTCCATGGTAATTTAAAGCCTGCTACTACTATCACTTTCTGGCAGTGGTGTAAAGTACTTAAGTACAAATACTTTCTTTAATTTACTATTAATAATTCTGACAACTTTTACTTCACTTTTTACTCCATAGATTTTCCCTGACACCCAAAAGTACTCGTTACATTTTTAATGCTTAGCAGGACAGGAAAGGGTCCAATTCACACTTATCAAGAGAACATCCCTGGTCTTCCCTAATTCCTCTGATCTGGCAGACTCAATAAACATTATGTCTGAGTGTTGGAGTGTGTCCCTTGCTATCAATTAAAAAAAAAGATAATATATACACACAATTAAAATAATTGTACTTTAACTTTTTATACTTTACATTTACTTTTGATATCTAAAACAAAATACTTTAAGACTTTTACACAAGTAATATTTTACTAGGTGACTTTCACTTGAGTAAATTTTTATTAAGGTATCTTTACTTTTACTCTGGTATGACAATTGGATACATTTTTCACCACTGCTTGCTGGTGCTGTAGTTATGAGACAGTGAGCAAGACTGCGTTGAACTCAGAACTTATCATCAGTTATTATTTGGGGGGATATATTTGATAGATTCGGAGGAAGGGTTACTATTTTATTACACATGAATGATTTGGCCTGATTTCCCCCCAGGTCTGTCCATGAGCGAGGGTAATAAAAGTTTACTTAATAGACAGACTGGTTAAATGAACAGGTAAGTGAATATTTTGCATGGTTAAATTAGCTGTACAGGTAAATATACAGTTATATTTACAGGTAAGTGAATACTTGCATGGTTACATAAACTGTACAGGTAAATGACAGGAAGAGATACTTAAATAGCTAAATGTGTGTATCATATAATTTGGGGTAATAATAGTAATTCCCTTAAAATACAGTCCTTAGCGCGCAGGGTTTAATTACAGATAACTGCACTTATTGCACATTCGATATACTAAAAGCAATGATAAAATATGCAGCTGACAGGATACTAATATGTATTCCTGAGTGAATGACTACGTAAGTTAAGTCCAAGAATCACTTGCAATATTGCACGTGATATGATATAACAACTGTACATGAGTATGTATATACAGACCTGAATGAATAAATAAGTCCTGAGTGAATGAGTGATTACGGACCAGAGTTACTCACGGATGGATGCATAATTGTTAAACTAGGTCCTAGCACCCCAACAGTTCCAGATCTATGTTGCCGATGGCACGGCACCCCGGTGAGGCATTATATAGTCTAATAGCCGCCGGCAGGAAGGACCTCCTGTAGCGCTCTCTGGCAACCCGTGGTGGGATCAGTCTGTGACTGAAGGTGCTCCTCTGTGTCATAACCATAGCATGCAGAGGGTGGGTGACGTTGTAAATGATGGCCAGCAGTTTGGCCAGGATCCGTCTCTCCGCCACCTCCTCCAGAGTGTCAAGGTTCATCCCCAGGACAGAGCTAGCCTTCCTGATCTCAGTAAAGACACTTTCCTACACACTATCCGTCATACATTTTTATGTTTCTGTAGATAATTCTTAAGGCATGTGCTTCAACAATGAAGAAAGGTTTTCTTTTAGTTTGAAGAGAGTCAATGTTCTTGTCAAAGGTAATATTCTTCAATATTGGGTCCAGACTGAGGGTTGGTTTTGGACAACCACTGAAAGACATTGGACCCCGAAACATCCCCTCACAGACTGACAATGAATGACCTGATCAAGATGTTTCTATCATGTGTACATTCCCCATTTGTAAATAGAAAGATTTGACTCTACTTATTGAATAAATTCAATACATTTTTTCATGAGCGTATGACCCCATACCTGGTGCATTAAGATGAAACCTAAGACCCATTCAACGCTAATCTCTGCCATCTAGTGGTCTGTTTTCAGAACCAACATTACTAGCGGAAAAACTATTCACAGATGATTTCAGATGAACAATGACACATCACATTGAGCAGTCACTATACTTTATTTTAGGGGGAATAGCATACCATTTCTCTATACAATATTTAACATCCACTTCCAACCAGGCATCTGAAAACGTTTGTTAAATAACCTGCAAAGCATAAAAATTAGAAGTCATTTGTGCCAAGTCGCACTATTTGACTATCTGCAAATACTGAACTGAAGCTAACCTAGGTTTAGCTTCAGGGTTGTTTTGAGAGGAAGTGTGTTACAGAAAATACTGTCTGCTGGTCACATAACATTCTTGCAAAACCGCTGGAATATTGTAGCAATGGTATCTCAATGCTGTAGTGTAACGTCTGGGGTCTGAGCTAAAACAAGGACAGTTTTCACACTACTGAGCTGACCCCGAACCATACTTTGCTGGCTCTGATATTTTCTGATCACATTGTCATTTTCAGCTTTCTTCCAGCAACTATTGTGGACGCTTAACCAGGCCACCCCCAGTACAACTCGGTTCGGCTTAGTTTGGCTCACCTCAGGAGTGCGAAAATGGTATAACTTGATTCAGAGTTCCATTTGAGGGAATTTTCATCAGAGCACCTTAGAAAGAAATGAGTCTCATCTGGGGAAGGAAGAGTGACCGTTGCGGGCCATTTGGGCCATAAATTAATACAATGTAAAAATAGATATACAAAATAAACAAGTACAATCTTATTATGGAATAATTAATTTATCAGGGATTTTTCTGCTTCTTTGTGATATATTCTAAAAACAATGGAAACAATCTCATGCTAATATCCATCATCTACAACCTAAAAACAACATGTATATTTACATAATGTGCATTTCAATATCCCAGTCAATCTGACGTCAACATTTTATTGGGGCTTTTCTGAAGTTTATCTGAAAGAAATCAACTCTCACAAGAAGACCAAGTTCTGATCAACTAAGAAGATTGTAGTGTGGTTTTGGGGCTTAAAACGTTTGTACAGTGAAATCAGCCCTGTAGAAATATAATCAGGTACACAAAATTATACCCTCAAAATACCAGAAATCATCAGAGGATCACATCAGGGCTACATATTTCTTTTTTCTTCTTCTCAGAAGCACATACAACAATCAGAATAACGCAGTAGTACTGTAATGATTGTATATGTGACTGTTGGTTCACCGCTAACTGCTTGGAAACTGCTGCCCTTTTCCACTGTTCCTCGGACGCCCTTTGCTTTGCTAGTTGCTATTGCTGAGTTCTAGAGGGTTCCGGTGTGTAGGGAAGGAGGGAGAAGGGGGATTCACAGTACTACGGCTTTCTCAATTCATCTCTCCTTGAATCTTCACATCCTTTCTCCTCAACTCCTCCACAACCATGTTAGGCAGAGGAAGTAGGATTTGAGGAATCAAGGAAAGACGAATTGAGATAGAGCCTACGACCACTGGCCAACTGCAGCCTTCACCCCCAAGAGTACAGACACAATCTAGTGATGCAGTTGGACGTTACCTAAGTCCCATCCACTCATTCAGAAAGAGGTGAAGTAATTGTAGTGTTATTGTTGGACTTGGCACCTGCTCTCTGTCTAAACCTCAAACGCTCAGGTCTGCTCTGCGAATAATTAAAACGTCAATAGACAAGATGAACTGTTTAAACAAAAATGCTACAGTTGTGTGAATGTCGCCCCTGCAGCAGTGCAAGTATGTACGCACTTGCACCATTCTGCACTGGTTGCATATACTGTAGTAATTACTGAAAAGCATAGTATTGAATCCCTGAACGTTGTTGATGTTGCTGTTGCTGTTGAAGTTCCAGTTAGAACACTGACTAGATGAACGCATCACCATCAGTGTCAATGTCACCCAGAAGACAAATCTGAGCTCGTACAAAAAGCTATTAATGGAATATAGAAAACATTCACAAATCAAATTCTGGAAGGACGACGAGAGACATCCATGTTTTGCCCAGGGTGGCTCTACAGTAGTAACGTTGTCACATCGATTACAGGCTGACAGAGTTGAGATGATAGAGATGCTAGAAATGGTTGAGATGGCACCAGGAAGAAAGTCAGTATGAAAGGTCACTCGCGTCTCAAATCAGTAGGGTAGTAGATAGGGCCTTGAGAGACAGAAGGGTAGTAGATAGGGCCTTGAGAGACATAAGGGTAGTAGATAGGGCCTTGAGAGACAGAAGGGTAGTAGATAGGGACTTGAGAGACAGAAGGGTAGTAGATAGGGCCTTGAGAGACAGAAGGGTAGTAGATAGGGACTTGAGAGACAGAAGGGTAGTAGATAGGGCCTTGAGAGACAGAAGGGTAGTAGATAGGGCCTTGAGAGACAGAAGGGTAGTAGATAGGGCCTTGAGAGACAGAAGGGTAGTAGATAGGGCCTTGAGAGACAGAAGGGTAGTAGATAGGGCCTTGAGAGACAGAAGGGTAGTAGATAGGGCCTTGAGAGACAGAAGGGTAGTAGATAGGGACTTGAGAGACAGAAGGGTAGTAGATAGGGACTTGAGAGACAGAAGGGTAGTAGCTAGGGACTTGAGAGACAGATGTAATAAGGGTAGTAGCTATGGACAGGGAGAGACAGAAGGGTGGTAGGTATGGACAGGATGAGACAGAAGGGTAGTTACGGTCAGGACGAGACAGAAGGGTAGTAGGTACGGTCAGGATGAGACAGAAGGGTAGTAGGTACGGTCAGGATGAGACAGAAGGGTAGTAGCTACGGTCAGGGTCAGACAGAAGGGTAGTAGCTACGGTCAGGGTCAGACAGAAGGGTAGTAGCTACGGTCAGGGTGAGACAGAAGGGTAGTAGCTACGGTCAGGGTCAGACAGAAGGGTAGTAGCAAGGGACTCGAGAAGTAGCTAGGGACTGGATATACAGAAGAGTAGCTTCCTGAGCTTATTTAAAAAGAAGCCCAAAGGAAAACCAAAAAGGCATCATTAAATACTCGGTTGACACAGCAAACCAAAATAAGAAAGAAGTGCTTTTTAAAATCATTTTCAATGAAATACCCTTAAATGTAGGATTAAAATGTTTTCATTAAAAACAAATTAAAACAGCAAGGAAGGACAAAATAATGGACCAAAATAATCTTGCAAAGAAGAAAAACAAAGAAGGTGGAAACGCGTGCGTAGATGTATGGTCATACATCTCTTGGCGGACTAGTTTTAAAAACTGTGGTGATAATTATTATACTTTCACCTGCCACAGCTGTACAGTTCAATAATACCAATGTAATGATGTCATCTGAATAGTTTACAGAGAGAGTGTTGTAGTCATAGAAATACAACGAATAGAACTGGAATCAACAGTAGTTCTATTTATATGGTTGTAGTGTTGTAATGAAGATGGAACTGAGGTATACCTTGTTGACTTGAGGGAGGTCTATGGTTTTGCTTTCGAAGTAGTAATGCTTGGAAATGGACGCCCCCCCCCCAAAAAAAATAAACCGTGATTACCATTGTTTTGATATTATGTACAGCAGCAGCACACGTGACATTCAGAAGCTGTTTCTTCTATAAGAATACATTACAACTGTCATTATCATTATCATATAAACGCAGAAAGAAAACAGAAAATGCATTTTGAAAACAAGATGCCATTTTTTTTTTTCACTGAGCTGTGAGAGTTATTCTTGGAGAGTCCATCCTCTTCTTCTTCTTTTTCTTAGAAAATAGAACAGAAGTCTGTTAGGAGGTTCTAGTGTTTTCTTCGTATATATATATATATATATATATAAAAAAGAAAATATCCCTTTTGGCCAGCCCACAGGGTTTATTACAACCTAGTGTTTTGAAGGATCCCGTTTTTCCCAGCTCAAAGAGGCCGCAGTGTTGATATTTTGAAGGATTCTGTTTTACAGTTTGAGGCCCGCTATTGGAGTCCAACTGAGTCCAACACATCATGATACTATGTAGTGGGTAGAAACCAAACCAGTGTGGGTGGGCACCAGCCAGGTATTTCCTGAATGACAGTAGTGTAGTGCCCAGCACTAAAACACATCACGCCATGCCAGCACACCCACCTGAGAGGGTCAGGGGTCAGAGTTTAACCCGGGATCATCCAGAGTTCATGATCCTGAAGGACCACTCTGATTGAACAATGTATACCTGAAAACATCCAATCAAAATCGCTCCATGTCCACCACCTGACACGTCCAGTCAATGTCCGTCCATTCATAGGCTGGACTCTTTGGGCGGGAAGTCTACGTTGGTCACCATGGTGACGACGGTGACTATCTCCTCGGGGGTGATGATGTTGGTCTGGCGTTGCATCTGGCTGGTGCGTTCCTCCACGCAGCCCGCCGAGAGGCGCGCCTCGGCCTCATGATCCCAGCACTCCTCGATGGTCTCACACAGCATCACCAGGCCCTGGGACAAGCATAAGAGTATATATATATATATATATCATCATTGACATACGTGGGAATTGAACCCATAACCTTGATGTTGCTAGCTCTATGTTGCTAGCTCTATGCTCTAACCCAGTGGTTTCCAACCTTTTTCGGTTCCTGTATTACCAACTGAATCATCATTCTATCCAGTAACACCCCCAGGCAACCCCCTATACCCCTAGTGTGTATACCCTCACCAGCGGTGTAAAGGACTTAAGTAAAAATACTTAAGTACTACTTAAGTAGTTTTTTGTGATATCTGTACTTTACTTTACTATTTATATTTTTTGCCAACTTTTACTTTTACTTCCAATACATTCTTAAAGAAAATTATCTACTTTTTACTCCATAGATTTTCCCTGACACCCAAAAGTACTCGTTACATTTTTAATGCTTAGCAGGACAGAAAAATGGTGCAATTCATGCACTTATCTAGAGAACATCCCTGGTCTTCTACTGCCTCTGATCTAAACACTAAACACACATGCTTTGTTTGTAAACGATGTCTGAGTGTTGGAGCGTGCACCTTGCTATCCGTCAATATAAAAAAAATACAAGAAAACTGTGCAGTCTGGTTTGCTTAATATAAGGAACGTAAAATTATTTATACTATTAATACTTAAGTATATTTGAGCAATTCCATTGACTTTTGATACTTAAGTATATTTCAAACCTAATACTTTTTTACTTTTACTCAAGTAGTATTTTACTGGGTGACTTTCACTTTTACTTGAGTCATTTTCTATATTTTACTCAAGTATGACAATTCAGTACTTTCTCCACCACTGGTCTTCACTCACCGCGTGTTTCTGCCAGCGCTCTCTGAGGCAGGGCCGTAGCTTCTTGTGGACCACCACCTCCTGCATGTCCTCTAGAGACGGGTGCTGGCCCACCTCCTCCTCGAAGGGCAGTGTGTACTCATCCACAGGACCTGCAACAAAACACACCCACACTGTGTGAGATAGAGAGAAACCACACACACACAGTGACTCTTTTGGGATCACATTCGGCACCGTAAGTATTCTGGTCGCTTCCGTCAGCTCTACATGGAGTCAGCAGTCGGCCTTGTCCCCGAGTCATTGATCCTTACTGAGACGCACAAGGTCAACATACCCGTTGCAAAACACACGAGGACACACACGTTTTCTTTTCTCACCGTCTGCAGCGGTGCAGCGAGCGGCCAGCTCCCACAGCACCAGTCCCATGGCGTACATGTCTATCCTCAGGAAGGAGTCTCTCTGGAAGTTGATGGCCCCCTCCAGCACCTCAGGGGCCATGTAGCGCCTCGTGCCCACCTGGAGAAGCACAACACAAGGCTACAAGGCTCAAATATGTCTCATGTCAACAACACACTGCCTTAAGGTCATAGTTCACTCCAAAATCAATGTTTGTCCGATATTTACACACCTCGTGGGATATTACACCGCTTTTGAAGTCTGAAAATGTATTTGATTTTGAAGTGAACTACAGTATCACTACATTTGCGGATAATGTATTGACTGATTCTGCTCTCTCCAAGCGTTAACATAGCATCAGAATAACCAGCATCATTATTTTACCTGGCCGTGGGTATCTCCTGCTGACTTCCCAGCTTCAAACTTCAGGGCCAGGCCGAAGTCCGCTATGCAGGCTGTCAGGTTGTTCTTCAGAAGCACGTTTTTACTCTTCATGTCCCTGTTGGAGCCAGAGAGAGCCAGAGAGAGAGAGAGAAGAAAACAGCAGACATAGGAAAAAGCAAATCGGGAGTGGGCCTCAATTATATTGATGTGATGGAATATGTTAGTTCTACCAGCCGTCAGCGCTACGGTCAATGTGTTCAAGTGTATCACACAGTACATCATACAGTATATGCCTGTGTGTCTATTCTTGCCCCTGTGTCCTATGCTGGTGACAAACCTAATTCCCCCCAATAAAGCCAACACCATCCTCCACCCACCTGTGTGCGACGGCGGGCTTGTGTCCGTCCTTCAGCCCAGGGATGTCCTCGTGGAGATAGGCCAGGCCACGGGCCAAGGTCTGGGAGATGTGGCACAGCTCGTTCCACGACACCACGTTGGCCTTCAGGTAATCAGTCAGAGAGCCCTGTGGGGGAAACACAATTAGTGTTAGTCTTTTCTCCAGTGGTTGGACAGTGTTACTACAACTACTTTCCTGCAGGAAAATGAGGACATTGGTCAATCTCTGATCCTGCTACAGCTGTGGCATGGGGGAGGTGTAAAGTTGTTGTAGTAACACTATCCAACCACTGGAGGGCAGACAACATGTAGTAGCCAGTCATTGGAAATCCGCTTCAGGGGCTGACCCTTGGCTGCTTCCAGCCTCTTGGTATATGTGAGGCAGAGGAGGCTGGTGGGAGGTGCAATAGGGGGATGGGCTTATTGGAATGGAATTGATGGACGGAGTCAAACAAGTGTTTCCATAGTGTTTGATGTGGGACCATTTATTCCCTTCCAGTCATTACAATAGTCCGTCCTCCTACAGTGCATCACACCAGCCTCCTGTGGTGTGTATGGTGTCTGGTCAGTTGTGGTTTTAAGAATAACTTGACCATAGAATTTTTTATTTTTTGGGGGGTCAAATATACATGTTTCTTGCGGTCAATTTGCAATCTACAAATGATTTGTAATTATGTTCCGGCACCCTGACCATCCGCTCAAGAAAAAAAATCATCCCGCAGCTCAATCTAGTTGATGATCTCTGAAATAAATAAATGTGCATACGTACGTTGTCGTGATAGGCTGTGATGAGCCAGAGGTCTAAGTCCATGTTGTTGCCCCTCTTCTCCACGCCGATGAAGTGGAGCAGGTTCTCGTGTTTCATCCCACTCAGGCTGTAGATCTCGTACTCGTTCTGCCACGACAGCTTGTCCTGCAGGGAGCACACCAACACACAGTATCAGGTCCGCTGTAGCTCAGGTGGTAGAGCATGGCGTTTGCAACAGAAGGATTGTGGGATAGACCACTTATATGTAAAATGTTTGCACACATTGTATAAAAGCATCTACTAAATGGCATATATTATTATACAAGTTATTTCACCTTATGTGATGTACAAATATGACATAAATCAAAAGACAATCACTTATAGTAGTAGTGTTACTCCCAAGAACAGTGCTACAGTGTTTCACTTCAGTGTGCCACAAAACATGAGAATCAAGCCAACTTTCTAAAACAGAGCTAAATCTTAACCAATCGACTGATCTATCAACATTTTTTTTTATATAAAGTCCTTTTTTATATCAACAGTGTACCTCAACATCCAACTCATACCTGAATGGGGAAGACCTTGACAGCCACATAGTCGTTGAGGAGCTGAGCCTTCCACACACAGCCGAAGCGCCCCCTGGCTTTGATCTCGATCAATTGCAATGGCTTCTGCCCCATGACGGGAGAGGGAGGGGTGTGGGGCCCCAGTGGGTCCTGTAGGAGAGGGCAGACAGGGTGACAGATAGACGGCAGGTTGGTACTGGGTAAAATGAAAACACTAATACGCTCTGTACTACCGCTGTGCCATAGGGGCTACATACTTGGGTTCAATTCCATTTCAATTCAGTCAATTGATTCAGGAAGTAATTTGAGATGCTTATTCTAATTTCCATCATTGCTTCACAGTTGAGAATAACGCAGAAAGAACAGGTGCAGGTCCTCACAGTATTCAGTCCCCACATGAGGCTGGTACAATTTTATTGTATCTAATTAGTTCCATCATTGCGCTAGAAGGAACAGTATTTTTTAACTCTAAAAGCTGTGTAATTGCCAGGCACACACTTGGGAAGACAGATCCTTATTAAAAAGAGTCCAGACTAGACAAGACATTGATGGGAACCTGATGAGATTTAACAGACATTAAAAAAAAAGGGATCATTCCATGACATGGAGAGAGCATTTTTGTATTATATATTAAAAGGTGTGTGGTCCCGTGTGGCTCAGTATAGCTTGGCGCTTGCAATGCCAAAGTTGTGGGTGCGATTCACACGGGGGACCAGTACCCCAAAAAATAAAAATACACTCACTACTTACTGTTAGTCACTCTGGATAAGAGCGTCTGATAAATGACTGAAAAGTTAGAATTTGAATGCAACGGTGATAGAGGATGGCTCCCTATTGGGGCGGCAGGTAGCCTAGTGGTTAGAGTGTTGGGTCCGTAACTGAAAGGTTGCCGGATCGAATCCCCGAGCTGACAAGGTAAAAATCTGTCGTTCTGTCCCTGAACAAGGCAGTTAACCCACTGTTCCTAGGCCGTCATTGTAAATAAGAATTTGTTCTTAACTGACTTGCCTAGTAAAATAAAATAAAAACTTGTAGTGCTCTACTGTTAACCAGGGCCCATAGGTCAAAAGTAGTGCACTATATAGGGAATACGGTCCCTTTTGCGGCTCTTACCCAGAGTCTTCTCAAAGATATCTCAAGGCCTTCACAGGGCATTAGCTCCGTCAGTCCTACTGTCTCTTCAAAGAAATGGACCGACATCCGTTTTCAATTAGATCATTCCATGTTATTATAGGTCTATTTGAAGACCAAGAGTATCTTTTACAAATCCTCCCACATAAAATGTAGAGTAAATAAGAGACAGAGGAGAAGAGAGGATTCTGGGACTTCGATGGAGCTAGCTAATAAAGAGAGGGGCCTTAGATTATTGGGATGCGTCCCAAATGGCTCCATTTTCTGAACTACTTTTGACCAAGGCCCATATGGCTCTGGTCAAAAGTAGTGCAATATAGAAGCAATAGGGTGCCATTTGGGACGCGGAATGATCTGCAGGGTTGAAAACAAGGAGGGTGTGACAGTGGCCGCTGTCAGAAGTATTTACATCTGGGTACTGTATCGCATGAAGAGCAACCTGATATGAGTGGCCTGGATGGGTCAAGCCTCTCCCTCTGTGGGGTGGTGGCTTAGGGCAGGGTAAGTCTCATATCAACAAAGTGGTAGCAAGTGTTCCAAATTGCTTGTGTGTTCCAAATATAAAATGGGTCCTCTGGATTTAAACTAATCACTTCCACGTGTGACTTTCCAGAGAGAGAGAGAAGAGAGGAGAGAAGAGAGAAGAGAGAGATGTCACCATCAATGTGGCGCCCCAAAACAGAACAATACATAGTGGCTGGTTCTATGTCCACTGGAGGGAATGCCGACCATTGACGGAGAGACGAACAAGTTAGGGGGTTCTGGGGGCTGAGGAATGGTGGGAGGGGAGGTTGGGGCAGACTCTCACCGCCATCAACAGCCAGCCAGGCAACAACTCTGACATTGGCCACGGTCTCAGTAAACACACCAGACGCCTGCCTGGCCTTTTCCTCCCCATAGTTTCAATAATTAATCAGATGCTTGAATGCTGAGTCGTAAAAAGCAGGATTGAAAACTATATTGTGTTTAATGGAGAGAGGACCCTGGGCGCTAATAAAAGGCCCTCAATAGAATTCTACCCTGTTTACGATGTTTTGAAAAAGGAGATAAAAAACAAAAACAATTGTGTTGTTTATTTATGAGTGATTTACGATCTGGTCCGTCCTTGGTGGCGGCGAGAGGGTTATGAATCTTGGTGTGTGTGTGTCCCGATTGGCACCCTATTCGCTATATATATAGTGGCCTGGTTATAAAAAAAGCAGGGCACACTGTAGGGGATAGGGTGCCATTTGGGAGGCAACCTTGGCTAGCGAAGTAGCGATACACGCGACGAGGAGGGATCGCATTGAAGGACTGTCTTGTTTCTGAAAGTGGTCAGGAACCAAGGTAAGCCTAGGTGGGGGCAATTCTATCAGATCCACTGAATGTCTAAACACCAAGGCTAGGCCTCAAATGGCACCCTATATAGTGCACTACCTTTGACTGGGGGCCCAAGAGCTCTGGTCAAAAGTAGTGCACTATTTAGGGAATAGGGTGTCAATTGGGACACAACCCTAGACCTACGTCAGTGGCAGAGAGTTCAAGTAAAAACGCTACAAAAGCTGGAGGCGCCGCATCTCTTCCAAAAGAACGGTTTTGATCTGGGCTGTGATCTGTGTACAGTGGCCAGTCAGTCACAGCGTCACCTGACCCAGGCTCCATTCACGAGGTGGTTGGGCGGCTGAATGGCGTGCATTACTTTGTCAGTACACCACACTGTACGGCAGGAAATACAAATTATATTGGACGTCATTTGCACACACCCACCCACCCTGATGTATGAGGCCTTCAAACAATCAGACATCTCAGCTACTTCAATTACAGCAATTGACTTATGACATTGAAAGCATCACATGCTGTTGGGGGTTAACAGAAGTCCTTTGTTTTGCGAAACGTTGGCTAAATGTTGACCAGTGTCACATCAAAGGCCATATTTGTATTTAAATTGGTCCAATGCCTCTTTCATCCACGTATTAGCACAAGACATGGGCTACGTTCCAAATGACACTGTATTCCCTACATAGTGCACTACGTTTGACAAGAACCCTATGGGCCCTGGGCAAAAGTACTGCAGTATATAGAGTAAGGTTTCATTTCAGAGGCAGCCTTTCTGTATTCAATGGATTCCAACCCCTCTTTCATTTATATGTTGACACAAGACATCTTGGTAGCCACCCTTGGTTACATTACAACAAACCAAAAGTGCTAAATATTATCATCAAAAGTGGACATCCATGCTCATAGAATGCATTTAGTACATCGGACTGATTCATGCACTTTGATTGGTCATTGGTTGATTCCAGTGTATTTTGCATTTCAAAGGATGAAAAAAACACACGACGTCCATGCAAAAAATATCCATAAAAGCAACGATGACTCACATATAAAGAGGACATTTAAAAAAAAAAAAAAATTGACAAAATAAACCCATCCCAGAGAAATACAACAATGGAGGAGCAGTCCGAAAATAAAATGGGCCCAGTTATCAAGCTCCCTCCCAACCACTGGAAATGAAAAGTGCTGGAGCTTAATTAAACGTATCTTACCTCTATCATTATATGAAAGGCGTGCTTGTTATAGGATAGAAAAGAGGCAAAAATAAATGATTGTTTTCAGTGAGGGTGAAATGAAGGTAGAAGAAGCAGCAGTCGCGTCCCGGATGATAGAGGACTCTGGTGAGAGAGATCTACCCTTCTCTCCTCTCTCTCTCTCTCTCCTCTTGGGCCTGTGATTTAAAAGCTGTGGGCCTCCTTCCTTTACTTCTCTCTCCTCCTGGGACTGGCATGTGAAAGATTTGGGCCTCTCTCTTTTATTCTCTCCCTCTCTCTTCTCTTCTCTTGGGTATGGCATGTGAAAAATGTGAGCCTGTGTGTGTAGTCAGCTACTGAATCAATTCCAGCTTCCCCTGACCTCTCATGTCCGTATGAAAAATAGAGCCCCCATAACAAAATGTGTGGACAGTATCGCCGGGCGCCGCAGCATGTGATGACCATGTGGTAGTGGTTGTGTGCGACAGCGAATAGACACTGAGTATACAAAACATCTTTCAATGACAGACTGACCAGGTGAATCCAGGTGAAAGCTACGACCCCTTATTGATGTCACTTGTTAAATCCACTTCAAAATCAGTGTAGATGAAGGGGAGGAGACGGGTTAAAGAAGGATTTGTAAGCCTTGAACGGGGGTATGGTAGTAGTATAGAGTTAAAAGTATAGAGTACAAACAGAGCAGCCATCTCCTTTTTTTATACTCAACTGTTTTTTATACAGATGTAGGATCTTAATTTGATCACCCTGTTGCAGGAGAACTTTCCTGCAATGTTTAAAAGTTGAAAGTTGAAATGTGGACATTTCAGACTTGTTTTTCCCTAACCGAAAATGTATCAACCCCTACAAAAATGTCCATTAATTATAATCCACATTTCCTGTCGCTGCAGGATGATTTTCCTGCTGTAGCAAACTGCCTCAAATCAAGACGCTACATCTGGACGCGATGACCGTTGAAAGGTTGCCAATCCCTTCTCGCTCACTCTCACCCTGTAACAAAGCACAGTAAGTGTTTACCTTTAAAAAAAAAAAAAATCCCTTTAATAATGCAGAGGCCTCAGCTCATGTTCCATACAGTAAGACAGGTGGTTAGGGGAGTGGCTGCTGTGGCCGAGCAGAACAGCCCCTGTCAGAACTAGCCCTGGGCCTGTGTATGCACGTACTGCTGCTAGACTCTCTGGCTAACGGTGTCCTAGCATTTCCTCCACTGTTGTATTCATAACAAATGGCCTTAATGTACATTCTCCAGGCTCACCTCACCTGTGTGTCACGGCTGCTCGTCTGGCTACAGCGGAGCTTTAAATAAACCCACGTAGGGCAAATGAAACGGACGGGGCGCTTGTTGTAAAAATAAAACAAAATCTGACATGACACAGTGATTAAGGGTCGAAGTGGGCGAGTTAAGTCTGGTGTCAGAGATCAGCTGCTCACAAGGCACGGCAATCAGCACTTCTGTTCAAAGGAGATGTGTTATGGATTAAACATTGATGCTTTAAGGGCACAGGGTTAGAGCAAGCCTCGAGGGGGGAGAGAGAGAGAGGGGAAGGGGGAGAGAGAGCCTGACTGTATTATTTATTTGTGTGTGCTTTTACCCTCACTTTCCCTTTCAGGCCTAAACCCCACCCTGGGTGCTCTCTCCTCCATGGCATCGTGGCCACGAAGTGCTGGGATAGGGAGGCCAGAAGAGTCTCAGCTCACCCCAGAAATAGATGACAAACACAGGGAGCCTGCCTGGCCCTGGGGTGTAGCTGGAGGCGGAGGAGTGGGGGTCAGGACACACTGTTCTGTATGACACAGTAACCAAACCCTTCACGGCATCGTGGGCTCCCTCTCAAACACACTGCAAAGGGCAACAGGTGGAGGGGAAGCAGTGTTCTGGTGACATTTGTGTTCATTGAACGGCGGTTTACAAAGAGCCGGTCAGGAGCGGGCTTGAGGGAGCTATGAGCACAGAGCCCTATCCTCAGTGAGCCTAACCAGGGAGACCAAACGACTGCTTTGTGTGTCTGTTGTGTACGGCCACAGTAATGGCTTGAGCTCTGCGCAGATGCACATTTCATAGCATTAGTGGCAGGCTGGGCCAACATTCACTGCATGAACCGCGCACACACACACACACACAGCCGCACACACACACACAGCCACACACACACACACACACACACAGCCGCACACACACACACACAGCCACACACGTTCCGAGTTGGGACTAGGCTTCCTGTCACTCTCCGGCTAATCACATTTGTGTTCACTTCAGATCCCAATGTTCTATTCTGTCATCCATTGTTTTGCATCCGTATTTCTTGGAAATGTTAGTGAGTCACTCCTATATCAAGATTAAAATACCAAGCAGCGAGGAGTACGTCTTCCGTTTACTCTGTACAGCCGAGACAATCACACTCTCACACTCGTCAGTCTTACCTGTGTTGGCACCAGGACGGGCGGGAATGCCAGCTTGTGATGACGGTACATCCAGAAGGAGAAGAGGACGATGGCAGCGATGCCCATAATGGGCACCAGAGAGTACAGCAGGGTGTTGAACAGCTGAGGCTTCTGGGTAAACGGGTTGGAGGTCGCTGTGGACGGGGGACCCGGGGGAGGGCGGTAATGGGGGAGAAAATGAGAGGTAAGGGGGACATAAAGGCGCGGCAAGGGGGAGAATGGTGGAAAGAGAGGGGGGGGGGGGGGGGGGGGGGGTTGGAGAGGAGGAGGCAGGAAGAAGGAGAGAATATATTAATACAGGTATGCAAATATATTTGTTCCCCTCATATTTTCATCACGCCATAAACAATGGTATCAGAAGACTAGTGGTGCAACACTCTAAAAATAGTGCCAACACTGCTCAACACATCTGGCTCGCTTCAACATAATCCTCTAAATAGTGAGATTAATAGTCAAATGCATTTCATGAGAATTTAAGCCAGCAGCCAAAAATAGCCGCCTAAACAACCAGGTGACCCAAAAAACAAATAGCTAAGCCTTACTGTGCAGTACACCCACTTCTCATATCACAAAGATTATTCGATGTGATCAGCCACTGCTATGCAATCACACTTCTCTGCCATCACACTTCTCTGCCATCACACTTCTCTGCCATCACACTTCTCTGCCATCACACTTCTCTGCCATCACACTTCTCTGCCATCACACTTCTCTGCCATCACACTTCTCTGCCATCACAGACACATATACGGCTGGATTGCATTATTATTGCGGTTTCCCCTCCCGTGACACTGAGGTTATCTGAGGCTGGGTGTCCCCGATGGTCCACACTAGCTGCTACTGGCCCCCATAGAGAGGGGGACAGTGGCTAGCCTGGACACAGAATTTCTAATTAAAACAGTAGACATATCAACACTGGTAAAGTAGAAGACCTTGTGACTGTAGTGTTTGTTGGAGAATATGTCCCACTGCCTCTTGAGGTAGGTTGGGTTATTCTTACTGACTTATTGTCTGTGCTTGGCTGCAAAACTGACTGAGGATGTGACATAGGACCAGCTTCCTATGTGAACTTACATGATGACTTACATTGGACAGCCTGTGTGTCGGGGCTGTATAGGAACTTCTCGTTACACATGTTGCCTTCGCAACAGCAGAAGAAGACGTCCGGACTCTCTTTTGTCTCCGCACATTCACTACTGCAACAGAGAGAAAGAAAGAAAATAACATAAGCTGAGTGCTGGCAGCCCTCCACTGAACCGATCCCTCTCTTTCTCTCTCTCTGGTGAGGAAGAACTACATCTTTACGGGAAGAGACAAACAACCACTCTGACAAGTGATGTAGTAGAAATGAGAAATAAAAGACAGGCAGTAAGCAGAGCTTCATGCACTAAACTAAAAGCCAATTTATGCTTCATCCAAAAATGGATGGTGTGACGCAATTGCGGAGCCTCCGGAGGCATGCAGAGGGCAAATTGAGCTCCGTACCACATTGCTGTGTTCCTCTTAAGTTTTGCAACAACGCGGGTGGCTCCGTATTCAGTTGAAGTCGGAAGTTCACATACACCTTAGCCAAATACATTTAAACTCAGTTTTCACAATTCCTGACATTTAATCCTAGTAAAAATTCCCTGTCTTAGGTCAGATAGGATCACCACTTTATTTAAAGAATGTGAAATGTCAGAATATCCAAAGCGACTGTTTTCGTGCATACATTCTCCCGTATCGGAGGTCCCAGGAATCAAACCCACTATCCTGGCATTACAAGCGCAACGCAATACTAACTAAGCTACTAAGGACCACTAAGCCCCAAGACTACCGTCTTGCCTCAGAACAAGACACTACCTAACCTGTCATAGCAGTTGACATCGTCCAGCCAGCAGCCCTGCTTGACGATCTCGATGGTGCCCGAGGTGTTCTTCCAGGTGGCGAAGCAGTGGAGCCTCTTGTCCTTGTCTCCGTAGCAAGGCTCGATGCCACTGCGGTTGGTTCGCTCCTTCTCCCAGCTAGAGTTGTAGTAAACACACTGCTGTGTCTCCGAGCGACCCAGGATTGCACCTACAGGACAGAGCAGGAGACGCACAACAAGGACAGGTCATTCACAGCCTATATTCTACATGCAACACAGGCTGACAGAGCTCATAAGAGAGCAGCAATTACCTCAACTGGTGTTCATTCGTATCATTTGTTCAGTTCCCTGGACAGTAGTGTACGGATGTCAAAAAGGGCTGCTTTTACTATGTGACTGATTAACTGGGAGGCTAAAACGTGGTATTTTTGCTGCAGCCTAATCATCCTTAAAAGACACAGGCTGATACAGGAACACACAGGAACACGTTCCTTTTCAAATAGAACAGCTAGGCTATTGATGTGTACAGCAGCTTCCGTGCAACTGAGGTAGGGGTCTAACTTTAGCTACGTCATGTATTTTTCAGCAGGGCACTGACTGAATCAGTCAGGCTGAAATAAAAGGGCTACAGAAGTCAAGTGCGTTTGGCCAGCGGTAGGTCGTTTCAAACAACAATGTAAAAAGCCTCCAGGCTGCGATGTGAGGGCATCCGTTCCAAGTACTCTCACTCTCTACCGTACTGTGGCGGATGGCCCTCTCTAAGAAAATGGTGGTGGATAAGGTGAGTTTGCCCCTTACTATGTAAAGCACTTTGAGTACCTTAGTTGGTAGAAAGGCGTTATATAAATCCAATCAATCCAAGCACTGGCCTCACACAGTTCGAGAACTGCACTCACAGGGAGGGCCAAAGTCCAGCAATAGTCATAAAGGAAAGAGCTTTGCCCCTGATGCATGGGGGATTTGTTAATTTGATTTATAAGTGGTCAAAAAAAGATTGTTCCATACAAACAGGTGAAACTGAATTGTTCCAGCTGGTAAGAGCCATCTCAATGCTCTGTCCTACTGCTCTTAGCTACCATTCTTCCAGTGGGAACCCTCTAATTCCCACCTCACAACCCTGGAGAACACCCATGTTAGGGAACCAGACTCTCAGCCCTCTCTCCCTTGGCTTTGTTTGGCCCAGACTGAAACTGGCCCGGCCCTGGTCCTCCTGCAGCTTCGGCTTGCTCTGGTTGGTTCTCTCACTCAGGAGCTAAGAACAGCTCTGTCAGTGGGCTGTGCTGCTCTGTGCCCAGGCTGTAGGCTGTTGTAGGGCCATTTGTATCCCCTGGCAGCTTGCCCCTCTGCTTTCTCATACCGGCTTGGCAGACCTGGACTCAACAACACCACGTCACTGCCTCACTCACAGCCTGCCAGGGCTGCTGTGTGTGGGTGGAGGCCAAACTCTCTCCCTCTCTCCTCACAGGAGTGAAAGGCAATGCTGGGAATCAGATGCAGGTGGTTCTCTCTTTCTGTATACAAGAATATGCTGTTTTATGGAAGCCTTTGGGCAATTCCATGGTAACGGAATTACCAGTTTTCACTTCAAATGTATGGCAAACAAAAACCATTGATTTCAAAAGTTTAACAAACCATACAACTCTATGCACAAGGTCTACATCCAGGTGTGCAAAGCTCTTAGGTACTTACCCAGAAAGACTCACAGCTGTACATCGCTGACAAAAGGGGATTCTAACATGTATTGACTCAGGGGTGACAATACTAATGTAAATTAGATATTTCTGTATTTCATTTAATACCTTTGCAAACATTTCTAAAAACATGTTTTCACTTTGTCATTATGGGGTATTGTGTGTAGATGGGTGAGAATTTTTTAAAAATCTATTTAATCCATTTTGAATTCAGGCTGTAACAACAAAATGTGCAAAAAGGGGTATGGATACTTTCTGAAGGCACCTTACGGTGATTGTTTTCAAGTAAAATGGTATTACAAAATAAATAAAAAATGGCTTCTCAGCAAAGATACATTTCTCAAGCAAGAATTTTGCTAGGACTGTCAGTGTGGTTTGAGTGGGGGGGGGTTAGCTCTTTCTTATTGGCCTAATTACTGAAGTGTATGTAAACTTCCGACTTCAACTGTACATATATGAGCGATGTCAGAGCGGCATTGGAATAAGATACAGTAGAATAGTATAGAATAGTGTATATACATATGAGACGAGTAATGCAAGATGTGTAAACATTATTAAAGTGACTAGCGTTCCATTTCTTCAAGTGGCCAGTGATTTCTAGTCTATGTCTATAGGCAGCAGCCTCTGTGCTAGTGAAGGCTGTTTAACAGTCCGATGGCCTTGAGATAGAAGCTGTTTTACAGTCTCTCGGTCCCAGCTTTATTCCATCCGTTTGACCAGAAATCAAAGGCTTTTCTTATTCCACATTTTAGGGATCGAAAAATGCTTGAAAAATGTACAAATGCCTCAACTTCTCAAATATAGACTAACTTTCATTTGACACCCAATTTGACATGCTCCTATGAACTTCACATTGGTGCTCGTGGATCCTTTTTAGATGTAAATTCACCTTTACATAAATTAGCCACTGTAGCTCTACAGTACAAACTAAGCAATATTGCACACGGTGTTCCTGCATGCCATAGGCCAAGTTGAACACTAGACTACTGAACAGAATGGAATGGATGCAAAACCCTTCCAACAGAAAATGCTCAATCAATCTTCTGACTCAATCGCTAGTTACTGCTCCTTCAGATTCCAATCAGTGTGAGTGCATAACATAGCTCACACAAAGCGGCAGATAGGCCTATGCCTTGAGAACACATTCCCTTCCACACTACAGCACACAGCAGCTCTGCTTCCCAAATGGCACCAGAGCCTCTGGTCAAAAGTAGTGCACCATGTAGGGAATAGGGTGCCATTTGGGACACTCTTTGTTAGAACCACATCAAAAGTGTTAAAAAAGGATGATGTATTTGTTTGCAGAGAGATTATATATGGGTGAGAATGAGACATTTCTCGCAAACATCTCGAAGCGTTTCAAAATGAATCAATTAGTAATTTGTTGTAGTGAACTCTAGTTTAAATAAATTATGGATGCATGTTTGTTTGTAGTGTCAGGCCATTTCATTAAGAAATACTGCAATGAGGATTTCTGGCAAGCATGGGTATGATTTAAATATTCAACAGAATAAACAGGCCTGAAAACAAACAAAATAGTTTATAAACCTAATAACCAGAGATTGAAGTTCAGAGGCAGACCTAAAGAATGACTGCAGTCCAGGCTCACTGTTTAAAACCAAACCATTCCTACCCACAAGCCTCTGTTAAACAGAACAGATACGTGTGACATGTTTCCAATGAAAGTAGTTCAACCTTCTGTTTAACAAAAGTAATCCGCCGGAATTAATGTAATCCACAAAGCATGTAACAAAATAGTTACAACACTTTGCGAAACTAGCCTTGAGGAACCATATGGTTTCAAGCCCCATCATAATCGGAGCTGGTTTTTGTGGTTAGCCAAAACAACACAAGAGGCTTGACAAAAACATCCCTCACCACAGGTTTACAATGAGCTAAACCGCAAACTTCTGTCAACTCGTGATCCCTTGTTAGAAGGAGCTGCAGTTGTAGCGTTAAGATAACACAATGTCGGAGGAAATATCAATATACAGAGGACTTTGCGCTACAGAAGACATGGTGGCAATATTACTGTACATGGAGAGAGAGCAGTGCTGCTGCTCACAGCAATGCTTCCTCTGATCTGCCCCCTGCTCAGAGTGTAGCCTAACTAGCACCCTACCCCTCTTTGTCCTTAGATGTACTGAAACATGCCCACAGTGTAAGCACCAATTAAGGTTCATTAAGGGAACATTAATTGGCTACTTTCAGCACAAGCAGATGTAAAGTGAACATTGTCCACCAGACGACCTCCCATTCCCCACTCCACCTAAATGCAACCAAATGTTGTGGTTTGGACAGACGGGGCCATTGCCTTTTACGTACAGTACAGTGACTGACTGGCGGACTACAGTACAGGAAGAGAGTATGGACTTGGCAGCCTCGCCAAAGGCACCCCGACTCCATACCTGCCTGACTCGCTGCCTGTCCAGAGGCCAAAAGGTGATGCTGGGACTGAGAAGGTAATCATGTGAGCTTGAGGCCCGAAGCATTTCAGAGCTAAAGGCCTCCGCTCAGTCCAGTGGCTCTGGCACACGGCTGAGAGACAGGCAGACAGCATGGACGGCTGAGAGACAGGCAGACAGCATGGATGGATGGAGGGATGGGCGAGCAATATAGAGGAGAGAGAGAGGAGCATCTGAAGGAACTACTGTTGTGTTTCCTCGTTTGGCTGGGGCTGGGAATTAAATCAATTTGACCCCTCTGGAGGTCAGGGTCCCTGGGTCCCCCGGTCAGTATTCGGCTTATGATTAATACAAGTTTGGATAGCTGGCTAGATTAACTGCCACGGCTGCCCTGCCACGGCTAATTGACTGTCAGTGAATGACATAAGAAGATAAAAACTGCTAATGCATAACCACATTTAGAAATGTCACTTTGTGTATTCTATTATACTTACTCTCAACAGTAAGTTGAGACCCAGACTGAGTTCCTTAACCCCCCCTGCCCCCCCCAAAATATCCCTTATGGAACCGGCCCTGCATGGGGGACCTCCTGCACTGCTGCTGTGTGTGTGTAAACAAAACTATTCATTAAAGACTTGGCATAGTCATAGCAGAGGGTGGAATTGCTCACATCGTTGATTAAATTAAATTATGCATTTATTAACTGCCTTAAGCAGAGATTAAAAGGATTAGTTGGGATGTGTTTGTTCAGAGATTATGATGTTGGAATCTTGCAAGAATATAAAAATAAAAAACACGGCACAAAGACACAGAGTAAATATCCTAATGAATAATGATTATTGACGATTCACTTGTTGATTTTGTGACAAATAGGCCTACGAAATGCTAATAAACTCGCCCTGTCCAATCCCTGTCCTTGTGAGCCAAGATGGAGTGAATGGGAATTCATTTGCGAAATCGCCAGTGAGTCATTCATTCAGTCGCTCCCTGAGTTCAACATTACACCAGCCATTACAAGAAAATATGTAAACAGAGTACTGGCTGCTGTCTTTACCTTTCCTTTGTGATTTAAGTTATTGACTGAGAAAGCCTCAACTCAGATGGAACTGAGAGAAGAGAGAAGTTAAGATCCTCATCATCAGGGGCTTTAGTGTTTAGCACATACCACTCTGTGAGGGACTGGCGGGGGGGGAGGGGGACAGTCCCTACAACAAAGGTTTTGCAATATATGGTTCTCTTGAAAAGAGAGTCTTAGGTACTATAGGTAGGCATCCCAGGCTAGCCAAATATGAAAGTTTCTTCAGCGTGACTAACGTTTCTCAGTAGCTGGGAGTGTAGAGCAGTCCTGAATCCATCTCACGTTCAGCTTACTAAGCCTTCCGGTAACCTCCCCTCGGGCAATGCTGCTAGTGTGGGGGAATGGCCAGAAGATAAAAAGGTAATGCATTTATCTCCAACAGGCAAGGGTGCAGAGGTCTCACCAGACTCTTACCACTGGCTTGGCGAGGAGAGTGGTGGACATGGGCTGAGCATTTCTTTTTGGACAAGTTCAGATACTACCTCCATGTTTCACTCAGTTTCTTTGGTTTGTTTTCTACCGTTCTGTTCCTACTGAGTAAGACCCAGGTTCTCTGCCGTTGAGACCAGGAGCAGCTTTTACTTCTGGAGGAGTGACTTGATTCGGTCCGTCAAACTGCAAAACTGGGGCAATTACTGTCAGCTGTTTATCTGACTGGAGGCACAGCAGCTGCCGAGGCTCGTAGCTGATATGTAGGAAGCGTCCCAATTGGCACCCTATTCCCTATATAGTGCACTACTTTTTGACCAGGCACCATAGATCTGCATGGTGAAACACTGCTTACTTCTGCAGAGCTGAGATCCTACGGAGTCAGCACTAATTGTAATGACATAATAATACATGGCCTAATGTTTCTTTTTCCAGGACCATTATGCTCTCACGCGACGTTAGGGGGAAAACCCTTTACGTCAGGCATTTTAGGGTCCAGTTTAGATAAATAAAGCAGTGTCAAGAAGCAGAGTAGCAGACGCCTGCAGAAATTGTTTTTCTTTCTCTCCTCGGCTATGTCGAGAGTGCTGGGGCATCATATTACATCACCAACAACAACTGGCAGGAAAAGATATGGGGTGTAGTGAGGAGTCCCTTAAACAGCTAACGGCTCTACTGACACCGGGGAGTGTTCAACTTCTAGAACCACTTATCACTCAGTTACACTTAATTGACTCCTTCAACCCAATAACTATATTGCACAATTACAGCCAGCTTGAGTATGCAGACGCAGCATTATCTGATTTAGAAAAATCTTCTGTTCTATTCTATGCATTACCAATCTACTAGTCTCTCCCCACAGCCGCTGTGGAGAACCCAGAGTCTGGCGAGCGAGACTACAGATATACCTACTATGTCCTGGACGTTGCACCCACGGAATACCATGCCTGTGTTCTGCCATGATCCACGACATAGGAGGAGCTATGGAAAAACACTGGGCCTGGTTTCTCCCTCTGTGAGGTGGATGAGGGACAGGAGTGGCTAGCTACACAGCTGCAACTGCTACAGTGTAGGGTTGCTGCTGACTATAAGCCAGCTTGCATTATGCAATGAGTAGAAAGACAGGAGACTCACTGCAGGCCGAACCATGTGGTTGTGCACCCTGCTGCAACACACACACACACACACACACACACACACACACACACACACACACACACACAAACAATGCGGCTGGATTCCAGGGATTGGGTTACAGCTATATACTGTAATATACAGTGGAAGTGGCCAAATGTCGAGCAGCATCTCTTGTGACTGTTAAGTAGCAACTAGCAATACTTGGAAATTGCTTGTGTGTTCTTATTGGCTACTCAATATAAATAATGTCTCTATTCTTAGTACGTCGATACTCACTTCAAACAAAGAACACTGAACCGGTTAGTCGCTAGCCGGACCCAGTCACAAAGCATACAGCCTTTCCATACAGGCGTTAAAACCACCAAACTCAGCAACAGCATCCAATCCCCTTAATCCTCGCTGGAATGTCTGACAGCCTATCAGTCTCCAGTTCAATTATACTGCTGATGGCCAGTTGCTTTGCTTACGGCCAAGGCTACAAGAATTCAGGGCACCCAATGAACTAGTCTACTGTACAGACACCCATATTCCTGCGCCAGCCTAATAGGCTACAGCCGGCTCTGTGCATTGTGTACATTCTTACAGTTTATTCTACAGGAAGGAAATAACATTTGAAACGGCTAATTATCATCAGCAGTGTAGGAGCAGGGAGTTGGGGACAGGGGTAAGGGCACTGACCCCAGCTAGCTAAAATGTCAGGAATTATCTTAAGGAGGAAAACTGTGGTAAGCATCATTTTAATGACCAGACGTGAAAAGGGAAAGCGTCATTCAATGCTCATCTTCAGAGCATTTCAACCACGTAACCACAAACGACTGCTCACAACCACCTATAGCTAGGACTATTTTGCCGAGAGGACCATTTCAGGCCTACTTGATAAAAAGGTCTTCCCCACACTATTGTACTCTGTGTCCTTTCTTTCACCCACAGGGCTTGAAAAGACCTACCTGCACATTGCTCATGTTCTACAGGAAAAGCCTACATTTTCAAATAGGTCTTTAAACAGCCCATGATTATTAATAAGGTCCCCTTCTAACCATAGCCTAATGAGAGCAAATCAACCCATCGGTTCGCCAAGCGGCAGATACAGATAACCCATCTCCCTAAAACAGACTTCCCTTTGTGCTTTGGGAAGCGAGTCAGCGAGAGGGAGAAGAATACACCTGATGACAGCGAGGCATGAGCAAAATGAGCAAGGGGAAAGAGAGAGTCTTGAGAGACTTGAAACAAGAACATGATGAATGTAGAACCCGTTATAAAATCAGCCTGGCCGTACGCTGAGCAGCCAGTCTGTCTAGACTACTGCGGTCCTGCGAAGCATAAGGCAACATCTGCAGGACACATTAATTATACTTAGTTCTAGGCCCTTTCTCTTTGAGTCTCCCGAGTCCTGAGAAAATTCTATTGTGCTGAAAGTGAACCCTTGGTTTACTAATGGTAACCTTAGCCTAATTATACACACATCTTACCATAGACATCATACATTTGTGTACAATATATAGGTGGGTTTAACTCATTGACAGAATATGGGATGGGCATCTTTCCCTTTCAAGATAATTCGATACGCATCTAGAGTGCCTTCGGAAAGTATTCAGACCCCCCTTTTGTTACGTTTCAGCCTTATTCTAAAAATTATTAAATTGTTTGTTTTTCCCATAATGACAAATAAAACACTGAAATATCACAGTTTTTCGATGAAGCAAATTTGTCAGCGATTACAGCATCGAGTCTTCTTGGGTATGACGCTACAAGCTTGGCAAACCTGTATTTGGAGTTTCTCCCATTCTTCTCTGCAGTCTCAAGCTTTGTCAGGTTGGATGAGGAGCGTTGCTGCACAGCTATTTTCAGGTCTCTCCAGAGATGTTCGATTGGGTTCAAGTCCGGGCTCTGGCTGGGCCACTCAAGGACATCGAGACTTGTCCTGAAGCCACTCCTATGTTGTCTTGGCTGTGTGCTTAGGGTCGTTGTCCTGTTGGAAGGTGAACGTTCGACCCAGTATTGAGCACTCTGGAGCAGGTTTTCATCAATGATCTTTCTGTACTTTGGTCTGTTCATCTTTGCCTCGATCCTGACTAGTCTAACAGTCCCTGCTGATGGAAAACCTCCCCACAGCATGATGCTGCCACCACCATGCTTCACCGTAGGGATGGTGCCAGGTTTCCTCCAGACGTGACACTTGGCATACAGGCCAAAGTACACAAGTCTCCCAGTCCCTGCTGATGGAAAACCTCCCCACAGCATGATGCTGCCACCAACATGCTTCACCGTAGGGATGGTGCCAGGTTTCCTCCAGACGTGACACTTGGCATTCAGGCCAAAGAGTTCAATCTTTAGACCTCCCTAACCAAGGCCCTTTTCCCTCGATTGCTCAGTTTGGCCGGGCGGCCAGCTCTAGGAGGAGTCTTGGTGGTTCCAAACTTTTTCCATTTAAGAATGATGGAGGCCACTGTGTTCTTGGGGACCTTCTATGCTGCAACATTTTTTAGGTACCCTCCCCAGATTTGTGCCGACACAATCATGTCTCTGAGTTCTAGACAATTATTTCGACCTCATCATGGTTTGGATTTTGCTCTGACACGCACTGTCAACTGTGTGACCTTATATAGACAGGTATGTGCATTTCCAAATCATGTCCAATCAATTTAATTAACCACAAGTGGATTAAAATCAAGTTGTAGAAACATCTCAAGGATGATTAATAGAAACTGGATGCACCCAAGCTCAATTTCGAGACTCATAGCAAAGGGGCTGAATACTTGTGTAAATAAGGTATTTTTGCAAACATGTCTAAAAACCTGTTTTTGCTTCGTCATTATGGGTTATTGTGTGTAGATTGCTTTCACGTAACAAATGTGGAAAAAGTCAAGGGGTCTGAATACTTTTTGAAGGCACGGTATACTAAACAAAAATATAGACACAACAGGTAAAGTGTTGGTCCCATGTTTCATGAGCTGAGATCCCAGAAATGTTCCATATGTACAAAAAGCTTATTTATCTCAAATTTGTTTACATCCCTGTTAGTGAGCATTTCTCCTTTGCCAAGATAATCCATCCTCCTGACAGGTGTGGCATATCAAGAAGCTGATTAAACAGTATGATCAATACACAGGTGCACCTTGTGCTGGGGACCGTAAAAAGCCACTAGCACAATGCCACATATATCTCAAGTTGAGGGAGCGTGCAATTGGCATGCTGACTCAGGATGTCCATCAGAGCTTTTGCCAGAGAATTTAAGTTAATTTATCTATCTACCATAAGCCGCCTCCAACGTCCTTTTAGAGAATTTGGCAGTACGTCCAACCGGCCTCACAACCGCAGACTACGTGTATGGCATTGTGTGGGTGAGCGGTTTGCTGATGTCAACGTTGTAAACAGAGTGCCCCATGGTGGCGGTGGGGTTATGGTATGGGCAGGCATAAGCTACGGACAACGAACAAAATTGCATTTTGTCAATGGCAATTTGAATGCACAGAGATACCATGACGAGATCCTGAGGCCCATTGTCATGCCATTCATCCGCCACCATCACCTCATGTTTCCCCATGATAATGCACGGCCCCATGTCACAAGGATCTGTACACAATTCCTGGAAGCTGAAAATGTCCCAGTTCTTCCTGGCCTGCATACTCACCAGACATGTCACCCATTGAGCATATTTGGGAGGCTCTGAAATCGACGTGTAGGACAGCATGTTCCAGTTCCCTGCAAACTCCAGCAACATCGCACAGCCATTGTAGAGGAGTAGGACAACATTCCACAGGCCACAATCAACAGCCTGATCAACTCTATGTGAAGGCAAATGGGGGTCACATCAGATACGGACTGGTTTTCTGATCCACGGTATCTGTGACATACAGATGCATATCTGTATTCCCAGTCATGTGAAATCCATAGATTGTGGCCTATAATGTGGGTGTTAGATGCCCTTTAATTCAAGTGCACACCAGCAGACTTAGCGGTGTTTCTGTAGCGCACGTCATTGCAGAGTTTGCTAAACAAATTGCCACTGGATAGATTAAAATAATCCTAATATATAATTTTGACAGGTAGGCATAAGATACTTTGTAGTTAACATTTAATTGAGACGTTTTTGGAAAATACAGTTATCATTAGCGTCATCATTAAAGGCTATACAAAGCAGACAAACGCACAAACCGACTGGGGAATTCCAGCATCGCCTTTTCAGAAAGTTATAGGAAAATTCAAAATCATTGATGCATTTCAAATCAAATACATTTTTATTTGTCACATGCACCGAATACAACAGGTATAGACTTTACCTTGAAATGCTTACTCACAAACCCTAAAATTATTATTAATTTTTTATTTTTTATTAAGTAACCAGGCTATATACAAGGAGGGCCAGTACTGAGTCAATGTGCAGGGGTACGAGGTGGTTGAGGTAAATGAGGTAATACAGTTCGTACATGTAGGTAGGGGTAAAAGTGACTAGGCAATCAGGATAGATAATAAACAGAGTAGCAGAAGCATATGTGAAGAGTGTGAAAGTGTGTCTGTGGCGTCAATATGCGTGTGTGTGTGTGTTGGAGTGCAAGTGAAGTATGTGTGAGTGCGTGGGCAGTCTTATGGCTTGGGGGTAGAAGCTGTTAAGGAGCCTTTTGGTCCCAGACTTGGCGCTCCGGTACCGTCTGCTGTGCGGTAGCAGAGAGAACAGTCTATGACTGGGGTCTGACAATTTTTAGGGCCTTCCTCTAACACCACCTGGTATAGAGGTCCTGGATGGCAGGGAGCTCGGCCCCAGTGATGTGCTGGGTCGGACGCACTACCCTCTGTAGTGCCTTGCAGTCGGATGTCAAGCAGTTGCCATACCAAGCGGTAATGCTGAGCAATTACTGTTTTTTGAGGTTGGTTCGGTTTCGGTTCAATTATTATTGTTTTTTTGCGGTTTTCGATTTCCATTATTTTTTTAGACATTAAATGCACTATGCATTATGTGGGTGAATGCTACAAAAACACTGAATAAAACAATTTTAAATAAAAAGTCCAATGATGGTATTGACTGCCCATCACGTATTAACCATCATTTATTCACATTAAATATTTGTTTTATTTGATGAGAAAGCTCCCCCGGGACAGCCTCGCAGAAATATCAGCCTACAGAGAGAAGCTTGAGAAGGTACTTCACTCAACTTTCTAGAGCAGTGGTCACCAACCGGTCGATCGCAATCCACTGGTTGGTCTCCAAGGCTTTCCTAGTCGATCGCCAAAAATATCTGTAAAAAAACAACAACGATAAAGCCTTGTGTTCAAATTTCTGGGCTGTTAGCAGTAGGTGCACCCGATTCAGTTGCCCTGCGAGCCGGGTAGGCAAACTGTTGGCATTTTTAACCATTTCATGTGTCTGAAGGTACTAACTCTGCCTTCCTGGCGGATGACCGTGTCTGCAGTAACGTAGCAGGCATAAAAGAAAGCTACAGATGAAGTTGAAATTGAGAGATTTCAAAAAGTTTAAAACCATTACTAGAGCGAGAGACTGTCAAAGAATACAGCAAAGAGCTGCTGTTTCTCTGTTAATAGGAGCAACATGAATTTGTGCCTGAGGCGGTGCGACTCGAGTGTCGCCATCATCTGGAAGACGGTGTCCCTTTTTGGTCAGTGTCAGTGGAGGAAAGGCAGAGCAGAGGGATGTTGAGAGGCGGACCCTCAGTCTTCTGCTCTCTGCCTCCGCTGACACTGACCATCAGATGGAAATATTACCAGTGTGATCATAGAGCCTACCTCAAATATAATTTAAAAAAATGTCCCGAACAACAATGCATTGGCAGGGCAAGTGAAGCAAAGCCAATATGCAGTGATTTTACCTTTTATTTAAGTAGGCACGTCAGTTAAGAACAAATTCATATTTACAATGACGGTCTACCTACAGGGTCAGCCCCTGGAGCAAATTAGGGTTAAGTGCCACACATCGACAGGGTTTTTCACCTTGTTGGCTCAGGGTATTCGAACCAGCAACCTTTCGGTTACAGGCCCAGCGCTCTAACCGCTAGGCTACCTGTATTGGGCCTATGGCTTACTGCACAAATCTCATTGCTACAGTTCTGTTTTTAATTGGTTAATGTTGAATAGGTTTCTTTTTTAAGTGGTTAAAAAAATCTGAGCGGTAGATCTTGCATTTAGTTGATTTCCTACTAAATTCAAATATTGTTGAATTCCGCTTTAATGTCTGGATTTCGTGATTCTGTCCGCATCACAGATTTTATAGGACCCCAATTATTCAGGACAGACACAAGAAGGAAACTGTGACACAGTGCTAGCCAACTCCAGCAGCTCCTGGAAAACTGTGAGCGACCAAAATATTGCAGCTGAGAGAAAGAGTTTAACCAAAATAAACTGTAAAAGTTTGGAACGAGTCCAACATTTTGGACACTTGAAAACCTCTACTGCAACTCCCCTCGCTTCTTGAAAACTGTGCTAGCCAAAATGAAAGAGATATTCTCCAGCTGTGCCATCCATCCATCCATCCTGAAGCCTGGACCTACTGGAGCCTGTGAGAGTAAGTGGGAGACCTAGGCCTGCTACATCGATCTGGCTTCTTCATCTCTCTGGTCTTGTCTGGGTTGCTGGTGGTTGACAATATCAACATGAGCACTGGGAGTGGGAGTGGTGGGAGCATGCTCTTTTTCACTGACTGACACGGTGAGGAATGCCTGGCCTCCGCTCTGGGGCGTCCAGTGTTCCCTGGAGACTGGCGACTCAGAGACGCTAGCAGACCTGGGTTCAAATAGGATCTTTCCCTCTTTCAAATACTTTTGAGTGTTTGCTTGAGCCTGCCTGGAGAATAAGAAAAGGCGTGTTTGCACTTATGGGACTATTCCATTGGCCCCGATGTGCCAGGTGAGCTCAAACACACACAGCTTAAGCTTGAACGATTTCAAATACTATTTGTACCCAGATCCAGGCAGCAGGTAACCTGAACCGGATCCAAAGTAAAGGAATGGGCCATGGGCATTCCAGCTGTTTATTATCCTACGCCGAGGACACCGAGCCTCAACCACTTCAGTCAGTCCGAGCAGAGTTTGGTTTCAGTAGCAAATCTACAGCCCAGCAGAGCATGTCTGTATTACTGTACATGACATGTCACTATATTTGAATCGCACTCATCTTGACGTTGCTTGGCTTTGGTGAAGCCAACATTAGTCATTACACATTATTGAGCTGAGGATTTAAGCGACTGGGCTAGAGCTTCTTTACCCTCAGCATATGGCTGTGTAGCCTAACCTCTTTAGCCTTGTTTTAAAGAGGATCAAACTCTACATGGGCCTTTGTCCCAAATCAGAGTCGTTGGACTGTTGGAGGCGACACATTTTCATTCTTTAAAGAGCGTCACACTGTCGTACTTTCTTCAGGATCTAGGGTATGCATATTTACTGTCCTCATAATTCCTACTCACTTCAGTATACAAACACCCACGTTTAGTGACAGATATTCAGGCCTCACACGGAATGAAAGATGTAGATGAAAGAATGTAAAATGTGTAACGTGGTCAGAGTGCATCTAGCTAATACTATTACATGTGTCATCGAACCTTGGAAAGATAACCTTGACAGTGTTTCCCCTAGGATTTTTCCCAGCAGTTGTGGCAAAGGTAGCAGGGCTAGCAGTTCCCATAGACTTCCAGTCATCAAGCCAACAGCTATCCATTTAAAAGCTAGTCTCAGATGCTAAATTAATATAGGGGAAACACTGCTTGACCGACCAACTGTTAGGGCAGCAGCAGCTTTGAAAAGCAGACAGGAAACAGGATTATCTAGGCAGATTGCTCCCCAAAGTGAGGATTCTGTATTTAATTCCAGATCGTCTCAAGTCAGCAAGTAGTAGTCTTTATTAAATGAGACAAAAGATGCACGAGGTCCACCACCACCAGACAAGAACATATAGACCCCACTGAAATTAGGACCAACTTGAAATAACTTTACATGAAAAACATATCTGAATGGCACCTTTTCTCATTGATGGTTTTATTTTGAATTTTCAGTATAGGCCTAGAGGTTATATGCCACAGTAGGACAAAACAGTGACAAAACACTCAAAATGAAAACAGTACAGGTCAGGATGTTATGTCCCCAATGATTTTCCATCTAAGATACCAACTATTGACAGTTGGTACTCAGCTGGCAAAATGTGGTCATTAAAATACATAAAATCATTTGAAAACATGAATGCGGAAGCTGTTAACCATGTCTAAAAATCCCAATACTGTGCCGTGCTAAAAACGTTCAAATCTGTGGGACAGCCTTCATGAAACCCGCAAAATCGTTGAGGTCATATTTGTTCTTTGCTATTACTCACTCTAGCAGAGTAAGATTGATGTGACATTGTACTGCCAACAAGTATGGAAACGTCCTGAGTATTTTACGTTCATCAGACGTCCTTGGACTGAAAAATAAGGCAAAACGTTATTGCGTAGTCAAAATTCAAATGTTGCCACCCGTTTTCATGCCAAGATGCTAGCTAGCTAGCTGTGTGAGGGAGTATGTTGGCTTGACAGCGTTCACTGAGGTAACGCTCTCGACGAGAGGCAGCGCTGCTCTGCAGTAACTATATCAGGGTTTCAGATAGGAAAATGGAGCCTTACAACGTGACCGGGAAGATTTTATATTTACTGGCCATTGGGTGCATAATCCATTAGGTGCTCAGAATGACAGAAATCACATTTCAATTATGGTAATGTATTTTAACAGAATATGCAACTCGTGTAATGAAGCAGAGATTAAGGTTCCATGTGTGACAGAGATTAAAATATCTGTTGGAAACGTATATGATGGCGGTTCCATAAGTGACAGAGATTAAAAAATCTGTTAGAAACGTATAAAAAGAGGGAGAATCTAAAGACGCAATAACTAGGATGGGTTGATAATATGACTAGAATTGTGCCTTTGGCCTCTGGACAAAAAAATAAAGTTGATATGAAAACCCAATAGAACAGGAGAGAAATGGCAAGCAGGGGTCCTATAGGGAAGTAAATATAAATAAATGTGCCAAAATTATATAAATTCTCCTATCTATACAGAAATAAATCATATCAGTCAAAATACTTCATCAGAAAGAATGACTTAGCCACAGAGGAATCGAGAATCAAGCTCTTTTAAAAAATTGCCTATACCTATTTGGGAAGCCCGCAATTTGGCCAGCGCACATGGCAGCAGGCCTAGCTGATTACCGAGTATCGGCTGTCAGTGAAAAGCATCTAAAATGTGTGTGAAAACAATGTGTCTTGAGTATAATTTAAAAAAAGGTGCACTATGCAGAAATCTCTCCGCCATTTCCTGGTTGCTAAAATATTATAAGTTCACCTAACTTCAGTTCATGTGACAAAACAAGTATAGAGAATGTAGAGAATCAGTGTACCATCTAAACTGCTGTCATCCATCACTATGGGAAATACCCCAGAATACAGTAATGATGTGCGACAAAAGGTTGTTGAGCTGCACAAATCAGGAAATGGCTATAAGAAAATAGCTCAACAGTTGAAAAAGCCCATTTCCACTATCAGAATTAATTAAGAAGTTTAAAACAACTGGAGACGTTAGCAATCGGCCTGGAAGAAGACGTGTGTCTATATTGACCCCACGCACAGTGAGGAGGATGGTTAGAGTGGCCAAAAAATCTCCAAGGATCACAGCTGAAGAATTGGGTCTTGGGGTCAGAAAGTCTCCAAAATTACAATCAGACGCCACCTACATAATCACAAGTTGTTTGGGAGGTTTGCCATTAAAAACCATTTGCGGTCATCAAACAACTAACTCAAGCGCCTACAGTTTGCCAAACGTTAGTGGAACTTTCAACGGGACCAGGATCTATGGTCAGATGAGACCAAAATAGAGCTTGTGTTTGGCATAGACAGAAAGATAGCCATTCAGAAACGTACCTCATCCCCAATGTGAAGTATGGTGGTGGATCTTTGAAGTTGGGGGGGATGTTTTTCTTCAAAAAGGCCCTGGACAACTTGTTAGGATACATGGTATCATGGACTCCATCAAGTACCAGCAGATATTAAATCAAAACCTGACTGCCAGCTTAAACTGGGCTGTGGTTGGATCTTCCAACAGGACAATGATCCAAAGCACACTTCAAAAATCAACATAAAAACGACTCACTGATCACAGATTCAAGGTTTTGCCATAGCCATCCCAGTCCCCTGACCTGAACCCCATAGAAAACCTGTGGGAGGAGATGAAGAGGATAGTCCACAAGCGTGGACCTCAGAATCTGAAGGATTGCTTTGCCAAGAGAGTGCAAAGCTGTCATCAAGGCAAAGGGTGGCTATTTGAAGAATCTCAAATATATTTGTATATATTTTTTTAACACTTTTTGGTTACTACATGATTCCATAAGTGTTATGTCATAGTTTTGATGTCATCACTTTTATTCTAGAATGTAAAGACAAAAGTGCAAATAAAGAAAAACCCTTGAATGAGTAATATTCCAAACCTTTGCCCGGGGGGGGGGGGGGGCTGGGGGGTTGAATATTTCTCCATTGTACTGTGATGTTTCACAAAAGTTCTGAACCTCTCTATTTTTATAGTTTTTACAGATTGTAAATGATATACATTTTTGCTAAGAGTGTTATTATATTATTGATCGATTGACTGACTTTTCAAATGTAGCCAATTTTGTGATTGATGGTTTTGAACTACCAGAGTTCTGTGGCTACAGCCGTACAATCTATAAAAAATTAAGATAAATATCAACTAATCAACAGCAAACATAACATTACAATGTAACCCAACTCAGGTGTAGGCCTACATTAGAAGGAAGCTATGTTTTTAGACTAGTGTAGCCTTCTGTGTTACAGCTCAGACTTAGTGAGAAGTCTGTCTGTGTTAGGCTGTGTGTTAGTGAGGATACTGTATGAGTGTATGGGGATGCTGAGAAGTCAGTGTCTGTGTTAGGCTGTGTGTGTGTTGGTGGGGAGGTTGTGTAGTGTGTGTTTGTATGCAGGTGGCAAGGGCACAGGTTTGGGCGTATTATTTGGCACTCTAGGCCTAATCAGTTAGGCTACTGAATACAACATATCTGTGATATATAGCCTAACTGTAACTAATTGGTAAACAGTTACCCTGCTTTTTGTTCATGATTATGTAACCCCAATTAAATGTACGTTTATCACCTGGTGTGTGTATGGGTGGCACCTTACTTCAGTGTAAACATTCTTAATTGTTAAAGCATATGGCTGTTGTATTCAGAGAGCGAGAGAGAGCGAGAGCCCACGTTGGTGTGTGTGTGTGTGTGTGTGTGTATGTAGGGAAAGGGCTGTCTTTTTTCCGGTCTTAATGCCCTGACAAAAAAAAAAAAAGTACAAATCTGCTAGTGGGATGTCTCATGTTCCTGATGTCTTGGAGAAGGTGGCGATTAGACTACAGCGGGTGAAATAAGTATTGAACACGTCACCATTTTTCTCAGTAAATATATTACCAAAGTTGCTATTGACATGAAAGCTTCACCAGATGTTGGTAAACACCCAAGTAATCCATACATACAAAGAAACCAAAACAAACAAGTTCAGAAATTAAGTTGTGTGTAATAATGTGAAATGACACAGGGAAAAAGGCATGGAAAGCCAAGACAACAGCTGAAAACTATCAGTAATTAAAAAGCAATCCAGCCCCTTGTCAGTGCAAATTAATATCAGCTGGTTCCGTCCCAACTGATGGCCTACAAAAAGGTCTCATTGCCAAGGCGTCACACAAGACACATCTCATGATGGGTAGAAGCAAAGAACTGTCTCAAGACCTTCGCAACCTAATTGTTGCAAAACATAATGATGCCATTGGTTATAGGCGCATTTCTAAGCTTCTGAATGTTCCAGTTGGGGCCATAATACGGAAGTGGAAAGACAATCATTTCACCATAAATGTGCCTCGACCAGGTGCTCCTCGCAAGATTTCTGACAGAGGAGTGAAAAGAATAATCAGAAGAGTTGTCCAAGAGCCAAGGACCACTTGTGGAGAGCTTCAAAAACACCTGCAATTAGCAGGTACTGTTGTCTCAAAGAAAACAGTAAGTCATGCACTCCACCGCCATGGCCTGAATGCACAATCACCACGCAAGACTCCATTGCTGAAAAAAAAGCATGTTGAAGCTCGTTTAAAGTTTGCTGCACAACATTTGGAAAAGCCAGTGAAATACTGGGAGAATATAGTGTGGTCAGATGAGAGCAAAATTGAACTGTTTGGATGTCATAATACACACCATGTTTGGAGGAGAAATGGCACTGCACATCACCCTAAAAACACCATACCAAAAGTGAAGTTTGGAGTTGGGAACATCATGGTGTGGGGCTGCTTTTCAGCAAATGGTACTGGCAAACTTCACATAATTGAAGGAAAGATGAATGGGCAAATTTACGAGGAGCACCTGGTCGAGGCAAATTTATGGTGAAATGATTGTCTTTCCACTTCCGTATTATGGCCCCAACAGTGCTCACTGGAACATTCAGAAGCTTAGAAATGCGACTATAACCAATGCCATCATTATGTTTTGCAACAATTAGGTTGCGAATGTCTTGACAGCTCTTTGCTTTTACCCATCATGAGATGTGTCTTGTGTGACACCTTGGCAATGAGACCTTTTTGTAGGCCATCAGTTGGGACTGAACCAGCTGATATTAATTTGCACTGACAGGGGGCTGGATTGCTTTTTAATTACTGATAGTTTTCAGCTGTTGTCTTGGCTTTCCATGCCTTTTTGAACCTCCCTTTCTTCATGTGTTCAATACTTTTTCCCTGTGTCATTTCACATAACTTAATTTCTGAACTTATTTGTTTTGGTTTCTTTGTATGTATGGATTACTTGGGTTGTTACCAACATCTGGTGAAACTTTCATGTCAATAGCACCTTTGGAAATATATTTACTGAGAAAAATGGTGACGTGTTCAATACTTATTTCACCCGCTGTATACGCAGATATTACGGTAACACCACATGAAATAGTATATGCAGTATTGCGAAATGCAGTATTACAAGGCTTTTTTTATTTATTACTTTGCCTGTCGAGAGAGAGATCCGCTTGACTGGTGTGAGACGATGGGAGAGAAAGAGATCTTGTGAGTGAGTGTCTTTTTTTTTTGCATGCATGTGTCAGAGTGAAAGAGATATAGGACTAGACCATCTGTTACCATTCCACTCATTCTTCTCCAGGCATTACCACGAGCCTGTCCTTCCCAATTAAGGTGCCACCAACCTCCTGTGACTAGGCCAGATGTGAGGGTATTGTGTTGCGAGGTCACACGCTCATAATTGACTAGTTAAAATGGGATACATTGATTGTTCATAATAATTGTAATTATAAATATTCAGAATTGTTTAACAATTCCGTCAACTAAATACCATTGAATTTTAGAGTGAATATAGGCCTAATGTTTTTTTATGTAAATACATACAGTTGAAGTAGGAAGTTTACATACACCTTAGCCAAATACATTTAAACTCAATTCCTGACATTTAATACTAGTAAAACTTCCCTGTCTTAGGTCAGTTAGGACCACCACTTTATTTTAAGAATGTGAAATGTCAGAATAATAGTAGAGAGAATGATTTATTTCAGCTTTTATTTCTTTCATCACATTCCCAGTGGGTCAGAAGTTAATACACTCAATTAGTATTTAGTAGTATCTTGCCTTTAAAATTGTTTAACTTGGGTCAAACGTTTCAGGTAGCCTTCCACAAGCTTCCCACAATAAGTTGGGAGAATGTTGGCCGATTCCTCCTGACAGAACTGGTGTAACTGAGTCAGGTTTGTAGGCCTCCTTGCTCGCACACGCTTTTTCATAGGATGGAGACCCATTTAACTTCCTGACTGATGTCTTGAGATTCACATAACTTTCCTTCCTCATAATGCCATCTATTTTGTGAAGTGCACCAGTCCCTGCTGCAGCAAAGCACCCCCACAACATGATGCTGCCGCCCACGTGCTTCACGGTTGGGATGGTGTTCTTTGGCTTGCAAGCCTCCGCCTTAAGTTAGTTTAAGTTAGTTTGGCGTGTCTAGCTTAAAAGGTATAAGAGCAGAAGCGTTTTTAAAAAAATGTCCCATTGAATTAAATGGAATGTTACAATTCATTATTTTTTTAATCATTATTTGGTATTGCTTTATTAAATTGTTACAACCTCCCAGTTCTGCATAAACACGACCTCATTTGCATATTAACTGCCACATTTGCATAACATTGCATTTTAATTTAACACAATTTACTTTTATCTGTTCTATACCAGACCTAAAAATGCCATAACAATATGACCACCCTATCTTGAGATATTGGGGGAAAAAAACATGTTGAATGTAAGAATCCAGACAGGTGCAGTTATTGACTAGGGATTAACATTGACCAGTCCACAACCTTTTGACCTTTTCCGATCACTTGAAAATAAGCCCTCAGCAATGGTAAATTCAATCCTCATGAAATAAAGTGTTGTGTTCATTAGAAGCTTCTATATGACATGGAATACCAAGTATAACACCAGAACCGTAGTTGCATCTGGCGTAGGTGACTTATGGCTAGTTCCCCTCAGATAATAACACCATGGCTGCTTCTTCAAGATTGTTTTGTTTTGTCAGTGGTCTTGGTGCACTGGAAATGTAATACTGCACACATTGAGAAAGAGGCATATTCCAGGTAGATCCCCACACAGAGATTCCTATCTTACATTATGAATCAACAGATAACTGTCCACTTATATAAGGCACTGACTGAGAAGACATCCAAGTATTCAATCACTGCTACTGCTGTTGCAGCCTGTTTGACATCCAACAAATTGCCATTGTTTTTCTTTTACATTACCGGAAGTATCAGTAGACTTGTTAATGAGAAAGACAAAAAAAAAAATCGGGATCTCTGTTCAAGCAGTGTAATAAACTTTAAGACGAGGCGAGTGTCACTGCCAATGCACATTTGATCACTGACAGTGTACAGTATTTCTAACACAATCCTACATACAAAGCCAGTTCTTTTAAAAACAACAGATATCCACCAACCTGAGGAAAACGAGATGAGAAAAACAGCAAACGCCAGCTCGCTAGCAGCTCCCATTTTCAATCCAATTGAAATCCTTTTATTTCCGGGAAATAAACACAATCACACAGTCGCAAAGGTTTGCTCCTCCACTGTGTGTTGTGAAGGTCTGTGCAAAAAATGACAAATGTAACTAGCCAGCTAGTTGGCAAGCTAGTATTGTCAACATAGTGTGGTATTGACACTTGACTTTCCAGTTGGCAGGTGTTTGTTGAGAAGACCCAGTCCAAAATATCCACTGATCAGCCAAGAGGCTTCCTACTACGTTACACAGCTGAAGGTCCTGAAGAATTATGTCCATAAATGTGGAAGAGGTGTAGTTAGTTAGAGGCTACAAAGTGATTAAAATAGCTAATGACTTACTGACTTGTTGCAGGTTGGTCTAACTATCCATCTAGTTAGTTAGCTGGTAACAAGTTACAGTAGTAGCTAGCAAGATTACTAGGTAACTATTCTGTCTTTAAGATCAATGTAAGCTTTCTTTACATTCAATCTTGTTACCTACATCAGGTAACGTTACATTCGCTAAGCAGTTAAAATGAGCAACAATGTCATTGAACATAGTTAATTAACCCTCAAACTTGAGATATGCACGTTAACTAGATAGCTGGTTAGCTAGCTTCAGGTAGTTTAAAGAACTACTTAGTTTGCTACCTAACGTAAATTATCTAGTTAAGACGTTTCAATACACCACATTTGGTGGACTAACGTTATATTTAATAAAATCTCATCTCTTTTGTCCTCAAAACGCTGTCTTCATCTTCCAAAAATGTAACGTTATGCTAGCACATAATCCGATTCCGAACAGAAACATTGTATTTCCCCTTCCCAACGGATTGCAGTGTGCTCTGTGAGTTGGGTTTTGCGAGCTAGTTGTAAACGCTGGCAACCAGTGTCTGATAAAAATCCTATCCAACTGCAGCTTTGGAGCAGAAACGTCGTTGGGGAAACGCACATGTGATAAACAGCTAATTGGTTTCGTCAACACACTGCTGTCAAGTCATGAGTGTATCCGAGACTAAGAGAGCCAGTACAGCATTTCCCCCAAGCGTGCGGTTATCTTTAACGTTTTCCTCTTGTGTGACCAGTGCCACAGTTTCAAGATGGCGGTTTGGTGAGGATCGTCTTTGTTTTTTCATGACTCCACCCTCAGACTCCTCCCTCCCGTTTACTCGAACCACCTCTCGTCAAATCAAAAGCGAGCTCGGGCAGCCTAGAGATGACTGGATTCCAATCAGCTGGGAAGAGAACCGTTCATATTTGGGGTACGTCTCAATAGTATACATTGGATTCCTCCTTGTTTGTCCTCTCCTTAATCTGTTCTGAAAACATTTGATAAATTAAATAAATATGAACGGGTCGACAGGTAGCCTATTAGTCAGAGCGTTATGCCAGTAACCGAATGGTCGCTGGTTCGACTACTTGAGCCGACAAGGAAAACCTGTCGATGTGTTCATGAGCAAGGCACTTAACCCTAATTTTCTCCAGGGCTGACCCTGTAGGGAGGCCTTCACTGTTAATAAGAAATTGTTATATTCCTAGTTAAATAAAGGCGTATTTTCAACATCTGGAAAATACATATTTTCAATGTCCGTAAAATATGTATTTTCAACATCCACAACATACAGTTGAAGTCAGAAGTTTACATACACCTTAGCCAAATACATTTAAACTCAGTTTTTCACAATTCCTGACATTTAATCATAGTAAAAATTCCCTGTTTTAGGTCAGTTAGTATCACCACTTTATTTTAAGAATGTGAAAATGTCAGAATAATAGTAGAGAGAATTATTTATTTTAGATTCATCATCACATTCCCAGTGGGTCAGAAGTTTACATACACTCAATTAGTATTTGGTAGCACTGCCTTTACATTTTTTAACTTGGGTCAAACGTTTCAGGTAGTCTTCCACAAGCTTCCCACAATAAGTTGGGTGAATTTTGGCCCATTCCTCCTGACAGAACTGGTGTAACTAAGTCAGGTTTGTTGGCCTCCTTGCTCGCACATGCTTTTTCTGTTCTGCCCACACATTTTCTATAGGATTGAGGTCAGGGCTTTGTGATGGCCACTACAATACCTTGACTTTGTTGTCCTTAAGCCATTTTGCCACAACTTTGGAAATATTCTTGGGGTCATTGTCCATTTGGAAAACACATTTGCAACCAAGCTTTAACTTCCTGACTGATTTCTTGAGATGTTGCTTCAATATATCCACATAATTTTCCTACCTCATGATGCCATCTATTTTGTGAAGTGCACAAGTCCCTGCTGCAGCAAAGCACCCCCACAACATGATGCTGCCACCCCCGTGCTTCATGGTTGGGATGATGTTCTTCGGCTTGCAAGCCTCCCCCTTTTTCCTCCAAACATAACAATGGTCATTATGGCCAAACAGTTCTATTTTTGTTTAATCAGACCAGAGTACATTTATCCAAAAAGTACGATCTTTGTCCCCATGTGCAGTTGCAAACCGTAGTCTGGCTTGTTTATTGCGGTTTTGGAGCAATGGCTTCTTCCTTGCTGAGCAGCCTTTCAGGTTATGTCGATATAGGACTTGTTTCACTGTGGATATAGATACTTTTGTACCCGTTTCCTCCAGCATCTTCACAAGGTCCTTTGCTGTTGTTCTAGGATTGATTTGCCCTTTTCGCACCAAAGTACGTTCATCTCTAGGAGACAGAACGCGTCTCCATCCTGAGCGGTATGACGGCTGCGTGGTTCCATGGTGTTTATACTTGCATACTATTGTTTGTACAGATGAACGTGGTAACTTCAGGCGTTTGGAAATTGCTCCCAAGGATGAACCAGACTTGTGGAGGTCTACACTTGTTTTTCGGAGGTCTTGGCTGATTTCTTTTGATTTTCCCATGATGCCGAGCAAAGAGGCACTGAGGTTGAAGGTAGGCCTTGAAATACATCCACATGTACACCTCCAATTGACTCAAATGATGTCAATTAGCCTATCAGTAGCTTCTAGAGCCATTACATAATTTTCTGTAATTTCTCAAGCTGTTTAAAGGCACAGTCAACTGGAATTGTGATATAGTGAATTATAAGTGAAATAATCTGTCTGTAAACAATTGTTGGAATAATTACTTGTGTCATGCACAAAGTAAATGTCCTGACCAACTTGCCAAAACTATAGTTGGTTAACATGAAATCTGTGGAGTGGTTGAAAAATGAGTTTTAATGACTTCAACCTAAGTGTATGTAAACTTCCGACTTCAACTGTATATAAACTCCCAGTAATTTATTAGGTAAAACACCTTCTTCAGTCTTCTTCAGGGAATCCAATTTGTGCAATATGTTACACATTTGTTGTACTGTAGATCTCGGATCACAAGAAAGAGGAGCCAACTGAAGATTGCAACAGCATATTTATTATTGCTCCCATGTCACATGCACTTATGTTAGCTTTTTCAAAAGCTTTTAAACGGGCAGCAATGATGTTCAAAGTAGCCTAACCTACAGAATAAACCAACAGACCACTTCAGCTACAATAACATTCTCAATAACAGCTACATACTTTTTTTTTTTTTTGTATACCTTAGCTGAATGCACTGACTGGATAAGAGCATCTGCTCAATGACCAAAATGGAAAACATAAAAATAAACACTTGCAAAGCATGTGATCTCCGCCCTCAAACAAGTACAAATTTGCTCGTTGCAGACCAGATCCAAATCTGAACAAATCATAGACGTCTAGGCCATGTTTCACAAGTTTGAACATCACAGTATAGTACGGGACAGTTTAGTACAATAGAGCACAGTAGAGTACAGTACAGTTCGGTATGTACGGTACGGTACAGGACATTAGAGTTTTATTCAGTAAACTACAGTATAGTACAGACGAATAGAGCACGTTACAATACAGTATGGTACAGTACACTACAGTTTAATTCAGTAGTGTAGTGTACGGTGTAGTTTAATTCAGTAGAGTACACTAGAGTAAAGTAGGGTACAATACAGTACACTATACTTTTCTTTACTGTACTCTGCTGTGCTCTGCTGTATTGTACAGTACTATACTCTACTTTTCTTTACTGTACCCAACCACCCATGGATCAGCCAAAAGAACTCGAACTGGCGTCCGGCTCACTCTGTTTGAACTTGTCACCAATCTTCCTCGACATACCCTCTCTCTTGTTATTGCTAGCTTCAACAGATTCAAACCCATCCTCTTCCTCCCTCAGTATTTTCAACCTCCTCTCTCTTTCCCTCCAATCCTCCTCCCCTAACCAATTACCGACTCCTTCTGAAAATATTACACTTTTTCAAGCTGAAATCTCTTTTAAGCATCCTCTAGAGACATGCTAAGCCCTGTACTCCCTCCACTTCAAACTCAGTAAAGCCTCCGGTCAAGAAGCCAGCTTCCCAAAACCAATGTGGTTTATAAACCCTCCTTCTTTGGATTATTTTCATGGACAGATTTTGGGCGGAGTAAAACCTCTCGCTTCCGACTATCAATTCACCCAAGGTCAATACTTAAAAAATTGCTTACCTTGTAACTGTATTTGTCCTCCGTAGTTGCGTGCCTTTTTTTGTTAGCTGAAATCCATACTTTTTCAATAAACGTTAATCAAATACAACCACCGACTGTTTCCTTGGTGAGATTCAATTGCCACAATTGCTGAGTTGCCATCTTAGAGCAACAGCAATGAGAAAACAGTTGGTGGTTGTATTTGATTAACGTTTATTGAAAAAGTATTGAACACAGCAAACAAAGAAAGGCACGTAACTACAGAGGACAAACATAGGTACAAGGTAAGTGTTTCATTAGTTTTTATTTGATAAGGACTGACCTTGGGTGAATTGATGTAGTCGGAGCTGAGTTCCACAAAGCCTGGTCTCTGCTCCACTCCATTGGGGGAGTTCATCATTAACTTCCTTCACCATGGAGTGGAGTTTAGTCAGCTGAACCCCCTGGAGTTTATTGGAACGTCAATGGTAAGTGGAACAAGGAAAGGTGTAGGCCTACCGCATGCAGGATCATGATTTTTACAATTTCATGATGGTGGACTGGTGGATAATGATTTGGGTGAAAGAAGCCGCCAGCCGGATGTGCTGTGCTTGCATTAACGTCTGTCACATGATCACAACCTCCCGAGTCTTATTACAAATAATTGTATTTGTCACGTACCCAGTTTACTGCAGGTATAAACTATGCATTGAAATGCTTACTTATTGATGTACATTGTATGTGTGTAATATGTTAAGAGAAAAGGATGGCCTTTGTGTATGACTGTGTTCATTTACCCAGGGCAGTGAATGTATTTGTCTCCTGCATGTTGGTAGCTGAAGGATTTCTCTGACTGCACAAGGTGATCTATCAGGCTAAATTGGTTTTGATTGATGAGGCTATGATTAATGTACTCAGGCATTAACCCCTCCCCCCCTCCCCTCTCCCTCAGCCCACACAAAGGTATCTGCTGTGTCGAACCCATTCTACTTGTATTCTTCTCTAACACATACGGCTCAGTGTCTGGGATAGTTGGAATTCTTTGATGTCAACTGTGATTTGTCATACTGTACTGTTTTTCCATGCTACACTGATGTCCTACACAAATATAACACCACTGTGTGTTAGGTACTTTGTTGCCAGGCAAAATACAGTAGCATTGTGTTGTAGGAGCGCTACAGTAGCCAGTAGAAATACCTTTTAACATGAAGTGTTTGGATTATCATTGATTGTTGCTCAAGTGTTTGTTGTTCTGGTGTGGGATGTGTTCTCACTCCCAATCCCAAATCCAATCTCTGGCTGCATAAGAGACGGTAATTGGACTAGAGCAGAGTATCCTAGTTACATGTGGACTAGTGCTCAGTTAAAAAGGCCAAGGGGTCACACAGGATTTCAACTATGAGCCAACTGGGCAGCCATGTCCTCCTGCTGTGTCACGAGAGGGTGCAGAGAGAGACCAAGACGCAGCGCAGGGATAGTAGTTCGACATTGATATTTATTTGTACTATATATATAATAGAACAAATGGCGAACTACAAGACACAAACACACTATAAACTACCGTCACGTTCACCAAAAACACACGAAATGAACGGACGTAAAAAAAAAAGGCACACTTACTTCTCACCGTGACTGCGACATACATCGATATGTAACGATAACAACCCACACCAAGTGAAGGACAGACTCAACATATATTGGATCCCTAATTAGAGACAATGGGTAGCAGCTGCCTCTAATTAGAGATCCACCCAAAACCCACAAAGAAACAGAAAAGAACGACACTGTCAGACTCTGACCAAGCTACATAGAGAAGCCTATTGCTTCTCTATGGCCAGAGCCTGACAGTACCCCCCCCCCCCCAAGGCGCGGACGCCCAAAAAAAAGGCACACAATAACATGGGGGGGTTAATTTGGGAGGGAAAAACTAGTCCTTTGGGGGCGGCTCTGGCTCCGGCGACGTGGACAGTTTTTTTCCATGGCCCCTCCTTATCGCTGGGCCCGGACACCGGTGGGGCAAACGGCTCCGGCCATGGAGCGAGGAAAACAACCGGGCCCGGACTGGGCACCAGTGGGGTAAACGGCTCCGGCCATGGAGCGGGGAAAACACCCGGTGGAGCGGACTGCTCTGGCACTGAGGCGGAGCAGACGGCTGGACCCGGAATGGGCACCGGTGGAGCGGACTGCTCTGGCACTGAGGCGGAGCAGACGGCTGGACCCGGATTGGGCACCGGTGGAGCGGACTGCTCTGGCACTGGGGCGGAGCAGACGGTTGAACCCGGAATGGGCACTGGTGGAGCGGACTGCTCTGGCACTGAGGCGGAGCAGATGGCTGGACCCGGACTGGGTACCGGTGGAGGAGGCTCCAGGCCTTGAGCTGTGGCTGGAGGCTCCGGGCTGCTGACCTTCGCAGGAGGTTTAGGGGCGCTGACCTTCGCAGGAGGTTTAGGGTGCTGACCTTCGCTGGAGGTTTAGGGGCGCTGACCTTCGCTGGAGGTTTAGGGGCGCTGACCTTCGCTGGAGGTTTAGGGGCGCTGACCTTCGCTGGAGGTTTAGGGGCGCTGACCTTCGCTGGAGGTTTAGGGGCGCTGACCTTCGCTGGAGGTTTAGGGGCGCTGACCTTCGCTGGAGTTTTAGGGGCGCTGACCTTCGCAGGAGGTTTAGGGGCGCTGACCTTCGCAGGAGGTTTAGGGGCGCTGACCTTCGCTGGAGGTTCAGGGGCGCTGACCTTCGCTGGAGGTTCAGGGGCGCTGACCTTCGCTGGAGGTTCAGGGGCGCTGACCTTCGCTGGAGGCTCAGGGCGACTGACCTTGGCTGGAGGCTCAGGGCGGCTGACCTTGGCTGGAGGCTCAGGGCGGCTGACCTTGGCTGGAGGCTCAGGGCGGCTGACCTTGGCTGGAGGCTCAGGGCGGCTGACCTTGGCTGGAGGCTCAGGGCGGCTGACCTTGGCTGGAGGCTCAGGGCGGCTGACCTTGGCTGGAGGTTGGGTGCGGGGAGCCGGCACGGGTCGTACCGGACTGGGGAGGCGCACTGGAGGTCGTGTGCGTGGAGCAGGCACAGGAAGCACCTGGCTAGGCACACGCACTGGAGCTCGGGTGTGGGTAGTAGAGCAGAGGTCCGGACCCGGACTGGACATCGGAGAAGCGGATTGCTCTGGCATGGAGGTGGAGTAGACGATCGGACCCAGACTGGGCACCGGAGGAGCGGATGGCTCTGGTAGGGAGGAGGAGTAGATTACCGGACCCGGACTGGGTACCAGTGGAGCGGACTGCTCTGGCATGAGGGTGGAGTAGACAACCGGACCTGGACTGGGGATGCTCCTCTTGGGCACTTTTAGAGCCAGCTCCCTCCTCTCGCTCTCACACTCCTCCATATTTAGCCAACATAGCTCCATGATCCTCTCGTACTCCTCCCTCCGTCGGTATTCCCCCACGTACTCAGTGTCTGGCGAATGCCACCTGGAAAGTGGGACTGGTGCCTCCTCTTCCACTCCTGACCAGCCCCATAGCCCCCCCCCCAAGATTACCTTGGGGTTGTTTGCGGGCGTTGGTTATGACGCAGAGGAGCACTTTCAGTCACAGACTGATCCCACCACGGTGTGCCAGAGAGCGCTACAGGAGGTCCTTCCTGCCGGCGGCTATGAGACTATATAATGCCTCACCGGGGTGCCGTGCCGTCGGCAACATAGACGTCAGCACTCATCCACTCAGGACCTATTTATTCATACAGGTCTGTATATACATACTCATGTACAGTTGTTATATTATATCACATGCAATATTGTAAGTAATTATTGGACGTAGGCATTCACTCAGGAATGCATATTAGTATCCTGCCAGTTGCACCTTTTCTCATTGCTTTTAGTATATCGAATGTGCAATAAGTGCAGTTGTCTGTAATTAAACCCTGCGCACTAAGGACTGTATTTTAAGGGAATTACTATTATTACCCCAAATGATATCATACACACATTTAGCTATTAAAGTATCTCTTCCTGTCATTTACCTGTACAGTTTGTGTAAACATGCAAGTATTCACTTATCTGTAAATATAACTGTATACCTAACTGTACAGCTAATTTACCCATGCAAACATTATTGGGCACAGACAACAGCACAAAGGGCAGGAAGGAAGAGATGACAATACATCAGGCGAAGCAACCTCAACTGCCAGTAAGAGTGTCCATGATTGAGTCTTTGAATGAAGAGATGGAGATAAAACTGTCCAGTTTGAGTGTTTGTTGCAGCTCGTTCAGGTCGCTAGCTGCCGCGAACTGAAAAGACGAGCGACCCTGGGATGTGTGTGCTTTGGGGACCTTTAACAGAATGTGCCTGGCAGAACAGGTGTTGTATGTGAAGAATGAGGGCTGCAGTAAATATCTCAGATAGGAGGGAGTGAGGCCTAAGAGGGTTTTATAAATAAACATCAACCAGTGAGTCTTGCGTCAGGTAGACAGAGATGACCAGTTTACAGAGGAGAATAGAGTGCAGTGATGTGTCCTATAAGGAGCATTGGTGGCAAATCTGATGGCCGAATGGTAAAGAACATCTAGCCGCTCGAGAACACCCTTACCTGCCTATCTATAAATTATGTCTCCGTAATCTAGCATGGGTAGGATGGTCATCTGAATCAGGGTTAGTTTGGCAGCTGGGGTGAAAGAGGAGCGATTACGATAGAGGAAACCAAGTCTAGATTTAACTTTAGCCTGCAGCTTTGATATGTGCTGAGAGAAGGACAGTGTACCGTCTAGCCATACTCCCAAGTACTTGTATGAGGTGAGGTGAATATCTCCCAAGTGATCTTTAGAGGCCTGATATTCCACTATCTGATTAAGTTGTCACATAATAGCTACTTATATTTCAGTGTCAGAAACCAGAATTTTGTTTTGGTTTTCTGAGGGATGTTGTGTTGACATCGGGTTTACAGCCTACATACCATACTACAATACTAATTAATAAAATTATTTATTTGTGTGGTTGACATGTTTCACACCTAGATGTCTCACACCTACATCGAGCAAAACATCCCAAATAGTTATGGTATTTCTGGGGCTCTTTCCCCTATTTGTCAAAGCAGGTAGAATCTGTCTCTCCTTGACACCCGCACTCCGTGGCACTCGACATGAGTGATGGTATCTGTGACAGCTTTGTTCCTCCTCCCTGGAACTCAAAGCCTATGTGGATACTGTCCCAATTCCTGCTTTTATCTGGCACTGCTCTCCTCATGTACTTACATTAACCCAGGTACCATCTCTCTCTCTCCATCTCTCTCTCTCTCTCCACCTCGCTCACCATCTCTCTCTCTCTCTCTCTCTCTCTCTCTCTCTCTCTCTCTCTCTCTCTCTCTCTCTCTCTCTCTCTCTCTCTCTCTCTCTCTCTCTCTCTCTCTCTCTCTCTCTCTCTCTCTCTCTCTCTCTTCCTCTTTCTCTGTCTCTCTCTGTTTTCCTTCCTTCCTTCTCTCTCTCTCTCTCTCTCTCTCTCTCTCTCTCTTTCTCCTCCCCCCATCCCACCCCCCATCTGTCCCTCTGTGTAGGGAGGCTTTGAACATGCTCAACATTAAAGCTGGCAAGCTCAGTGCTTTTAGAGCAAAGCATGTATCAGTGTCTCTTTTAATCTTAGCATGCCCAGCATTAGCTACTGTTGCCCCTGTTGCACTCTAGATAGACAGGCAAGACATATTTATTTACCAGGCATTGCCTGGACAGGCAGGGATAAATGATTACAGGCATTATATCTGTATCAATATAAGGCTTTTAAAGTGTTGATTGGTCCTGGTACAATGCATTTTGAGTCAAGAAGGATTTTACTCTTGAAAGTACAAAACTTTAAAAGCATTTTGGTGTATAACATTTTGTGAGCAGTGGAGCACACTTTCCAAGTTGGCAATTTTTGCAACTCACTCCAAAATGTACCAGAAACAAGTTGATAGGGGTCAATGGGTTCTCAGCATCAGTTCATGTCATCTTCTTCTCATCTTCCTCTCTTTATGCTTTCTGTTCCATCACCATTTATGGCATCATCAGGTTTGTACTGTAAGTGCATCCATCAGGTAGATGAAGGCCTGCCCACCCATAGTTCTATTCACTTAGAAACTAGTTTACCTTTTAATTCAACCCATAGTTATTGGAACAAATAAACATCTTTATTTTCCTATTCCAGGGAGCCACTGAAACATTTATTGCATCTAAAGATGAAAGCAATCAATTATTTGAGTTTCATATGGCAATGAAAGTTATTACTCACAAGCCTTTCATGGATCGTATCCTTGCATAATCCTTGCATAGAATTTGAATTCCCACATTCGCTTTTCATTCTAAGAACCTTGGGTGTTAATACCTGTATAGTGACAGACTTCTGACGTTCATTTTGAAATACTGAATGTTAGATAAGCAAATCGTGTGACACTGCACTGAAAAGTCACATCCTTCAATAGAAGATAGTTGTATATGTCATCATCATGTATGAACAGTCTGAGTTGTTTGATCACAGGATCCGTCTTCTCTCAAATCAAAGCACGTGTTGATGGATTTTCCCTATAATGAACTCACAATGTTATGAGATATATTGTGGAAAGGTCTTTACATCATCCATGTAAAATAGTATCACAATATACAGTATTGTCAATTTGCAAAGCCATAATAAATAATTTTAAGGGTAATAGGGGTCATAAATATGTCATACACCACTGTATGTTGCTGACTTTGGTCTACAGTAGCTCCTCCTCCTCTCCAGCTGGTTCTGGTGTCACGCTGAAATACTTCCCCCCGCCTCTAAGTTAGGAGCCCACTGGTGTTGAGAGGACGCTTATTGGTGCTGCTCCCAATTTAGGGTTCAACCTTATTCTGAGTTTTGTGATATCTCCAGCAAATGCGACCTTAGTTACCACATTGGAGTATTCAACGGCATGTGATGGCTGTTCACATATAGACCTACCTCCTGAAATAAGGCCTGCATGTCTGAGTCCCAAATGGCACCCTGTTCCCAAGTGTGCTACTTTTTTAAGTGTAGTCTGTCTTGTAGTGCACTATATGGCAATGGGGTGCCATTTGGGACTCAGCCATGTTGTTTCTTTTCATTGGGAAGATGACAGCACGACAGACTGAGCATTGACATCCCTATACTTAGTTTATCACCACCCAAAATATACACTATTATTTTCGTAAAGCTCCTCTCATGAGGGCTAATTTGAGAAGAATATCAGTTTTGCTTTGGTTGGTAGACGATCAAACATGTTTTGAACAACACAGTACATTCACATAGCTGCCCTGGCCCCACAGACAGGCAAGCAGGCAGGCAGACACACAGGCAGACAGACACACAGACACACACTGACACAGACGGCAGTCAGGCATTGTGCTAGCCTGAGCATCAGAGAACCCTGCCCGCTCAAACAACGGCCGCGTCCTTTCATCCACTAGCCAGTCCGCCACATCGGCCTGCTACATTCTGTACCCATTGAGTTCTGCCAGAATCCTGACACCATCAGCATTTGCATATTTCCAGACTAAAGGGGATTTACCCCAGTCCTTTCTGTCCCTTTCTGTCTAGTCAGACAGGAGGCATTGAAAGTGTTGTTGTCGAGCTAATCCACGGCATGGCGGACGGAGGGTGAACGGTGGGGAGCAGGGAGCTGTCGCTGCAGGGTAAACATTAAGCATTATACTCTGTGTGGGGGGGGGGGAGTCCTAAGAATCCCCTAAGCAAGCTGGTTCTGGGGCTCTGTTCACAAACACAAACAGACCCCACAGAGCCCCAGGACAGCAACACAATTACACCCAACCAAATCACGAGAAAACTAAAAAGATAAATACTTGACACATTGGAAAGAATTAACAAAAAACAGAGCAAATTAGAATGCCATTTGGCCCTAAACAGAGAGAACACAGTGGCAGAATACCTGACCACTGTGACTGACACAAACTTAAGGAAAGCTTTGACTATGTACAGATTCAGTGAGCATAGCCTTGCTATTGAGAAAGGCCACCGTAGGCAGACCTGCCTCTCAAGCGAAGACAGGATATGTGCACACTACCCACAAAATGAGGTGGAAACTGAGCTGCACTTCCTAACCTCCTGCCAAATGTATGACCATATTAGAGACACATATTTCCCTCAGATTACACAGACCCACAAAGAATTCGAAAACATATCCAACTTTGATAAACTCCCATATCTATTGGGTGAAATACCACAGTGTGCAATCACAGCAGCAAGATTTGTGACCTGTTGCCACAAGAAAAGGGCAACCAGTGAAGAACAAACACCATTGTAAATACAACCCATATTTGTGTTGATTTATTTTCCCTTTTATACTTTAACTATTTGCACATCATTACAACACTGTATATATACATAATATGACATTTGAAATGTCTTTATTCTTTTGGAACTTTTGTGAGTGTAATGTTTACTGTTCATTTTTTCTTTTTCATAGTTTATTTCACTTTTGTTCATTATCTACTTCACTTGCTTTGGCAATGTAAACATATATTTCCCATGCCAATAAAGCCCTTAAATTGAATTGAAATTGAATTGAATTGAGAGAGATAGCGTCATGGTCCTCAGAGCCCCAAACTAACTAGAATATCTGTCAAGACGCAGGGGGAGAAAGACTAAACAGGAAGTGTTTATTCAAATTCTGCTATTGTTCTACCATGCTGTGCTGGCTAGCTGTACTATATAGAACCAGTTTACACTTTAAGGATGAGGAAAATGGGATTTACATCAGGACAGCCCTGTAGTATTTGTCTGATAAGAAGAAGAAAAAGATAACTATTGTCCATTGTCACAGGGAAATGGAAATTAGTGTTCTGCTTAATCCCAATCCCTCCAAGGCACACATACGAACACACATAGGTTGTCTGATTATTGTGGAGAGGATCACTGGCATGTTGCTGTCTTCCAGAGCACTTGCTCTGTCTCACTCCAGCCTTGTGGGCTGGCCCAGCTCAGAGATGGTTTTTTAGCCCAGCCAGCTAAATCTCAGTTGAGAAGCAGTAGCAACTCATTCAGGAAACTCCAGGGTAGTCTGAGATCCTGCTGTAGATAAAGTGGCGCCAGCCCGACAGCGATCTCTCTCTCTCTCTCTCTCTCTCTCTCTCTCTCTCTCTCTCTCTCTCTCTCTATCTCTATCTCTATCTCTATCTCTATCTCTCTCTCTCTCTCTCTCTCTCTCTCTCTCTCTCTCTCTCTCTCTCTCTCTCTCTCTCTCTCTCTCTCTCTCTCTCTCTCTCTCTCTCTCTCTCTCTCTCTCTCACAATCTCTGGACATGGCCCATTTCACTTGACCCTCCCCTTAGTCTCGCAGGCCAAACACCAAAAATTGCAAATATTTCCCAAAAACGGGACAAACTGGTCAACAATGGGGTTTTGAGTGGAGTGGGTGATGTCGCTGTCTGAGTATCTGGGTTTACCCAGTGGCTGGGTCTCTTGAGAGGAGGGGATTGGTGGTGTGTGTGTGGGACATCTGTTACAGGCTGACAGAGTTGTTGTGGTTGAGGAGGAGGATGTGTTCCCCAGCTCCATAGCATCTAGTGGCAGCTAGGCCCCTTCACAGCTACAGCTGAAGCCTTTCCAGGATTGCCACACTCACCATATATCCTGGCAGTGTCTCTCTGTAGGCCGTACACACACAGCTGAGGCTGTTAGCAGGGCAATTATCTTCAGCCAAGCTAGGTTGTAGCCAATCAGCTGTCGCCCATACCAGTGAAAGGCAGAATACTGCCCCACTGGCTCCCCTTCTACTGACTTCCCTTTGTATGTTGGCAGAAAAGCTTGCCATTTTTCTTTGGGTCGACTGGTTTCCAGAGGAGGCCCAGTCAATGCTCTACAGACGTTATTCACGTGGCGGCCACTGCTCATTGACTAATGTTTATTTTCTAACGTCGCACGTTCAGCTGTAAATAAGGTCTAGTGGAGGTTCAGAAGAGGGATGGCTGAATCTAGCCATCTGCTCATCTTTTCACAGTGATTTTAAACGAAGAGAAGATCAGAAAAGCAGTTTCCCTATCCTCCTTAGACACCTCTCTGGTGTGGAGGCAGAGGTGCGACCGAGCTCTGGGATGTGAGAGTAGCTGAACATAGTGGTGTGCTTTATATCAAGAGTATGTTTCTATTAGGGGGTTTGTTATCTTGTTCTACAGAGAACCAGTTGACTTCCTCTTTGATGACTCATTGGTTTGTGGACTGTATATTTCTGTGGTCAACAAATGGATTTTCATCAGTCCCGCAAGGGTTTGTCAGTAAGAAATAGGAGAAAATTGCCATTGTGGTAAGAAACAGCACTTTGCACACTGCTCTCTGTATCTACTTTACATTAGCTTATCCTAGTGGACTCATCTTACTGTAATTCAAAGCCATGCATTAAAATAATCTCCATATAGCAGTCTCTGGGTATACATTGATTTGTGTTTTTGTGTATACTAATAATACCACTATGGCCACCTGGGGAAAACCAAGGACTGGATAATTTTCTCCTCATGGGCTTTGTACTAATGTGGGAAAGAAAGACAGAGAGACAGACCCTGCAGTTGCTCAGAGAAGAACACAGGGTCAAAGCATTGGCAAAATAGTGTTCTGAACAGGTTAATCTCACGTCTCCAGTGATCGACTGAAAGGATGAGGCAGATGTCTCAACACAGCAGTGAGATTGACATGTACAGTACTGAAAGAACCAGTTTCTCCCTCTCCCCTCTCCCTTCTCTCTCTCTCTCTCTCTCTCTCTCTCTCTCTCTCTCTCTCTCTCCCTTTCTCTCTCCCTCTCCCTCCATACATCACTGGTTCCCATCGGGAGGCTGAACTGATGTAATCAAATCTGTTGTATAATGCAACAGTGTTACAGCGAGGGAAGTCAATGGCTGTCTGCTGCGTTCAAGAACACTGTGTCCTCCATAAGAGGCATATGACCCACTTTTCACATCAGGTGAATTGATGCTTCTGTTTTTGCTCTGGCTCCCTGCTCCATGTCTCTATACATACTAATGTATGCCAGCAGCTGGAAAGGCATTTATCCAAAGAGACTTACAGTACAGTGTGTACATACCTTTTCAGTATGTGGTCGGTGTAGGAATTCCACGCTCTATATTCAGAGATTTCCTCTTAAAATATTTATATTCTGTTCCAATGTATTGTTGCTATACTTTTCAGTGAAGATGTTATGTGTGTCAGGCATACATTTTAGTTCTAATTCTAACAGCATTTTAATTAATCTATCCTAGATCTCTCTCAATGACCCGGCACCTCTGCTGTACAGTAATTGTTGATGGGGGTTTGGAGCTGTTATGCTCTCTTTCAATGGGCTGGAATGAGAGGCGCCAGCCAGCCCAGGGGTTTTAAAGAGACCACAAATCTTCCACTGCCTTTGAAATCAGACACCCTGACTGCTATGGAGTGTGAACCATTAAGAATCACTGTGTGTGGGCGTCTAAAGGTCCGTCAGTTTAGGAGAGAGAGAGAGAGAGAGAGAGAGAGAGAGAGAGAGAGAGAGAGAGAGAGAGAGAGAGAGAGAGAGAGAGAGAGAGAGAGAGAGAGAGAGAGAGAGAGAGAGAGAGAGAGAGAGAGAGAGAGAGAGAGAGAGAGAGAGAGAGAGAGAGAGAGAGAGAGAGAGAGAGAGAGAGAGAGAGGAGAGAGAGAGAGAGAAGAGAGAGGAGAGAGAGAGGAGAGAGAGAGAGAAGAGAGAGAGGAGAGAGAGGAGAGAGAGAGAAGAGAGAGACGGAGAGGAGATGAGAGAGAGGACGAGAGAGCGAGAGAGAGAGATGACGAGCAGAGAGAGAGAGAATCATGTATCATGTCCGGGTATCATGTTCGATTTTAATTTATAGATTATTATTATGATCTGTTCATGTAATGTCAGGTGGAGAATTATCTTGGAATCTTAAACCTACAAAGCTTGGGGTCTATTCCATTTCAATTCCAGTCAATGCAGAGAGTAAACTAGATTCCCCCCCAAAAAAAAATCTAATTGAAAAGCATTGATGAGAATTGGAACTTCAGTACATTTCCTGAGTTGACCGAATTGACCGCAACCCTGAAACCTACACACTCTTTAACACAGGAAAATTCTACTCTTAAAGCTCAGCTCAATTAGCCTCCTCGATGTTAGAGAAACGCAATCTTGCTTTTAATAAGTGTTAAATGATCGGTGTTAAATGTTAGTATCGTAAACCCGACCCAAGGCAAAAAGTCTGCCTAGGGAAATCTTCCCAAAAGCGTGTGGTCAGGCATGGCCATGCCAGATATTTCTTTACAAGCCCAGTGCAGTCAAAAACTGGATTTTCCTGTGTTTAACATACACTGAGTATACCAAACATTAAGAACACCTTCCTAATATTGAATTGCACCATCCCCCTTTTGCCCTCAGAACAGCCTCAATTCTTCAGGGCATGGACTCTACAAGGTGTTGAAAACGTTCCACAGGGATGCTGGACCATGTTGAATCCAATGCTTCCCACAGTTGTGTCAAGTTGGCTGGATGCCCTTTAGGTGGTGGACTATTCTTGATACACACAGGAAACTGTTGAGCGTGAAAAACCCAGCAACGTTGCAGTTCTTGACACAAACCGGTGCGCCTGGCACTTACTACCATACCCCGTTCAAAGGCATTGACATTTTTTGTCTTGTCCATTCACCCTCTGAATGCCACACATACACAATCCATGGCTTAATTGTCTCAAGGCTTAAAATCATAGCTTTCACCTTCATTCACCTGGTCAGTCTATATCATGTTCTTAATGTTTTCCCCTCCCCACTCCCAGAAGGTCCTAGCAACATATTTCCTTGAGAAATGTCTCTTTGCTAACAAGCTATTTCTGTTTCTTTTTGACCGTTTTATACTGAAAAAAAATATAAACGCAACATGTAAAGTGTTGGTACCATTTTTCATAAGCTGAAATAAAAGACCCCGTTGTGCTGAGGAGTATTTCGATCTGTAACAAAGCCCTTTGTGGGGAAAAAAGTCATTCTGATTGGCTGGGCCTGGCTCCCCAGTGGGAGGGCCCAGTCATGTGAAATCCATAGATTAAGGCCAAATTCATATATTTAAATTGACACATTTCCAACTATGAAGTGTAAATCAGTAAAATCTTTGAAATTGTTGCATGTTGCGTTTATATTTTAGTTCAGTACACTTCACAATCACAATAAGGTACTTCAGTGTTACCCAGAAATAATTTGATATTGAGATAAAAATGGCTGCTGCTTCAATCAACAGCTGGACATGGAGTCTTACCTTGTACATATGCAGTATGAGTGTGTATCTGCATTTGTCTGCATGCTTGTGTGTTTGGATGTATATGAATTACCAGAGTGAACTTATCCTGGAAGACGAGCCAGTTTCCTAAAAAGAGTTCCCAAAGAGTTCCTTCTCTCTCCCCCTCCAGGCAGGCCCTGGTCATAAGCAGCCTCTTCAGGTTTCTCCAGAGAGAAACTACAATTGTCTGGGACTGATGGAGATCTGCTGAGGTTGCAAGGAGAAAAAGAGTGGGATCCCCAACACTGGGCCTCAGTAACATATGCCTGCTGCTGCCAATGGTCTGTCAGACTGTAAATATGGGTTAATACAGTACGTCCCTTCTTTTGTAAGTTTCTGGGATTCCGTGTGTGTTTGTGCATGCATCTCATCTGCAGACAACCCACTGGGCACACACTGGTTGAGTCGACGTTGTTTCTACGTCATTTCAATGACATTATGTTGAACCAATGTGGTTCACAAACCACATTGGCTCAAACTTGTGAGGAAAGAACACTGCAGAGGTGCCTGGCTTTCCAAGCCCAGGAGTAGAAGCACCAGCCAGGCAGCTAGCTTTCCGAGGTGTTGTCACAATAATCAATTACAGCCATCTCAAGAGAGCACAAAGGCTGAGAAGCTAGCCTTCCAGCCTGGGAAATCTTTCATCATGAAGTGTCTGTAATTCGCAGCCTTTCAGTAGGCCTGCAATATAATTGTATGCAGTGCAGTTTGGGCAGGTATTATAGACTAGTGATATGCTGCTTTTTGTTTTTTCGTGTCCACCTGAAACTAGATGTCTCATCTAATGTTTTTCCTCATATATAACTCTTCATTGCTTTCTTTTCCAAAGCCAAGTGGCTGTTCATTAGTGTAATACCTATAAACACCAACCCTACTGTAATCAATCCAAATAAAAAACTAAAATTTAACCAAGTGAGCATTAAGCAACAAGGCTAGTGCTTACTTCTCTCTATAGTGGTCTTTTAAGGATAATCTTGGAGTGTTTTTCTTTGGGAATTGCTTCTAATGGTTCTAGTTTACTGCTTACTGTACCATTACCAACAGCCTACAGTAATAAATGAGAGGGAGTCCATATGGACAACAGGCTGGAATGGGCTGGTAACACTGGGGCTCTGTACAAAAAGGTCCAGAGCCGACTCTACATTCTGAGGAGGCTCAGGTCCTTCAACGTGTGCAGTAAACTACTGCATACCTTCTATCAGTCTTTTTTGCAGTGGTGTGCTGGGGAGCCAACATTAAAGCCGGTGATGCTTCTCGGGGTAAATAAGCTGATCAGGAAGGCTAGCTCTGTCCTGGGGATGAGCCTTGACATTCTAGAGGAGGTGGCGGAGAGACGGATCCTGGCCAAACTGCTGGCCATCATGGACAATGTCACCCACCCTCTGCACGCCATGGTTATGACGCAGAGGAGCACCTTCAGTCACAGACTGATCCCACCACGGTGTGCCAGAGAGCGCTACAGGAGGTCTTTCCTGCCGGCGGCTATTAGACTATATAATGCCTCACCGGGGTGCCGTGCCGTCGGCAACATAGATCTGGAACTGTTGGGGTGCTAGGACCTAGTTTAACAATTATGCATCCATCCGTGAGTAACTCTGGTCCGTCCTCACTCATTCACTCAGGACCTATTTATTCATGCAGATCTGTATATACATATTCATGTACAGTTGTTATATCATATCACGTGCAATATTACTAGTAATTCTTGGACCTAACTTACGTAGTCATAAACTCAGGAATGCATATTAGTATCCTGTGAGTTGCACCTTTTCTCATTGCTTTTAGTATATTGAATGTGCAATACGTGCAGTTGTCTGTAATTAAACCCTGCGCACTAAGGACTGTATTTTAAGGGAATAACTATTATTACCCCAAATTATATGATACACACATTTAGCTATTTAAGTATCTCTTCCTGTCATTTACCTGTACAGTTTATGTAACCATGCAAGTATTCACTTATCTGTTAATGTAACTGTATATTTACATGTACAGCTAATTTAACCATGCAAAATATTCACTTACCTGTTCTTTTACCCAGTCTGTATATTAAGTAAACTATTATTACCCTCACTCATATCATATGCATTTTTAGCTACTGAAGTATTTCTCTGCCATCGACCTGTATAGTATAGTTAACCATCCAACATCCACCAATGTATAGTGTACATATTCAGCCAACCACCCATACTATGCAATGTCTTTTTATAGGTTTTTTTGCACACCAGATATCTTGTATTTCTATACTTTTTCATACTGCCGATCTATGTATCATGTACCGTGTATCTGTCTTTTGTGTACTTTCATTGTGGCATTTTGCACCTGCCCTGTGTTTTGTTGTTGTAGCTGCTTGACATAGAAATGTATCTATCTATCTATCTATCTATCTATCTATCTATCTATCTATCTATCTATCTATCTATCTATCTATCTATCTATCTATCTATCTATCTATCTATCTATCTATCTATCTATCTATCTATCTATCTATCTATCTATCTATCTATCTATCTATCTATCTATCTATCTATCTATCTATCTATCTATCTATCTATCTATCTATCTATCTATCTATCTATCTATCTATCTATCTATCTATCTATCTATCTATCTATCTATCTATCTATCTATCTATCTATCTATCTATCTATCTATCTATCTATCTATCTATCTATCTATCTAAATGAAGGCCCTTTGTTTAACCTCTTGTAGTATTTGCCTCACAGCAGATTGCTTTCCAAGCTGTTTCTGTTTCTGTCAGTGTCACAGTGATGTACAGGTGTGTGTGTGTGTGTGTATGTGCGTGTGTGTGTGTGCATGTGTGTGTTTCTCTGTGTGTGGAGATCCAGCCAGGCATGGCAGTGATGTACTGTGCGCTGCTGCTAAGTCAATGAGTAAAACCTCCTGGGGTGATGTTGAGAGGGGATCCTTCCTTCAGACAGCTAATGTGTTCAGGAAATGGCTACCCCAGACATCCTGATGATTGGCTACCTTGTCTGAGCACTGAACAGTAGATTTTCCAGTGGTGAGCGTTGACCTTTCACTCTGAGAATGGGTTTTCCTTTGTCAGGTCAAGCAGTACTTACTTACAGACAGGATACAGACAGTTTGTAACAGCCGTTAGTCATGTTCAAGAGGAGAGCTGATGCTTAGAAATAGTATAAAAAAAAAGTCAATAATATGAGAAATTATCCGATGAAAATAGCATGCCTGCAGAGCATGAAGGTTTCCTGAAGTCCTCGTTTCTCTAACAAAACCATAATGAGACACTTTTCTCTGAAGTGGTTGGAGCACAGCAGAGTCCCCCACCTTCCCCCCTCTACCCAGCATCCCAGCTTCCCAGCTCCCAGCTCCCAGACCGTACTCTCTAGTCTCGGCTCTGCTGTAATTAAGCAAATGCAGTTGCCAGGAAGCGTTCCCCAAGCTCCCGAAAAAAGCACCAAGGTGTTAAATATGGAAGACTAAACGCACACTGCAGTAAAACACTTCTGACTATTACATGAGAATCATGCAGTATATACACAACTATGTGTGTCTCTATGTGCATGTGTGTGCGAGAGAGAGATTTAGACAGTATCAGATGATCACGCTAGTCCTCCATTGCTGTCTGGACACTTTTTTGGGGTAACCCCACACCTCCCATCTCCAGTTTCATAAGCAGCCCATCTAAACATCAACGGTCTCAGAGTAATTTTACAGGCAGCATTTTGCGTGATGGAAAGTAATTTATTGCTTGATAACATTATTAACCTTGAACATTGGGCGGCGAGGGAGGCATTATGTAATATGAAAAACAACATGAAAATCAACAGGAATAACCTACTGACTACTCTCTGTCTCCATCTCCGCAGGCAAGGACAGACTGTCGCTGGTGAAAATGCGATCCGGAGAGATGTGAGAACTACCTTGAGGAGTCCACAAATACCGGGCCTTCGGAAAGTATTCACAACCCTTGACTTTTTCTAAAATTTGTTGTGTTTAAAATGGATCACATTGAGATATTTTGTCACTGGCCTACAATACACCATAATGTCAAAGTGGAATTCTGTTTAAAAAAAAATATTTTCCAAATTAATTAAAAATGAAAATCTTAAATATCTTGAGTCAATAAGTATTCAACCCCTTTGTTGTGGTAAGCCTAAATAAGTTCAGGAGTAAGAATGTGTTTAACAAGTCATATAATAAGTTGCATGGACTCACTCTGTGTGCAATAATAACAGTGTTTACCATGATGTTTGAATGACTACCTGATCTCTGTACACATACAATTATCTGTAAGATCCCTAAATCGAGCAGTGAATTTCAAACACAGATTCAACCACAAAGACCAGGGAGGTTTTCCAATGACTCACAAAGAAGTACCTATCTTAAAAAAGGGAGACACTGAATATCCCTTTGGGCATGGTGAAGTTATTAATTACACTTTGGATGGTGTATCAATACACACAGTCACTACAAAGATACAGACGTTCTTCCTAACTCAGTTGTTGGAGAGGAAGGAAACCGCTCAGGGATTTCACCATGAGGCCATGTTGACTTTAAAACAGTTGCAGAGTTTAATGGCTGTGATAGGAGAAAACTGAGGATGCATCAACAACATTGTAGTTATTCCACAATACTAACCTAATTGACAGAGTGAAAAAAAGGAAGCCTTTACAGAATAAAAAATATTCCAAAACATGCGTCATGTTTGCAACAAGGCACTAAAGTAATACTGCAAAAGATATTGGCAAAGCAATTACATTTCTGTTATGTTTGGGGCAAAACCAATACAACACATTACTGAGCACCACTCTCCATATTTCCAAGCATAGTGGTGGCTGCATCATGTTATGGATATGCTTGTTATTGTTATGGACCTGGTTGTCTGCTTTTCACCAGACACTGGGGGATGAAGTCACCTTTCAGCAGGACAATAACCTAAAACACAATTTGAATTTTTTAAAGAATAATGGGCAAATGTTGCACATTCCAGGTGTGGAAAACTCTTAGAGACTTACCCAGAAAGACTCAAAGATGTAATCGCTGCCAATGGTGCTTCAAGGTATCAACTCATATATTTCTGTATTTAATGGTGCTTCAAGGTATCAACTCATATATTTCTGTATTTAATTTTCAACACATTTTTAAAAATGTCAAAAAAACATGTTTTCATTTAGTCATTTTGGGGTATTATGTGTAGATGGGTGAGAAAAAAAATCAATTTAATCCTTTTGAATTCAGGCTGTAACGGAACAAAATATGGAATAAGTCAATGGGAATGAATACTTTCTGAAGGCACCGTATGTAGACATGTACAGTACATACAGATATACTGTGTAGATATAGACAAAGATAAGATATTGGACAGTATCTACAGACATATATAATACCACACATGACAACGTTTTGAAATCCCTCATCTTTAATCACTGCTTCCTCTTCTAAAGATCCACCAGATTACATAAAAAGACAGAATCCCATTTTAATCCGTCAGATTAGTGTTAACAGCCTCTCCAGTCTTAATAATGATCATCATCCTGCCCCAAAGGTGTTGCAAAACGTTTACATTATCTATGCTAGACTCTCATCTAATTGTTCAATTTCTTAGCATAGACATATTAATTGTAATAAATAAAATGGACCCTGGTCAAAAGTAGTGCACTACATAGGGAATAGAGTGCACTTTGCCTGCCATGCTGCCCGCGCTGCCGGAGGAGAGGAGCCCTGGAGGGAGCGATGAACTCTTGGTAATTTCATTATCAGCATCATTGGCTGTATCAATACCCAGTGACAGCCAAGCTCTATCCGCTTGGACTGAACTTACGTAGTCACTCACTCAGGAATGCATATTAGTGTCCTGTCAGTTGTATCTTTTTTTCATTGCTTTTAGTATATCGAATGTGCATTACGCGCAGTTATCTGTAATTAAACCCTGCACACTAAGGGAATTACTATTATTACCCTAAATTATATCTTACACACATTTAGCTATTTAAGTATCTCTTCCTGTCATTTACCTGTACAGTTTATGTAACCATGCAAATATTCACTTACCTGTAAATTTAACTGTATATTTACCTGTACAGTTAACTTAACCATGCAAAATATTCACTTACCTGTTCATCTAACCAGTCTGTATATTAAGTGAACTATTATTACTCTCACTCATATCATATGCATTTCTATCTATCTATCTATCTATCTATCTATCTATCTATCTATCTATCTATCTATCTATCTATCTATCTATCTATCTATCTATCTATCTATCTATCTATCTATCTATCTATCTATCTATCTATCTATCTATCTATCTATCTATCTATCTATCTATCTATCTATCTATCTATCTATCTATCTATCTATCTATCTATCTATCTATCTATCTATCTATCTATCTATCTATCTATCTATCTATCTATCTATCTATCTATCTATCTATCTATCTATCTATCTATCTATCTATCTATCTATCTATCTATCTATCTATCCAGGTAGCTGAATGCCAAAGTCCACTCCTCCTCCTTCCCTTACTCCGTCTTACAGGATGTGGCAGCTGTCTAAGACACCGCATTTCAGTGCTAGAGGTGTCACTACAGACCCTAGTTCGATCCCGGGCTGTATCACAACCGGTCGTGATCGGGAGTCCCATAGGGCGGCGCACAATTGGCCCTACGTCGTCCGGGTTAAGTAAATAAGAATTTGTTCTTAACTGACATGCCTAGTTAAATAAATACAATTCTTTGCTGTCATAATAATGTTACTCTTTCTGGCATTTCTAGCCCCCTCTGCTGGTATGCCAACAATAGCACCACTGGCTTCACTACCTTCTCACCCAGCCTGTGGTTTCTTTCACGCTTTGGCTCTGACAGGAGGCCTTATGTTGTTAGATTGCTCTTACATTAGGTAAGATTCCCTCACCTACCAGTGGTGTTCTATGAATAGGGCTTCACTGTTAGAAAAAATAAGAACCGAATAAACCTTTTGGGACCCCTTTTTTTTCTAAGTGTGTTGCGTTCCTGGTAGACGTTGTGTTTTATATTGCCCTAAATGTATTAATTTGTTTTCCAGTCTACAGTTTATATAAAGTGGTATGACATGTTCTGCATCTAGAGATTGAGGAGGAATAGGAGGTGGACAGCTTGTTGGCTGAGCACACGCACATGCACACACACTAACAGCATTCTGCTTGATTAATATTCCTGAATTTTAGGCGGCTGTGAAGGGTGAGGGAGGGGCAGCTAGTGTAGCTTTGTGTGTGTGTGTGTGGTGCAGTGTAGTGTGGGTTTTCTGACTGCAATATGTGGGTCACAGTGTTCCTCTGCTGCCCCTATCAGAACATTGTTATCTTAGTATGCAGAGCCATACTCTATGGCCACAATACTTCTAACGTAAGCTATGTCCGAAATGGAGCCATTTGGTACACGACCATAGATAAATCATTCTACATGTTAGTTGCTATACAGTGAAACAAAACAAATAACGAAAACATTTCCTATGGCATTTGTGTACTTGAATGTCTATAGCTACCATCCATTACTGCATGCTTCAGCACTGTATGTCTAATTGCTTTTTGAGATGGAGAAAATGTATTACATGTCAAAGGTCATTTTCACCAAAGCTCTTTTTCATTAATCTGCCATTATGCTAAAGACCACTGACATCGCCTCAATAAACTATAATCAGGACGGATCATCTCGTCTCAGGTATTATATGAGGATTTAGTTGCAAACGTGAATATTCAATGTTTGAATTAATTTAATATTTGCTTGACTTTCAGCTGGGTTGGTATTTGTTACACTCCGTACTGCAGGCCTGTACAAGTCAGGATCAAGTTATCCAGACAGTGTCATAGAACCAAGACTTCACTTATATTCCTTATTACTACAGCTGTTCCACTGTTAAATATTTCAATAAATGATTTGACTGAATGTCTCCTGTTTTTCGCATGCTGTGAAAAATCTTTACTTTTAAATGTAAATATCCAGAGACACTGTTGACTGCTACAGTATATGTACAGTATACAGTGTATTTCACAGGACTGAAAACTCTCTCCCTTATCCAACAAACAGCCTAGACAACAAGTCGGGGATGTGAAATTTGTGTTTGGCGGCCAACCGTTTGGCGGTTGGGGGTGACCAGTGAAATATACCTGCTGGAGTGCATGCTACGGGTGGGTGTTGCTATGGTGACCAGCGAGCTGAGATAAGGCAGTGATTTACCTAGCAAAGACTTATAGATGACCTGGAGCCAGTGGGTTTGGCAATGAATATATAATGAAGGCCAGCCAACGAGAGCATACAGGTCGCAGTGGTGGGTAGTATATGGGGCTTTGGTAACAAAACGGATGGCACTGTGATAGACTACATCCAATTTGCTGAGTAGAGTGTTGGAGGCTATTTTGTAAATGACATCGCAGAGTCAAGGATCGGTTGGATAGTCAGTTTTACGAGGGCATGTTTGGCAGCATGAGTAAAGGAGGCTTTGTAGCGAAATAGGAAGCCAATTCTAGATTTAATTTTGAATTGGAGATGCTTAATGTGAGTCTGGACGGAGAGTCTACAGTCTAACCAGACGCCTAGGTATTTGTTGGTGTCCATGTATTCTAAGTCAGACATGTCGAGAGTAGTGATGATAGGCCGGTGAAGGTGCGGGCAGCATTCGATTGAAAAGCATGCATTAAGTTTAACTAGCATTTAAGAGCAGTTGGAGGCCACGGAAGGAGTGTTGTATGGCATTGAAGCTCTTTTGGAGGTTTGTTAACATGTACACAGAATGGTGTCGTCTGCGTAGAGATGGATCAGAGAGTCACCAGCAGCGAGCGCAACATCATTGATATATATAGAGAATAGAGTCGGCCCAAGAATTTAACCCTGTGGCATCCCCATAGAGACTGCCAGAGGACCGGACAACAGGCCCTCCGATTTGACACACTGAACTCTATCTGAGAAGTAGTTAGAGAACCAGGCAAGGCAGTCATTTGAGAAACCAAGGCTGTTGAGTCTGCCAATAAGAATGCATTGATTAAGAGAGTCAAAAGCCTTGGCCAGGTCGATGAAGACGGCTGCACAGTACTGTCTTTTATCTATGGCGGTTATGATATCGTTTAGTACCTTGAGCGTGGCTGAGGTGCACCCATGACCAGCTCGGAAACCAGATTGCATAGCAGAGAAGGTACGGTGGGATTCGAAGTGGTCAGTGATCTTGGCTTTCGAAGACTTTAGAAAGGCAAGGCAGGATGGATATAGGTCTGTTACAGTTTGGGTCTAGATTAAATAACAAAATATGGAAAAAGTAAAGGTGTCAATACTTTCCGAATGCACTGTATGTAGGGAAATAAAATAACGGAAACATTTCCTATGGCATTTGTGTACTTGAGTGTCTATAGCTACCATTCATTACTGCATGCTTCAGCACTGTATGTATGATTGCTTTTTGAGATGGAGAAAATGTAGCCAGTTGGAGAAAATGTATTACATGTCAAAGGTCATTTTCACCAAAGCTCTTTTTCATTAATCTGTCATTATGCTAAAGACCACTGACATCGCTTTGATGAACTGTTATCAGGACGGATCATCTCATTCTAGCTATTATATGAGGATTTGGTTGCTATCGTTAATATTCCATGTTAGATTTGATATTTGCTTGATTTTCAACTGGGTTTGCATTTGTTACAGGCTATACTGCAGGCCTGTACAAGTCAGGGTCAAGTTATCCAGACAGTGCCACAGCACGTAGACTTCACTTAAATGCATTCTTACTACAGCTGTTCCATTGTTACTGTTGTGAACAAAATCAATTCAATTCAATTATTTGACTGAACGTCTCTTGCTTTTTGCATGCTATGAAAGCCTTTCATTTAAAATGTAAGTTTCCAGAGAAATTGTTGGGTGCTACAATTTATACAACGGGCGGGTCTAATCCTGTGCCATGATTGGTTCAAACCGCATTCCATTCAGTGTCTATTCCACAAGTTACCACCAGCTAAAGCTATGACTTTGAAATGTCTATTTACTCTGTTCCATCTGACTGTGCAATCCACTGTCTCATCAGCCCAGCCAGGCAATTTATAAACTTGATCTCCACTATAAAATACATCTAGACATTATCTCCCATTTCTTTTAGATAGCGGAGATTTGTATAAACCTTGCTGTCTGTCTCTCTGATGTTTGCAACATTGTTCCAGTATTGAAATTCGATCTCCAGCTGTCCCATAGTAGTGAACGTGTAGGGGTCGGGACTCGGGATGAGACAGAAAGGCAGGCAGCTTTTCTCAGCCAATCGAAATCATGAATCAGCTGGGATAATTTTAATGGATATATACAAAAAAAATCAGGAAATCAGGTAGAACTAGACAATGTGCAGCTAGTTTGCAGTCTTTCCAGCTTCAGTTTGAGGTTATTGTGTTAGCTGTGTTGTTGGCTAGCTCCTCTGAACAACAGTGTCCTGGCTAGAGAGCACATGTTCTATGCCAGGTGACATCGTGCATCATTAGCTCAGTGTTATGGATGTATCCAAATAAATGTCACTAGAAAACAGCTTAAATTATCCCAGCTGATTCATGATTTCGATTGGCTGAGAAAAGCTGCCTGCCTTTCTGTCTCAGCTTAAAGAAATCCAAATGCAGCTACTTTGTTGTTATTCTGGCTGCACTGTTTGAAGTGATTTTAAGTTAGCCATATTTGGCTAGCTAGCCAGCAAGGGACACGAACATTGCCAGCCAGAATGGCAATAGAACATTTAGAATGAATGACTGGGTCGCGTACATAGATACAGAACAAAAAGACTGAACGACTGGGTCGCGTCCATAGATACAGAACAAAAAGAATGAACGACTGGTTCTCGTCTCTTGCAACCGAACCCATAGAACGTACGACCAGCCAGCTTGGGTAGCAACCTTAGATTTGTGTCGTGGAAGGATTAGATCGTATTAATAAATTAATCAAAGTAACAATCATTATTTGTGATGTTGGTAAACCATTGTATAAAAGTGAGAAAGGCCTCGAAGACAGTGTTTAGAGGATATAGTGTCACGGTTTCCTGACCCTTGACTTTTTCTTGGTGCCTAACAACACCCGTGCCAATATATCCTACAAACACTGGCTTCTCTGTCATTATCACTTAAATATTTCACGGGACTGAAAACTCTCTCCCTCATCCAGCAAATAGCCTAGAGGACGAGTCTGGGATGTGAAATGTGTCTTTAAGAGCTGTCTGTATGATAAAAATAAAACAGTATAAGAGCCACAGTCTGAATCTGAAATGGAGCCCTATGGGCCCTTATCAAAACTATTGCACTATATAGGGAATAGGGTGCCATTTGGGACGTATTCACAGATCAGCCGCTGCCCTACATCCCAGTTTCCACAGAGAAGGGACAAGGTTACTGATGAAGAGCTTCTATATTTTGATAGCTAAATAATCATTCCCGGAGACTTGTGCTTTCAATCAGGTCCATTTGCAGCCGCTGAGATCAATAACAACCTGAGTGACTCTGCCAAAATGATCAGAGAGTAGCCGAGCAAGCCTTGCATATCTTCCTCAGTCTTTCATTTTTCAATAGTCAAAATAGAGACCTTGATCAAATAAACAATCAGAACAGGCCTAGTTGTCTACCCCCATCATTGGCTTGAGGCCAGGACACACCACTTTTTCTGCTTTGGCTTCAGTCTGGACATGGGAAACCCTTCACCATGAGGGTCTATGTGGGCACTCCAGACATTTGATCACTAGTACTGCAAGTCAGTGTATTGGTAAGGTGTTAGTTCGAATCCCACTTCTGACACTGTGTATAGACAGGTCACCATTATGCTAGCTTCGTAACATAAAGCTAGAATCTGGAGTTGAAACGATAACAAAGAGGTTCTCGTCGCCTCTGTTTTGGTTAAAATCTGAAGGAAGGGCCTGGAGAAATGTAGTCACTCTCAAATTCATAGACTGACCATCCATGATATCACAATGATAGTTTTAACATTGTTTTGAGGCTATACAGTGTTTTTTTTTTTTTTCTAAGAATCAATGGTTATAATTAAGTTAAAAAAAAATATGTAGCAACTGCACATTCTAGCTTTAAGTACACTTGGTGAGCCTATAACTGTCATAACATTTAGACCATGTGAAAGAACAGTTAAAGCCCCTCTTTGTAAGCTGCACTAAGGTCTCTATTGTTATATACAGTACTACTACAATACAGCTGTTGACTTCACTTCAAAATCGTTATCTAAAATAATTGATACATTTGGCATGGGCATTTTGGTAATAACTTTGTTTTGCATGCACACATTAATAAGGGAACATGATTGAAGAAATCCCCTCTTCTAACTGCAGAGTCAATTAGACAGTGGATTATAATTATCCTGATTTGACAACAAACGAAGCCACTTCAATTAAGACAGAGAGCGAGAGGTGGGTAACGAGTTACAGGGAGGGGAAAACACAACACAGCACCCATATTAATTACCCTGTTCCTTCAACAGATTTGTTGTTGCTGTTGTTGTTATACATATTCAGACATCAGAGAGATTCAGCTCAGGTTAATATCAGAGACAAATCCTCTCCTACATAACAGCCTATTCTGACGGGTAAATGGGTCCTCTGTAGCTCAGTTGGTAGAGAGCATGGTGCTTGCAATGTCAGGTTTGATTCCTGGGACCACCCATATGTAAAATGTATGCACACATGACTGTCAGTTGGTTTGGATAAAAGCGTCTGTTAAATGGCATTTATTATAAAAATGTTACTTGTCTTTCCTGTCATTCCTAGTGGCACTGAAGACGTCCATTGTTTTCCCTACTTTACTTGAAGGCACTGATTTGAAGTCTTATCCAGAGAGACCGAACTGTAAAACGTAAATGCCATGTAATGAATCTGTGCCGTAGCATCATGTGTTCTTACTCTGCAGTAAGGCATCCATCCATGTTTTGGTTGGGCCCTCAAAAGGTGTTACAGCAGCTGCCGTGACAACGCTGCAAAAAGACACAAAACCACACACAACGGCCCACTTATTAAGGGTTCAAAATATGATGATAAGCACTTTGTGTTTACACAGAGACCTGTTGGACCCAACTGGGAGTTGCGTCCCAAATGGCTCTCTATTCCCTATGTAGTGCATTACTTTTGACCAGGGTCGGATGGTTCGTACGGCTCTGGTCAAAAGTAGTGCACTATATAGGGAATACGGTGCCATTCGGGACAAAACCTGGGTGTTGTAGGGATCACCTGTCTCTCTGCTGATCTGCACCCTAAATGGTAGTGCTGTTTGAGATGGAGAAAATGTAGCAGAAGGTGGGTATGAGGGGTAGAGGGGGTAGGGGGCCATTTGGGACTCATTCCTTAATCTGTAGCATTGGCACCACTTCTGACGATACATTACTACCTGACCTGCCGTTGCTGCCATCTCTCATCACAGCAACAGGTTCAGAGCCTTGTGACTTTTTATCTGAAGAGAATCCACTGCTGTGACAGTTCTTTACTGGGGTAGAAATCTAATGCTGTTGTTCTATCTAGAGCCATAGTTCTAACATGGGATTTATTTGGGGATGAAATCAAGCTAGTCATCCAACGATATAGCTCACCAACCGTCCACCATCTACAGTAGACGTCATAAAATAAAGATGAAAAGACTGCAGGTTCTGTACTGTGTGCTACTAGTGATTAAGAGTGGCCTTGTAGACAGTTCAACAGGACTGACAAGTTTCTCCCAACACTGCCACAACGCATCCCATCAGACGTCATCAAGTGCCATCCACCTGTCAGTGGTGAACACAATGTGACGTGCTGAAATGAAACAATGGTAATACTTTTTAATCTGCAGTGGGACACAAACGCACACACACACAAACAAACACACACACATATACACCCACACACACCCAGAAAAAGGTCATCTTCCAACAATGCGTCACTACAGACCCTGGTTCGGATCCAGGCTGTATCACAATCCGGCCGTAATTGGGAGTCCCATAGGACAACGCACAATTGGCCCAGCGTCGTCCGGTTTGGCTGTTGTAGGCCGTCATTGTAAATAAGAATTTGTTCTTAACTGGTTTTCCTAGTTAAATAAAAAATACATAAATAAACACACCGCCCTTCTCCACAGCTCTGCCCTCACTGATGTGCCAAGCCTGTCACCACTGCTGCAAACATGAAACAGCGTAGCGTAGCCTATAATACATGGTGCGTTTATGAATTGTGGTTGGCGATGAGATCCATTTGTTTCTGTAATTAATGTTGCTGTCCAGGAGCTCCTGGTCGGCCCATTATCCAGCGCCGGGTCCTGGCTCTATTTTAGGAAGAGCTACATGGTACACAATGTACTATCTTAAAGGACATGGAATTCTAATCATCCAGGGTGGGTAGGGGTGTGGGTAAAGGGGGTAGGGGTGTGGGTAAAGGGGGTAGGGGTGTGGGTAAAGGGGGTAGGGGTGTGATTAAAGGGGGTAGGGGTGGGATTTAAGGGGGTAGGGGTGGGGGTAAAGGGGGTAGGGTTGCAGGGTGGTACAAGGGTAGGGGTCCTGGAAGGAAGGTGGGTATGAGGGGTAGAGGGGGTAGTGGGCCATTTGGTACTCATTCCATAATCTGTAGCATTGGCACCACTTCTGACGATACATTACTACCTGACCTGCCGTTGCTTCCATCTCTCATCACAGCAACAGGTTCAGAGCCTTGTGACTTTTTATCTGAAGAGAATCCACTGCTGTGACAGTTCTTTACTGGGGTAGAAATCCAACACTGTTCTTCCCATTGGGCCCTGCCAAAAGTAGTGCACTATAGAGTAAGGGTACTCAACTCTTACCCTACGAGGTCCGGAGCCTGCTGGTTTTCTGTTCTACATGATAATGAATTGCACCCACCTGGTGTCCCAGGTCTAAATCAGTCCCTGATTAGAGGGAAACAATGGAAAAACGCAGTGGAACTGGCTTTGAGGTCCAGAGTTGAGCTTAAGGGTTATAGGGAATAGGGTGCCATTTGGGATGTAGCCTGTATGTACAGTTGAAGTCGGAAGTTGACATACACTTAGGTTAAAGTAATTAAAACTAATTTTTCAACCACTCCACAGATTACATGTTAACAAACTATACTTTTGGCAAGTCGGTTAGGACATCTACTTCATGCATGACTGTGACTTTAAACAGCTTGGAAAATTCCAGAAGATGATGTCACGGCTTTAGAAGCTTCTGATAGGCTAATTGACATCATTAAAGTCAATTGGAGGTGTACCTGTGGATGTATTTCAAGGCCTACCTTCAAATTCAGTTCCTCTTTGCTCGACATCATGGGAAAATCTAAAGAAATCAGCCAAAACCTCCGATTTTTTTTTTTTACTTCCACAAGTCTGGTTCATCCTCGGGAGCAATTTCCAAATGCCTGAAGGTACCACGTTAATCTGTACAAACAATAGCCGTCATACCGCTCAGGAAGGAGACGCGTTCTGTCTCTTTGAGATTAACTTACTTTGGTGCGAAACGTGCAAATCAATCCCAGAACAACAGCAAAGGACCTTGTGAAGATGCTGGAGGAAACAGGTACAAAAGTATCTATATCCACAGTAAAACGAGTTCTATATCGACATAACCTTAAATGCAGCACAAAGCCCTGACCTCAATCTTTTAGAGAATTTGTGGGCAGAACTGAAAAAGCGTGGGCAAGCAAGGAGGCCTACAAACCTGACTCAGGTACACCAGTTATGTCAGGAGGAATGGGCCAACATTCCCCCAACTTATTGTTGGAAGCTTGTGGAAGGCTACCCAAAACATTTGACCCAAGTTAAACAATTTAAAGGCAATGGTACCAAATACTAATTGAGTGTATGTAAACTTCTGACCCACTGGGAATGTGATGAAAGAAATAAAAGCTTAAATAAATAATTCTCTCTACTGTTATTCTGACATTTCACATTCTTAAAATAAAGTGGTGATCCTAACTGACCTAAGACAGGGAATTTTTACTAGGATTAAATGACAGGAATTGTGAAAAACTGAGTTTAATTGTATTTGGCTAAGGTGTATGTCAACTTCTGACTTCAACTGTATGTGTGTTTCTGCAGTCATTTGCAATAACACGTGGAAGGGAATCAGAGTGTATGTGTCTCAAAGTAAGAGGTCAGAGTGTCGTTGCAGGCCCTGTGTTTCGATGTCCTGGTTCTCTGATGTCCCTCCATGGCCCTTCGTGCCCCATGCATGTTGTTGTTGGAGGCAGAAATAGCCTGAGCATTCCTCGCCTGGGCCAGAAAAAATCTGGATTAGAGATGCTAATGCAACAGCCAGCAGCTCAGGAGTGTGTGTGAGTGTGGGTATGGGTGTGTGGAGCTGTCTGGGGGGGTTGTCCGGGCTATTTTCAACAGACACAAACACCCAACCTCCCTAGCCGCCCGCTGCCGCTCCAGCAGAGTTGGAGTGGGACACATTTTCAGCCCGGGAGTTTCATGCCTCAGACTAGCCCACTTTAGTTCACAACCTATTATACTGGAGATAAATATAATTATAATTTATTATTTATGTCCGCTATAGTGCACCATTCTCTACAACCTTGTTATTCCCAGTGTATAGTGCAAATAAGTGTAGCTTATTTAAGTCTATCTATCTATCTATCTATCTATCTATCTATCTATCTATCTATCTATCTATCTATCTATCTATCTATCTATCTATCTATCTATCTATCTATCTATCTATCTATCTATCTATCTATCTATCTATCTATCTATCTATCTATCTATCTATCTATCTATCTATCTATCTATCTATCTATCTATCTATCTATCTATCTATCTATCTATCTATCTATCTATCTATCTATCTATCTATCCATCCATCCATCCATCCATCCATCCATCCATCCATCCATCCATCCATCCATCCATCCATCCATCCATCCATCCATCCATCCATCCATCCATCCATCCATCCATCCATCCATCCATCCATCCATCCATCCATCCATCCATCCATCCATCCAGCCATCCAGCCATCCAGCCATCCAGCACTTATTAGTATTGTTTATGTTATATGCTGGCTGCCACAAGGCCACACAATTCCTTGACACTAAACTTGAATTGTGATTTATAGGCAATTGTTGGTACTGTACTGGCAGTTGGTACTGTACTGTAGCCTACAGTACTGTAAGTTAGCATACCTGTCCAATCATCACCATCAATTTCTCTCTTAAGCTGCAATATTTTTTTAATAAACATGTTGCTGAGTTCGGCACATTTGGCCGCGTCATCTTGTAAAGCTTTTTAAAATATTTTTCAGCTCTCCCTTTTCTCTTTCTATTATCCATATTCTTGTCTTTCGGGCGGTTGGTCGGTTAGTACTAGGTCCACCCTGTGGTTGCATGCATGGTCGCAGCTCGCACCTTTTTGTGTCTGAATCGCATCATCTACCAAGTGTATCAGCAGCAGGGTGTGCGAGCGTGTGACGCAGAGCAGCCCACGCTTCTGCAAGTGTAACGTACATGTAGCCCACGTTTCTGCAAGAGTAGTCTACAACAATCTATTCAAAAATATATATCGTGTTTACCGACACTGTCACTGGCCCTTTCGGCCCAACAACCAGCCCGGCCCACTGGGAATGTTCCTGTTCCTCCCGATTAACCACTCCGGGCCTGCGCTCCAGATCCTAACCCCCTGAACCCCAACACCCTGGCCAACAAGTCAGGCAGGCGCCATGCACCATCATCACTCGCCACCCGCTCTACCGGCTCCCCGCCAGCTTACATCACTACATGGCCACTCTCCGAGTCCCTGCTGCGTCCTGTCAGTGTCCAACAATGTGCAACACACACACACGCCACACTGGGCACACTGGTTGAATCAACGTTGCTTCTATGTCATTTCAATGAAATTACGTTGAACCAACGCGGAATAGATGTTGAATTGCCCAGTGAGAAACACACACACACACAAATGACTACCCCCCCCCCCCCCACCACACACACACACACACACACACACACACACACACCTACACACACACACACACACACACACACACACACACACACACACACACACACACACAACCCCACAACTAGGGGTGGTAATGGATAGTGGGGTAGGGTCTACAGTAGATGAGGGGTGACCTCATATAACCTTGTCTCTGAAGGACTGAAATGGTAGTGGTAATGACGAGAGCACATGGCTGGTTGTCATTTATAACACCACACTTACTGCTGTTTAACAATTTTACAGACTGCTGTCGCTTGACTGGGATATGTATGAAAGGAGGCCTGCTTTGTAATGTGACACTGACAACGTGTTGAATACAGGTTCTAAGGGTTTTAAATGTCTCAACTGTTGGACTGTGTGAACCCTTCTTTTCAAGTGCAGGACACGACTGGCTACTGTGATGGGCTACTAGCCATTGTGTGCCTGCCGTGTGGGGTGTACGGCATGTACAGGAGGTTTTGACAGTCAGCTGGCACTGTTCTACTAAAACAGCACCACAGCCTGATAGGCATCTCTGCTCTCTTTAGATGACAACACCACATTTACACCACCGGGGTCAAGGCTCCCTAGGTTTTTCCCTCTCTGTCACTCTACATTACGTTCTGTTCAGAGAAGCCTTTAGCCCACAGATCTCCTCTCTTTAGATGACAACACCACATTTACACCACCGGGGTCAAGGCTCCCTAGGTTTTTCCCTCTCTGTCACTCTACATTACGTTCTGTTCAGAGAAGCCTTTAGCCCAAAGATCTCCACTCTCTCATCACAGTCACGTCCCGGTCCTATTTTAGAGAGCGCTGCTACCAAGGTACACAGCGATGTCGAGGCAAAATAAACCTTGCTTTTGATTGACAGAGGAATGTGCGGCTATTAAGTTGCTGCAGGAGGGCAGGGGGTTCATGGGGAGGTGTGTGTGTTTGGAGAGCGTCTTTGCTTGCACACACACTCTTCTTGTTCCCAAGATGTTTTTTGTTTTTTTTAACAGAAAGAGACCTTGGTCACCCCATCGTCCCCCTGAGAGGGTGAGACCTCGAGGCCTGTCACTTTAGGAATCCGATACCACCAACGGTATGATTGATGAGGTGTGTGTGTGTGTGTGTGTGTGTGAGGTCCCTCTCTCATTTGCAGCTCAACAGTGAAAGATTAAACATGCCTCCTGTTGCTGTGTACACAGTGTCATTTCATATGGGCCCTGTTTGGCTTAAGGCTCCAAAATAAAACATGTTTAACACCGTTTTTAATGGTTTCGTGAGTTTAAATGTCTCTACAGAGCAGGATGCAGATGCACAGGCACCCATTTAAAGTTCTAGCTGTGGTGAAACATGCAGTTCATGTGCATCACTTGAAATAACATTTGATCTATTTTGACTTTTCACAGTTATTTCCCCTCATTATCTGATACACAAAGGATAACAACCAACATACTGCATTGGGAGTCAACAACACAGTACACGGATGTCTCCAGCCTGGGGGAGAGCAGCAGAATGGCTAGTGGTGATGTCATGCACAAGCTAAATTATGCAATGGGCTCCTCCCACTCCAGTCAGCATGAGCTCATCGGTCGCCCTTGGTCTGGGTCCTCTCTCCCTCTCTCTCTCTCTCTCTCTCTCTCTCTCTGATCCTACCATTCATTTCATCATGCAGTGTTTCTGCTAACTTTACCATTCTGACTGATGTCTCCCACTGTCCGATTCACAAGTCAGACGGGAGCTGGCCGTAGAATTAGAATCATTCTATTTCTATGGAGATGGCAACAGGAATATTGCTGGCATCAGTATCGTAGATGCCATCACTCTAAATGCCAACTCCTGCTTGATTCTGTTGACGACTAAGCACTAAAGCCACAGGGTTCCAAATGTATAGTATGTCCCCATGCCTGTACCAAGCCACTCAAATGTACAAATAGATCAAAAATATATAAGTTACACAAACAATGTCTTAAAAAAAAACAAGAAAACAACATCCTCTCAAACTCTACAACCAAAATAGTTTCAAAAGGGTAACACTTTATAGTAACGTTCAGTAATACATTTATAAGGCATTTACGAACAGTTTTACTCCTACATTCGTACATGTCAGTAAGCTAGTTATTCACACATTTATTTAAAATGTTTAATATATTTCCTTAAACATCCTGCTTATTCTTTTACAATTGTATCATGTTTTATCGAGCCATTTTGAGACCTTAAAGAGATTCTCTAGTACTTTTGTGAACTTTTTAGCCAGTAGTTCTGAAAGTAGCTGTCAGGATTTGTGATAGGAACCCAAACGCAGACCGGGCAATGTAAGTATATGGTGATATTTATTTAAGAGTGGTAATAGGGAATTGTTGAAGAGGATGTGGTTGAGTAGGGAGTTGGTAGGTTGGTGGCTGAGTATCCAGGTAGGTGGCAGATAAGTGGTCCGTGATAGTTCGAATCCGTATCCTAGGTGAGTGGAGGAAGAGGTGAGTAGGATGCGGCGTGATGATGGGTATATCCAGGCAGGATTCTAGGTGACTTAACGATCCGGCGGGTACTGGATGTCAGGTTGTCTCTTAAATAGCGATGACCGCAGATCTGGAACAGGTGTGTAGTGCTCAGGAATAACATGACAGGCTCCGGATGAATGTAGCCCCGCCCACTCATCAGTAACCAGGCAACTGACCCCGGTACCATGAGACGGACAATAAACAAACAAGACAGACACAAACACAGACTCAGGGAACAGGGATCGTGACAGTACCCTCCCCCCGACGGACGCCTCCGGGCGGACCACCTTGAGCCCCAGGCTGACGGCGGTAGAACTCACAAATCAGGCCTGCATCCAGGATCTGGCGTTGGGGAATCCAGCACCTCTCCTCAGGACCATAACCCTCCCAGTCCACCAGGTACTGGAACCCCCGACCCCGGCGTCGAGAGTCCAAAATTCGTCGCACCGTGTAGGCGGGGCTACCATCAATGATGCGGGGAGGAGGAGGTCGAGGTGGCGGAGGTAGAAGAGGGCTGAGGTGAACCGGTTTAATGCAGGACACGTGGAAAGCAGGATGAACTCTGAGGGTACGAGGAAGTTTTAATCGGACCACCGCAGGGTTGATTACTTTCTCTACCACGAACGGGCCGATGTGTTTGGGGGACAGTTTTCGAGAATCAGTCTTAAGGGGCAGATTCTTGGTGGATAACCATACCTTATCTCCTACGGTGTAGGATGGAGCAGGTGCACGGTGACGGTTAGCTTGGTGTTGGTATTGGCCGGAAGCCCTGAGTAGTGCCTCCCGGGCACGATGCCAGGTCCGATGGCATCGACGGATGTGGTTTTGGACGGATGGCACGGACAGATCCCTCTCCTGGGACGGAAACAGGGGAGGTTGGTAGCCGTAGAGGCATTGAAATGGGGACATACCTGTGGCTGATGTGGTGAGTGTGTTGTGGGCGTACTCCACCCAGGGAAGCTGAGAGGACCAGGATGTGGGATTTGATGAGGACATGCACCGTAAGGTCGTCTCCATCTTCTGGTTAGCCCTCTCCGCCTGACCATTGGTCTGAGGGTGGAATCCAGAAGACAAACTCACGGTTGCACCAATGGCCAAACAGAAATCCCTCCACACAGCTGATGTAAACTGGGGACCACGGTCGGACACGACGTCACAAGGAAGACCGTGGACATGAAATACCTCCCTGACCAGCAGGGCCGCCATCTCCTTGGCTGAGGGAAGCTTAGGTAAGGGAATGAAGTGAGCAAATTTGCTAAAACGATCAACCACGGTAAGTATGACTGTGTTACCCTCTGAAGTCGGTAGACCAGTGACAAAATCCAAAGACAGGTGGGACCAGGGGCGACGAGGTATGGGTAGAGGACGCAGGAGACCAGCACTGGGCTGGTTGGAACCCTTGTTCTGTGCACAGGTAGGACAGGCAGAAACAAAAGTCTTGGTATCCTCTCTCATGGTTGGCCACCAGAACCGTCTCCTAAGAAAGGACATGGTTCGGGCTATACCAGGATGACATGTAAGGTTAGAGGAATGTGCCCACTGCAACACAGCTGATCTGACAGATTCAGGAACGAAAAGGCAACCCGGTGGACTATTACCTGGGCCTGGATTATTCCGGAGAGCAGTCTTAACCTCCTCTTCAACCCTCCACATAACAGCCCCGAGGATGCAATTCTTAGGTATGATGGTATCAGGTTGTGGACATACTTCCTCCTCCTTGTTGAACACGCGGGACAGAGCATCAGGCTTAATGTTCCGAGAACCGGGTCTGTAGGTTAGGGAAAAATTAAAACGTCCAAAAAATAGAGCCCACCTGGCTTGTCGTGAGTTAAGTCGCTTGGCAGATCGCACATATTCTAGGTTCTTGTGGTCAGTCCAGACCACAAATGGTAGTTCTGCCCCCTCCAACCAATGGCGCCACTCCTCTAAGGCGATCTTGACCGCAAGCAGCTCTCGGTTACCTACATCGTAGTTAATCTCCGCTGGGGACAAACGGCGAGAAAGAAAAGCACAGGGATGAAGCTTACCGTCCTCGATGGACCGTTGAGACAGGACTGCTCCTACTCCCACGTCTGAAGCATCCACTTCGACCACAAACTGCCGGGCAGGATCTGGTTGGGAGAGAATGGGTGCTGAGGTGAACCGTCCTTTAAGATCCAGAAATGCCTGTTCAGCCTCCGGGGTCCATGCGAAGGATCTGGCACTGGAGGTGAGAGTAGTTAATGGTGTAACCACCCGGCTATAGTCACGAATGAACCGTCTGTAGAAATTTGCAAACCCCAAAAACCTCTCCAGAACCGCCTCAAGCTTCGCCGGATCCATCCGAACCTGTCCCTCGGAGATGATGTATCCCAAGAAGGAGGTGGTGAGTGCATGGAATTCACATTTCTCAGCTTTGACATATAACCGGTTCTCAAGCAACCTATGGAGTACCTGTCGAACATGCTGTATGTGTTCAGAGGGATCCTTGGAGAAAATCAAGATGTCATCCAGGTATACAAACACAAATTGACCAATCATGTCCCTCAACACGTCATTGATCAAACACTGGAAAACAGCAGGGGCATTGGTTAGTCCGAATGGCATGACTAAATACTCAAAGTGACCCATGGGTGTGTTGAAGCCTGTCAACCACTCATCCCCCTCCCTGATTCTGACCAAATGGTATGCGTTACGAAGGTCAAGTTTGGTAAAAACCGTTGAACCTTGAAGTGAGTCAAAAGCTGTATTCATCAAGGGCAAAGGGTACTTGTTCTTTACAGTTATATCATTCAATCCCCGATAATCTATGCAAGGTCTAAGGGTTCCATCCTTCTTACCCACAAAGAAAAATCCAACTCCAAAAGGTGAGGATGAAGGGCGGATGAGACCAGCCGTCAGAGATTCCTTAATATAACTCTCCATAGCCTCCCGTTCCGGTTTAGAGATGCTGTAGAGTCGGGACTTGGGGTAAGTGGAGCCAGGAATCAACTTAATCTCGCAATCGTAGGGACGATGAGGTGGTAGGGAGAGAGCTCGCTGTTTGCTGAATACCTCACCGATGTCGTGATACTCCACTGGCACGTGGGCCAAGTCAGGAAGCTGAGTGTCATTTACCTGGCTGCGCATAGATTGTGAACATGCAGATTTCAAACAGTTAGCATGACATGCAGAACTCCAGTTGGTTACCTGGCCTGTCCTCCAATCGATGGTGGGATTGTGCCTGACCAGCCAGGTGTGACCTAAGATGAGAGGAATATGAGGAGAGTGGATTATAAGGAAACTGATCTCCTCCGAATGGTTGCCTGACAGTAACAACTGAACCGGTTCAGTTCTAGACGTGACCCGGGCTAGTAACCTGCCATCTAAGGTATTCGCTTCAATGACCTCCTCTAGGATTTCTGTGGAGAGCCCCAGCTGTTTCACCAACTCTGCATCGATGAAACTGTCATCTGCACCTGAATCAATCAATGCTTGAAATTTAAAAAACTGACCTTTAATGGATATAGTAGCGTGGAATAGAGTTCTGGAACGAGAGTAGGGGATATCGGTAGTTTGGCTCGCTAGGATCCTCCCCACGTCTAACGAGCCTGCCGGTTTGCCGGCCTGTGTGGGCAGGACGCCAGATAATGTCCCGGATCACCACAATATAGGCAGCTATTGTTGTCTCTCCGGCGCTGGCGTTCCTTTTCATTAAGGCGAAAACGACCTAGTTGCATGGGTTCAGGATCGGATTCTCTCATCTCTTTAGTCGTCTCCCGTGATGAATGGTTTGGTGAACAATTCGCTCCTCTCTCGGGTCCCGTTGTTCTGATTGGTTGTTGAGCCGTGAGTTCTACTCGTCGCTTCTCTCTCCGGCGCTCCCTACACCTGTTATCCACCCGCATAGCCAACGTGATCAATTCTTCTAAATTACAAGGTTCGGGGTAGGATATTAATTCATCCTTGATTTGTTCACTCAGTCCGTTGGCGAAAACTGCTTGTAGCGATTCTTCATTCCACCCACTCTCCACGGCTAGTGTGCGAAAAGTAATAGCATATTCGGCCACACTGTGTGTTCCCTGGCGCAGTGACATTAATCGCTTGGATGCATCCTTACCACGGACCGGGTGATCAAATAATTTCCTCATCTCATCGGTAAAGGCAAGGTACGAATTAGTAATCGGGTCCTGTTTCTCCCATACTGCAGATGCCCACTTCAAGGCTTCACCACGAAGCAGACCGACCATATATGCAATCTTGGCTCTATCCGTGGCGTAAGTACGGGGCTGTTGTTCAAAAACCAGACCACACTGCATTATGAACGATCGACAGTGCCCAAGATCCCCATCATACCTTTCAGGAGGGGGTACCCAGGGTTCTCGATCAGTGACAGGACTTGGGGTGGCCTCCGAATGTGCAGGGGTTGGTATAGCGACAGGTGGAACAGTTGGGATGCCGAGTTGGGTCTGAATAGCGGAAATGCTAACCGATAGACCTTGCAGATTCGTCATGATCTCCTGGAGGGCTGAACCATGCTGACCCAGTATGGCTCCCTGGTGTGAAACAGCCTGACGAACATTGTCCAGGTCCGCTGGATTCATGTAATGGCCGGATCGTACTGTCAGGATTTGTGATAGGAACCCAAACGCAGACCGGGCAATGTAAGTATATGGTGATATTTATTTAAGAGTGGTAATAGGGAATTGTTGAAGAGGATGTGGTTGAGTAGGGAGTTGGTAGGTTGGTGGCTGAGTATCCAGGTAGGTGGCAGATAAGTGGTCCGTGATAGTTCGAATCCGTATCCTAGGTGAGTGGAGGAAGAGGTGAGTAGGATGCGGCGTGATGATGGGTATATCCAGGCAGGATTCTAGGTGACTTAACGATCCGGCGGGGACTGGATGTCAGGTCGTCTCTTAAATAGTGATGACCGCAGATCTGGAACAGGTGTGTAGTGCTCAGGAATAACATGACAGGCTCCGGATGAATGTAGCCCCGCCCACTCATCAGTAACCAGGCAACTGACCCCGGTACCATGAGACGGACAATAAACAAACAAGACAGACACAAACACAGACTCAGGGAACAGGGATCGTGACAGTAGCACTCATAAGCCAAAAGTGGTCCCCGAAATATGCATATTAGTTCACATACCTGTATGTGCAGATATGTGCACCACGTCATCGCTCTCATTCTCGCCCGCTCTGCTGTGTATTCATCTGGCTAGCTGTCACTCAAATGGCGAGGGGCTGAAGCTCATTGGTTAGAACTTGAATTGCTAGGGGGCTAGCCCACATCAGGGAACATGTAGGGAAAATGGCGCAGCACAGCTTCCAGAAAAACGGTTGCTTTCAAACTGGGGATTTCATGGCTAATTATGGTAAGACAGTGATTCTGCTCATAGATTATGCATGTATGAACTACACATTGACACATCCATCCCAAAGCTGGAGGTTTAAAAAAACGGCAAAGTTCCGGAGCATGTCTTTAAGGAGCATCAGGTACTGCTGGAATGTCTACCGATGGCGTGTACATATTTTTTGTGAGAAATTACACTGGTCACTCAAATAATTTATAAAGCATTTATAAAGTATAAACAGCGCTCACTTTAGATTAGGGACCTTAGATTAGGGACTTTAGATTAGGGACTTTAGATTAGGGACTTTAGATTAGGGACCTTAGATTAGGGACTTTAGATTAGGGACTTTAGATTAGGGACTTTAGATTAGGGACTTTAGATTAGGGACCTTAGATTAGGGACTTTAGATTAGGGACTTTAGATTAGGGATTTTAGATTAGGGACCTTAGATTAGGGACTTTAGATTAGGGACTGCAAAAACACTACTAATTATTAGTAAATTGTTTCTAAATGTGGGAGTAATTATTCCTAAATGGTGAACACACTATTATAACGGCCTTATAAATGGTTTATTACTGAATGTTAATGTAAAATGTTACCTTCAAAAGCACCAAGCCATCTCTCCATCTCCAGATGTAACCCTGAGAAGCTTTGAGCATTTGAACTTTGCTACCTTCTACTGAACGACAAAGCAGAGGCTTCTAGAATATCCTGTATGATAGAATGATCATACAGAAGATATGACCTCGGCATTTTTTCTCCTTTCATACCGCGCTGTGAACGGATCTATGGTGCCTATGCAAGCAGAGAAATGGCGATGTTTATAGGTAGTCTTTTGCCACTCCAAGAGTACAGTACATCCCATTTATGTTGGTTCAATGCCAAGGCAATTTGAAAAAGGGCCCTATTTTAACATCAAGAGAGGTGATTCAGGTTGGGATATAGTCTGATCTTCTTTATAGTATAAAATGCAGTGCTTTGTCAAATGCTGCCCTCTGGAGGCCATTATAAAGTATTACCAAAATACCACAATAAGGGACCAAGAAAAGCCAAGCATGGGTAGAATGGTTAATTTAAATGTCTTCTAGAATATGTGTTATTACGGACATCTAGTGGAATTTTAGGTTAATTCCAGCCAGAGCCATATATTTAGGCAAATTATTTTCTATACTGAACAAAAATATAAACGCAACATGCAAAGATTTTACTGAGTTATAGTTCATATCCAGTCTGTATCCGGCCGTGATTGGGAGTCCCATAGGGCGGCACACAATTGGCCCAGCGTCGTCTGGGTTGCGTTGTCTGGGTTGCGTCGTCTGGGCAAGCCGTCATTGTAAATAATAATTTGTTCTTAACTGTCTTGCCAAGTTAAATAAAGGTAAAATAAATAAATAAAAAATACAATTATATTAAAAACAAAATACTCTAATGTCAATGAAAAATAAAACACTAATATGTCTTGAGTCAATACATGTTAGAATCACATTTGGAAGCGATTTCAGCTGTGAGTCTTTCTGGGTAAAAACTGTAACTACAGTCCATTCAGAAAGTATTCAGACCCCATTACTTTTTCCACATTTTGTTACGTTACAGCCTTATTCTAACATGTATTATTTTCCCCTGATCAATCTACACACAATACCCCATAATGGCAAAGCAAAAACAGGTTTTAGCAATTTTAGCAAATGTATAAAAATAAAAATGTTGAAATTATACATTTACATAAGTATTCAGACCCATTACTCAGTACTTTGTTGAAGCGCCTTTGGCAGTGATAACAGCCTTGAGTCTTGTTGGGTATGACACTACAAGCTTGGCACACCTGTGTTTGGGGAGTTTCTCCCATTCTTCTCGGCAGATCCTCTCAAGCTCTGTCAGGTTGGATGGGGAGCGTCCCTGCACAGTTATTTTCAGGTCTCCAGAGATGTTCGATCAGGTTCAAGTTCCACCTGCCCGTTGAGAGTCTTTAGGTGCCTTTTGGCAAACTCCAAGTGGGCTGTTATGTGCCTTTTACTGAGGAGTGGTTTCCGCCTGGTCACTCTACCATAAAAGCCTGATTGGTGGAGTGCTGCAGAGATGGTCCCATCTCCACAGAGGAACTCTGCATCTCTGTCAGAGTGACCATCGGGTTCTTGGTCACCTCCCTGACCAAGGCCCTTCTCCCCCGATTGCTCAGTTTGGCCGGGTGGCCAGCTCTAGGAAGAGTCTTGGTGGTTCAAAACTTCTTCCATTTAAGAATGATGAAGGCCAGTGTGCTCTTGGGGACCTTCAATTCCTTTGACCTCATGGCTTGGTTTTTGCTCTGACATGCACTGTCAACTGTGGGACCTTATAGGTGGACTCCAATCAAGTTGTAGAAAGATCTCAAGGCTGATCAATGGAAACAGGATGGACCTGAGCTCCATTTCGAGACTCATAGAAAAGGGTCTGAATACTTACGTATGTAAATAAGGTATTTCAGTTTTTTATTTTTAATACATCTGCAGAAATTTCTTAAAACCTGTTTTTGCTTTGTCATTATGGGGTATTGTGTGTAGATTGATGAGGAAACCTTTTTATTTAAACAAGTAACGTGACAAAATGTGGAAAAAGTCAAGGGGTCTGAATATTCTGAATGCACTGTAGGCCCTCAGGAACATTCAATGTCGTCTTGGTAAGCAACTCCAGTGTTGATTTTGCCTTCTGTTTTAGGTTGTTGTCCTGCTGTAAGGTGAATTAACCTCCCAGTGTCTGGTGGAAAGCAGATTGAAGGCACTGTATGTGTTTATACACTACGTCAGTTTCTCAGAAATAGATGTCTGAAATACATTCCTCCCAACATCTAGATCCCAGAGAGAGGATATATACAGTGCCTTCAGAAAGTAGTTACACCCCTTGACCTTTCCAACCTTTTGTTGTTACAGCCTACGTTTAAAATTGAGATGTTATGTCACTGGCCTCCACACAATACCCCATAATGTCAAAGTGGAATTTTGTTTTTAGATTTTTTTCACAAAGTAATAAGCTGAAATGTCTTGAGTCAATAAGTATTCAACCCCTTTGTTATGGCAAGCATAAATAAGTTCAGGAGTAAACATTTGCTTAACAAGTCACATAGGAAACCGCTCAGGGATTTCACCATGAGGCCAATGGTGACTTTAAAACACGTACAGAGTTTAATGGCTGTGATAGGACAAAACTGAGGATGGATCAACAACATTGTAGTTACTCCACAAAACTAACCTAAATGACAGATTGAAAAGAAGAAAGCCTGTACAGAATTCAAATATTACAAAACATGCATCCTGTTTGCACTATAGTAAAACTGCAAAAAAATGTGGCCAAGAAAATAACTTAATGTCCTTAATACAAAGCGTTTTGTTTGGGGAAAATCCAACACAACACATAACTGAGTATCACTCTTAATATTTTTTTGGGGTGGTGGCTGCATCATGTTATGGGTATGATTGTCATCGGCAAGAACTAGAGAGTTTTTTAGGATACAAATAAACGTAATAGAGCTAAAGGAAAACCATGTTCAGTCTGCTTTCCAACAGACGCTGGGAGACAAATTCACCTTTCAGCAGGACAATAACCTAAAACAGAAGGCAATATCTACACTGGAGTTGCTTACCAAGACGACATGGAATGTTCCTGAGTGGACTAGTAACAGTTTGACTTAAATCGGCTTGAAAATCTATGGCAAGACTTGAAAATGGCTGTCTAGCAATGATCAACAACCAACCAACTAAAAATAATATTTAGCAAATATTGTACAATTCAGGTGTGCAAGGCTCTTAGAGATTTACCCAGAATGACAGCTGTAATCAGGGGATTCTATCATGTATTGACTTAGGGTTTTGAATACTTACTGTATGTAAATGTTTTCACTTTGTAATTATGGGGTATTATGTTATTATTTTTTATCCATTCCAACTTGTGGACTAAGTCAAAGGATACGATTTAGATAGATACTTTATTGATCCCTGTGGTAAAATTTCTCTGTCAAGCAGCTACGAAAAAAACACAGGACAGGTGCAAAATGCCAGAACAAAATACACAAAAAGACAGATACACGATAAAGTATAAACATACAAGAAGTCTGTAGTGCAAAAAGCTATAAAAAGGCATAGCATAGTATGGGTAAATGGCTGAAAATGTACACTTAAAGCTAGCTACCTAGCTTGTGACAATATGTATTTTGACAATACATTGTTACAGAGTGTTAAGTGATAAATATTATAAAAAATTGCAAGATGATATAGATAAATAAGGAATATTTGCATGGTTAACTATACTATACAGGTCGATTGCAGAGAAATACTTAAATAGCTAAATGTGCGTATGATATAAGTAACGGTAATAATAGTTTACTTAATATACAGTCTGGTTAAATGAACAGGTAAGTGCATATTTGCATGGTTAAATTAACTGTACAGTTAAGTGAATATTTGCATGGTTACATTAACTCTACAGGTACATGACAGGAAGAGATACTTAAATAGCTAAATGTGTGTATGATATAATTTAGGGTAATAATAATAATAATTCCCTTAAAATACAGTCCTTAGTATAGGGTTTAATTACAGATAAATGCACATATTGCACATTCGATATACTTAAAGCAATTAAAAAAGATACAGCTGACAGGATACTAATATGCAGTCCTGAGTGAATTACTATGTAAGTTCAGTCCAAGAATTACTTGCAATATTCACGTGATATGATATAACATCTGTACATTAATATGTATATACAGTCCTGAATGAATGAGTGCTGAATGAATAAGTCCTGAGTGAATGAGTCATTAGAGACCAGAGAGTTATTCACGGATGTGAAACTAGGTCCTAATTGTTAAACTAGGTCCTAACACCCCAACAGTTCCAGGTCTAGGTTGCCGACGGCACGGCACCCCGGTGAGGCATTAAATAGTCTAATAGCCGCCGGCAAGAAGGACCTCATGTAGCGCTCTCTGGCACACCGTGGTGTGATCAGTGTGTGACTGAAAGTGCTCCTTTGCATCATAACCATGGCATGCAGAGGGTGGGTGACGTTGTCCATGATGGCCAGCAGTTTGTCCAGGATCCTTCTCTCCACCACCTCCTCTAGAGTGTCAAGGCTAATCCCCAGAACAGAGCTAGCCTTCCTGATCACCTTATTTACCCGAGAAGTGTCACCGGCCTTTATGTTGGTGCCCCAGCACACCACTGCAAAAAAGATGGCACTGGCCACCACAGACTGGTAGAAAGTATGCACTAGATTACTGCACACGTTGAAGGACCTAAGCTCTGGCCCTTTTTGTTCAGGGCCCCGGTGTTACCAGCCCATTCCAGCCTGTTGTCCATATGGACTCCCAGGAACTTGTATGAACCAACCATTTCCACAGCCATCCCCTGTATAAGGACTGCAGTCAGTTTTGTTTTGCTGATGTTGAGCTGAAGGTGGTTTTGCTCACACCACACCACAAAGTCATTGATTGTGCTCCTGTACTCCTCCTCCTGCCCACCCCTGATGCACCCTACAATTGCGGAGTCATCCGAGAACTTCTGCAGGTGGCATGTTTCAGAGTTATATCTGAAGTCTGAGGTGTAGAGGGTGAACAGGAAGGGGGACCGGACCGTTCCCTGGGGGGTCCCTGTATTGCTCACTGCCCGTTCTGACACACAGCTCTGTAGCAGCACAAATTGTGGCCTACCGGTCAGGTAGTCCGTAACCCAGGAGACTAAGGGTTCTTCCACTTTCATCCTCCTCATCTTCTCACCCAGTAGCAGGGTCTGAATGGTGTTGAAGGCACTGGAGAAGTAAAAAAACATAACCCTCACAGTGCTACCTGCGTTGTCCAGGTGAGAGTAGGCCCTCTGCAGAAGGTAGATGGTTGCATCATCCACCCCGATGTTGCGCTGGTATGTGAACTGCAAGGGGTCCAGGGGTCTGAGGTGAGCGAGGACCAACCTTTCCAGGGTCTTCATGATGTGGGATGTTAGCGCTACAGGTCTGAAGTCATTCAGGACAATGGGGTGCGCCTTCTTGGACAATGGGACCAGGCAAGATGTTTTCCACAGCACAGGGACCCTTTCTAGGCTCAGGCTAAGGTTGAAGTGGCACTGGAGTATTCCACACAGTAGGTCAGCACAGACTCAAAGCACCTTTGGGCTGATGTCATCAGGGCCCGCCGCTTTCCACTGATGTAGTCTCTCCAGCTCTCTCTTCACTTGGTTGGTGGTGAAAGCCAGCCCAGGTGGGGGGGTGGGGGGAAGGGGTGTGTTGAGGATCAGTCCAGAGGTGGGGGGGAAGGGAGGTGTAGCAGATCAGTCCAGAGGGAGCATGGGCGGAGGTGGGGAGGGGCTCGCTGATTGCCTCAACGGAGGTGTTGTGATCAAAGGAGGGGGGGGGGGGGGGGGGGTGGGACTGCCGTGAGGGTGTATGGCCTGGGGATTTGGAGGGGAGGTGGACAGGGCCAGTATCAAACCTGTTAAAATATTGGTTCAGCTCATTGGCTCTGTCCTGGGTCCCCTCAGTCTGCCCACTGTTTGACTTTTTCAAGCAAGTGATATTTCTCATACCATTCTACACCTCTCTCACCTGGCTCTGCCTCAGCTTGTCCTCCGTCTTCTCCTTATACTCTCTCTTCCCCTCAGCAATCCGCAACTTCAGCTCCCTCTGGACGCATTTCAAACTGTTGTTAACTAATAAAGCCAGCCCCCCTCCCTTACTCTTACCGGAAGAAGCGCTATCCCTGTCCACTCTGATGGTCTGGAAACTGCCGATAGCGACGTTCTCTATGGGGATGTTATCATTCAGCCATGTCTCTGTAAAGCACAGTAGACTAGCTTCCTTGTAGTCTCTTTGTCCAAAGACCAGACCCTCAAGCTCATCCACCTTGTTATGTAGCGATCTCACGTTGCCCATAATGATATACGGTATAGCCGGCTTGTACTTACTCAGCTTTGCCTTACACTAACCAACCTGCCCTGCATCCACGCCATCGCCTTTTCAACTCGTCTGGAACATCAAACTTTTCCCTGGGGTGCAATAGCGCTGAGTGTGCTAAATCCAGGAGCTGGGCTTGGTTGTAAATAATTGAGGACTCACGTGTACGTTCGGCGGCTGAGAATAATAAAAAGTGCCTCAGTGATAAAAATGACCGCTAAAACCTTCGTAAAACAGTAGCACTCCATAATCCTGAACTATTATAGTTCAACTGTTACAAAACAAAAAACATACTAAAACAACAATTAACACAATGGGAGCTGCTTAACAGGCGACCAGCAGGGCGGCGCCAATCTGTATGTATACATTTATGAGTATTTTCCTGTTCTATTTGATATCAGAAGGGTAATCTATGTGGAAGCAGTACATTACAGCTTGTCTTTTATAAACTAGGTATTTTATGTGTGTGTGTGTGTGTGTGTGGTGTTTTCGTGTGCGTGTGTAGGAGCACTGAGTTCTTCGGATTTGCATTTGATTAATTATTGAAGAGGACATAGTCTCTGGAGCTCCCAATCAATCTTCTATTTTCATTCAAACATCAAATGTGTATGTAAAGTTGCACCATGTATACAAATGTAACATTTGCTTCTAATTATTAAGGTTTCTATTGCTTGCATGAACATATCAAACAGTTTCCAATTGAACCATGTGTGTGTGTGTGTGTGTGTGTGGGCCTACAGTGCACAGTATCTTCTGCATTTGGATCAGTAAGTGAACACCTTTGGGGACAGGCAGGATTAGTCTCTGTCCTGAATCCTGGGCCACGTTCAGCAGCCAAACGTTGTTGAATGTTGCAGATAGAAATGCCATGAATAGAGCCAACATGATTTCTTGTTCTTCAAGTCGGAGAGGCATGTTTGTTCTACATAACGTATTTCTATCTGGACGATCCAAAACGCTGAAGGCGTGCTTTGTGTGGTGTAGGCACACCTCTTATTTATTGCCGACAGTGTACAAGAACAGTTAAGTTAACTAATCACTGAATGATTGAGTGAAATCATTGATCAATGCAAATGGAACAAACGTTTTATTTTCCAGCGTCTGAGTACAGCTTTTTGACCGTGCCTGTGATTGATGGAGGAAAATTTTACCAGATCGGTCAAGTGTGTCTTTCTACGAGTCTATCTCTCTATCTCTCACTGCCTTTCACACAGTCCGTTTTCAGAGGGAGTCAGTCAAGGAAGTGTGATGATATGACAGACTTCAGTTTTGCCTCAGCACACAAACCATTTACTTTACAACGGAGGGAGCAGCAGCAGCAATCACTAGGCCAGTCAGGTAGAATCTCCCTGAAGCAATAGTAAACGTGTTCATCTCACTCTCACTGCTAGCCATGCCAAAGCCCTTAAAAAGAGTGTGCGCATATGTGTGAATATGAAATATGAGCCTTGCGTCTCTAGTCCTAAAAAAGGGAGGGAAGACGGGAAAGAAGAGACTACCCGTGCTGTCACTTCTGAGACGGGGCATTAAAAGTGTAATAACAGTTTAAGGATATAATCCATCAATCCTGTCCATTGTTGCGACGGAGAGAAAAATAAGTTGATCCATCTCTTAGGTCATCATTTTCCAGCATATTAGATGACAAATAATTGCCCATTCATCAATAACAATAGATGAAAGATGAAATGATTTATTGCTGTTTGGCTGAATGTTTTGATGGAGCCTTGCGGGTCACTCATGCACAACGCTTCAGGAGAGGTTGAGAGAGGGAGAGAGAAAGAGGTGGGGAGGGAAAGAGAGAGGGGGAGGGAGTGGTGAGGGAGGGAGATGGAGGGAGAGGGGAGTGGGGAGAGAGGGACAGAGGGGGAGAGAGAGAGAGGGACAGAGAGAGACAGAGAGAGCTAGAGAGAGGGAGAGAGGGGGAGAGAGGAGGAGAGAGGGAGAGAGAGGGGGGACAAAGAGAGCTAGAGAGAGGGAGAGAGGGGGAGAGAGGGAGAGAGAGAGGGAGAGAGAGGGGGGACAGAGAGAGCTAGAGAGAGGGAGAGAGGGAGAGAGAGCGCTAGTTCTCAGTCTTTATTTAATTTTCACGGGTCCACGCTAACATAGTCATAGACAAAAGGCTGAACCCACCTCAAACAAGGTGGATCATTCAGGGACAGATGACAGAAAGGTGATTGGTGGGGTGGTTCTTCATGAGCGGTGGAGCAGCGCAGGGACGCTATGCTCTGCCAGGCCCCCTGCTCTGTAAACTACTAAATCACTCTGGCCTGGGCTGCTCCCTGGCACTCTATGGTAATGAAGGGAAATTGTTCCACTGATTCAAGATTAATGACTTTGAGGACTGTGTAAATGTAGTGCTCAGTGACGCTGGTGGCGTTGGGACAAGAGGATTCTAGGTGTCCTTGTTTGTCAGTGGGACCCAGGACCTAGGCCCAGATAGTCCACGGGCCAGAAGGCCACATTTTCACATATGGGTAGCATCTCAAGTGTCAAAGTCGAATTATGATTTTAGTAAAGGTCCTTGTCTAATGACACAGTTTTGTGAAGACCAACAGGGGTTCAGTATTAGGCAACAGGAACCTATAGCTCTGAGGCTGTTGTAGATGACGTGGCAGGCAGGGGTATTGATGTAAATTCATGATTGATCATTTGAACATGATATCTTGCACAGCTGCATGTAGTGATGCACAATAGCACTATTGATTTTGTGAGTGAACTACAGATCCCTGTGAGATCAGGCGCCTCCATCCCTCTTGCTCTACAGACTCAAGTCATTCCATCTGGGCACTATCAGGGCTATTTCTCTTGGCTTGGTCTCTTTTTTTTAATGATTTATTATTTTTATTAAGATCCCCTCTTCTGAAAAATGTTATATTAGTCTGTTGCTCCGTCCCAAATGGCACCCTATTCTCTATATAGTGCACTACTTTTGACCAGGACCCATATAGTGCCGGTTAAAAATAGTGCACTATGTAGGGAATAGGGTGCCATTTGGGATGCAATATGTGTACATCAGGCCCCTACCTCTCGCTGTTTTGGCTGGGGCTGGATTTGAACTATATATTTGTGGACTAAAGCAGGCTATTCGGTTAGACAGGTTCTGAATTGCAGTTATCAAAACTCATAATCTCTATATTTATCTACAGAGGAGTTCTGAAGTCTCTGGATCCTCTCATCTCCTCAGCTCAGCTAGGCCTGAGTCTCTCTCTCGCTCTCTCTGAATCAATAAATCTTTATCTTGTCGTCTTAGGAGGAAGTGCGATGCGGCCCAGACACTAAGTCACTCAGTCACTCAGCCTCACTATTGCATTTTGGGTAGTCTGACAGACCGACACAGGAGACACGGAAGAAAAGAGTCTTGTGGGCGTGAGAATCTTAGAGTTTGACCTCTCTGTAGGTGCATAGGAGTCTTGTTACCATGTAACAGATTATATAACTGTCAGAGGCGAGAGAGTGACTTACCTGTCAACGATAGAAGCCACATAGAACTGACTCACACATAGAACCGTCATTCAGCGATTAAGGCCTTAATGACTTCTATTGGGATGGTAGTGTAATATATACTGTATCTTTTTAAAAATTTTCCCCATTCTCTCTTTCCCTCCACCCCTCCTTCCTTTGATAGTTGTCCTTATGCTCTAGCATACATATACAGTATATGAACAGGTAGCCTTATTATTACCAAAACACATACAGTATATGAACAGGTAGCCTTATTATTACCAAAACACATACAGTATATGAACAGGTAGCCTTATTATTATCAAAACACATACAGTATATGAACAGGTAGCCTTATTATTACCAAAACACATACAGTATATGAACAGGTAGCCTTATTATTACCAAAACACATACAGTATATGAACAGGTAGCCTTATTATTACCAAAACACATACAGTATATGAACAGGTAGCCTTATTATTACCAAAACACATACAGTATATGAACAGGTAGCCTTATTAATACCAAAACACATAGAGTATATGAACAGGTAGCCTTATTATTACCAAAACATATACAGTATATGAACAGGTAGCCTTATTATTACCAAAACACATACAGTATATGAACAGGTAGCCTTATTATTACCAAAACATATACAGTATATGAACAGGTAGCCTTATTATTACCAAAACACATACAGTATATGAACAGGTAGCCTTATTATTACCAAAACACATACAGTATATAAACAGGTAGCCTTATTATTACCAAAACACATAGAGTATATGAACAGGTAGCTTATTATTACCAAAACACATACAGTATATGAACAGGTAGCCTTATTATTACCAAAACACATACAGTATATGAACAGGTAGCCTTACTATTACCAAAACACATACAGTATATGAACAGGTAGCCTTATTATTACCAAAACACATACAGTATATGACCAGGTAGCCTTATTATTACCAAAACACATACAGTATATGAACAGGTAGCCTTATTATTACCAAAACACATACAGTATATGAACAGGTAGCCTTATTATTACCAAAACACATACAGTATATGAACAGGTAGCCTTATTATTACCAAAACACATACAGTATATGAACAGGTAGCCTTATTATTACCAAAACATATACAGTATATGAACAGGTAGCCTTATTTTTACCAAAACACATACAGTATATGAACAGGTAGCCTTATTATTACCAAAACACATACAGTATATAAACAGGTAGCCTTATTATTACCAAAACACATAGAGTATATGAACAGGTAGCTTATTATTACCAAAACACATAGAGTATATGAACAGGTAGCCTTATTATTACCAAAACACATACAGTATATGAACAGGTAGCCTTATTATTACCAAAACACATACAGTATATGAACAGGTAGCCTTATTATTACCAAAACACATACAGTATATGAACAGGTAGCCTTATTATTACCAAAACACATACAGTATATGAACAGGTAGCCTTATTATTACCAAAACACATACAGTATATGAACAGGTAGCCTTATTATTACCAAAACACATACAGTATATGAACAGGTAGCCTTATTATTACCAAAACACATACAGTATATGAACAGGTAGCCTTATTATTACCAAAACACATACAGTATATGAACAGGTAGCCTTATTATTACCAAAACACATACAGTATATAAACAGGTAGCCTTATTATTACCAAAACACATAGAGTATATGAACAGGTAGCCTTATTATTACCAAAACACATACAGTATATGAACAGGTAGCCTTATTATTACCAAAACACATACAGTATATGAACAGGTAGCCTTATTATTACCAAAACACATACAGTATATGAACAGGTAGCCTTATTATTACCAAAACACATAGAGTATATGAACAGGTAGCCTTATTATTACCAAAACAAATACAGTATATGAACAGGTAGCCTTATTATTACCAAAACACATACAGTATATGAACAGGTAGCCTTATTATTACCAAAACACATGCAGTATATGAACGGGTAGCCTTATTATTACCAAAACACATACAGTATATGAACAGGTAGCCATATTATTACCAAAACACATACAGTATATGAACAGGTAGCCTTATTATTACCAAAACACATGCAGTATATGAACGGGTAGCCTTATTATTACCAAAACACATACAGTATATGAACAGGTAGCCTTATTATTACCAAAACACATACAGTATATAAACAGGTAGCCTTATTATTACCAAAACACATAGAGTATATGAACGGGTAGCCTTATTATTACCAAAACACATACAGTATATGAACAGGTAGCCTTATTATTACCAAAACACATACAGTATATGAACAGGTAGCCTTATTATTACCAAAACACATACAGTATATGAACAGGTAGCCTTATTATTACCAAAACACATACAGTATATGAACAGGTAGCCTTATTATTACCAAAACACATACAGTATATGAACAGGTAGCCTTATTATTACCAAAACACATTGAGTATATGAACAGGTAGCCTTATTATTACCAAAACACATACAGTATATGAACAGGTAGCCTTATTATTACCAAAACACATACAGTATATGAACAGGTAGCCTTATTATTACCAAAACATATACAGTATATGAACAGGTAGCCTTATTATTACCAAAACACATACAGTATATGAACAGGTAGCCTTATTATTACCAAAACACATACAGTATATAAACAGGTAGCCTTATTATTACCAAAACACATAGAGTATATGAACAGGTAGCTTATTATTACCAAAACACATACAGTATATGAACAGGTAGCCTTATTATTACCAAAACACATACAGTATATGAACAGGTAGCCTTATTATTACCAAAACACATAGAGTATATGAACAGGTAGCCTTATTATTACCAAAACATATACAGTATATGAACAGGTAGCCTTATTATTACCAAAACACATACAGTATATGAACAGGTAGCCTTATTATTACCAAAACATATACAGTATATGAACAGGTAGCCTTATTATTACCAAAACACATACAGTATATGAACAGGTAGCCTTATTATTACCAAAACACATACAGTATATAAACAGGTAGCCTTATTATTACCAAAACACATAGAGTATATGAACAGGTAGCTTATTATTACCAAAACACATACAGTATATGAACAGGTAGCCTTATTATTACCAAAACACATACAGTATATGAACAGGTAGCCTTACTATTACCAAAACACATACAGTATATGAACAGGTAGCCTTATTATTACCAAAACACATACAGTATATGACCAGGTAGCCTTATTATTACCAAAACACATACAGTATATGAACAGGTAGCCTTATTATTACCAAAACACATACAGTATATGAACAGGTAGCCTTATTATTACCAAAACACATACAGTATATGAACAGGTAGCCTTATTATTACCAAAACACATACAGTATATGAACAGGTAGCCTTATTATTACCAAAACATATACAGTATATGAACAGGTAGCCTTATTTTTACCAAAACACATACAGTATATGAACAGGTAGCCTTATTATTACCAAAACACATACAGTATATAAACAGGTAGCCTTATTATTACCAAAACACATAGAGTATATGAACAGGTAGCTTATTATTACCAAAACACATAGAGTATATGAACAGGTAGCCTTATTATTACCAAAACACATACAGTATATGAACAGGTAGCCTTATTATTACCAAAACACATACAGTATATGAACAGGTAGCCTTATTATTACCAAAACACATACAGTATATGAACAGGTAGCCTTATTATTACCAAAACACATACAGTATATGAACAGGTAGCCTTATTATTACCAAAACACATACAGTATATGAACAGGTAGCCTTATTATTACCAAAACACATACAGTATATGAACAGGTAGCCTTATTATTACCAAAACACATACAGTATATGAACAGGTAGCCTTATTATTACCAAAACACATACAGTATATAAACAGGTAGCCTTATTATTACCAAAACACATAGAGTATATGAACAGGTAGCCTTATTATTACCAAAACACATACAGTATATGAACAGGTAGCCTTATTATTACCAAAACACATACAGTATATGAACAGGTAGCCTTATTATTACCAAAACACATACAGTATATGAACAGGTAGCCTTATTATTACCAAAACACATAGAGTATATGAACAGGTAGCCTTATTATTACCAAAACAAATACAGTATATGAACAGGTAGCCTTATTATTACCAAAACACATACAGTATATGAACAGGTAGCCTTATTATTACCAAAACACATGCAGTATATGAACGGGTAGCCTTATTATTACCAAAACACATACAGTATATGAACAGGTAGCCATATTATTACCAAAACACATACAGTATATGAACAGGTAGCCTTATTATTACCAAAACACATGCAGTATATGAACGGGTAGCCTTATTATTACCAAAACACATACAGTATATGAACAGGTAGCCTTATTATTACCAAAACACATACAGTATATAAACAGGTAGCCTTATTATTACCAAAACACATAGAGTATATGAACGGGTAGCCTTATTATTACCAAAACACATACAGTATATGAACAGGTAGCCTTATTATTACCAAAACACATACAGTATATGAACAGGTAGCCTTATTATTACCAAAACACATACAGTATATGAACAGGTAGCCTTATTATTACCAAAACACATACAGTATATGAACAGGTAGCCTTATTATTACCAAAACACATACAGTATATGAACAGGTAGCCTTATTATTACCAAAACACATTGAGTATATGAACAGGTAGCCTTATTATTACCAAAACACATACAGTATATGAACAGGTAGCCTTATTATTACCAAAACACATACAGTATATGAACAGGTAGCCTTATTATTACCAAAACACATACAGTATATGAACAGGTAGACTTATTATTAACAAAACACATACAGTATATGAACAGGTAGCCTTATTATTACCAAAACACATACAGTATATAAACAGGTAGCCTTATTATTACCAAAACACATAGAGTATATGAACAGGTAGCCTTATTATTACCAAAACACATACAGTATATGAACAGGTAGCCTTATTATTACCAAAACACATACAGTATATGAACAGGTAGCCTTATTATTACCAAAACACATACAGTATATGAACAGGTAGCCTTATTATTACCAAAACACATACAGTATATGAACAGGTAGCCTTATTATTACCAAAACACATACAGTATATGAACAGGTAGCCTTATTATTACCAAAACACATACAGTATATGAACAGGTAGCCTTATTATTACCAAAACACATACAGTATATGAACAGGTAGCCTTATTATTACCAAAACACATACAGTATATGAACAGGTAGCCTTATTATTACCAAAACACATACAGTATATGAACAGGTAGCCTTATTATTACCAAAACACATACAGTATATAAACAGGTAGCCTTATTATTACCAAAACACATACAGTATATGAACAGGTAGCCTTATTATTACCAAAACACATAGAGTATATGAACAGGTAGCCTTATTATTACCAAAACATATACAGTATATGAACAGGTAGACTTATTATTACCAAAACACATACATGCCTGTGTCAGAGGAGTGATTTTTCATATCTATCAATGATAGAGATCGTATTCAATTGACTCCTTTTGGGATAGAAGTGCAATAGCCTATTTGAGGCTCCTTCAGTACCCTCCTTCCTTCCTTCCTTCCTTCCTTCCTTCCTTCCTTCCTTCCTTCCTTCCTTCCTTCCTTCCTTCCTTCCTTCCTTCCTTCCTTCCTTCCTTCCTTCCTTCCTTCCTTCCTTCCTTCCTTCCTTCGCTGTCCTTAGTTGAGCAGGTGTCATGCCGTTGGGACTTCCTCTACGGTTGAGTGTCTCCTCTCTCTCTCTTCTGCTTCTGTGCGTGCTTTCATTATCCTGTTCTCCTTCTCTCCTTCCTGAGTAATTGAAGTAATTTCCCACCTTGGCCATGATGAATGTGTCTCCGGCTTGGAGCCTGCCCTTCTACTTTACCAGACCTAATTAAAGAAAACATTCCATGATTGCCTATTTTTCCTCATGCGTGACAACCTATTATTCTTCCTACTACCTGATTAGAGACTTATTATGCTTAGATTTAGATTGATTTAACAGGGCAGCCTAATAAAATACTACTTGGTTTGATTTAAAGGGAATTGCAGGTTTGAGCCGTGCAGTCTCGGAATGTAATTGTCATTACTCGGTCATGATATGAATGTGGCGTTTAGAGGGGGGGCGGAGAGTGTGGGTTTGAGGTGGTTGAGGGGGACCGGAGGGGGCTGAAATTGAATTAGAAAATTAGAAGGTCACTCTGTGAACAACAGGTGACATTTTGGGGACATTCTAGCCACAATAGAGCTGTCAAAGAGGCGCGTTAGATCGTAGGTTTGTCCAGAATGAGAAATCACATCCATCATGGTCATTCTGAAACTGACATATTTCCATCAAAACAAGATTAATCTTTCCATCAGAAGGAACAAGGTTTTCATAATCATTTGTAAGTATTGGATGCTAAACTGGAGAATAAATTGCCTTTTCAGTGTTTCCCCTGTATTCATTTAGCTGTGGCGCACCGCTACTGCTAAATTGTTGCCTCCACACCAACAATTATTTTTTTTAAATGCTTTCAGTGTAAACTTAAATGACTAAAACCAGACAGAAGGTTTGTAGAAAATATAATTTACCTGCAGTACCAGTCAAAAGCTTTAAACACGTACTCATTCAAGGGTTTTTCTTTATTTTTTACTATTTTCTACATTGTAGAATAAAAGTGAAGACATCAAAACTATGAAATAACACATATGGAATTATGTAGTAACCAAAAAAGTGTTAAACAAATCAAAGTATATTTTTTATTTTAGATTCTTCAAAGTAGCCACCCTTTGCCTTTGATGACAGCTTTGCACACGCTTGGCATTCTCTCAACCAGCTTCATGAAGTAGTCACCTGGAATGCATTTCAATTAACAGGTGAGCCTTGATAAAAGTACATTTGTGGAACTAATGCATTTGAGCTTATCAGTTTTGTTGTGACAAGGTAGGGGTGGTATACAGAAGATAGCCCTATTTGGTAAAAGACCAAGTGCAGTCACAAAAACCATAAAGCACTATGAAGAAACTGGCTCTCATGAGGACCACCACAGGAATGGAAGACCCAGAGTTACCTCTGCTGCAGAGGATAAGTTCATTAGAGCCTCAGATTGCAGCCCAAATAAATGCTTCACAGAGTTCAAGTAACAGACACATCTCAACATCAACTGTTCAGAGGAGACTGTGTGAATCAGGCATTCATTGTCAAATTGCTGCAAAGAAAACACTACTAAAGGACACCAATATGAAGAAGAGACTTGATTGGGCCAAGAAACACGAGCAATGGACATTAGACCGGTAGAAATCTGTCCTTTTGTCTGAAGAGTCCAAATTGGAGATTTTCGGTTCCAACCACCGTGTCTTTGTGAGACGCAGAGTAGGTGAAATGGATGATTTCCTTATGTGTGGTTCCCACCGTGAAGCATGGAGGAGGATTCCTCCATGCTGCATTCTGCAGTGATACGCCATCCCATCTGGTTTGCACTTCGTGGGACTATCATTTGTTTTTCAACAGGACAATGACCCAAAACACACCTCTAGGCTGTGTAAGGGCTAGAGTGCTGCATAAGATGGCCTGGCATCCACAATCACCCAACCTCAACCCAATTGAGATGGTTTGGTATGAGTTGGACCACAGAGTGAAGGAAAAGCTGCCAACAAGTGCTCAGTATATGTGGGAACTCCTTCAAGACTGTCGGAAAAGCATTCCAGTTGAAGCTGGTTGAGAGAATGCCAAGAGCATGCAAAGCTGTCATCAAGGCAAAGGGTGGCTACTTTGAAGAATCTCAAATATAAAATATATTTGTATTTGTTTATTTTTTGGTTACTACATGATTCCATATGTGTTATTTCATAGCTTTAATGTCTTCACTATTATTCTACAATGTAGAAAATAGTAAAAATAAAGAAAAACCCTTGAATGAGTAGGTGTGTCCAAACTTTTGACTGGTACTGTATATATTTTTTAATCATATAATATTTGAGAACTTGAAATCACCAATAAAAAACTACAACAATAAATCCCCCAAAATAAAATTATGAATTTCGGCTGGATTATCGACTGGGGTCCTCATTGATTTTGTAATCATAATTAACCATGGCAAAATGTGTAGAATTGCAAGGAAATTAGCTTTCACACTCCAACATTTTCTGTCAGCTCCATGGCAAAATGTGTACAATTGCCAAACCCTCCCCTAGCCCGGACGATGCTGAGCCAATTGTGCGTTGCTTCATGGGTCTCCAGACGGGTCTCGAACTCGCATCTGTAGCAACGCAGCTTGCACTGCCTTAGACCACTGCGCCACTCGGGAGGCAAAAAGAAGCACCTTCTTGATCCTTGATTATTGCTAATAGCGCACACTGTAAAGAATGTTGTTTGGTTTTACTTAAAACAAAAAATATATATATTTGCATTAGCTTTTTCTAAAACCTGGCTTCTAAAACCTGGCTTAGACATTTCTAAGTTACCCCAAAATTTTGAACGGTAGTGTATATATTATTTTACAGTGCACCTACAGTGGGGAGAACAAGTATTTGATACATTTTGCAGGTTTTCCTACTTACAAAGCATGTAGAGGTCTGTAATTTTTATCATAGGTACACTTCAACTGTGAGAGACGGAATCTAAAACAAAAATCCAGAAAATCACATTGTATGATTTTTAAATAATTAATTAGCATTTTATTGCATGACATAAGTATTTGATCACCTACCAACCAGTAAGAATTCCGGCTCTCACAGACCTGTTAGTTTTTCTTTAAGAAGCCCTCCTGTTCTCCACTAATTACCTGTATTAACTACACCTGTTTGAACTCGTTACCTGTATAAAAGACACCTGTCCACACACTCAATCAAACAGTCTCCAACCTCTCCACAATGGCCAAGACCAGAGAGCTGTGTAAGGACATCAGGGATAAAATTGTAGACCTGCACAAGGCTGGGATGGGCTACAGGACAATGTGATATTGCGAGGGGTGAAAGTGAGTGATGAGGCTAAGAATGAACGAGAAAGAGGAAATAGACGTGTATAAGATTTAATAAACATGAAAGACAGCAATACACAAAGAAAGACTAATAACCCGCAAGGGTTGAACAGAAAAACATGGAGTTAAATAGTGACCCTGATGACCGATGAGGAACAGGTGTGGGTCATCAGGGTGTTGCTACCATCTTCCTCCGACCGCCGGTTAGAACGCCGGCGAGGATGATCGCTGGAGAGGAGGAGTGACCGTTGCTCTGCGCGGGGCATTCGTTACAGACAATAGGCAAGCAGCTTGGTGAGAAGGCAACAACTGTTGGTGCAATTATTAGAAAATGGAAGAAGTTCAAGATGACGGTCAATCTCCCTCGGTCTGGGGCACCATGCAAGATCTCACCTCGTGGGACATCAATGATCATGAGGAAGGTGAGGGATCAGCCCAGAACTACATGGCAGGACCTGGTCAATGACCTGAAGAGAGCTGGGACCACAGTCTCAAAGAAAACCATTAGTAACACACTACGCCGTCTTGGATTAAGATCCTGCAGCGCACGCAAGGTCCCCCTGCTCAAGCCAGCGCATGTCCAGGCCCGTCTGAAGTTTGCCAATGACCATCTGGATGATCCAGAGGAGGAATGGGAGAAGGTCATGTGGTCTGTTGAGACAAAAATAGAGCTTTTTGGTCTAAACTCCACTCACCGTGTTTGGAGGAAGAAGAAGGATGAGTACAACCCCAAGAACACCATCCCAACCGTGAAGCATGGAGGTGGAAACATCATTCTTTGGGGATGCTTTTCTGCAAAGGGGACAGGACGACTGCACCGTATTGAGGGGAGGATGGACGGGGCCATGTATCGCGAGATCTTGGCCAACAACCTCCTTCCCTCAGTAAGAGCATTGAAGATGGGTCGTGGCTGGGTCTTCCAGCATGACAACGACCCGAAACACACAGCCAGGGCAACTAAGGAGTGGCTCCGTAAGAAGCATCTCAAGGTCCTGGAGTGGCCTAGCCAGTCTCCAGACCTGAACCCAATAGAAAATCTTTGGAGGGAGCTGAAAGTCCGTATTGCCCAGCGACAGCCCCGAAACCTGAAGGATCTGGATGGAGGAGTGGGCCAAAATCCCTGCTGCAGTGTGTGCAAACCTGGTCAAGAACTACAGGAAACGTATGATCTCTGTAATTGCAAACAAAGGTTTCTGTACCAAATATTACATTCTGCTTTTCTGATGTATCAAATACTTATGTCATGCAATAAAATGCAAATGAATTACTTAAAAATCATACAATGTGATTTTCTGGATTTTTGTTTTAGATTCCGTCACTCACAGTTGAAGAGTACCTATGATAAAAATTACAGACTTCTACATGCTTTGTAAGTGGGAAAACCTGCAAAATCGGCAGTGTATCAAATACTTGTTCTCCCCACTGTATGTTATAATATGGTACGGTGCCATATATAGGCTAAGGTATACCAATATGTTATTATTAGAAATTAGCTTTTCACAGTCTTTCTACAAGAAAGACACCCCCGCTAAAAAACATTCTAGGGGAAACACTGCTTGTATTTGTGTGATTGGTTAGATTTTTCTGTAATGAATGTGGAATTAGAGGATACTAAAGTTTATAAATAGTTCCTGGTCATATTATCCCTCTGATGGACATATAGATCATTATCAATTGAATATAGCCTATTCATTTAGGTAAATACATTAAATACAAAATTCGGACTCCATGAGTTATCGCTAAAATGTGGCATTGCTTTGTTTATATTGATACTTACAGTATATTGAATATCAACGCTAGCAGTTCCAAAAAAGGCCATGGTTGAATTTTGCTTTAAGTAAAGTTGCTGCCTGCTGAACTTCTTGAAGTTAAATGATGGCAGCCCCCCTGTGCCCTTGCTTAAATCTAGTTAGTGTAATCACACATATCGACGTGCTTCAGCAGCAGTTTGATAAATTACACGATTAGTGGTAAAATGAACAGTTTCACTTCAGCCATGAGATGTGTGAGACCGGGACACACCAAGTCCATCCTTTATTCGGAATTCTAACAATGTATTGTGGAGTCCAATGTAGGCTGGCTTTGACATGTAATCATTGCATGATTATTGACCATGTTAATTCTTATATTGATTACTTGATTTAAAGACTTCTAGCATGAACCACAGAAAGGAGACATCTTTTTTTAGTTCAAGACCCATAGTCCCTGGCTACATAAGGTAAGTATAAAAAAAATAAAAAAAATAAATGTAACTAGGCAAGCCAGTTAAGAACAAATTCTTATTTTCAATGACGGCCTACACCGGCCAAACTCAGACAACACTAGGCCAATTGTGCACCACCCTATGGGACTCCCAATCACAGCCAGTTGGGATACAGCCTGGATTCAAACCAAGGTGTCTGTAGTGACACCTCTAGCACTGAGATGCAGTGCAACTTGGGAGCCAAGTGAGTAGTCTTGCCTTGTGCACCAGAACAGCTCTTAGGGCAGGAGCCCATCTCCTGTTTCAAGAGGCAGCTTGATGTACCACTACACCCCCTGGACAGGACACTAGTCTATCTCCTGTTTCTGTAGTGAGACAGACAGCTTGATGTACCAGTACACCCCCTGGACAGGACACTAGTCTATCTCCTGTTTCTGTAGTGAGACAGACAGCTTGATGTACCAGTACACCCCCTGGACAGGACACTAGTCTATCTCCTGTTCCTGAAGTGAGACAGTTTGATGTACCACTACACCCCCCCAGACAGGACACTAGTCTATCTCCTGTTTCTGTAGTGAGACAGACAGCTTGATGTACCAGTACACCTCCTGGACAGGACACTAGTCTATCTCCTGTTTCTGTAGTGAGACAGACAGCTTGATGTACCAGTACACCCCCTGGACAGGACACTAGTCTATCTCCTGTTCCTGAAGTGAGACAGTTTGATGTACCACTACACCCCCCAGACAGGACACTAGTCTATCTCCTGTTTCATGAGACAGCTTGATGTACCAGTACACCTCCTGGACAGGACACTAGTCTACGAGTAGGACTTACACTCAATCTATTTCCTTAATGCTGAATGCCAAGCAGAGACACATCAGGTCCCATTTTAACAGTCTTTGGTATGACTTGGCCAGGGATTGAACTCACAACCTTCCAATCTCAGGGCAGACACTCTAACCACAACTGTATCTCACAGACGACCAAGATGTGAAGGCTTAGAGCAGGGTGGGTTCATTTCCATGTGTTCAGTGGGCTGTAGTATCCAGTACACTGTTTAAAGGACGAGGAGAAATGATGAGATGTCAAGCCGCTGACGATCTTAAATTAACCTATTATGGCAGGAGAGGAAGAGGGGCTGGGGGGAGAGGAAGAGGGGCTGGGAGGAGGGCTGTGGAGAGAGGAAGAGGGGCTGGGAGGAAGGGAGGAGAGGAAGAGGGTCTGGGAGGGGGGCTGTGGAGAGAGGAAGAGGGGCTGGGAGGAGGGGAGGAGGGGAAGAGGAGCTGGGAGGAGGGCTGTGGAGAGAGGAAGAGGGGCTGGGAGGAGGGGAGGAGGGGAAGAGGAGCTGGGAGGAGGGCTGTGGAGAGAGGAAGAGGGGCTGGGAGGAGGGGAGGAGGGGAAGAGGGGACTGGAGGGAGGCTGGGCCGTGGTGGGGAGTCTGAACAGGAGGGGCGTGGTGTCTGAGATGGAGGGGGGAGCAGGGAGGTGAGGGGAGTAGGGGGGAAGAACCGCAGTCATTGCATCATTATAAGAAGTGTTCAACTTGTCAGTAAAGTGAAAAGAGCTGGAATGATTTCCAGTTTATTTGTCATTTCAGTTATTAAAGCTGTCTACTGGGCTGGCATGAAAATGACTGAATGGGAAGACTCCATACAGAGTAAATTGTGTAGTAACGCAGGCTTGACTTCCTTCACACAGATAGATAGATCTTCTATTTGTCCAGTGAAGCAGCAAAAATAAACCTTAAAGACCTGAAGTGGCACTACATGAGAGAGAGAGGAAGAGGGAGCAGAGAGAGGGAGAGGAGGAGAGCAGGCAGAGACAGAGGAGGAGAGAGCAGGCAGAGAGAGAGGAGGAGAGAGCAGGGAGAGAGAGAGAGGAGGAGAGAGCAGGGAGAGAGCAGGCAGAGAGAGAGGGAGAGGAAGAGAGCAGAGAGAGGGAGAGGAAGAGAGCAGGCAGAGACAGAGGAGGAGAGAGCAGGCAGAGAGAGAGGAGGAGGGAGCAGAGAGAGGGAGAGGGAGAGAGCAGGCAGAGACAGAGGAGGAGAGAGCAGGCAGAGAGAGAGGAGGAGAGAGCAGGCAGAGAGAGAGGAGGAGAGAGCAGGCAGAGAGAGAGGAGGAGAGAGCAGGCAGAGAGAGAGGAGGAGAGAGCAGGGAGAGAGCAGGCAGAGAGAGAGGAGGAGAGAGCAGAGAGAGGGAGAGGAAGAGAGCAGGGAGAGAGAGAGGAGGAGAGAGCAGAGAGAGGGAGAGGAGGAGAGAGCAGAGAGGGAGAGAGAGAGAGCAGGCAGAGAGAGAGGAGGAGAGAGCAGAGAGAGGGAGAGGGAGAGAGCAGGCAGAGACAGAGGAGGAGAGAGCAGGCAGAGAGAGAGGAGGAGAGAGCAGGGAGAGAGCAGGCAGAGAGAGAGGAGGAGAGAGCAGAGAGAGGGAGAGGAAGAGAGCAGGCAGAGAGAGAGGAGGAGAGAGCAGAGAGAGGGAGAGGAAGAGAGCAGGCAGAGACAGAGGAGGAGAGAGCAGGGAGAGAGAGAGGAGGAGAGAGCAGGGAGAGAGCAGGCAGAGAGAGGGAGAGGAGGAGAGAGCAGAGAGAGCGAGAGGGAGAGAGCAGGCAGAGAGAGAGGAGGAGGGAGCAGAGAGGGAGAGAGCAGGTAGAGAGAGAGGAAGAGGGAGCAGAGAGAGATGGGGGAGAGAGCAGGCAGAGAGAGAGGAAGAGGGAGCAGAGAGAGGGAGAGAGCAGGCAGAGAGAGAGGAGGAGAGAGCAGAGAGAGGGAGAGGGAGAGAGCAGGCAGAGGGAGCAGAGAGAGGGAGAGAGCAGGCAGAGAGAGAGGAAGAGGGAGCAGAGAGAGGGAGAGAGAAGGCAGAGAGAGAGCGGTAGAGAGAGACAGAGAGACACAGCGACAGAGATGGGCGGGGGGGGGGAGCAGAGAGAGAGAGAGGATCAGAGATCCATGATGTTTATTAAGCCCTGGGTAAATGAGATGTTGCCGAGCGACGGGCGGTGGGTCGAGGGGGCGGGTGAAGTTCCCGTTTGGGACCGACGGAAGATAAAGCTAAATATTAAAAAATGATTTCTAAAATAATTAATAACACTCTGAAAGCCATTGATGATCACTCACTGACGACTTCATTATTGCAATTAATGGACCCCTTGGCTACTTGACCCAATCATCAAAATTACTGCCAAGGAACCTTTAGGACTGATGGATGGACTGCTGGTGCCTCACTGTGGCTAATTGGCAGCAGCCACAATCAAGAAGGAATATGTTGATGAGACTGCTTGCGTCCCAAATGGCACCCTATTCCCTATGCAGTGCACTACTTTTGACCAGAGCAGATGGGCCCTGGACAAAAGTAGTGCACTACAAAGGGAATAGGGTGCCATTCGGGACGCAGCCACTGACTGGCATACATTAGTTAACACGGAGGCAGAGAGAAGAAAAGGGGAGGGACAAAAGATGCAAAACAAACACGGGATGACCAATCATCTTTCCAATTTGGATTCATAAATGAACCAGTGTAGGAGGTGCAATCCAGAGGTTTTTGAGTAACACGGCCTATACATTTTCATGTGATCTCTATATCCATGTGATACAGCCTTAGTCACAACTTGGTAGCATTACGTACTTGTCGTTTATTTTTCACCTTTTAACACACCTGCTGTAACAACTAGGAGATGGCGTGAGTTTGACAGCTGTGGATATGAAGGTAACATTACAATGTCTGGTCTGGGTATGAGGTAGAGCAGTTCCTCCCCTCCCCTCCCCTCCCCTCTCAGGGGTGATATAAACCTGATGTATAAAGCACAAGATGTACAGGACCCAGGTGAGCCATCGCTGGGACGCCGGAGAGCAGCCGTTACAAAAGCAAACATAAATGAGATACTCATTGATTTCCCTTTCAGCGAGAGGAGAAATGTCTCCCTACTTTTCTCCCATACCTCAGACTAGCCAGGCAATAAAATAGTTAGCCTGGATGGGTGATCATGAACTTTGGCTGACTGTGAGGGTTAGCACAGATAATGTATGCTGTACTGGTAATGTATTGATACTGTATGACTCGTATGAATGCATGTTGCGTAAGATCCACTTTCATCTTCCTGGCGGCCAGACATCAATAACATCTGAAAACTCAGATGGGATCTTAGTATGTTGCCCACCAAGACACAGGTTTAGGCCTAAGTGAGAGGCCCCTGTATAAATCCTCAGTCAGATCAGTAGTCCTTTTAACCACTGCCGAGTGCCCATATCTCACTAGATCAGTTTGAGACGGCTCATTAGGCCTAAGCATATATATAACGCTCTCAATTGACAAGCAGGAAGAATGGGGACGGCTGCCTCCATTTTGAAACAAGAAGAGAGAGAGAGAGAGAGAGAGAGAGAGAGAGAGAAGGCCAGGAGATTGATGTTCATGCTCCTTAGGAACACTCTTTGACTCTGGCACGCTCCTACAGAATGTTCCGACGGATTCCGGAATTCCCAGGGCTTGGCTTCTATTGTTCCGTGGTTCCTCAGTCCTGCAACCTCAAGGACAGCCTTCGCCATTTGACTTGAGCAGTGACAGATGGGCTGCTATATCGCTGTGTGATGGATAACGGCGCTGCACTGGGACTTAGTACCTCTAATTGTAACAGCTACATTATCATGGAGATTAATGGCCTTGTCAAAACTTAACTTCTCCACCCCGATTATAACCCCCCTGCCCCCCCTCCTCCCCCATCTTTACCCCCATTTTAAAAATGTTGCATCCAACTAATTTATTCAAATTATCCTGTCCCTGGTTCCTCGTCTTCTCAGCATTTTTTTTCTCTCTCTCCCCCCTCCCTTCCTTCACTCAGTCTTGAACCTTTTGGTGCAAATTAACGTAACAAAAAGTATATTAATTCGTGTTTGTGGCTTTTAATTTCTGGCAAAGGATGACTGTCTTGAAGCAGCTGGCTGTTGGGGGGGCTGGGGCGGCTGTGGGCCCATATCGCTTGCGTTGTGGTTGAACCCATGCCAGAAAAGTGCAGATGTAATTCTGTTATCTCTTGCTTAGTCGTTTACGCAAATTAATTTCAACAATTAGCCCTCTACTGGTCTTTCATGAATCATGCAGGAGGAGCTGCCTGGAAAGGAACACTTGCTGACGTGGAAGAAGCAGTTAATGTCTGACTAGCATCCAAACGTCTAAACAGCAGCCATTGAGGCCAAGGATGTGTCCCAAATGGCACCCCATTCCCTATATAGTGTATTACTTTTGACCAGGGTTCATAGGGCTCTGGTCAAAGTAGTGCACTATATAGGGAATAGTCATAGCGTGGCATTTGGGACTCTTTATAGCAGGGTTCCCCAACTAGCAGCTTTTATTTGGCCCCCCAAGTTTTCTGAGCCAAAAAAAAGAAGAATGTTTTTCTTGGACATAAAATTCAGTGCAAACCCCAGCAAATCAGCTCTAAGTGAAAATGTTTTTGAAATATTGTCCAAAGTATTCCAACACGTAATAGAGAAATATGTGATCGTATACAAATGTAAGCAAGGTTTGAAATAATTATGTTTTAGTCAAATATAATATCTGTCTGGGCTTCTTGCGGACAATTTGCAGTCTTCAAATAATTTTGTATTATTTTCCAGCCCCCTGGCCATCTGCTCAGGAAAAAAATAGTCCCACAGCTGAATCTAGTTGATGATCGCTTCTTTATAGTGTACTACTTTATAGTGTACTTCTTTATAGTGTACTACTTCTGCCCAGGGCCCATAGGGCTCCACTGTTAGAAGTAGGGCAGTATAGGGAACAGGGCTGGGAATTGCCAGGGACCTCACGGTACGCTATTATCATGAAACGATATGTACTGTGATTCGATATTGCGATTTGATGTTCCAAACACATTGCTAACTATATGTCTGCTGCAGAGAGACGACAGAGTATGATACACATGAATCCTTCATGGAGATTATTTAAAAAGGGGATGGAGAAGATGGAGAACAAGCTATAGGATGAAAAATCCCGGAGTCAAAGTATCGATATAATATCGTCCAAAATAATATTGAGTTATGTTACTATGTATTAGATAGATAGATAGATAGATAGATAGATAGATAGATAGATAGATAGATAGATAGATAGATAGATAGATAGATAGATAGATAGATAGATAGATAGATAGATAGATAGATAGATAGATAGATAGATAGATAGATAGATAGATAGATAGATAGGTACTTTATTGATCCCCGAGGGGGAAATTTCTTTGTCAAGCAGCTACAACAAAACACAGGGCAGGTGCAAAATGGCAGAACGAAAATACACAAAAGACAGATACACAGTACACAGTACACAAAAGACAGATACACAGTACACAGTACACAAAAGACAGATACACAGTACATGATACATAGAGCGGCAGTATGAAGAAGTATTAATAAAGAATAGTGTGCCATTTGGGATGCATACAGTCTTTGTGGGTTGTGAGACTGGAATATGTGTCCCAGACATGGCCCATGTTTGGGCTCCTAACAGTGTATTATTTTATCCCCCATCATACTGTGTAAGTAATAACATGACATGGCTTTCAAAATGCAATAAATCAAATGCCTTAGATTTGAAGAGCAAGTACTCCCATACAGTTATGGCTTTTACAGTATGACCTTAATCACTTGGCAATAGGCCTATGCTACTACTAACAGAGGCACACTGTGGTGAGTAAGGACATTTGCTTTAGTTAATATCCCTGATGTGGTCTGTGTGTGTCTGGATTATGGCTTGTTCCATCTAGATCCCGGCTGTATTTTGGTTGCAACCCTTGGAATGTCAAATGAATGGTTTGTCAAAGAGATAGAACCGGATTCTGTTGCAGACAGAATATTGCTGTAGTTTATTATTTTTCTTATCTCTTTTTTCTTATTTTTGTCCAATGGATCCATGCTCCAATTCTAAGATGAAGCTGACACTTCATTTGATATGCATAGGTCTCCTCAAATAAAGTCCACAGTTTGAATTTAGAACCAAGCTCATCAACAATAATATGTACTCAAGTGTCGGTTTCATGTAAAAAGTCTTTCATATGCATTCAGATTTTCCCCAATCTCAAAACTACATCAGAAATTGTATCTTATTTTTTTTGCACTGAAAGTCTGTTTTGCCGAGATTCAGGCGAGTGAAACAAGACTTCCCCGTAATGACCAGTAGGGGGAGTTTGTCCCCAATAGTTTCTAAACGAGCAGGGAATTTCCAGTATTCCCTCTGAACTCTGTGCTTGATTGCTCCTAGTAAAAGATGTATGACTATGGAAATAATGTAGATCTCACATTCTTCTATGATAGACCTAAGAATACTGTTGAGGAAAATGTGTAACCCTTAATGGTTCATAATATATATTACGATGTCATTAAAAAAACATAGCCCATGTCAGGGGAGGGGTCACCACTGAAAATCAGGTTTCGATTCGCAAGTGACACTCGGAGAAGGATACATCCATGGGGAAAGTATTTTGAGCTAGTGTCATGCATGGAAGCTACTGGCAGCCATTCAGCCTAACATCTTCACAAAGCTAATTAGATGATGGCATACGGAAATCGAAATGAAGGTTTTCTTGGTTTAAAATAATAATTGAATAAGCAGGTTTCTTGGTGTAGAGAGATAGCCAATGAAACTTGGACATTATCCATAAATACTGTACTAACCATGTTTTAAAAAGATACCATTAAACGCAATAAATGGAATCCATACCCCCTTGCTAATGACATGTAATCTCTGTGACATTTATGTGTTGTTACGCAAATGTATTGGGAACATTCTCCCAGTAAGTGCCTGCTAACTCAATTGCACTTGTATATTTCTTCTGTTCAGTGTTTAATGTCCATTTAGAGTTTGAGACGCCTTGACTGAAAACTATAATGGTGAGTGTTCAGGCTGCACACTACACAACAGCATCAGTTTTTCATGGGCTTCTTAAGAGCAATTACTGCAAATGTCTTCTTTTTAATTGCATTTGCCTTGTCACTCTCTTATAAGCCATTATATAAAACAAGAATAAAATGATGTTTGATTGACATAATCTGATGGACATGTTTTACCAAGCGTTTATCATTGAACACATTTTGAGATGTTGGTTTTTTTTTTTTCAGAAGAATTTATATTGTACAGGCAAATATACTGTGTGTATCTGCAGTAAGTAAAAAAAAAATAATATACATATATATATTTTTTTTTTTTTACATATATACAAAAATATGTATAGGCTATTTACAACTTTTGCTAGAACTTCACATTTAGATTGAATAAAATCCATGTCTGTCATTTGAATTACAGGATTATGCTGGATTTCATAGTGTCTCAGGCTTACTTTACAACTGTAAATCCTCAATCAGTGTACTTCCTGATCACAAGTAATAACTGATGTAACAGAAAGCACATTCAACATCCTACACAGGACCTATACACACAGGAGACCTCCCTTATGTCCTACACAGGAAAACTGCCTGTCACAAATGACTTATCTCTGTGAAATGCAAAATTTACTGTCTGCATCTTTGGTGTATGTAATTCCCCATGGAGTAACGACTGGAGAGGACAAGACAGTAGACGAAGTGTGTGTGTATCTGTGTGTGTGTGTGTGTGTTCTGGGGATCCGCCAAATACCAGGGGAGAGGTCAGAGAGTCAAAGGTCAACAGGAAGTGAGGTCTTTGTGTTCTGAGATGGCTCTTCTCTGCTGCGTAGTAATGGCACTGGCATCACAGTATCTGATATGATTTGTGTAGGGATGTTGTAACATTCACATTGAATCCGATAAATCAGCAAAAACAGCTTTGCTCCCTAACCTGTCAACGTGAAAATAACGGTCAGATGTTTGCAACGGTCAAATGTTTGCTGACAATACACATTGTTGTCATTAGTTATAATGAATACTAATATTATCATTAAAAATAGATATGATTTGTATGAAGAGTAGTATAGTAGTACTACTAGAAGTAGTAGCAGTAGCAGTGGCAGTATAGGCTGTGTATAATTGAATTGGTAGTGATAAATCTGTAGTAATATAAGGCCCAGCACATTCATATTCCCATTGCTTGTAATCATATAAATGCAACATTTTATGAAGTTGCCAGAAGGGAAAGTGTTTTGTCTGAAACCTTTGCATTTTCTAATGGTGCTGTCATAACTACTCTTCTCTATTCAAGGCTAAATGAATGTGAGCCACATCTTTTAAACTAAGCTAACAAATGAACACATTCTCCGTCATCAAACCAGCTCTGACAGTGATGTATGGATTCCAAGATGGGCTCTGAAAAACTGATGGATTTGTGATCTTATAAATGCTTAGACAAACTAATGCATGTAATTATATTTTTCCATTTGAAGTCTATTGCAAAGCATCTTATTACAATATCATTAGTCAAAATGGACCCAAAAATGATAGAGTTTGCACATTTTTCTTCAGGGCAATTATGGGACGTTGATTTCATTGACTGGAATAAAAACGAATTCAATTTGTTTCTTTCTCAGGAAGACATTATTGGCCATTGCAGTGTAAATGTTGGTAATTGTAGAAAATCTTGTTTACCGCACTCTTGTGGATAACCCTCAGCCAATGGAGATTGGGATATTGCCTGTGTGGGGTGTGCATGCATACAGATGTATGCTAAAGAAGAGCGCTGCTGTGCCTTGAGTCTCTGGGTGTGTTTGTGTGTGTGTGTGTCTTTCTCAACGTTCTTGAGAACGAGAATGAAACATGGTAGGAGCGGCAGCAAAGCTCATTAGCAGGGTACCAGGGGACCTTAGGCTCATAGCAGCCCCCTCTACCCTAGTCCCAGGGCTCTCCGCTGGGCTAGGGCCACAGCCTCTACAGCCTCTACAACTTCTACAACACAGAGACCTTGATCTCTCTCTCCCATATCATTATATCAGGTCTTTAACAAATGTAGCTGCACTCCTTCAGTAGGACCTTGTTTCTATTGTATTATCTTTAGATTCATGCACATTTTTATTTGACCATAAGATCCTTTATTAAATAGGCTTACACTCTATTGCAATCTGTATTCTTAATGTTGTGTTTAGAACTGCATGTAAAGTGCACGGTGTCCTTTCTAGGCCAAAGTGTCAGTGCACTGTGCTTCACTCAGCGTCAGTCTTTTAACACTAACAGTGTTAACACTGCAGTGAGACTGTAAGGTCCTCATACTAATGCTTTTATCATAATCCTAACATTCTACTGGTCCCAGAGACGAAACTACAGCCATTTCCTGGTGGCTGAAATATATGATATGATAGCAGAATGACTTTCTTATTAAAGGTTGTCAGTGTTGAAACTGATAATGAATGTATCGAGACATAATGAAACACACTTAGCCGTCATATAAAAACATACAATTAGATTTGATATTATTATTATGATTGCATTATTTTATGGGAGTGAACTACAGTTAAACCCGTGGCTTTGCCGACGTTTCCCTGCCTCTCCTTTGACAAATGAGATGTTCATTGAACAATTATCGTTTTCAGGATCGCATATGTGGTAATATAATTTGTCACTGTCTCATTGTGTGTTTAAAACCATATTAATCAAGTGATTAATTGCTAAATATTACTCATGGAACAAGTACTGTGTTTCCTATTCTAGTGCCTTTTACAGTAACTTGACTCTTGTATTAAGACATTTTACTTGGTGTTAGAACTATATCTTTACAATACATACACTTGCTTACAGGCCAAATGCTCCTCTCTCCTATTCAAATGTCAATGACAAGTTTGATCTTCTCTTAGGAGATCAAAGATGAATACATGTAGATTGATCATTTCTTGCCAACATACGGTAAATATGAATCACCGGAGAGAATCCTACTCACAGTTTTGACATGACTTTTATTGTTTTTATCTTTCATGAAAGTGAAAAATCTTAAATAAAATAAAATAATGCTAATAGTGGTTGATAGAGTAATCGTTTAATGTCCTTGTACCTTGTGATAGGTGTTCGGTATCCCGGTTTATTCAAAACGTTGAACAGGTGCTCTAAATGACCACTAGAGGGGGCTAAGTTAATGTGTCATACAACTCTCTCTTGCTGCACACCTCTCTCTCTCTCTCTCTCTCTCTCTCTCTCTGTCTTTGAACACACTCCCGTTCAAAAACAATTCTAATTGGTCCTTTTGCTCGTCTCCCCTTCTCGCCTCACCTCAGTGATAGACGTTCACCGTGTTCCCCCTTCTATCTCAGATGCACAATTTAATTCTGACAAATGTGATGTTTCAGTTAAAATGTTAATGGGGATAACAGGACTGCGAGAAGAGAAGCAGACATCAAAGAGACTGCATTAATACTTACTACTCATGTTACTTCTTCTTCTGCTGTTTAGTCTCCCGGGGAGAGGAATATTCCAGACATGTTTGAGGAGAATCTCCTGTTTTCTCGGTGTTGTTAATACGGACTGATATTTCAGTTCCTAAAGGTAATGCACCTCGGTATGCAAACGAGGTAGGTTGACGGGTCGATCGATGTGGGTGCTCCTCCAAAAGACAGATCTGAAATAAGGGGGTTGAGACCTCAGCCCAGCTCTACAGATGTAAGGAGTGGTTGCTTTGAAGAAAATTCCATCAAAAGACACAATAAATGAAGGGGAACGTTGCGTTAAAATACCTTGTGTTTTGAACTCCGACAGACAAATCTCAATTGGTTGCCATTTGAAAGAACAACGGTAGAGTTAGTCTGTGTGGGGGAACATGAAATACTTTAAACTGTTCATTCCTCCTTCAGATGTGGTGCCTGATTGTTACAATTTTTCTGATAATGTGAAACACCTAAGTGTAACTTTCATCTCTGTGGATGTCTACTTCGTTTAGAGGAAAAGGACCTGAGTCTCGTAAGGAGGGCTGATATAGCATCAGATTAGCCTTCTAGATCATAATGAATGATATACGATTATGGACAGAGGGCAACTGATCCTAGATAAGCACTCCTACGTGGGCCTTGGCCTGCTTGTCTCATTCCTGTACCGCTGATGTAAGGTGACCTCAGTTCAGATCCTCACCATCTCATTCTCTCTGGGTCCCCGGGCTAGTTGCTCTCCTTTCCTGCCGCGCGCTGTGATGCGCTGTGCTCACCGTCTTACCGACAACCCTGCCAACTGCGCTAAGTGTCTTTTAACCAGGTGAAACAGCGCTGACCTCCCTCCGACACACATCCTCCTCTTGACAAGGGAAAAGTGGGGGGAGGGGAGCGTATTCACCAAGACGTACGGTATTTGGCCCTACTACATGTCTGCCAGAAGCAGTTATGTGTCAGTCTAAGACAATGTAAACGTTGACATGACCAATAAGGCCCAGGTAGCAGTGAATCTGTCAGTGTGGATTTGTACATCCTTCGCTCTCCCTCTCCCCCAGCTCTCCTTCCTTGTGCTTTGCTGGCCTGTGTATATATATATATACACACACACACACACACAAACACACACACACACACACACACACACACACACACACACACACACACACTTGCAGTAGCTGCTCTGTGTTTTGTCATAGTGCAGCAACGAGTCAGTTATGTTTTCTGCAGCAAGCCGTTTCCAAAATGTGATATAGACGTTGTTCTCCAAGTTACAGGTTTTTTTCAATCGCTTTGGTGCAATTTTCACAAGTATGTGGTATACTTTCACAACTCTTAGTACAAAATTCAAAACAGGCAGTTGTTTCAAAACGAAGCACATTTTCTATTGGCTAAGTACAACACACTAAATCACACAGTCACTTTTGCAAACTTAGTCAGTGTTTCATCTAAAAATACATGTTTCACATTGCAATACATGTTCATATAAAATACATGTTTCACATTGCAATACATGTTCATATAAAATACATGTTTCACATTGCAATACCTGTTATTATAAAATACATGTTTCACATTGCAATACATGTTCATATAAAATACATGTTTCACATTGCAATACATGTTCATATAAAATGCATGTTTCACATTGCAATACATGTTAATTTAAAATACATGTTTCACATTGCAATACATGTACATATAAAATACATGTTTCACATTGCAATACATGTTCATATAAAATGCATGTTTCACATTGCAATACATGTTCATTTAAAATACATGTTTCACATTGCAATACATGTACATATAAAATACATGTTTCACATTGCAATACATGTTCAAATAAAATACATGTTTCACATTGCAATACATGTTCATAAAAAATGCATGTTTTATATTGCAATACATGTTTATTTGAAATACATGTTTCACATTGCAATACATGTTCATATAAAATACATGTTTCACATTGCAATACATGTTCATATAAAATACATGTTTCACATTGCACTACATGTTCGTATAAAATACATGTTTCACATTGCAATACATGTTGATTTAAAATACATGTTTCACATTGCAATACATGTTCATATAAAATACATGTTTCACATTGCAATACATGTTCATATAAAAAATATGTGTTTCACATTGCAATACATGTTCATATAAAGCCTTTAACAATGCAATGCTCTCATTACTTTTGATATGATTTACTATTACTTAATCCGACTGCTCTTAATTGTTAATCACTGAACCATTTGGTAAACCTATAGATTTTATACTGGTTTGTCTACTACAGATTTTGAGAACTATAATACTTAATGAAAATGCATGTTTGTAAAATATAAACATATAAAGTATGATATATATATATATATATTATGACTATTATGATTTTAAGTTAATACAAATCTGATATTGACATCAGAGATGTACTTTATGTAATGTAACCCTATACAGTAAACATGCTGGGCTCTTTCACAATACTTTACTGAAACTGCATCGACTAATACAGTACTGTAATACCGTACTATATACAATTTACGTAGCAGACACTTTTATCCAAAGTGAAAACAGTGAGTCCACACATATTCGTATATGGCCTCAGCGGGAATTGAACCCACAACTCTGGTGTTGCTAGTGCCATGCTCTTTCTAACTGAGCATCACAGGACCACTACAATACATACAGTAAATACAATACAATACTGTAAAATACAATACAGGTAGAAGGCGTACAATTGCCACCCTCCTCCAGGCCATGGGTGAGGCATGAAATGACATCAATCCAACCCTAAATGAGGCTTGGATTCGCCGTTCCAAAAGGTTTTTCCTTAGGGGCTTGAACAATGAGGACATGTCGATAAGAACCTATGGCCCAAGTGCTAAAGACAGGCTTGATGCAAACTAGTGCCTGCTAAACGTTTTGTTCGTTCATTTAATTTACTTCATTTGATTACAGTACACCTAAATTGTAATTAAATCTGAACAATATATTTATGCATGAATAATTGTAAAAGATGGCTTCAATGATCACACCTTTGATTACACATGGGATAGAAATTACGGAAATTAGATTTAACATTTTTGATGGGTACATTTTGATGTGTAAACAGTGCAATGTACTGTAATTTACAGTACTGTAGGATATTCATTCAAAGGGCGATTTGTGGGCGATCAGGGCTCTGTGCAGGCAAGTCAAGTTCTTCCACGCCGATCTTAACAAACCATTTCTGTATGGACCTCGGTTTTATGCACGGCGGCATTGTCATGCTGAAACAGGAAAGGACCTTCCCTAAACTGTTGCCACAGAATCGTCTAGAATGTCATTGTATGCTGTAGCATTAAGATTTCCCTTCACTGGAATTAAGGGGCATAACCCGAACCATGAAAAACAGCCCCAGACCATTATTCCTCCTCCACCAAACTTTACATTTGACACTATGCATTGGGGCAGGTAGCGTTCTCCTGGCATCCGCCAAACCCTGATTCGTCTGTTGGACTGCCAGATGGTGAAGCTTGATTCATCACTCCAGAGAACGCGTTTCCACTGCTCCAGAGTCCAATGGTGGTGAGCTTTACACCTCTACAGCCGTCGCTTGGACGAAAAGTTATTGTGCTGACGTTGCTTCCAGAAGCAGTTTGGAACTTGGTAGGTAGTGTTGCAACCGAGGACAGACAATTTTTATGCGCTACACGCTTCAGCACTCGGCAGTCCCGTTCTGTGAGCTTGTGTGGCCTACCACTTGTGCTCCTAGACGTTTCCACTTCACAATAACAGCACTTACAGTTGACCGGGGCAGCTCTAGCAGGGCAGAAATTTGACGACCTGACTTGTTGGAAAGGTGACATGACGGTGCCAAGTTGAAAGTCACTGAGCTCTTCAGTACGGGCCGCTCTACTGCCAATGTTTGTCTATGGAGATTGCATGGCGGTGTGCTAAATTTTATACACCTGTCAGCAACGGATGTAGAGTGGTGTCCACATACTTTTGTATATATAGTGTATTTTCAATCAATGGTAGTGTGAATGCACAATAAAAGGTTTTGAATAGAAGACTTGCTGCTTTACAAATCTTACCAGTTTGGAGTTTTGTACTAAGAGTTAAAAAAATTAACCACATACAAACAGCACCATAAGTGATTGAAAAAAACTGTAATTGATTAATGTCTGAGCAAATCACCTTCAGACAGACAATGGAAAACTGAAGTTGCGTCCCAAACGGCACCCTATCCCCTATATGGTGCACGACTTTAGACCAGAACCCAGTAGTGCACTATGTAGGGAATTGGGTGCGTTTTGGGACACAACCTGAGACAAGACAAAACACAGCAGAGGGAACACAGGATCACACCGCCCAAACCTCTCCTCTTGTGCTGTCTTGTGCAGGACTGTGCCAGACCAGTGTTGTGTTTAAACTAGACTTTGGTTTGTTCCTAGGTTCTTATTGTAACCTTTTTTGTTCCAGTTCCGCCCCTTCGTTTTTGATTTCCCCAAAGTGTTTTATGTGTGCTTTTCTTTGGGCTCTGGACTTAGAAGTGACTCCCACATGGCAACCTATTCCCTATGTATAGTGCACTACTTTTGAAAGAAGTGCACTAGATAGGGAATAGGGTGCCATTTGGGACACAAAGTTGGAGTTGGCAAGGTGGAGAAGAGCAGAGAGACAACTGTCCGAGAGAGACGTGGGAGGAAAATGAAATGACTGTTTATTATTTCTGCAAAAAACCCATACCTTTTAGGGTGGCTATGGAATAGTACCTAAAATAACACTGCAGGCCATGTACACAAATGCTAGGGGGTGGAAGGGGGTAGGGATGGTCCATTGTGTAGCTCAGATGGTAGAGGAATGCACTTGCCATGCTAGGGTTGTGGGTTCAATTCCCATGGGGGACCAGTACAGAAAAAAAGTATGAACATGTATGTACTGCCTAACTGTAAGTTGCTCTGGATAAGAGTGTCTGCTAAATGACTAAGAAGTAATTGTTCTCTTCTGCGAAAATAATAAATGGTGATTTTTTGGGATGTGTGGATATGTAAACCTCCGGCTCAACTTGAAGGTAGAACTGTGTAATATTAAAAAACATTTGGAAACGAATGAAGATCCCCCCCCCCCCCCACCAAAGAAAATAACATTTGTGTTTTTTCACCAAAAATGATTCCTTATGGGTACCTTCATGTGTGTGTAAAATATTACTGTTCTCAGATTTTTTTATTCATAGATTTTGGGTGTGTATTAAAACATTTCTGGTTGTTGTTGTTGCAAAACGCTACACTGTATATCCCTTGTTTAGCTAGAATGGAATGTTTGTGTACTGTATATTTGACTGTGATATGTTGTTGTCTCACTTTGCTATCTTAAGATGAATGTACTAACTGTAAGTCCCTCTGTTTTAAAGGTCAAATGTTATACATACAGATCTCGTATTACTTTATTGATTATTGAAAAATTATAAAAAATGTAGTTACTTGTTACCTTTGACTGTGGAAAACCTAGCAGTATTATTTACACTGAGTGTACAAAACCCCCTTTTGCCCTCAGAACAGCCTCAATTCGTCGGGGCATCGACTCTACAAGGTGTCGAAAAAGCGTTGGCTCCAATGTCACCCACGGTTGTGTCAAGTTGGCTGGATGTCTTTTGGGTGGTGTACCATTCTTGATGCACATCGGAAACTGTTGAACGTGAAAAACCCGGCAGCGTTGCAGTTCTTGACACACTCAAACCGGTGCGCCTGGCACTTTCTACCATACCCTGTTCAAAGGCACTTAAATCTTTTGTCTTGCCCTTTCACCCTCTGAATGGTGCACCGGTCTAAGGCACTTAGTGCTAGAGGCATCGCTACAAACCCTGGATCGATCCCGGACTGTATCAGAACCAGCCATGATCGGGAGTTTGGTGGGGGTAGGCCGTTATTGTAAATAAAAATGTGTTCTTAACTGACTTGCCTAGTTAAATAAATAAAAAATCCTTCTTTAACCTGACTCTTCCCCTTCATCTATACTGATTGAAGTGGATTTAACAAGTGACATCAATAAGGAATCATAGCTTTCAGCTGGATTCACCTGGTCAGTCTGTGTCATGGAAAGTGCAGGTCATTTGCATTCTGAAGCAGGTTCTCATCAATGATTTACCTGTATATGGCTCCATTCATTGTTCCCTCTATCCTTACCAGTCTCCCAGTCCCTGTTTCGGAAAATAATCCCCATAGCATGATGCTACCACCACTATGCTTCACGGTAGGCATGGTGCTAGACGGGTGATGAGCTGTGCCTGGTTTTCTCCAGACCTTTGTATTCAGGCCATAGTTACGTTTTTGTCTCAGACCACTGAATATTTTGCCATATACTCTCAGAGTCATTAAAGGGCCTTTTTAAAAACTCCAGTCGTGCCTTTTTCTCAGAAGTGGCTTCTGTCTGGCCACTCTCCCATAAAGCCCAGATTGGTGAATTGCTGTAGAGACTGTTGTCTTTCTGGCAGGACCTCCCATCTCAGCCAAGAAACTCTGTAGTTCTGTCAGAGTGGTCATTGGGTTCTTCGTCACCACCCTGACCAAGGTCCTTCTTGCCAGGTTCATCAGTTTGTTCAGATGGCCAGCTCTAGGTAGAGTCTGTGTAGCTCGATATTTTTCAGTTTCCCAACGATGGAAACCCCTGTGCTCTTGGAAACTTTCAACACTCTAGAAATTGTGTGTAAATGGATGAGAAAAAAATATTTGAATCCATTTTTAATTCAGGCTGTAACAACAAAATGTGGAATTAGCATGAGGTCGCACTGGGATTTCAAAATATCACGTTTTGAAATGTTCAAAGGAAAAACAAGCAATGACCAAGGCAGATATGGACAACGCTCCTTAAATGGTTAAATTATCATAAATTGTTGATTTCAATGTTAACGGTAGGGGTGGAAAGAGTACTGAAATATCCTACTCAAGTAGAAGTACTGTTACTTTAATAATATTGTATTCAAGTAGGAGAAAAACAACTCAAATAAAAGTAGCTCATTTAAAAACTACTCACTCACTCACTCACTCACTCACTCACTCACTCACTCACTCACTCACTCACTCACTCACTCACTCACTCACTCACTCACTCACTCACTCACTCACTCACTCACTCACTCACTCACTCACTCACTCACTTTGTCAACAACAGAACATCATGGAAATTCTAAATTAATGACCAACCCTCCCTGAGATGTATAGATAGCTAGCTACACTAGGTGCTAAAGCCATCAACAGCAACATTTTGATCATTGATAGCTTGCTAGCTAGTTATCTTAGCTAGCTACACTAGGTGCTAAAGCCATCAACAGCAACATTTTGATCATTAAAAGCTTGCTAGCTAGTTATCTTAGCTAGCTACACTAGGTGCTAAAGACATCAACAGCAACATTTTGATCATTGATAGCTTGCTAGCCAGTTATCTTAGCTAGATACCTCTACAAGTTCGAGGCAGAGTTTTTGTAGGCTGCCACCTCTGCCATCCTGAGTAAGCAAAGCTTACATTGCCTCTCCTGTGCTTGAAGGAGAACTGGTCTCACAGTCTCTTCCGTCTCCATTGTTTTCACACACACAGCTTTGATAAAAAAATCTTTCCTCTCTTTCACAACACGTCTCTAAATGAAGTTATTTGGTCTTTTTTTAAAAATCTTCCGACCACTATATACTAGAATTCAGAATTCAATTATGTAAGAATTTCTAATGCCGAAACATTAGCCTAACTTATGGCCTGGTCTGGACCATAGAGCATTGAGCAGTGTGCTTCTGTCTGCCAGAACTTGGTGGTGAGACTACAGCCAGGCCAGTAGCTAGATGTCTAGGTTGTATCCCAAATGGCACTCTATTCCCTATATAGTGCACTACATTTGACCAAGGCCCATAGTGGCGGCCTTGCAAGTAACTGAAAGATCGCTGGTTCAAATCCCTGAGCCTACTAGTTGAAAAATATGTCGATGTGCCCTTGAGCAAGGCACTTAACCCTAATTGCTCCTGTAAGTCGCTCTGGTTAAGACGGTTTGCTAAAGTAAAAATGTCAAATTATGCTGGTAAACAGTAGTGCGCTACATAGGGAATAGTGTGCCATTTGGGACACATCCTAGAGGTCTGGTCCCAGACGGCTCTGCCTTTTCTCAGTTCTGAGCTGAGCCTAGCTGTCCTCCTCCTCCCATCCAGCTACCGTGACCTCCCATGACCCCTGGTGTGGAACCAGTGGCCTATTGTCCAGTGGCTGATGGGAGCAGGAAGGGTCAACTGCAGCCAGGAAACGGGGTTACAAAGCACATAACAACCCAGCCAGTGGTCTGGAACACATCTGCTCATCCATCAATGTCCTATCTCTCGATTCTCTCCAAACCCTACTAATGTAATGAAACCATTGTCTCTCAGTTCGTTTGGAACCTCTGTTTTTTTTTGGGGGGGGGAACCATCGGTTCTTTTAGTGTTTGGAACAGGGGTGTTAGAACGTCGAGACTAGGACATTTTTACTTTACTCATCCCTGTAATTATACCTTGGTTATTGCAGTTTCTAGCCAAGCCAAGAAGGTTTTTTTATGAGCCGGAACTGTGTAAAGGTGGAAAATAGTTGGTGATATCATCCTGTCCTTGAGTGTATAGGGAGATGGAGATGAGACCGAATATTCTCACCGCTCCGTATTGGTTTGGCAATCAAACGTTACATTAGCGGGTGTTGTGGTCTCTGGGTCTCCGACACACCCCGGCTGCACTATCTTCGTGTGAGAACACAGGTTGCAACTATTTCCATCGAATCTGGTCTGACTGCGGTGTAGTTGAGGCATAATCACAGAGCCATAGCATTCCAGGGTATTTCTAAGTACGTTTCACCGACCAGCGCAGCGCAAGAAAAAACCTTTCAATTGAAGTTTTACAAAAAGGGCACGAAACATGTGATGAACAACCAAAAGATCACGTACGAGATATTGACACATGACCGCAGTGGGTTGAGGCAGGCCACAGTTGTGGCTGGGCTGGCCAGTTTAACACTGCTTTGGCTGCAGAGAGAGATTGCGAACTCAGCCAGAGACCCAGCAGCCACATTAGAACACGCTTAACCTCTTCAGTTCAGCTTCTTATCACCCTGGCTTCACCCACAGTTATTGGGGATATTCCGTAACAGTTAGAGCCTGCAGTTATACTGCATTAGGATGCATTATAATGCATCTTCAGACTTGTCATATGCATGTATGACCACTTTATAATGTATTTCACTAATTTCATATTCTGTCTTGTTTAGCATGTCTCAAGTTTAAACGTCTCTTTTAAGAGGAGGGTACTGTGATTAGTGTTTCTTAGGAATTCTGAATGATCTGGGCTGCTCTCTGCAATCCCCATTCTGTCACACCTCTGGGAAGCAGTGGTGCTGTTGTGATAACATCCTGTAGGTCTGATATCTGATTGGAAGTTCACTTTACAGTGACACTATCTGTCAACAACTCCGATTTTGAATCCAAATATTATAAAAGAGTCTCAGATTCATTGTGTCTTCCTCGTTTGTTCCTGACCTGCTCTGGTGAGATACTGTACCAACACTCTCTCCTCCTGTCAGGCTCTGGCGATAGAGAAGCCTATTTGCTTCTCTATGTATCCATGGTCAGAGTCTGACAGGTCTATTATTTCTGGCTCTGTGTGGCGTTTTGGTGTTGGATCCCTAATTAGAGGCAGCTGCACCGCATTGTCTCTAATTAGGGATCCTACAAATGTTTGTATGTCCCACACCTTTGTGTGGGTCGTTATATATCGGTGTCACAAAGTAAGTGTGTTTACGTCTGTTATCCGTTTGTTGTTTTGTGAAACTTTGTGATTCATCTAAGTGTGTGTATTAAATGAACATGTCGAACGTCAACCGCGCTGCACTTTGGTCCGTTTATGCACCCCTTCGTGACGCCTCCACATGATCTCTTAGGCCATGAGCTCTCTCTCTCTCTCTCTCACTCACTCTCTCTCTCTGATCATGCCTAGATTATGAATGCTTTGTTAATGCCAGTATTGCTTTTTAATTCATGGTTATAACTTGTATGTGAATTCATTCATTTTAGAACGCTATTCAAATACTTGCCTTTGATATTCTATTTGATAGACCAATTACTGCTAGTCAACTATAACTCATAGCCTAATGCCTGCTTGCTCACTGCTATGTATCCTATGGAGTCAGACGTTCATTTTAATAGATTTTGTTAATATCAACCGCATGGTCACAGGTGAGGAATATGTATACAAAATATTCCAGCGCTACATCAGCATGTGATGTGCGCGAGGCGTTACTAGAAGCACAATCCGAGATCAATTGTTTGTATTCATGAAAGCAGATGTGCCCACCAAATATCAGATCAGCTGCAGTCGTCCGTACAGTAACCTATGAAAGGGTTACGTTGATCTTTAAAAAAAAAAAAATTACAGAGAATTCCTATTAATACAGACGCATACAGTATATACACATATTGCCTGTGTAAATCAAAGAAAAGACTCAGGCGTTGGTTAGGAGAAATTGAAAAAAAAATGCCGAAGTGGTGCGTTGAAGAAAGCAGAGGAAGAGACAAATAGCCATGAAATCCCTGGTGCCTGCCTTCTGCCAAGCGAGAGATATGAGGCTCCTCCAACTGGCCAAATCCACAGGAACTCTCCTCTCTCCTCCTCGCTCATGCAGTCGACTCCAAAACGGCTAGGACATCGCCAAAGCCTCCCAATGTCAAGTGGAATTTATTAAATACATTGAGAGGAGATTTCGTTTTTACGTTTGAGAATGAGAATGTCCCTGATGATCTTATGTGGTCCAAGAAGGAATAGCGCCAGTGTTGTTCTGTGTTTCCCCACGTCTTATTTTCTATTCTCTTTGACACTGATCCACATTCGGTGTTCTTTTGTGATTACTGTAATAATCCCGTTCAGGCCTCAGTTTCAGTCAGATACACCTGCTACTAAACATTAGGTACACACTGGAGCCAGAACAACAGCTAAACCATTAATCAACGACCAATACTTTTGGGATATTACTCAAACATTCCAAAAGACTTGTTTCATGCTACTCTCAGAGGACTTGACAGGATTTTGGGTTGTGAAAATTACAAATTTTGGTTGTTTTGTGTGTGTGTGTGTGTGTATTCAACAGAGAGTTAGAAAAAGGTCTGACATATTTCACACGGCACTGAAGGGAGCCATGGGTGGTAAATCTTTTCCTGTATAGAAACATGCTACTTAGGAATGAGCCGCGGGTCTATTGGGTCTCAGATTAATTCTATTTTTTACACACAGAGGGCCACATGGTGTTATAATGGCCCTGTGAAGTCACTGGGTCTTATTTCTCTTCTCTGCAATCTGCTGGTGCAGATGATACTAGCTACAGACCCCAAGTCAACCGCGTATTGTTCATTTTTCATACAGCTGTCCAGCAATCGAAGAACATGGGAGTTGGTATCCAAGGATAATCTGTTTTTTATTTGCAAGCGATGTTAATGCCTTGTCTCGAGCGTATTGAGGCTTTTTGGTCAAAGAATAGAGATGGTGAAAACAGAGCTTATGAGTACACCCCCCCTTTAATCCTTAGGTGACCACTGGCAGAGCCCCGATGAGTCGTTACAGTGACACCACGGTTAGTCTGAAATAGTTTAGAAACTGCTGGGGCATCCCTTTATCTTCTAATGTGCTGTACTACATTAAGCAGGTAACGGGAGGGAGGCGGAGAGAGAGAGAGCTCAGTAACAGGGAGGCCAACATTTGTCAGTTCACAGTTTAGAGGATAAGGCAAATCAATGTATTAGATTAAGAGGTCTCTGCTTTGCTTTGAGCTCGTCTGTTATTATTTTTTTCTCTAATAATATATTTTTTAAGAAAACTCAATTTCCTTATTATGGACCACTTTATCGCAGAACGAGGAAGTAGAAATTCTGGCCCAGACGTTTTAAATCCTATTTTCGCTCCCTCTTTACAGTGACGTGTCTCATTGCGGCATGTCTTCTTCATATTTTCAAGGGCATTGTGGGGATGGAGTGTGGCTTTGCTCTGCAGTGCCCACTTTGACCTTCCAAATATTAATTCCTATTTTATTTAAACAGTGTAAAGTGTAAAAAGTCTATGGACAGGGAATTTATTTATTGACGTCATATTTCAGCACACTTAATAATCTTATAAGGAGGATTAAAAATACAAATATTACATTTATTTACATTTAAACCAAGATAGCATTTAAAATGACAGGGTTTTGCAGATGTTTAAAACAATTATATAATCTTCTTTTCTCAGATTATATACATAGTCCTTTCACAATGCAATTAATTTGTGGCAGAGTTTTCTGGATGTTTAACAACTGAGGCATTCGTTTTTAGAATGTGGTGACTGGCCACAAGTATGTGAATCTGTGGTTGCATATGCTTCTGAGAGACACAAATTACTACTGCTGTACTTTACAAGCAAGCACCTTACAACTTGGTAAGCATGCAGAAATTGACTGGTAAGGACCTCCTGTAAAGTAGATAGATAGTGTTAGACAGAATTTATTTGGTTAGAAACTCCCTTACAAATACTCTGAAGAGAAGAGAAAATAATAGAATAGATTAGAAGTGTATAGATGAGAATAAAATATCATAGAATAGATAAGAATAGAATAGAAGCGTATAGATGAGAATAAAATATCATAGAATAGATAAGAATAGAATAGAAGACTATTGATGAGAATAAAGAAATCCCAGAACAGATAAGAATAGAATAGAAGAGCATAGATTAGAATAAAATATAATAGAATAGAATAGATAAGAATAGAATAGAATAGAAGAGTATAGATGAAAATAAAATAGAATAGAATAGATAAGAATAGAATAGAACATTATGGATGAGAATAACATGTCAAAGAATAGATAAGAATAGAATAGAACAAAACAGATGAGAATAAAATATCATAGAATAGATAAGAATAGAACAGAACACTATAGATGAGAATAAAATGTAATAGAATAGATAAGAACAGAATAGAAGAGAATAGATCAGAATAAAATAGAATAGATAAGAATAGAATAGAACATTATGGATGAGAATAACATGTTAAAGAATAGATGAGAATAGAATAGAAGAGTAAAGATGAGAATAAAATGTCATAGAATAGATAAGAATAGAATAGAAGGATATAGATCAGAATAAAATAGAATAGAATAGATAAGAATAGAATAGAACAGTATAGATGAGAAAAAAAAATATCATAGTATAGATAAGAATAGAATAGAAGAGTTTAGACGAGAATAAAGAAATCCTAGAACAGATAAGAATAGAACAGAACAGTATAGATGAGAATAAAATATAATAGAATAGATAAGAATAGAATAGAACATTATGGATGAGAATAAAATGTCATAGAATAGATAAGAATAGAATAGAAGAGTATAGATCAGAATAAAATGTAATAAAATAGATAAGAATAGAATAGAAGAGTATAGATCAGAATAAAATAGAATAGAACAGATAAGAATAGAATAGAACAGAACATTATGGATGAGAATAACATGTCAAAGAATAGATAAGAATAGAATAGAACAAAACAGATGAGATTAAAATGTCATAGAAAAGATAACAATAGAATAGAAGAGTATAGATCAGAATAAAATAGAATAGAATAGATAAGAATAGAATAGAACATTATGGATGAGAAAAACATGTCAAAGAAAAGATAAGAATAGAATAGAAGAGTATAGATCAGAATAAAATAGAATAGAATAGATAAAAATAGAATAGAACATTATGGATGAGAATAAAATATCATAGAATAGATAAGAATAGAACAGAACATTATGGATGAGAATAACATGTCAAAGAATAGATAAGAATAGAATAGAACATTATGGATAAGAATAACATGTCAAAGAATAGATAAGAATAGAATAGAAGTGTATAGATGAGAATAAAATATCATAGAATAGATAAGAATAGAATAGAAGAGTATAGATGAGAATAAAGCAATCCTTGAACAGATAAGAATAGAACAGAACAGTATAGATGGGAATAAAATATAATATAATAGATAAGAATAGAATAGAACATTATGGATGAGAATAACATGTCAAAGAATAGATAAGAATAGAATAGAAGTGTATAGATGAGAATAAAATGTCATAGAATAGATAAGAATAGAATAGAAGAGTATAGATCAGAATAAAATGTAATAGAATAGATAAGAATAGAATAGAAGAGTATAGATCAGAATAAAAGAGAATAGAACAGATAAGAATAGAATAGAACAGAACAGATGAGATTAAAATGTCATAGAAAAGATAACAATAGAATAGAAGAGTATAGATCAGAATAAAATAGAATAGAATAGATAAGAATAGAATAGAACATTATGGATGAGAATAACATGTCAAAGAATAGATAAGAACAGAATAGAAGAGTATAGATGAGAATAAAATAGAATAGAATAGATAAGAATAGAATAGAAGAGTATAGATCAGAATAAAATAGAATAGAATAGATAAGAATAGAATAGAACATTATGGATGAGAAAAACATGTCAAAGAAAAGATAAGAATAGAATAGAAGAGTATAGATCAGAATAAAATAGAATAGAATAGATAAAAATAGAATAGAACATTATGGATGAGAATAAAATATCATAGAATAGATAAGAATAGAACAGAACAGAACATTATGGATGAGAATAACATGTCAAAGAATAGATAAGAATAGAATAGAACATTATGGATGAGAATAACATGTCAAAGAATAGATAAGAATAGAATAGAAGTGTATAGATGAGAATAAAATATCATAGAATAGATAAGAATAGAATAGAAGAGTATAGATGAGAATAAAGCAATCCTAGAACAGATAAGAATAGAACAGAACAGTATAGATGGGAATAAAATATCATAGAATAGATAAGAATAGAATAGAAGTGTATAGATGAGAATAAAGAAATCCTAGAACAGATAAGAATAGAAGAGCATAGATTAGAATAAAATAGAATATAATAATGATAAGAATATAATAGATTACAATAAAATAGAATAGAATAGATAAGAATAGAATAGAATAGAACAGATGAGAATAAAATAGAATAGACTGGATAAGAATAGAGTAGAACAGTATAGATAAAAAATAACATTTAAAAGAATAGATAAGAATAGAACAGAATAGTATAGATGAGAATAAAAGATCCTAGAACAGATAAGAATAGAACAGAACAGTAGAGATGAGAATAAAATGTAATAGAATAGATAAGAATAGAATAGAAGAGTATATATCAGAATAAAATAGAATAGAATAGATAAGAATAGAATAGAACAGAACATTATGGATGAGAATAACATGTCAAAGAATAGATAAGAATAGAATAGAAGAGTAGAGATGAGAATAAAATATCATAGAATAGATAAGAATAGAATAGAAGAGTATAGATGAGAATAAAGAAATCCTAGAAGAGATAAGAATAGAACAGAACAGTATAGATGAGAATGAAATATCATAGAATAGATAAGAATAGAATAGAACAGTATAGATGAGAATAAAATATCATAGAATAGATAAGAATAGAATTGAAGAGTATAGATGAGACTAAAACATCATAAAATAGATAAGAATAGAATAGAAGTGTATAGATGAGAATAAAGAAATCCTAGAACAGATAAGAATAGAATAGAAGAGCATAGATTAGAATAAAATATAATATAATAGAATAGATAAGAATAGAATAGATTACAATAAAATATAATAGAATAGATAAGAATAGAATAGAACAGAACAGATGAGAATAAAATAGAATTGACTGGATAAGAATAGAATAGAAGAGTATAGATGAGAATAAAATATCATAGAATGTATAAGAATAGAGTAGAACAGTATAGTTAAAAAATAAAATGTAATAGAATAGATACGAATAGAACAGAATATATTGATGAGAATAAAATAGAATATAATAGATAAGAATAGAATAGAACAGTATAGATGACAATGAAATAGAATATAATATAAAATAATATAACAGTATAGATGAGAATAAAATATCATAGAATATATAGGAATAGAAAAGAACAGCATAGATGAGAATAAATATCATAGACTAGATAAGAATAGACTAGAAGAGTATAGATGAGAATAAAATATCATATAATAGATAAGAATAGAATAGAAGAGTATAGATGAGAATACAATAATCCTAGAACAGATAAGAATAGAACAGAACAGTATAGATGAGAATAAAATGTCATAGAACAGATAAGAATAGAACAGAACAGTAAGGATGAGAATAAAATGTAATAGAATAGATAAGAATAGAATAGAAGAGTATAGATTAGAATAAAATAGAATAGAATAGATAAGAAAAGAATAGAACAGTATAGATGAGAATGAAATAGAATATAATAGATAAGAAAAGAATAGAACAGTATAGATGAGGATAAAATATGATATAATAGATATGAATAGAATAGAAGAGGATAGATGAGAATAAAATATCATAGAATAAATAAGAATAGAATAGAAGAGTATAGATGAGAATACAATTATCCTAGAACAGATAAGAATAGAACAGAACAGTATAGATGAGAATAAAACGCCTTAGAGTAGATAAGAATAGAATAGAAGAGTTTAGATGAGAATAATGAAATTCTAGAACTGATAAGAATAGAATAGAAGAGCATAGATTAGAATAAAATATAATATAATAGAACAGATAAGAATAGAATAGAAGGGTATAGTTGAGAATAAAATATAATATAATAGATAAGAATAGAATAGAACGGTATAGATAAGAATAAAACACCATAGAGTAGATAAGAATAGAATAGAAGAGTATAGATGAGAATAAAGAAATCCTAGAACTGATAAGAATAGAATAGAAGAGCATAGATTAGAATACAATAGAATATAATAGAACAGATAAGAATAGAATAGAAGAGTATAGATGAGAATAAAATAGAATAGAATAGATAAGAAAAGAATAGAACAGTATAGATGAGAATGAAATAGAATATAATAGATAAGAAAAGAATAGAACAGTATAGATGAGGATAAAATATGATAGAATAGATATGAATAGAATAGAAGTGTATAGATGAGAATAAAATAGAATAGAATAGATAAGAATAGAATAGAACAGTATAGATGAGAATAAAAAATCATAGAATAGATAAGAATAGAATAGATCAGAATAGAATAGAATACAATGGAATAGAAATATAATTCAAAGGTCACAGTATGGCAAGTGTCTTCTTCTAAGAGAATAAGTGTTTCTCTGGAGAGATAGACGATCTAAAGGTTATGGTTTATAACCTCGACTCGACCACTCAGAAGGGTTTCAAGCCTTCATTGGCGCTTATTTTTACAATAGTTTGATCTAATATTAGTATTGATATTCATCTGATTTAAGAAAATGTATCTCTAGAAAGCAAGACAATCCAAAAGTTATAGCTATAAGTCCTCAACCACTTAGTAGGGTTTTAAGACCACCCTTGCTGGGGGGTCGTCTGGTTTCTACAGGCCCCATTTCTGTCCACTTATATCACAATATTGTTCAGTAATTAATCTATTTGTAATTGATTCATCCAATTAAAGTTAGAATTTATGCACACATGGCTTGTGATGTGTTAAGATAATGCTTGAAATCCTTCAAGGCCCAATAAAAAGAAGCCTTTAAGATTGTTATGGTATTATCTAACGTTTGTGAGCATTTGTTTCTTATTTAACAAATTCATAGTGTGAGTTTCAAAGGAATTCATGCATCCCACTCGAATGAGATAAAGTACAATGGTACAGTAATAAATCCTTGTGTGTTGGAATGCCTTCTCACAATAAAACCTCAAAGTAAATCCTTTTACCATTGACTGCTGTCCTTGGAGAAGCTGTTCATACTATATACAGTGGGGAGAACAAGTATTTGATACACTGCCGATTTTGCAGGTTTTCCTACTTACAAAGCATGTAGAGGTCTGTAATTTTTTATCATAGGTGCACTTCAACTGTGAGAGACGGAATCTAAATCAAAAATCCAGAAAATCACATTGTATGATTTTTAAATAATTAATTTGTATTTTATTGCATGACATAAGTATTTGATCACCTACCAACCAGTAAGAATTCCGGCTCTCACAGACCTGTTCGTTTTTCTTTAAGAAGCCCTCCTGTTCTCCACTCATTACCTGTATTAACTGCACCTGTTTGAACTCGTTACCTGTATAAAAGACACCTGTCCACACACTCAATCAAACAGACTCCAACCTCTCCACAATGGCCAAGACCAGAGAGCTGTGTAAGGACATCAGGGATACAATTGTAGACCTGCACAAGGCTGGGATGGGCTACAGGACAATAGGCAAGCAGCTTGGTGAGAAGGCAACAACTGTTGGCGCAATTATTTGAAAATGGAAGAAGTTCAAGATGATGGTCAATCTCCCTCGGTCTGGGGCACCATGCAAGATCTCACCTCGTGGGGCTTCAATGATCATGAGGAAGGTGAGGGATCAGCCCAGAACTACACGGCAGGACCTGGTCAATGACCTGAAGAGAGCTGGGACCACAGTCTCAAAGAAAACCATTAGTAACACACTACGCCGTCATGGATTAAAATCCTGCAGCGCACGCAAGGTCCCCCTGCTCAAGCCAGCGCATGTCCAGGCCCGTCTGAAGTTTGCCAATGACCATCTGGATGATCCAGAGGAGGAATGGGAGAAGGTCATGTGGTCTGATGAGACAAAAATAGAGCTTTTTGGTCTAAACTCCACTCGCTGTGTTTGGAGGAAGAAGAAGGATGAGTACAACCCCAAGAACACCATCCCAACCGTGAAGCATGGAGGTGGAAACATCATTCTTTGGGGATGCTTTTCTGCAAAGGGGACAGGACGACTGCACCGTATTGAGGGGAGGATGGATGGGGCCATGTATCGCGAGATCTTGGCCAACAACCTCCTTCCCTCAGTAAGAGCATTGAAGATGGGTCGTGGCTGGGTCTTCCAGCATGACAACGACCTGAAACACACAGCCAGGGCAACTAAGGAGTGGCTCCGTAAGAAGCATCTCAAGGTCCTGGAGTGGCCTAGCCAGTCTCCAGACCTGAACCCAATAGAAAATCTTTGGAGGGAGCTGAAAGTCAGTATTGCCCAGCGACAGCCAAAAAAACCTGAAGGATCTGGAGAAGGTCTGTATGGAGGAGTGGGCCAAAATCCCTGCTGCAGTGTGTGTAAACCTGTTCAAGAACTACAGGAAACGTATGATCTCTGTAATTGCAAACAAAGGTTTCTGTACCAAATATTAAGTTCTGCTTTTCTGATGTATCAAATACTTATGTCATGCAATAAAATGCAAATGAATTACTTAAAAATCATACAATGTGATTTTCTGGATTTTTGTTTTAGATTCCGTCACTCACAGTTGAAGAGTACCTATGATAAAATTTACAGACCTCTACATGCTTTGTAAGTGGGAAAACCTGCAAAATCGGCAGTGTATCATATACTTGTTCTCCCCACAAGCAATAAGGCCAGAGGAGGTGTGGTATGTGGCCTATATACCACGGCTAAGGGCTGTTCTTTTGCTGCGGAGTGCCTGGATACAGCCCTTAGCTGTGGTATATTGGCCATATACCACAAACCTCAGAGATACCTTATTGCTATTATAAACTGGTTTTATTTTTAATACATTGGAAAAATCTGTGTGTAGATTGCTGAGGATTTTTTTTATTTAATCCATTTTAGAATAAGGCTGAACGTAACAAAATGTGGAAAAAGTCAAGGGATCTGAATACTTTCCATCGGCACTGTATACTGCCGACACAAACCCAAGGTTGCTACCCAAGCTGTTTGCTCGTTCGGTTCCAAGAGACTCGACCCAGTCGTTAAGTCTTTTTGTTCTGTATCTATGGACGCGACTCAGTTGTTCAGTTCAATAGACAAGAATAGAACAGTAGAGATGAACAGTAGAGATGAAATATCATAGAATAGATAAGAATAGAATAGAAGAGTATAGATGATAATAAAATAGAATAGAATAGATAAGAATAGAATAGAAGAGTATAGATGAGAATAGAATAGAATAGAATAGATAAGAATAGAATAGAAGAGTATAGATGAGAATAAAATAGAATAGAATAGATAAGAATAGAAGATAATAGATGAGAAAAAAATATCATAGAATAGATAAGAATAGAATAGAAGAGTATAGATGAGACTAAAATATCATAGAATAGATAAGAATAGAATAGAAGAGTATAGATGAGAATAAAATATCATAGAATAGATATGCATAGAATAGAAGAGTATAGATGAGAATAAAATAGAATAGAATAGATAAGAATAGAATAGAAGAGTATAGATGAGAATAGAATAGAATAGAATAGATAAGAATAGAATAGAAGAGTATAGATGTGAATAGAATATAATAGAAAAGGCATCTGCCTTTGTTTAAGCTGTTTTCTAGTGACCTTTATTTGGATGCATCCATAACAATGAGCTAATGATGCACGATGTCACCTGGTATAGAACATTTTCTTACTCGTCAGGACGCTGTTGTTCAGAGGAGCTAGCCAACAACACAGCTAACACAATAACCTCAAACTGAAGCTGGAAATACTGCAAACTAGCTGCACTTCCTTTCGTTTGACCTTTTTTCAATTGACATTTCTTTGTATATATCCATAAAAATTATGCCAGCTGATTCATGATTTCGACTGGCTGAGAAACGCTGCCTGTCTGTCTGTCTCGTCACGACTCCCGACACGTTCATTACTATGGGACAGCTGGAGATCGAATTTCAATATTGAAACAAGGTTGCAAATGTTGGCAAGGTTTACACAAATCTTCACTATTGAAAACTAAATGTTAGTCTAAAAGAAATGTGAGATAATGTCTAGATGCTTTTTATAGTGGAGATCAAGTTTATAAATTGCCTGTCTAGGATGATGAGACAGTGGATTGCACAGTCAGGTGGAACAGAGTACATTTTTAACGTCATAGATTTAGCCAGTGATATCTTGTGGAATAGACACCAGCTGGAATGTGGTTTTAACCAATCAGCATTCAGGATTAGACCCACCCGTTGTATAATTAAGCAACAAGGCCAGAGGAGATGTGTATATGGCCAATATACCACGGCTAAGGGTTGTTCTTAGGCACGATGCAATGTGTGGTATATTGGCCATGTACCACAAACCACAGAGGTGCCTTATTGCTATTATCAACTGGTTACCAAAGTAATTTGAACAGTAAAAAGTAGTTTTTGTCATACCGTGGTATATGGTCTGATATACCACGGCTTTCAGCCAATCAGCATTCAGTGGTCAAACCACCTGGTTTATGTCTGATATATACACTGAGTGCACAAAACATTAGGAACACCCTTTTGCCCTCAGAACAGCCTCAATTCATCGGGGCATACACTCTACAAGGTGTTGAAAGCGTTCCACAGGGATGCTGGCCCATGTTGACTCCAATGCTTCCCACAGTTATGTCAAGTTGGCTGGATGTCCTTTTGGTGGTGGACCATTCTTGATACACACAGGAAACTGTTGAGTGTGGAAAAAACCCAGCAGCCTTGCAGTTCTTGACACACTCCAACCGGTGCGCCTGGCACCTACAACCATACCCCGTTCAAAGGCACTTAAATCTTTTGTCTTGCCCATTCACCCTCTGAATGGCAGACATACACAATCCATGTCTCAGTTGTCTCAAGGCTTAAAAATTCTTCTTCAACCTGTAATCGGTCTCCTCCCCTTCATCTACATTCTACACGGATTGAAGTGGATTTAACAGGTGACATCAATAAGGGATCATAGCTTTCACCTGGATTCACCTGATCAGTCTATGTCATGGAAAGAACAGGTGTTCCTAATATTTTGTACACTCAGTGTGTACAGTACATGGCTGAAATTCCGTTTCAGCCAATCAGCATCCGGGACCCAAACTAACCGGTTCATAATATACTGTAGATTATGCTAAAGAGATCTGGCAGTTATCGTTAGAATAAAATAAATTCAATTGACTATATCACTTTCTTTGTTGAATCTACGATGACAGAGCTCTCTCTTATTACAGTCTCTTCCGTGCAGCAACTCTGTTCTGTTTGTTACACGGCCTAAGTAAACCAACTACAGTAGCACATGTAACCTTTCTCCCATTTTGAAGACAAATAATGGTAGAGAGAAGCAACATATTTTTGTGTCGGAATAAACTCTCCCCCTGCTGATTCTGTTTATCAGAAACATATACTGTGGACTGAAATGTTAATAAAATATGACCAACAGAATAAAAAGCTATAAAATCATTCATTTTTTTTCAGACAAAATGGCAATAAAAAGTCTGCTTCTTTTTGCTATAATCCTTTATGCGAGGAAAACTCAAATAAAAAGGGTTATTTTCTTCTTCATAGTAGTGGAGATTACGGTGGATCTGGATAAAATAGTTATAGATATGTTATTTCACCTAGGTGGTAGGTAATATCACACAGAGAGGTGGAACTCTGCTGAAGCAGGACGATTGTGGTGTGGTGTTGCTCATCTATACCGAAGTTTACATACAAACTGTTTAGATAGTGTATGTCAAGGTGCTTCTGCATGCATGTGCAGATATATTACATTTGGTCATCACGACTCCATAAATCAACAATTTACCTCTTGTCAACACCAGCACGGGAGAAGTCTCTTTTGATGACAAAATAACGCCTTGCATGCAACAGTACTGTCTACGGTACCTGAAACATATCTGCATCATTGACTTTAATCAAAATGGCAATGAAAGTGTTTCCGTAAAAAATAAATATATGGTTGCAACCTATGGGAAACGACTTTGATTTAAATTAAATGTGATTTCAAGATGGATTGCTTACCTTAGAAAAAAAATATGATCTTGAATATACAGAACTTACGTTGAAATGTGGTGAACTCATCACTGTCACCGTCAGGTATAGGATGTCACACCTGCAGTGATGTCACGTGGCGTTCTCCTCTTTTCTTTCCTCTTTTTCTCATCTGAGAGCGTACATTTTACAACGTTTTTGTAGGTGAGAGACGTGTGTACAGGATATACAGGAAGAAGTGTAGTGCAACATTTTACAGGTCATTTCCAGAGGGAGAATTTTTTTTGGAATTATTTCACTATATCTCTAACTATCTGTATGTACAACTTGATACTGCACTGCATGTCAATAGATTTGTCAAATCAACGCAACGCTGTTTAACATTAGGCTGACTTGGTCTGAATTCACCGTATTCAGGGCGAGTCGCCCCTCTCAAACGGCAACCCCTCCACCTTAAAAAAAAGCAGGGGAGTCAAGGAAAGGGGGAGAAAGAGAGGGAGTAAAAGCAGATAAAAAGGCATTATTAGCCTCTCCACAGTCGCGGGCCATTTGTGTCCATTTGCATGTTGAAGGAACCTGCAGCTGAGAGCATCTCTGTGAGGTATAATGACTGGTTGTCACAACACACAGGGAGGTGGCCCTGCGCTGGAAATGATGGTCCTGTCACTCCTCCTCATTCCTCCACTAAGAGACGACGCTGGCAACCTGTAATTCCCCATCTCAGCTCTTCCTTCCTGGACCCGGCGGTTTGGTTAAATGGCACTTTGAAGGAAGTAAATCTACAAAGTTGTGTTTAATAACATTAGGAGAGTGATGACTGATGGTGGAGGAGGGGAGGGGGCATATATTGAGAGGCTCACGGGGTTAAGAGGGATTTGTCATTTGTTTGCACTCACAGAGCCTAATCTGTTCATTGAAACGGCCTATCTTTTCAACTAGCCATGTTGAAGTAAATGAAAAACAATTATACAGTACGCTGCATGCAGATGGACGAAGCCATGTTGGTGTCTTTCTTGGTGAAATATGCCTACGGTTTCCCTCCTTCAGTTGGTCGTGAACGATCCTGAGATTGTCACAGTGTCTTTCCGGTAACTTTCTCTCTAGATGCACATCCTGCTGCTATGGAAACGTTCGTCTCTCGCGAACACGAACTTTCTTAATGACAGCCGTGTATTTAAGTGATGAATACTATTATCACTGTTTTGGTCATTACCTTAGCAAGTGACATACTTAAAAGGTATAATCAAGCGTACAAGTTAGCACCAATATGATTAGAAAGTACTGGAGGGTAAAATGGCTGAGTCCCCATAATGTAAAAGGTGCAAGAAACATACAGTATGAAATGCAAGATTTGTCAAGATGGAGGGGAAGATTATAGTTAAGGTAAAGGACGGGTCGGGCTCTTACTTGTTCCTCTTGGAGGCCAATATTGGATTTTATTTTTGTTGAGAATATTCATTAGATGCGAGATTTAGATTTCTTCTCAATAAAAAAGTAAAACTTTATTGCACTTGCACTTAGAAAGTTGGTCGTGACTTGACTTTTATATGACTCATATCGAGACATTGACTCTATCTATCCCTGAGATGTATGAATTAACTTTTACGATAACACTGATTTAAGCAACTGTAGCCCATGCACATCATCCGAGACAGTGCAGATGTTTTTGTGAAGTGGCACATTTGTATGCAAAAACAAACAGAAGAAACTTCGTCTGAAAGACCCCAAAAGGCAAACACATAACTTAACTAAACCTGAGTAGAGCAGTGTGTGCCGAGGAAAATTAAGAACAAAAGCATTATAATTTGTCATTGATGCATAAATCTTGCTGACAGATCCAAGTCACTTTAATGGCTTCTCTCTTCTGCTTCTTGAAAACTGTGCAAACTTGCGCAGTTGCAGAAACCAGAAAACTATATGTTGAACATCACCTTATTTGCATAATTTACCAAAAGCCAATGAGGCAGCGCAAGGAGTACGGGTGATAGTAATAAGTGTTTGGGAAAGGCAGAAGAGATCGCTAATGGTTTGCCTATGGGGATTTTCTGCTACACCATGGGGGAGGAAAATGAGAAATATTTTTCAAACAGCAGGGGTAAAGGTTTTAAAACTAGGAGCACATGGAGAGATAAAGATGTTAATGCCATGGGGTGCGACGCAGGAAAAAACGGCTGAAAGAAAGTAAAAAAGAATGCCCCCGTAATTTCAGCATTAAGAGGTAATAATCATGTTTCAGCAACGATATTAAAACAGTAACCCGCAAAGTCTGGGTCTGGTGGCACGATAGATGTCTAGATAAATAAATAAATAAATAAATGAGGAAGTAGAAAGAGAGAGAGAGATTCTATCATCAGGTAGCCTGCCTGCCCTGGGTAATGAGGTGGTGGAATGTATGTGCTCTGCCTTCTGACTTATGTCTAAGTGTTCTTATCACAGTCTCTGTATGAGAGTAAACAAAGACGGTGTATACAGGAAGGAGAGGAGCAAGAGCATCAACTCCAGGGACCCCCACCAATCCTTTATCTATTTATCCCCCTCTGCTCTCACTTCCTGCTGTGCCCAGAGAGAACACCAGTTAGGGGCTTAGCTAGTTGACTAATGTGTTGTTGAGGAGGTATTCCGTGTTGAGTAGAAGTAAAGCTGTATAATGTATTGTTACATTAAATGTGTTGCAAAGTAACTTGGGTACTAATGCAACATATTCTCAGGTTATAAATGATCTGCACAATGTACTATACAGACCTAGACAGTACTAGTCCTCCTTAGATAGAGGGTTCTCTGTCAATACAGTAAACATACACTGAGCGTACAAACATTGCAACTCCTTTTGCCCTCAGAACAGCCTCAATTCGTCGGGGCATGGACTCTACAAGGTGTTCCACAGGGATGCTGGCCCATGTTGACTCCAATGCCTCCCACAGTTGTGTCAATGTGGTTGAATGTCCTTTGGGTGGTGGACCATTCTTGAGACACACAGGAAACTGTTGAGCGTAAAAAACCCAGCAGTATTGCAGTTCTTGACACACTCAAACCTGTGTGCCTGGCACCCAGTTCAACGGCACTTAAATATTTTGCCTTACCCATTCACCCTCTGAATAGCAGCCATACACAATCCATGTCTCAATTGTCTCAAGGCTTAAAATTATTTCTTAAAACCTGTCTCCTACCTTTCATCTACAGTACACTGATGGAAGTGGATTTAACAAGTGACATCATGAAGGAATCATACCTTTCACCTGGATTCACCTGGTCAGTCTATGTCGTGGAAAGAGCATGTTTGGTACACTCAGTGTATACTGTTCAGTGAGCTACTGTATGAGTTTAGGTTATGATCAAATATCTCTCGCAGTCTTTTTTTCACTCCACTGAAATGTAGAAACCCTAAATCTTTGGACTTGGTCAAGATCTATTCATCCAAAGCCTGAAAGTAGCAAGCAGAGGAGATGTTTGTACGTCAGGAAAAGGTAATGTTGTAATGTAGAGGTTACAGGAGATTCAAACTCTTGTAACCTGCCTGTTTCTCCTTGTTTGAGTTTTGAAAATGTTGTGCTGCCTTTCAGTCTCACACTTACCTTCACAAAGTTAACGTTCACCTGGCCTTTGTTGTTTTAGTAACCTAACCATTGTCGTTAGTTTCCCTCACAGCCAATGTAAATTCTCCCCGGAATTCCCCTTTGTTCTTATGGCGCATCAAGCAACCCGGTCTCATATAAAGACGTGTAATACTATACGTCTCCAAGACAGATGATAAGTTACGTCATCCAATCCGTATGCTATTGTACAACCCGGTAAGACGTATGATACTATACGTCACCTAATTTGTATGATATTGTATGACTGCTATTCCATTCATAATGTAACCTTACGTAACGTAACATATAATACTAAATGGATTGTCATAGATTTACGTACAGAATAATACAAAGTGCCCTGAGGCCACATAGATTTTTAAGGGAGAGATTTGTGTGATGTATTTCTCGAGAATGGGAGAGAGAGATGGTGATGGAGAACGAGAGGCTTTGTGAATGTCAATGGCGGTAGCTGTTAACTTTCCATGAAGAAATTCATAAACAAAGAGAGATAGAGTTCTAGCTACTGTCCATTGCGATAATGACATCTGGGAAGGGATACTGTTGCAAAGCTGTTAAGCTCTTTCATTGCACCAAGAAGATTAGTGCCTAACTAGATGGGTCTGAATGACAGTGAAGGTACAGTAGGCTAGCATCGTCCTATCCTCTCCCAGCCATGCTGCTGAGGACTTGGCATACAGAGGTCCGTTAAAAGCCAAACGCTCACTTTACACCAAGGACCAATTGTCCTTCAGTCACACAACAAACTATTGCAAACCAAAGCCGTAGCAACAAAGCAAGGGCATTCAGTGTCTGTAGCCCAAACTAATACATTCGTTATATACTGGAGCTACGTTTGTGGGTTTTTATGAATCAGCGCGTGCATTTGAATTTGTTTTGTTTGTTTGTAACGTGGTAGTGTTTTTTTGTCTGTGGGTTTGTCTTCAGTACATTCCCACTCTGTTCCAGAGTGATGGACTTTGAAAGGGTTTGTGGGAGATGCAGTCAGGCATTAGTAGTAGTTCTCTAAACAAGGTGGAGGAGAGTTATCTTCCCCCTTCCGCTGCCCCACAACCCCTTTCCACCCTCCATCTCAAACCCCAAATGGTGGCAGTACTGGAGCGTTAGACCTGTATGACCTAAACCCAGACAGGAACCCAAGAACTCTGTGTTGAACCCAGCTTTGTGTTGAATGTCTTATTATCTGGAACATTGACTTGCCACAGCTTTAACTCTTGTCACATTGCCTATTCCCATTATAAGCCTTTTGGGACAAAACCCCACAAGGTCCGAAGTGTGTGTGTGTGTGTGTGTTTGGCTGTATGTCTCTGCGTGTGTTTTACCCGTCCCCCTCAACCCTTTTAGCTTTCTTCAGATTGTTTGTACCTCTCTTGATATTTGATATTCCTCGTCTTGCCCTGTGTGTCCACAACGGAGACCGTTATTTATTAATATTGTCTGACTGACGGAAGGGGCTGAGAAGTCCTTTTTGTCAGTTCCTAAGTGTGTGACAATCTGAATGAAGTTTAGCATGCTAGGAACAAGAGGCCAGGGGATCCTCTCTTCTGATGGAAGGGAAGGTGCCGGGGAAGGGAAGTGGAGCAAGAGAGGAGAGCGACAGTGGAGCAACGTTCGCTGAACCCCTCAGTGCATTAAGGAATTCTCATCCTGTCATCAGAAAGCAGGGGCTGGAGCGGAGAGTGGCGCAGGAGGACACATCGTTGCTGACCCCCAGCTCCCCCTAGCCTCGCACCAGGCTCCCTGGTGGTCACAGCCCGGAGAAATGGAAAAAAAGTGGTGAAACACGGAAGCTGCCAAAGTGACAGTAAAGTCATCTCAAGAGGGGATCACTCTCCTTGTCCTCTCCTAGACGACCACTCTGTCCAACCACTCCTCTCTCGCCTGTCAATTATAACCACCCCTTGAACTTGTCATAGATTTAGTCAAATAGTGAATAACATGCTAAAGGGACATGAATGATTCACTTAGACAGAAGTGGAGAGAATCGCTTAAACGATTAGAAAGAAACAGCGTTTTGTTTTCCAGATGAAGTGGTTGGTGGTTTTGTTAATTTGTGCTCTATGGCAACAAATGGTGCTTTTCCACTGCTGGGTTTGACACCGGTGCTTGGCCTAAAGGCTTTTGTTTCCACCAATTATTATTTTATTTTTTTACTCTTACGGAAAAACCACATGATTTAATGTGGAAAATCACATGATATATCAGTCAAATGTAATTTCACATGTGGTTTTGGAATAGTTCAAGTGATGATATTTGACATGTGGGTTTTCATATGTGATCACACAACCTTAACCATGTGAAATCATGTGAAACCATGGGGTTTGGAACGGCTTACGATCTTCCTAATATGCCACCATGTCTGCGTCAATGACTGATTTCACCTGTATTCCTACACTTTGTTAAAAATTATAATATTTATCATAGTGTTTTAGGAGTAAGATTAAAACAAAATAATATGCCCCACCAACATTAGACAACAATATAAAAAAGCCTATAATTGCTGAAATAAGTAAATTAAATCATTGATGAGAGAATAGTCAGATTACAATTTTTTCTCCCTATCATATCCAATTGGTAGTTACAGTCTTGTTACATCACTACAACTCCCATATGGACTCGGGAGAGGCGAAGGTCAAGAGCCACACTGCTTCTGGACACAATGCTCACTTAACCCGGAAGTCAGCCACACCAATGTGTCAGAGGAAACACTTGTACAACTGGCAACTGTGTCAGCGTGCATGCACCAATCCCACCACAGGAGTCGCTAGAGCACAATGACATCCCGGTTAGCCAATCCCTCCCCTAACCCAGATGACGCCTATTGCGAGGCGCTCCATGGGTCTCCCGGTTGCAACCGGCTGCGACACAGCCTGGGATCGAACCAGGATCTGTAGTAACACAGCTAGCACTGCGATGCAGTGCCTTAGACCACTGTGCCACTCAGGAGGCCTGGCATGCTTTTGCTAAGTGCAGAGATTTACAGTATTATACAGTGTCTTCAGAAACTAGTCATACCACTTGAATTATTCCACATTTCCTTGTGTTACAGACTGATTAAAAAAATAATTAATTACAGTGCATTCGGAAAGTATGACTAGTTTTGTCTTTTTCCACATTTTGTTACGTTACAGCCTTCTTCTAAAATGTATTAAATTAAACATTTTCCTCATCAATCTACACACAATATCCCATAATGATAAAGTGAAAGCAGCTTTTTTTTTTTTTTTTGCAAATGTATAAAAAAAAAAAAAAAAGATACCTTATTTACATAAGTATTCAGACGCTTTGCTATGAGACTCGATATTGAGCTCAGGTGCATCCTGTTTCCAATGATCATCCTTGAGATGTTTCTACAACTTGATTGGAGTCCACCTGTGGTAAATGTGTAAGGGCACACACCTGTCTATATAAGGTCCCACAGTGCATGTCAGAGCAAAAACCAAGGAATGAAGTTGAAGGAATTGTTTATAGAGCTCTGAGACAGGATTGTGTCGAGGCAGAGATCCAGAGTTCCTCTGTGGATATGGGAGAACCTTCCTGAAGGATAATCATCTCTGCAGCACTCCGCCAATCAGGCCTTTATGGTAGAGTGGCCTGACGGAAGCCACTCCTCAGTATAAGGCACATGACAGCCTGCTTGGAGTTTTCAAAAAGGCACCTAAAGACTCTCAGACCATGAGAAAAAATATTCTCTGTAGATTATTTTCCTCACCAATCTATACACACTCCCCAATAATGACAAAGTGAAAATATATTTTTTAGAATTTGTAGCAAAGAATTGAAAATTAAATACAGTATTCACATCCCTGAGAGAGTTAGTATTTCTGGGTCTCTAAGAGTTTGCACAACTGAAATGTTCTTAAAATAATTTGTTTGTTGATAGACATTTTCAAGTCTTGCCATACATTTTCATGCCGATTTAAGTCAAAACTGTAACTAGGCCACTGTCGTCTTGGTAAGCAACTCCAGTGTAGAGGTTATTGCCCTACTAAAGGTGAACTTGTCTCCCATTGTCTGTTTAAAAGAAGACGGAACAAAGTTTTCCTCTAGGATTTTGCCTGTGCTTAGCTCTATTTTGTAAAAACTCCCTAGTCCTTGCCGATGACAAGAATACCCATAACATGATGCAGCCACCACCATGCTTAAACATATTAAGAGTGATACTCAGTGATGTGTTTTCTATTTGCCCCAAACATAACAATTTGTATTCAGGACATAAAGTAAAAGTCTTTGCCAATTTTTTTACATGTTACTTTAGTGCCTTATTTGCAAACAGGAAGCGTGTTTTTTGAATATTTGTATTCTGTAAAGGCTTACTTCTTTTCACTCTGTCAATTAGGTTAGTTTTGAAGAGTAACTACAATGTTGTTGATCCATCCTCAGTTTACTTTTATCAAAGCCATTAAACTCTTTTTAAAAATGTTTACCAATCTACCAATAGGTGCCATTCTATGCGAGGTATTGGAAAACCTTCCTGATCTTTGTGGTTGGAACTGTGTTTGAAATGCACTGCTTTACTGAGGGACCTTGCAAAGGTAGTAATTAAAAAATCATGTTGAACACTCTTATTGCACACAGAGTACTCCTCAACTTGTTTAGGCTTGCCATAACAAAGGGGTTGATTTTAATTTTTAATTAATTAAAAAAAATGTATAAAACATTATTCCACTTTGACATTATGTGGTATTGTGAGAAGGCTAGTGACATACATTCTCAATTTAATACAATTAAAATTCAGTCTGTAACACGACAAGACTTGGAAAAAGTCAAGGGGTGTGATTACTTTCTGAAGGCACTGTAGACAGTAAATCCATTTACAGTGGCACAGTGTTTTCCCCTTCCTTAATAAAGCTGTATTTTCTTCCTCTCACCCAAAGCACTTGCACTTAAAGCTCGCAATGATACCACCATAAACACATGCAGTGTTCTTCATTGTAGTCTGTAGTCCAGAGTGTTTAATGAGATGTTTTTCCTAAACAGATTCACACAGAAAAAAGAACAACAGCAGTGAAAGCATCACTGAGCACAGCAGGTACTCCTGAGTAACAGTGCAACAAATACCTCCCAAAGAATTTTATTTAAATACCCCATCTGCTTTGACAGGTGCTGTTTGGAATGTAACCCCACAGGGGACAACCTTGTAACTTTTTATGCACCTCTTTGAACTGGGAAAGAAAACACTGAACGCTGAATCTCTTTTTTTATTTTTTTGTCAACCCTCTGTCTCACATCTAAAATATCCAGTACAAGAAGGTTTGATGCCTTCAAACTTGTTCAAAACCATCTCAGTTCACGCCGTGATGCTCCACTGTGCTCCCCACTGGAGAAGATATTTACGCAAGAAAATGTATGTGTTTATGTACAATTATGTGTGTTTTGTGTGTGTGTGTGTGTGTGCATTCATGCGGGCGTATGCGTGCATTTGTGTGTACACGCGTTGTTCGTGTGTGTACTTTGTGTTGCCATGATTTGATATAATATACATGTTATAAAGGTGTTTTGTGACCAACACAAACAGTTCTATGAACGCGGTTTATTTACAATAAATCAATGCACCTGTTTTCATCGCTTCGCTGTGAAGATGAATTACACATTTAATAAATGATGACACCCGGAGCACAATGACAATTACCTGACTTATTTTCCATTAGGGTTGAAAATGGAAGACACCTTACACTGTCACGGATGACAGAGCGTAAACTGCATCCTTAAGCTTTAATTGGCCCATGTATCTCCCCATCACAATAGCCCCACACACTCAATCATCATCCAGCCTTGCCTCAGCCTCCCAGCCCATCTACAGCCCCGCAAATCACTCCGTATGCGCATTTAGAATAGATTAATACCAGAATATTAATTTGGAAAAAATTCTCCACCCCCTTTGTCTTGGTCAAGAATGCAGTTCACAAGTACCTAGTCGTTTATTGTTACTTTACCTTCTCGTCATCATTCTTTGTTATCTTAAAAGGTTTATGAAAGTGTTTTGATTTAATTGCTCCACCATACCCTTGATTGCATTGTGCAGTTGTCATTATGCTTCCTGAAGGATAATTGTTATCGGTGTGAGAGATCACAGAGATTGCCTTTATCTGTGTTTTGCATTTCTCAGACAGATGATATCTGCCATTGCAGCAAGGTTGATTCCGTAGACGGTAATTGCTGTAGTAGGCTTCCCGAGTGGCGCAGCGGTCTAAGGCATTGTACCACAGTGCAAGAGGTGACATTACAGTCCCTGGTTCAAATCCAAGCTGGATCACATCTGGCTGTGATTGGGAGTCCCATAGGGCAGTGCACACTTGGCCCAGGTTTGACCGGCGTAGGCTGTCATTGTAAATACAAATTTGTTCTTAACAAATTGGCTAGTTAAATAAAGGTAAAAAAAACAGTTACAGGCCAAGTTCTTTTCTGACAGATATTTTTCATTTTTCTTCTCCTCAGGTAAAGCATATAAACCACACACTACTCAAAAGCAGTGTGGTCATAGATCATACATCATACATTGACTAACATTTTACCATTTCAGTAGCTAGAGTTGGTAATGTAGAGGAGTTTTTTTTATTTATTTCTGTTATCTTTAATGAATGTAACTACAACACTATAATCTCACATACGAAGGTGACTTCAAATAAAATGCTTTGCGAAGAGTAACGATAGGAAGAAGTAAACATTAGAACTACAACTGTGGCAGACTTCAAAGGCTCTAGGTCTAGGCAAATGTTGACTTTACCTAAAATCAAGCTAACTCATTTTAAGGGCCTGAGATGGAATCATTTCCCAAAGGGTTCACATCACATGAGAACTTTGAATTAAACAAACTCGAGTACAAGCTGAAACTAAACTAAAATGAAACTATATAATAGTATTATTTCAAAACATAAAGAATGCAAGACTCCTTGGAGAAAGAAAGCAGCGGCCAGACATCCTGGCATCTGTTACTATTAATTTACTGCTCACTGCTTTCAATGTGATTTCCCTCCATATGCTTCAGACGCTGCTGCCTTCCTTCTCCTGAAACAAACAGCTTCTTCTTCTCTGAATAATTCACTGAACACAGAGAGAGAGTGGTTGGAATACGGTCCCCGTAAAAAGCACCATAAACAATTTATCCACCGTTCTATCATTAGAAGATGTCATTCCCATTTTCTGAGATACCGTGTTATATTTTTTGTCATTAGGTTCTAGTCCTTACACACACGTTTGTGAACATTCAGTCGTCAGACAGACAGGAAGGTTGTTTTGGGGGATTTGTATTTGGTTCCCATGGCTAGTTTGGTCTCTATATCAGATTAAGTGCAGGTGTGTCTTGCACATTGTAATGTGTTTAGTCTAAAACGTACCCTAACATAAATCTATTATTTTAAAGCACAATGAGACAGGAACCCCCTCTGAAACCCCCTAGCAGATAACAGTCTCCAGAATGCTGTACTGTAGAACAAATACAGTAAAAAAATGTAGGCCTAGAGGGTCGACATAATGAGGACAATCTTGTATACTTTTAGCAGTTGACAAAATATCATGTTTCTTTGACTTGATTTAAGCTCAAGGTTAATGTGACGTAGCTCAGTGTTATGTATATCTAGAAAACAGCTTACACTATAGACCCAGTCAGTATTATGTATATCTAGAAAACAGCTTACACTATAGAACCAGTCAGTATTATGTATATCTAGAAAACAGCTTACACTATAGACCCAGCCAGTATTATGTATATCTAGAAAACAGCTTACACTATAGACCCAGTCAGTATTATGTATATCTAGAAAACAGCTTACACTATAGACCCAGCCAGTATTATGTATATCTAGAAAACAGCTTACACTATAGGCCCAGTCAGTGAGAGATTTGGGTTTTATATTATATGTGTCTGCCCTAGTCTATCCTTGACCTCGGATACATCACCCTACGAGTTGCTGGCTTCCGAAATATCACAGCAGTGTTTCCACAATGCACCCAAAGCAACGGTTGGACATGTTTTTTTTTTTTCCTGCTTCAGACCCACCAAAAATAAACAAGAGCATCTTTGTTGGCTAAAGGGGGACATTCCAACATTTATTTTTTCATACGCTGCTCATATGCTGATGACTGCTTGGTGAATTCACGGTCATGGGAAACGTATGCTGCTGTCCACCATACTGTATAAAACATGACTGACGATAACAAGCGTTGCGAGAGCCAGCCTTTCCTCTCAGAGACATGTTTGTCAACCTACTAAACCGGAGGCAAGAGATCTTCAAAGATCTTCATAATGTAAAGGAAATTAGCTGTTCTGATTGGACAGGGTGCAAAAATAGCAATAAGCATATCATTGGGTACACAGTGACTGAATTGATACAGTACATATCAAAGGGTCCAGCGTTACTGTGGCATTGTGATTACTTAATAATGTGTCCATTGATATGTCTCAGGGCATATAAGACCATTTCGTGGTAATCACCACATGCTTGTTTCGAAGAATTAGACAGAAAATAAAAAATACCCCAAAAAAGAACAGAATAACTGCCAAAGTTTCAAACTCCTTGTAAGTAACGAAGCTAGGAGACACTCGGTCCCTTGTGCTCTTGACTCATACCAGTCCCAGACAATCGTAATGGGAAAGATAGATCCTGTTTTCACTCATTTTATTGTGCTTTCCCCCAAGTGCTACTGATGTGACAGCCAGAGTTCTGGAGCTACATGATGTCATTTCTTGGTCTTCTCCACTCCCACCAAGCCAGCGGCAGCGCATGTCACCGTTTTACTTCAAATTCTCCACATTTACCGTCACTGCTCAGAGACATTATCCGGGGGTGGGGGAGGGATGAAGATGTACATCTTGAAACAGAGGCACAAGATCTGATTTTCCTCAGATAAGAATCAGGAGCCTTTTACTGTAGTGACTCATCATATCCTATCATAGACTTGTTTCCTCCCATGATTTGTATTACAGAAATAAGAGAAATTACATTTAGGCCCATACAGAAACGCAATAAACGGTACCCTGAAATGGGATAACGACCGTTATTCATTTATTAACACAAAGCTTTGAGCAAAGAGCTTTCATCCTTATCTGGTTGGATTCATTGAGTTCCGTTTGATCAAAACAGAAGGGGGAAACGATTCTTCCTCAAGTTTCAACTTTAAATGGTCTGATTCGCAGGGCAGCTGATTTTATTAGGATGTGTACACTACAAACTCAGGAAATAAGATATGAGGAGAAATATGACTGTTTTTGATATCACACACTGGCATTTCATGATGATTTGATCAATGTACACTTTGACTGATTCTTTCTTTGCCATTAAAAGGTTTGGCCTCAGTAGAACTACTGCGTGACTATAGAGTGTGTGACAATACAGCAGTATTTCTAATTTAGTCTAGTGGGCCAAGGCCTAGTGTGTGGCCATTTCAACCTGCTTTCGTGGACGTTCTCTAGAGTCTTTATTAATAAAGATTTTTGATGAAAGTACATAGTCACATCAACATTTTGTTTCCAAACTTTTGCATGAGGCACATGTTGTTTGTCTCCATCTTGATAATGAGAGATGCATTTAAACAGTAATTCATCAATTATTTCCACTCTTTCTTTCTGCTCAGATTGAGATCAGCAATTACAGATGAACCCAGAACAGAACGGAGCTGCCCCATCAGCGACCTGCAAGTGAGGCATGTGTGTGTGACGCTTGAATGTGTGTGTGTGTGTGTGTATGGCCTGTATACATCCTGTATGTGTGGGCTGTGTGAGAGACCTGTGTGTGTTGCAGTGTGTGTTTGTATGTGTGTCCTGTGTACGATGTGAGACCTGTGTCTATCGGCAGCGTCTTACTCCTGGCTCCTTGGCGCTGGACGCCTGTCCAATTCGAAGCGAACACCAAAGGGATGAAGTTAGCAGGCCCAGGGCCATCCAGAGGTAATGGTCCCCTATAAACCACATGAGATCATACTGACCTTATGACCTTTCCCCACTTAATGGCAGGAATTACAACTAGCTGACGAAGATGTATTCTGATGTAGACATCGTTGGTGTTCCTGGACAGTGTTGATGTTCAGGTGTAAAGGAATGTGTCTACTGTACAGAATGCCAGATGCATTTGGTAACAGAAAAGTCTGTCTTGAGTTCTACTGCCTGTTTTTATTAGCCAGAGAGTGTCTTGTCGGATTGTTGCTGTCAAGAAGTAGTCTATGAATTGCAGGATGCATGGATTGATGGTGATTGGAGTACAATTGAACCCAGACAAAGGTTGCCTAAATGTTATGTGACAGGGAGCATTCCCAGGAGATTGACTAATGGCATTTTCACATAGTGTTCTGTATGTAACTCCAAGCAAACCGTTTCCCCACTAGAGGCCCTACAGATGCACTGTATTACATATTGTAGGGTAAAGAGGCTTATGTTTGAACAGGTAATCACAGTAATCATGATTCTGTCTTATGAGGATGTCTCAATATTACATTTGTATTTTTATTCTTATTTTGAAAACAGTATGATTTAAACACGCCAGTGACCCTTAAAAAAAGCCTTTATTGGTTGAACCGTATCTACTGATGCAATCTTAAAGAAATTAGACAAATGTGAAGTCAACGTGGCTACTGTAGCTGGAAGGTAAGAGGAACCCGAGGCTGACATAAATACAAGAGCAGATGTCCTGCTATTTCTGTTACAGTTGCCTTACTGTACTGTAGAGATGCTGCATTTTTTGCCGCTTGAGGAAAATACATTTGGAAAGCAGAGGCCTGTACTTAACTGTATTAGTATGCCCTCTTGGTTAGCTAATGGGTTTATTTTGACAGTGTTAATTAGTTGTAGAATTGTACCTCAGAAATGATGAGATGTCAGCGAAACTGTTATCTATTGATGAAAGCAATGTCGTACACACTCCAGCTCAACGCGCTAATACGCAAAACTCTCGCCTATGAATCTTTCAGATTCAGATTGAACCTTATGGGACGGTACAGCGTTCATTTTCTAATTGCCTTTAATGAAATACCAGTGAGGACCAGGGATCTGCTCCCATCTAGGTCTTGGTGGGTGAAGAAGCCAGGGATATGAGGGAGAGGGATCAGAGGGTATGCTCGAGTCCCAAATAGCAGCCTATTCCCTATCTCATGCACTACAAAGGGAATAGAGGGCCATTTGGTATAAAGCCTATGTGTTTAGCATCAGTGTTTGTCCTGGAATGTTGGCTAATTAGAAAGCTGTAGTCGTGGCTACGATTGTTTCATAAGAATTCTTTGACACTGTGGGGTATAAATAACCTTATGGTCAAGCAGCACAGTGGCGCTAATTTACTCTTCACAAGGTGTGTGTGTGTGTGTGTGTGTGTGTGTAGAAGTCTGTAGTGGAAATGCAATACAGGGACACCAGATGGTGCTGTGTTGTGTGAGCAGTGAACACATCCACCATCATCATATTGTGTTGCTACACTCTGAAATTCATCATGTGTACTTTCACAGGAGAGGACAACCTGGCTAAACAGCCATAAGCACATAGCAACTGTTACTACTAACTAACTAACTAACTAACTAACTAACTAACTAACTAACTAACTAACTAACTAACTAACTAACTAACTAACTAACTAACTAACTAACTAACTAACTAGCAATAGACTCTTCAAATTCAAAATGGTTTAGTTTTGTGTTCCTTGACTTCGATAATCCTGGTATAATAATTAATGTATAACAACAACAGTTCTAGGAACAGATAATGTGTGTGCGGGGGGCTCAGACTGGGTGATAAGAGCAATCAGTGTGTTTGTGTGTGTGTGGGTGCGTGTGTGTGTGTGTGTGCGCGTCTGTGTGGGTGCGTGCGTGCATATGTGTGTACCCTAGTAAACACCATCCCGGATAATCCACAGACAGACACCAAGGAGAGGAAAACATAACAAGAACTAGATAGATAGTGTAATTTTCGAGAGCACTCCTGAGAGTTTATTTTTTTCTCTCTCTCTCTCTCAGCCAGCAGGTCCAGATAAGAGAATGACAAGGGGAGTTTACAGCGCCACACTAAGTCTGTTTATTAGCATCCGTACTTCATTAGAACAAGCAGATCACATCGATAACCCTCACTAAGTATAAATAAACACAGGGAAATACACTTTTAAATACATCACTCCTTCTCTCCCTCCTCTAGCTTTTGGGTAATAGCACTGGTGGTAATTTATTGAATAATTGTCCATAAACGTGCAAAAAAAGGCAAACAAATATTTTTAAAAGCAGCACTAAGGGTTTTCTTGAAAGATTGATAAATACAGTGGAATCTCAAATTAGGCTTTGGAGGGGAATGCAGATATTAAAAATGTGGTCAAGAATCTAATTAGCCAGAGGTAATTAAACAGTCTCACACAAGGTCATTAATCTTTTCCGTGGACCTTTGATGTTTTGCACACTGTCTTGCAGTCATTAATAAAATTCATAATGCTTTGCTTTGTGGTGTTTTATCATTGCCAGATACATTTATTATTTTGTCTGTAAGAGCACAAGAGTATAGTGTCAACACATCACAAGGGCTCTCTCTCTCTCTCTCTCTCTCTCTCTCTCTCTCTCTCTCTCTCTCTCTCTCTCTCTCTCTCTCTCTCTCTCTCTCTCTCTGCAGTTAATTTATTTTTTGTGCATAATACATTTAAAGTTGCACTGTCCCCTCTTTTTTTGGAGGCACAATTACAGCGGCAGATCAAATTAAATTATTCTGCAAGCACAGCTCGTTTGGAGTGTAGAACATCGTCGGGCAGGCGTGCGTCCGCGGCGGCGGCCAGCAGAGTGCTCAGAAAAGAAGGGATGAGAGAACAAGGGAAGAACTGAATTGTGTGGCCATTTTGTCCCCTACTGTATAATTAAACTCTACAATCAGTCCATCTCAAATCAGTCACGCCATCAATATGAAAGAGATGAGATGGGTTCTCTATATGTTATACAGTAGCAGGGTAGTGTGTCTATGTGTGTGTGTGCATGTCTGTGTGTGTGTGTGTGCGCGTGTGTGTGTGTGTGTGTGTGTGTGTGTGTGTGTGTGTGTGTGTGTGTGTGTGTGTGCGTGTGTGTGTGTGTGTGTGTGTGTGTGAGAGAGAGAGATACAGACAGGAAGTGAGTGAGTGACATTAATGCACAGCTATCATAGTGACATGGTGTGTGTTGTATAGAGAGATAGACGGCCCTTACAGAAGGACAGCATGCCTCAGAGAGTAGAGGAAAGGAAAGGTCCATGGGTGGCTTGCATTAACCAATGAGGCAAATTGGTCACAAGGCAAGACAATATTGTTTGATGTCATTTGTCAAACATTAGTTTGTATTGTTCACATTCATGGGAAATATTTTATTTATTCAACCTTTATTTGACTTTGAAGTTTACTTTGAAAAAATAGATACACTATGGTTGTAATAGCAATAGGTGGTACAGTATAGAGGACACATTGGGTTCTGTAGCTTGGAATCACTCTCTGAAAATCACACTCTCTGAAACTCACCCTCTCCATCTCTCTCCAGCCTCTTCACTGTCATTGAAGAAACTGAAGTGGTTGCCTGCAGGTCTATTTTTACTCCTGACTGAAAAAGAAAAAGCCTTTTTCTCCTCATGTCGTAGCATGGCATAGGAACTCTCTCTCCCCCCTGTCAATAATTCCCTACATTTTGGTGCCCTTCTTTTGACCAGAGTACTTTTTATGACCAGGGCCCATAGTGCACTAGATAGGGAATAGGGTTCTATTTGGGACGCAGACAGAGAGAAAAAAAGAGAAGATATTCGGAGAGAGCACGGATGCCAAACATGCCACCTCACAGCTCCCAGTCAACTCAGAGGTCACAGTCAGAGCAGCTGGGCATGTGAGAAGCGCTTAATTCGAGAACCATTATATCATTTCCTGTTCTGTTTCCTGTCAGCCGGAGCTGCCAAAAAGCCCTTTTAATGGGCAATTTCCACAGGGCATAGGGAGCAAACCAAGAGGGAGAGCTAAAAAGTTATGTATGACGTAAGGAAAGAGGGAGAGAGAATGCAGTTATAGGAATCAACATAGATTTCCATGTTGGGATCCTGTCATGGGTTGGTTGTGAAGAGAGAGAGGTAGGGAGAAAGACTGAAAGATGATTATGAAACTGAAAGATGTGACTGTACTGTCTCTGGTACACTTCATATACAGTACTTCATTGTAGAAGCCTCCTAACATACAAACCATCTTCTCCTTCTTATTCCTCTTTACCTCTACTACCCAGAGAAGTGTGGGTTGTTGTTTTTAGGAGAGCCCCCTGGCCACTCTTTCACTCTGCCTTTTCTCTCGTCTCCTTTCTCTCTCTCATATTGAAAATGAAGTGTCTCACTGCTAAATATAACCAGGTTATGAGAGAGAGAGAGAGAGAGAGAGAGAGGAGAGAGAGAGAGAGAGAGAGAGAGAGAGAGAGAGAGAGAGAGAGAGAGAACAGAGAGAGAGAGAGAGAGAGAGAGAGAGAGAGAGAGAGAGAGAGAGAGAGAGAGAGAGAGAGAGAGAGAGATTCTCCTCAAAGCCAAGGCTCATTTCATCTGCTGGCTGGCGGAGCAGAGGGAAGGAGGATATTCAGTTACCTGATAAACGGAGATTGTCGCTGAGAGCGCTAGCAGATAAAATTATTTTGAGAGAGAGCACAATGGCAGAGGTGCTTATGTTAATCCTCTCACTTTAAAAAGGAGCAGCAAATAAGATAAGCTCCTGCCTGAAGGTAGAAGGCCTCCGTTTTGTGTGCGGCGGGGCCGCTGTACTCACTTCACCCATTGGGTGAAGACTTCTTTAGCGAATCCTGTCCAAGTATGTGTCATGAGAATTTGCATAATTCACACCTACTCTACACGCTACACGGTGACAGCATCATAAAACCCTCCCCCCCCCCCCAACCCCCACAAACAATGTCTTCTTCTCCTTCGCAGCACAGGGAACAAACACAACAACAGCAACGTTGATATAAGTTCGACAGGAAAAACACTCATCCTTGCCTTTGCCTGCACCCTTTTCAGTTGACATTTTCTGTCTTCTCATACCTTGCATCCACACTTTTGTGGGTTGACTTAAAATGGATTATATAATACAGAGATACACTCAAATCTTGGATTCCTATTCTGTGTGTATTTGTTACATTCAGGAAAGCTGGAGGAGGGAGTCTCATGAGACCTTATGAGGTGACAGGTATTTTCACAGTCAAAAGTGGCAGGTCTTTGACGGGGCTTGTATTCTGTGATCCACCTACGCACGCACGCACGCACACACGGACGCACGCACGCACGCGCACGCACGCGCACACACGCGCGCACGCACGCACGCACGCACGCACGCACGCACACACACACACACACACACACACACACACACACACACCTATTAGCAGCCAGCCACTGTCTGACGCACTTTCCTCCCTTTGCAAAGCGCTCCGATGATAGTCTGTTAGGAGTCATAATTAAATGCGCTTGTTAAACAATAGCTCCTAATGAGGAATACAACACTTCTAAACAATGAGATCTGATTAAACTAAGATGCTACACAGGCTGATGAAACTAAATAAAGGCTCAATAAGAACAATTAGAGGAGGAGAAAATCAAGCAGGTTTTTTAGGGTGTAAAAGGCTACTTTTCCCAGCATGGCCTGATTTCAAGGCTTTCACCAAAATGACTGTAGGAGGGTAATATTGTAGATGTGGTGGAATGAAAGAGTGTTATATGCAGGTAAATAAATCCACATCTGCCTATTAAATTCAAACATATTCCATGTTTCGTGGGGGGGGGGGGAGTGCTTCGAAATAAACCAGTTTCGCCCCCTGGTGTTCAAACACATTCCATCTTTTGTTGCGTTTCTTTGAAAAGTAAAAGCTCTAAATATGTTTAGAATTATTCTGGAGCTGCACAGTATACGATACATTACACGGAGCAGCGGTGACCTGACATAGCTTTAAAGTACTTTTGAAAAGCCATTGAAATACCGAGAGGTTTGGGGATATTGAAGGAGGGCTAAGATAAGGATAGTCCAGTAGAACATAACTATATGTTTTATTACCGGGTGTAAAGCAATTGAAAGGAGTGTATTCAACCTGATATTCAAGCATAGCGAGTTCAGGAGTTCTGAAAAAAAAGAGAATACTCCTTTTTAAATGGCGGAAAGGAGGGAAAACCCTGAATAAAGTAGCTAGCTAAGGTCATATAATAATCTTAACATAATTATTTTACTTAGGAGCAGACTAGGCTCCTGCAGACTTTTACCACAGGGATCAGGATTATGGTCCATCTTGTTCTGGTGGAGGTTGGGGAGATGAACCAGGGAACCAGCGTCCATGTTAGGCACTTAATCCCTTGTTGTGTCCCAATATATCTCCTTTCTCCTGAAGTGTGCGCCCGTTCACTACTTCCCACAAATCTAAAAGCATTGGATTAGTGCAGTTATGGGCTAATGGAATTTTCCACCATACTTCTTATACCAGTCATTTCCTTTCAAATCAGTGAAAGGAAGTTAACAAGTGCACATTTTGCGAGGCAGGAGAGATAATTGGGACATTATCTGCTCTCCGTCCAGGTGCCTTGCACTGCAGCTGACCCTGTGGCTGACCCAGTGCTTCCAAAAAACCCTATTGTAGACCTTATCTTCATGAAGACTCACATTCATTGATAAGAACGTTTACACGTCATTATTTTTGAAATAAAGTTGATTTAATTGATTCATTCATAAATCAAATGTTTCCTTTCTTTTTTTGCAAAAAGGTTTGCACATCTTTTCACATCTAAGTGTACTTGCGCAAATGTGCATTTTATTGTGTAATTATTTGCCCTCTATGTGTGTACTTTGAATGTCAGAGTTTATTTTAGCGCAATGGGTAAACAGACTGTACGGAGCTCGGCTGGCACAGGAAGAGGTTTCCAAGCATTGACAGATCCCGGCAACGGATCTTCAATTTACATCTGTCTTTTTTCCGTTGGCAGAATATCAAAGGAGATTTCTGTTTCCCCCTGGTGTGAGAGGTGTGTTCCTCATTGTTCAGTTTGAGGTCTGTATCACAAATGGCCCCCTATTCCCATAGGGTGCTGGTCAAAAGTAGTGCACTATTTAGAGAACAGTATGCCATTTTGGGACAAAACCCACAATGGCTATGTTTACACCAGAAGCCCAATTCTGATATTGTTTTCCATTAATTGCTATTTCAGATCTTTTCACGAGATATTTTTCAGAACTGATCTAATTGGTCAAAAGAATGATTAGTGAAATCTCAGAATTGGGCTGTCTGTGTAAACGCTGCCAATTTAGATTTAGTTTAAACTGACACAACGGCTTTTATGTTACATTTCAGTAAAAGGTAAATATGAAACATCCGGAAAAGGCTTGGTGATATTCAATACACAGTACTGTAGCTTGTGTCAGTGAAATGAGCCTCTTGGGAGCTGCAACCTACCAGAGAACTACAAATCAGACTTTTCTGTACTGTATCGTTCAAGGGTTATTTCAAAGAATCTCTTTATCTTTGAAATACTGTTTACACACAGATGTAATCACCACACTACCACTGTGCAGTGCATGGAAGTTGAGAAGCACACAAAGTGAGAGAAGTTATGTCCAGACTGATCAAAGTAATGAATCCCAATGTGATGTATGTTAAAGGTGATAACATTGCCTGTGTGAGTTCTGTGTCCTTTTCAGTCTGTGTCCTTTCACAGCTCTGGTCAGAACAGCTTCCCACCGTTCGTCACAAAACGTCCCCAACCAGAGACCACAGTCAGTCCACAGCCTAAGCCGTAAGCACAGTGGTTTTCCAAATGGTAATTAAACAGAATAATTATTTCTCTGAGGTTACAGTACAAACAAACAAACAGACAGCTTTTTTTTTTTTTTCGTTGAGGGACGAGGAGGGGCTGGGGGCCAGGACTGGGGCCGGGGCCCATAGTTAGGCCTAATAATATCTCCCCAGGGACTTTATTCAGTGGCTTTCTGAAGCGCTAGTTTCTACTTTATTATCTCTGTCCACAGCCCTGGCCCTTTGTCCCTGCTCTGGTCCCCCTTCACTGCAGCGTCGGTCCTGCTGGCTCGCCCCGGCCCCGGGATCCCTCTGTTCTCCGCTCAAGTTTTCACCACATGAAAGTGGGATGCCCCACTGAGAGAGAGAGAGTCCATAACGTGGCCAGTGGATGTGACTCTCTACCTTTCACTCAGCAAACTTTCCTTTGACCTAATTTAGCTCCAAATTAAATCAAAGAAGACACTTTATTAATTAGGCTGACAAAATGTAAAATTTAGAAATAGGAATTAAATGTGTACTGTTCTGCATTCGGTGTACTGTACTGCATTCGGTTTTGATGGTTAGTACTCATAATAGGCCAGTACAGATAGACCACCGAGTGCTGAAGCACGTAGCTCGTAAAAATCATCTGTCCACGGTTGCAACACTCACTACCGAGTTCCAAACTTCCTTCATGAAATAGGTTTCCTTGTCCTTGCAGTCGGAGACTAGCGTAAGATCACCATGCACAATGCCAAGCGTCGGCTGGAGTGGTGTAAAGCTCGCCGCCATTGGAATCTGGAGGAATGGAAACTCGTTCTCTGGAGTGATAAATCACACTTCACCATCTGGCAGTCCAACAACAAATCTGGGTTTGGCGGATGCCAGGAGAACGCTACCTGCCCAAATGCATAGTGTCAGCTGTAAAGAGGGTTCATCTGGAATAATGGTCTGAGGCGTTTTTTCATTGTTTCGGCTAGGCCCCTTAGTTCCAGCATACATTGACATTCTAGATGATTCTGTGCTTGACATTCTAGACGATTCTAACTTTGTGGCGACTGTTTGGGGAAGCCCTTTCCTGTTTCATCCCGACCTCACTAATGCTCTTGTGGCTGAATGGAAGCAAATCCCCGCAGCAATGCTCCAATATCTAGTGGAAAGCCTTCCCAGAAGAGTGGAGGCTGTTATAGCAGCAAAGGGGGGACCAACTCCATATTAATGCCCATGAGTTTGGAATGAGTTGTTCGACGAGCAGGTGTCCACAAACTTTTGGTCATGTAGTGTATCTGTGACACACCACCTGGATTCGATCTTGTAGCAAAATTTAGAATTTCTGTTTTTCACATTTGATAAAAGTAGAGACTCAGAGCTACAAAATGTTATATCATACACTGCATTTGAGGAACAATGGGAAAGTAATTCTGCTTTGTAAACTCACTTTTGAGAAAATTTGATTTTTGTGTTTCGTTATCTAGTGAGCTCTTCTTTGTCTACACGCATTCAGCATCGTTCACACCCTCTTAAGCTTTAGCCCACCCATCTCGTTTCGCTCTCGGTGTGTTCAGAGGGCACAATTGACGCTCTGGCCGATGATTTGTTTACTTCTGGATAACATGAAAACAGCCTAACCAGCTCAGCTGGCAACAATTTCATTGTGCTTTTTTGCCAATGTTTACTGACAACGGCCATATTCAACAGGTCTTGTACACTTTAGCGTAAGACACGTAGCTAGCTAGGTAAACAATGAATCTAGCTAGGTAAACAATATGTAAGATCACACACATCACGTTATCTAACGAGCCAGACACCTAACGTTAGCTAGTTAAACAACAATGAACAGTGCAAAATCATGTCATTACTACCCTGCATGAATCTGCTGGGAGTTAACCAACCAGGTTCAATGTTAGCTAGCTAACATTAGGCTCTAAATAGCAAAGCTAATGGATCTGGGATACGAATAATAACGTCATATACGCAATGTTAGCTAGGGAACCAGCCAGCTAATGTTAGCTAGCTAACGTTAGCTAACAAGCCAGCAGCTAACGCTAGCTAACAGTACCCGTTAGCTTAAGATATGTAGCTAGCTAGCAAGGTAAACAATGAACCTAGCTAGGTAAACAATGTGTAATATCACACACATCATGAGCCAGCCAGCTAACTAGTTAAACAACAATGAATAATAATGTTAGCTAGCTAGCTAACAGTACACTTTAGCTTGAAATTAAACCACTTTCTGTCAAAATTAGAAACGTGTAATATATGACAATGTAGCTAGCTAGACTATCTCACCCGTATACATCATCATTAATGATGGACGCGTCTCCCTGTCACGGATCCCTTGCCACAAATGCCGTTAGTTTGAAGACATAATCCGGAAACAGGTGTTTTCGCTATCTCTTTAGCTAGCATAATCTAATTCCATTGATTTCAAAACTCTATCCTCCAGAAAGTGGAGAGCAACCCTTATGCAGCTCCACTGCGTTTGACAGAATTATCAACACAGACTGAGACTCAAATAGACAGAAACCATCTATTTGGGAGACCAATCCGAACTCCTCTCTCAGCATGTCCAGCCCACTCATTATCTCAGCCAATCATGGCTAGTGGGAAGGTTGCTGTATTTTTCTTTGGTTTACCAACAAGGTTCGTAATTTAACAATTTTATTCGTATTTACAGATGGCATACAAGAAAGTTCACATGTTCCAGAAGGCATTTCTGTCAAAAACACTAATTTTGACAAAACAGTTGTTACTTAAGACATACTGTACGCCTACTGTAGTTTCCTGAAATGGGTCACATATGCTCAGCGCTAATTTCTGTTATCTCGTGACTTAAAAGGGCAAGCTGGGACTCAAACAACAATTTAGTGGTTACCTTTAAATGTTTAAATGTCCATAAAGGGATGTTTAAATCCCAGATTGCCTCTTTAAAGTCTTATTGGCACAAAGATGAGTTGTTTTTCCTCAGTTTCTGTTGTTCGTACTCTATATACACAATGAGAACATCTACAGGCTTAAAACAACAAGTGCTCATTCGTTTCAGCCCTCTAGTTTTGTGATTCACTCTATTAATGTTTCATTTGACCGATTGCCCCTGAAATCATAAAATAAATATAACATCTGCATTCCAAATGGCAGCCTATTCCATAGATACAGTGGTAGCCTACACTATTTTTGACCAGAGCCCTATGGATCCTGGTCAAGAGTAGGACACTACGTAGGTAATAGGGTGCTATTTGGGACGAAGACAACTTGTCAGCCCACCGTGGGTTCAATAATGTGAAACACATTGCCGATAATGACCTCAGATTTATGTTAAGGCTGTTTTATGGTATATATTCATGTGTGGCCCGGTGGGGCCCAGACTATTTCAGGGGCCACATGTTTCAGGTTTTGGCTCAAATGGTACCCTATTACCTGCACTCTGGTCAACAGTAGTCCTCTATATAGGGAATAGGGTGCCATTTGGGATGCATACTCAGCGTGTGTATTATTAGAACCAGTTACCACAGAGATATGAATCAACACAGACAAAAAACAAATGAAACGTCAGATTAATCGTTTGATGAAAAGTACAATACTACAGTTGTGTATGAAGGGGGACATCGACTTAACATTGAGTATATGTTCAACTATATTTCAACACTTCTGTTTCACATGTATGCTATGAGTTTCTTTGACAGTGTCACTCAGCCAGCATACAGTGGCAGGCAGCTAGCTCCTGCATGGTCCTGTCTTTCATGTTGTAGATCAGTGGCCTGGCTGTAACAGCTGCAGGCTAACTCCTCTGGTGAACAAGAAGAGAGTAGTTGACTTCCCAAGCAGTGTAAAAACTCTCTCCTCTGGGATGTGCTTCTTCGCTACAAACGTGGCCGGATCTAGCTAGCTACACGTGGAGAGTATTGCATATTCAATGGGATATATGTAGGAATTTGAACACCTACAGTAGAATGGTGTGGTCTCTAATTAGTACTGTAGATTGGACAAAGGTGGCTGGATATAACTATGGCTACACGTGGAGAGCACTGTATGTGGTATATATGTAGGAATCTGGGCCTGTATTTATAAAGCATCTCTGAGCATGAGAGCTGATCTAGGATCATTTTTACCTTTTAGATCATATTTAATTAGATTACATGGATAGGGTGAACCTGATCCTAGATCAGCACATGTTTAAATGTTTAAAAACACCAGTAGAATGTTGTGGTCTCTGTCTCTAATACACAGATTTGACAACATCACCAATACAAGGCCATTAGAATGACTAATATAGATAATGGAATACAGCCACTCTCTTTACTTCATTTACAATGAGAGCTTTTTTTGTTGCTTGGATAAGGAACAGCATTAGTTAATGACTAGGGCATTATTCTGCTTTGCTAAGCAATCCTTCTCATTTATATTTCACTGTGCTCTTTGGGTTTAGTGACCCAACACGGCTAATAGCCTAGAGGAAAACAGTGTAGTATTAGTCTTCCACATGTAGTGAACTGAACTCACTCTATATCCACGTCCCAAATGCCACCCTGTTCCCTATTTTGACCAGGGCCCACATGGTTTCAGACTGTATGTTTCATGCCCTGAATGTGTTAGCATTTTATTGTCATATGAATAGATTGTAATGCATAGTACATATGTATGGCTATATTCTGCAGTGAATGGCTGGTAAGAGGTAATAATGAGTTCATCCCAAGCTTGCCAGTCATAGCTTGTACCTACAGTTGTATAGCAGGCTAAACTAAAGTATTATATAGTAATGCATTAGATATCATCACCTCATGTTCAACACAGTCGTTATCAGGATACCTAATTTCATTAATAGATTAAGGAGGCAGAGGTGTCATGATGAGAGAGGTAAGAGCTTTTCCAAGTTGGAGTTTTTTTCAATCTTGAGTTTCAAACATCCATAACACGCGCTCGCCAAATCAAAAAAGAATGAAAGACAGAGCGGTGTGATATGTAAAAGAGACAAGATCAACCATGCAGTCATGTCGTAGCCCTGGGCAAAGAACTGCATACGTAACAAAGATGGCTGGACGGATTGTCAAGAGGCACGGATAATGATAGCTTTGCATGTGGGTACAAGGAGAACATCAAGGCCGGCGCAGCACAGTACAAGACTTTAAAGGCTGTGGCGAGAGGGGTGCATGGGAGTAAAAATGGTCCTACTGGCCCCTGGTGGTCCCCTGCTTCTCTTCTGATGGCCAGAGCAGGTAACTAGGAAGAAAGCAAATTAGGCAGCCCAGTGCTGCTTAGGGATCTGTTTCAAAGGTTCTATTGTACGCAAAAAAAGTTCAAGCAGTATCTTGGAATGGAAAGGAAAGAGAATGCGGTTACTGTAGTAGTTGGGTAGCGGACTGAGTTTGAAGCTGATCTGACAGATGCAAACCAGGCCTTTGGTTAGATTAAACACGTTAATTATAATATCATTCCTATTTACCTGCATTAACTGATATATTGTATAGCATATTGATTAGTTAAATGGTGGTTTGATTCCATTCAAATGCCCATTCAAAAGCTATGAAACAAAGATGGGGAATATATGCATAGCTCTGCAGTGTGTAAAGTGGTGCCAACCCTTTGAGCAAGACACTTGATCCCTCCTGGGAGTAAAGCAGAGGGGACAAAGGCAGACAGACTCCTCTTCATAGACGATGATGAGGGTCTAGGTTCTAAAACATGGGCTTGAACTCCAGGGGGCCACCATCGTCCTCAGTAGGGGAGCTGTTCGCCCTCGGGCTAATGGCTGAGCTGGATCACTTTAAACCCTGTCATGACTTCTCCTGATTGGCCCGACATGTCCTGATTAGAGAGTCGACAATCTATAGGATGCTATTGTCAGAGGTTAACTACACCATTGAAGTTGCATTAATGGCCTACGTATATGCCCCATGCCAGCTGTACCCAGACTGCAGTAGGTGTTGTCAATGTTCTCCCTATGGCATGGTGACTAAACCTGAGCTCATCCATGGGCGTCTAACCACCATTACAACTACAGTGAGTCAGCAGGTAGGCAGCTCTTCAGCTCATCAATTTACTGAAGTAAGAGTCTTCTTCCCTTACATAATTTAAACACACATACAGTTGTGTTGGGAAAACACCCTTGACACTAGTCAACATGGAGGGAAAAACCTGCAGAAGCAAAAATCTGCCAAAACCCCCCCCCAAACTTGTGGGTGCGGAGGTGGAGGAGCCAGACTATCAAGGACGTTTCCTGAGTGGAGTGGTGGTGGGCCCGAACTGATGGACATCTCTCTCCGATATATATGGGAGAATATGGTGGACAAATAAAGATGTCTTACTCAGGCTGTTTATCATGGAAAAAAATTGTCACTGTTCTGGTCTGCTTTCCAAATAGGCATATATGTATATGAACTAGAAAAAAGGACCCAGTGAAATGCCTTGCTTTCTCTTCTGTCTCTGACATGGGCTCCTCAGAGTGTGCTGTCCTTCTTAGCAGGACTGGGGTAAATTGTATGTCAATTCAGTCAGTTCAGGAAGTAAACTGAAACTCAGGAAGTACATTTTAGTATACAAAAAAATATAGTTTTAAAGCTAAATGTATAGCTAAATGTATAAAAGTATACCTAAATGTACAGTTAAATGTATAGCTAAATGTATAAAAGTATACCTAAATGTACAGTTAAATGTATAGCTAAATGTATAGCTAAATGTATAAAAGTATACCTAAATGTACAGTTAAATGTATAGCTAAATGTATAGCTAAATGTTTAAAAGTATAGCTAAAAGTATAGCTAAATGTATAGCTAAATGTATAAAAGTATACCTAAATGTACAGTTAAATGTATAGCTAAATGTATTAAAGTATATCTAAAAGTAAAGCTACTGTAAACGTATAGCTAAATTCTATGTAATTTCAGTTGTCATTGCGATTGTTTAGCTCTTTGCCACAGTGAGATCTGAATACATTTGAATAAATAATGACATCTATCAGACAGTAATAATCCACAGTGTACCCTCTGCTTTTCCCCTTTTTCAATGTAAGACCATTCAATGATATACTTCTACCTTTACAGGGATGGATCGTCTTCTATTAAGAGAGTTAAGACCCCAACACACAATGACATAAATTTAAAGGCGACCCCGGCCCGGGAGTGCCAAGGGGCGGGGGGGTGGTGAATGGTGATGAAGCTACCTTCAGCAGGGCTGACACAATGCAGGCCTGTCCATTCATCTCAGTTGTATTCAAATGATACAAGAGACGGTGGAAATGATCTTAACAGATTCACCCAAGGCTCAAACGGAGGTAAATGTGACATTTAGCTTACAGGTTAAAGAAAATGAAATGCATATTTCATCACCATTCATATAGGCTGAAGATTTGGTGTTTTATTTTTTGCATGGCCAGTAATGGTGCACATAAGGATGCACAATTCTGGCAACTTTCGCTAAACGGACAGTTTTTTCAGAAATCCTGGTTGGAATCTGGGAATAAGGATTATTATTAAAAAAAAATTGTTGATTCATATAACACAAAATAGGTTCAAAGAGTATGAATTTGACAATAAACTGTTGAAACTGTTGAAAATGGTCCACCATGTAGCTCAGATGGTAGAGCATGGTGCTTGCACTGCCAGTGTTGTCGGTTCAATTCCCATGGGGGACCAGTACGATGAAAGTTTGAACATCTTTGCGCTAACTAACTGTAAGTTAATCTGGATAAGACTGTCTGCTAAATGACTAAAATGTAGAATAAAAATTACATTAGCACCCCAATTATGATCTTTTGCCTAATTATTGGCAAAAGCTACGATCTGATTGGTGAAAAGACCAATTAGTGGCAAAGATCCAAATTGGGCTTCATGTGTAAATGCAGCCTAAGTGAGTCTAAAACATGACGTGTTGTTTTAGCATTGCATCACATGTATATGTATGCATCAATTATTTTCAGAATGCATGCAAGTTTACAGAAGCCTTTCAACTGTTTGCCTTTTGTATACGGCATGGGCCTCATTTTTCAAAAGGCATTAAATTACTAGCTTTCCCAACTGTGTAAATATTTGGAAAGGCAATTGGTCACAGCTCTAAAACAGATGCCTGAAGCTGTTAATTTGACACAAAACGTCACATTAAGGAGAAAATAAGAAAAAGTAAAAGTTCTGCTGTAGCAGTGCATGGGTTCCCCTGGGACATCCTCATATAGCTTATTAGAGAAGCAGTAACCCTGAGTTTGTGACAAGTCCTCGTGAAAGAAAAGGGCCTTGTTTATCAATGACTTGTAACATCACAAAGACAAGGCTCGTGCACAGCGGAGGAGGCGGTTCGTTTGATCTATTCTTCAAAGGCTCTTTTTGTTTTCGCATTTTCAGAGCAAAAGTAAAGGTTTGCGTGAACATATGCAGAGCATCGTTCGCCTCCTTGAAGAACGAAAGAAAGGAAAAGTCGTAAGATTCAAGAGCATGTCTGTCTTCTTTCTTCACCCGTTTCTCATTCTAGCCTTTCTTTCCTCTTCTTTCTTTTTGTTGAAGGGAATATCCCTTAAGGCTTGTGTACACACTGAATAACCCTATGTCTTGACAAACCTAGGTGGAACACAACGTAACAAGCTCTGCGCTGGCTGGCTTTGTGTTGCGTCGGCGTATTTTTGAAGCCCCTTTCTTTCCTAGCTCTTGACAGAGTCCGCTCCCTGCCCATTTGATGTCTTCTCGACGGTCAAGGATAATAGAGCGTCATGGGACTGTTGTCATCTTTGTCAATAGAACGGTCAGGGGGAGCCCATGCAAAGGCTGCATCCCAAGTGGCACCCTACTCCTTATGTAGGGCACTACTCTTGATAAAGGGAGAATGGTGCCATTTGGGATGCTAACAAAGGCTACCTTGGTAGCCACTGTTCCCCACTTCTCTTCTCCAGACGTGTAGGCCCCCATGTCAGTTAGGTGACTTTATTTAAACTAGATGTGTCCCTTTAATAGCGTCATGTATAAGCCAACAATTTTGACAGGACACCCTTGACTGGCTTTCCTTTTTTAATTCTTATGCTTTTGAGATACCTCACATGTGCATTTTCTCTCTCTCTCTCTCTCCTCTCTCTCTCTCTCTCTCTCTCTCTCTCTCTCTCTCTCTCTCTCTCTCTCTCTCTCTCTCTCTCTCTCTCTCTCTCTCTCCTCTCACCCACTCCCCTCCCTTCTTCTCATCCATGTCCTCTCAATGTCAAACAAAGCCTTCAAAAACTACTGATCATTTTTCTTTTCAGTTTGGATTGAATTGAACAAGATTCCTTCTTCTTTGATGTAATTAAGCTCCTGAGGGTTCATCTGGGAGCCCATGTACATTTTTCGAGCGTTGCAGGGAGCTATCAGAACACTTCAGATGTCAGACACTCTTTCAAGCTTCACGGCACCTCATTCTAACGTTGACATTAAAGAAGAAAACAAATGGACTGCCGAGCGAGCCGAGCACCGAGCGAGCACTGGCCGAGCACCGAGATATCACCGGGCCTTGATGGTTTAATAGTCCTGCTTATCTTGACTGTGGGATCCCTCAGGCCCTTTTACAGCTGCCAAAATTGCCCACCTGTAGCTGGGGGACGCTTTGCGATGTTTGTGGAAATCGGTCTCTGTTGAGCGACCTACCTGTATCACTTTCCCTCCTAACGACATGTCAGAGATATTTACAATGGGGCTATTTACATTCAACAAGGCTAGCTGTCTGCCATCTCTGGAAAAATTATTGACACCATTTGTATGTATGGTCTGATGGTCACATGTAGGAAACGGTCTTCTGGGACGCCACATGCCTTGCAGGAGTTGACAGTGATAGAGGCACAGAGGCAAGGCTTGTCTTCCCATTATAGGAATAGTCACATACTGTATTGTACCGGTCAATATGCCTAGATCGCAAAAAAACGAAAAGATCAAGAAAATATAATACTGTAAGACAATATGTCCTTACCGCTGTCTGTATCTATAATGTTCTGTTTATGTATTAACAATAATACAGTGGATTAGCAATCTGTTACACGACCAATCAATGTACCCCTCGTAGACGCATGCCAGCACACAGTAGTTCACAGAAGGTAAACAAGTTCAGAGTCGCAATACAGTCACTGAGGAGGGAGACGTTAGGAGGATATGAAGATGGGAGGCATTAGTAGGAGAAAGACGTCAGTTGCTCTCAGCTTCTCACTGTTTGAATAAAACAATAAGCCCTCTTTTTATTAGCCATTTGAGAAAAGGTTTGACGTGTCATCCAAACACTAGGCTTTCCATCTTCCACATTATTAAACTGTCACAGTGCTTAACTTTAAATTAAGGTGACACATTAGTGACTTGGGTGTCACTAATAGCGCCGTGGCGACCTGCTAATAGAACTCGAGTGTGAGAAGGACGTTTGCTTTAACTAAAACCTTGGCTGTCAGATTACTTGTGGCATCTTTAACTTTTCTACGTTAATATGACACTTGGAACAAATGCAGTTTGAGGGGAAAAAGCCACAGCGATTCAACAGAATGTCAAGGGTATTGTGGGCTTTATTGGGTGGCGTCTTAGGTCTTGTCATAAAAGGCTAACGTTTTCTGTAAGAGGTGACTACAATAAATCATACAACTGTTCTTTGAGAGGTAATGCAGTGAACACTACCTGCTTACATATTGTCGTATCCTTACAGGTTTAGGTGAGTACTGGATTAGTGAGGCTGCGTCCAAAATGGCACCCTATTTCCTACATAGTGCATTAGTTTTGTCTCTGGTTTTGAGGCTGAATGTCTTGAACTTGAAGTCTCAGCCACAGTGGCTGTATCATGGATTGAATTGGTGGTTTAGCTTGTCTGTGCCCCCTTACTTATGCTTTATTTTAGGGTTTTCTTTTTAGTAATACCTTGAATAAAGGTGTCTTTTTTTAATGTGTGCTTTGTGTCACATATTTGTCTAATTGGAGTGATAATAATTCTCCAATCTGTGGCTTAATGCATTACATTTGTCCCTGAACTGACTTGTGAAGGCTCAGGATTGTATAGGAATGATAATTATGAATGGTAAGAATTTGGGTCACCCGTGATTTAAATTCTCTTCAATAAAACCTACTTTGTTTCAGAAACTCACACTGATTAGGGCCCTAACATTGACTGAGTCGACAAAGTAAGTTTCCAATTAACTAGAGGAGTGCTGGGAGGATATGGGCCACTGCTTTATTCCACACACACACACACACACACACACACACACACACACACACACACACGCACGCACGCACACACACAGCCCTTCGACCACATAACCTTGACTCAAAACGTCAGACTGTACTTCCCTTTCAACAACGCCCAGACTCAGATAATCAGATTTTAGAATGGCGAGTTTACTTCGATATGACAGTTATTTACATTCCACTATTTATAAAAAAAAACATGAAAACCTTAAATAATAAAAATTAAAACTCTCTTGATAACCTTGGTGTCGAACGTCAGTAGTTGCTTTGTGAAGTCGTCAACATGACATGTAAATATTTGACAATACATGTTCGAAGAGGTTTGTATTATTGCTATTTTGTCAAGCATTATAATAGTAATCAGAAGCACCAAAACATAAGAATATGGAACTCTAATGTATTCCAAGTTCTACCTCTGTACCGCGTCATAAAAAAAAAACTGTTATTGCTGCAAAAAAAGCTGAGGAATTTTATTGATAACACACATGCAGTCACATTCACAGCTTTCAATTGAATTTGCCCTAAACAAGTGAAACCTTGAGCCCCAGTCTCTCCTCTCCTTTTAGTGCCCAAACTAATTGGAAAAAGTAAAACCTAATTCTGGATTATAATTTAAAATATTCCGAAATGCTAATCAGGCTTCGAATTGCAACCAACAAAGAGATAACAAGACTGTCCGCCAATTACACCGTTTCCCCCCTCTTTGAGGCTGCTGGAAGACCTGTGCTTGAATGCGCTGGAGTTTATTTTAACCCAGGTCTGAAAGACACAGCTCAAGCTGTGAACATACAGCCCTGCCATAAAGGCCTGTCTGCCGAGCTGTCTCACAAATATGATAATTAGTGTCCAGATATTCACACACTTAATTAGGAAGGGGCTAGGTTTTCATTTGATTGCTAGTAACCGTAAAAAAAAAAAAAAAGAAGAGGTTTAATTTTCAATAAGAAATTTAAATATGGCCTCAAGGTGATTGGGTAGGAGGCCATTGTTGAGCTACTGTACTTAAAGGAACTTTTTAGCAGAGCTGAAATTCCCGCAGCTCAGATTAGGCTGTCATTTGCAGCTTTAGAGTGTTTCCATTTCGACATTAAATGATTGCTTTTATTTAAGTGGGAATTCTTTATATTAAAAGTACAGCATAATGGGACTGTACAGGTTGGGTGAGTGCATAAAGAGAGACATTTAACAATAGATTTCTTTGCTTATAATAGACTCAATTACATGCGAATTAACAAATGCTTGGTATTTTCCAGATGTAAGGATCACATAAACCCAGCCTAATATTATAACATGTCTGAATGAGGAAATTAGTCTCCAGGTTTACCACATAACATTTCTATAGAATTTAGAACAGTCTTAATTTTATTTGCAAAGGTCTTTTCTATTTAGTCTTTAGGACTAAATATCAGTTACGTTCTTGAGTATTTTACTGCTCATGTAAATCTGTCCTTTCTTCTTAAAAAAAGCAGCTTGGCATATTTATTGGTGAACTGCCTGCTGAGCTTTTCTCTTTTCCTCTTGAAATACAATGACCTAAATACAGTGCCTGGTGAAAGTCTACAGACCTCTTGCACAGTCTTCACATTTTGCTGCCTTAAAATGTAATCTAAATAGGGATTACATTTTAAAAGTGTAAGAAAAATTATAGAACATTGAATAAAATAAAAAAAAGATTAAGATGCGTGTGTCTTTTTTTTTAATTCAACCTTTATTTATCAATTTAAAGGATGCTTCAGGATTTCTTCTTCCCCAGAGTCAGATGAACTAGTGGATACCATTTGTATGTCTCTGTGTCCAGTATGAAGGAAGTTAGAGGTAGCTTTGTGAGACAATGCTAACTAGCGTTAGCGCAATGACTGGAAGTCTATGGCTATCTGCTTTCATGCTCGATAAAGGACATTGGCAAAATCCCAAAGTATCCCTTTAAGAATACATTCTTATTTACAATGATGTCTAAAGGGCGTTAAGCCACCAAGAGCCGCCAGAACAGCTTCACCTTGGCATAGATTCTACAACTGTCTGGAACTCTATTAGAGGGATGTGAGACCGTTCTTCCACAAGAAATTCCATAATTTGGTGTTTTATTGATGTTGGTGGAAAACGCTGTCTCAGGCACCGCTTTGGAATCTCCGATAAGCGTTCAATTGGGTTGAGATCTGGTTACTGAGACACGCACACACACACACACACACACACACACACACACACACACACACACACACACACACACACACACACACACACACACACTCACACACACACACACACACTCACACACACACACACACACACACACACACACACACACACACACACACACACACACACACACACACGCACGCACGCACGCACACACACACACACACACACACACACACACACACACTCACACTCACACTCACACACACACACACACACACACATTTCACACCCTATTTAAACCCCCTATGTTCCCTTGAGACCCCTCTTTCAAAGTCACTGAGATCTCTTCTTCTAGCCATGGTAGCCAAAATAACTATCATTTGTTTTTCAACAGGATAATGACCCAACACACCTCCAGGCTGTGTAAGGGCTATTTGACCAAGAAGGAAAGTGATGGAGTTCTGCATCAGATGACTTGGCCTCCACAATCACCCGAGCTCAAACGAATTGAGATGGTTTAGGATGAGTCGGACTGGAGAGTGAAGGAAAAGCAGCCTATAAGTGCTCAACATACGTGGGAACTCCTTCAAGACTGTTGGAATATCATTCCAGGTGAAGCTGGTTGAGAGAATGCCAACAGTGTGCAAAGCTGTCATCAAGGCAAAGAGTGGCTATTTGAAAAATATATTTTGATTTGTTTAACACTTTTTTGGTTAGTATATGATTCCATATGTGTTATTTCATCGTTTTGATGTCTTCACTATTATTCTTAGAAAATAGTCAAAATAAAGAAAAACCCTTGAATGAGTAGGTGTTCTAAAAGTGAGTGTACCCAATCACAACATCTTAATAAAAAAAAAAAGATATAAAGTATATACAGTGGGGAGAACAAGTATTTGATACACTGCCGATTTTGCAGTTTTTCCTACTTACAAAAATCCAGAAAATCACATTGTATGATTTTTAAATAATTAATTTGCATTTTATTGCATGACATAAGTATTTGATCACCTACCAACCAGTAAGAATTCCGGCTCTCACAGACCTGTTAGTTTTTTTTTAAGAAGCCCTCCTGTTCTCCACTCATTACCTGTATTAACTGCACCTGTTTGAACTCGTTACCTGTATAAAAGACACCTGTCCACACACTCAATCAAACAGACTCCAACCTCTCCACAATGGCCAAGACCAGAGAGCTGTGTAAGGACATCAGGGATAAAATTGTAGACCTGCACAAGGCTGGGATGGGCTACAGGACAATAGGCAAGCAGATTGGTGAGAAGGCAACAACTGTTGGCGCAATTATTAGAAAATGGAAGAAGTTCAAGATGACGGTCAATCTCCCTCGGTCTGGGGCACCATGCAAGATCTCACCTCGTGGGGCATCAATGATCATGAGGAAGGTGAGGGATCAGCCCAGAACTACATGGCAGGACCTGGTCAATGACCTGAAGAGAGCTGGGACCACAGTCTCAAAGAAAACCATCAGTAACACACTACGCCGTCATGGATTAAAATCCTGCAGCGCACACAAGGTCCCCCTGCTCAAGCCAGCGCATGTCCAGGCCCGTCTGAAGTTTGCCAATGACCATCTGGATGATCCAGAGGAGGAATGGGAGAAGGTCATGTGGTCTGATGAGGAAAAAATATAGCTTTTTGGTCTAAACTCCACTCGCCGTGTTCGGAGGAAGAAGAAGGATGAGTACAACCCCAAGAACACCATCCCAACCGTGAAGCATGGAGGTGGAAACATCATTTTTTGGGGATGCTTTTCTGCAAAGGGGACAGGACGACTGCACCGTATTGAGGGGAGGATGGATGGGGCCATGTATCGCGAGATCTTGGCAAACAACCTCCTTCCCTCAGTAAGAGCATTGAGATGGGTCGTGGCTGGGTCTTCCAGCATGACAACGACCCGAAACACACAGCCAGGGCAACTAAGGAGTGGCTCCATAAGAAGCATCTCAAATCCTGGAGTGGCATAGCCAGTCTCCAGACCTGAACCCAATAGAACATCTTTGGAGGGAGCTGAAAGTCCGTATTGCCCAGCAACAGCCCCGAAACCTGAAGGATCTGGAGAAGGTCTGTATGGAGGAGTGGGCCAAAATCCCTGCTGCAGTGTGTGCAAACCTGGTCAAGAACTACAGGAAACGTATGATCTGTGTAATTGCAAACAAAGGTTTCTGTACCAAATATTAAGTTCTGCTTTTCTGATGTATCAAATACTTATGTCATGCAATAAAATGCAAATTAATTACTTAAAAATCATACAATGTGATTTTCTGCATTTTTGTTTTAGATTCCGTCACTCACAGTTGAAGAGTACCTATGATAAAAATTACAGACTTCTACATGCTTTGTAAGTAGGAAAACCTGCAAAATCGGCAGTGTATCAAATACTTGTTCTCCCCGTATCTATCTATCTATCTATCTATCTATCTATCTATCTATCTATCTATCTATCTATCTATCTATCTATCTATCTATCTATCTATCTATCTATCTATCTATCTATCTATCTATCTATCTATCTATCTATCTATCTATCTATCTATCTATCTATCTATCTATCTATCTATCTATCTATCTATCTATCTATCTATCTATCATTTTTATTAGATTTGAATAAGGTCACTATAAAAAATGTGTCTGTATCCCGAATATTGAAGTATTTCCAATTCCAATGTCAAACATTGATAACCTGTTGCAGTGAGTGCTCGACATTTGCAGTATCAAAGAATCAGGATTACATGGATAAAGTTTGAATTTTAAATGGGCATCCATATAATTAATCTCTTTCCTCAATACATTTTTTTTAAACAATATCAACATAAAGAAACATGAGTATTACTCTAGAGTCTTTGCAGTCCAGCGCACTGTTGACCTTATGCTAAAGTTCCCCGAGAAAAATACAAATTCTGAGGAATATTTGACACTCATCCAAAAACCTATCCCTCGATACTGAGTAAAGGATGACATTTTTTACATAGTGCTCTAATGGAGAAGAGCCAAGACTGCAAGGCATTTCTGTCTCCATACAATGATATTGCATTCAGATGAAGTCCTGGACATAATAGCCAGAGATTTACAGTACAGTAATGGTATAGAGATGAACTTCCTGTAAAGCAAAAATAGTATTTACGGAATGTATGTACACACTACCCTGGAGCTTCCTAGATGGGAGTGAGGAGCGACGTTCCCAATTCACACAATGCCTGTTCCGTAAACAGACTGGGTTCTCTATCCTCTCTGTGCTTTGAAATCAGGACTAGCGGGCTTTGATATCGAACCTATAGTTGTTGTATTCTACTCAACAATGTATAAAGCATACACTCATGCATATAGTACAGAACAACATGGGTTGAAATGGGTTCTTAGAAGTACAGGAACTCTCACAATTGAAGACAGTCTTTGGATAATCAGTGGATTCAATCACCAAAATCAAGTCCCAAAGCAAATGCAGTTTGAGATGCTATGTACATTACTGTGATTTTGAGTTCTAACTCGCCCAGTTTTAGCTGTTTATCATTCCGGAATCCTGATATAATGTACACTTTTTTTGATAACATATTGACTACTATAATATACTCACACCGTATTACTTATTTGCATAGCGTTTGACATATAGCATGTTTCTACTTTTTTTTTATCACACAGTAGCACACATTTTGGTTTGTGGAGTCGTATCTGCCAAAGGCTGCATGGGACCTTGTATTCTACGAGCCCATAATATAATAACCAATTGCACATTTTCATCAGTCTTTACTCTGTTTACCAGGTCTGTAGTGCCTTAGGCTTAAGAGCTCAAGTTTAATGAATTCAGTGATAAAAAGGACTAGAACTAACACAACTTTGAAAATATGGCAGCAGTTATAAGTGATACCTCGGAGAATGCTCGACTTGGCATAACAGACCAAGAGAGAGAGAGAGAGAGAGAGAGAGAGAGAGGGAGAGAGAGAGAGAGAGAGAGAGAGAGAGAGAGATAGAGAGAGAGGGGCCTTCGCTGAAAATCCTATGAAACAACCACATATGCAGTGGATTTATCTCTGCATATTCAAAGATTTATTCCTACTTTATTTTTGGGGATATGCGGAAGGATAGACGCAGTGAGTGAGCGCACCTCTTTTTTTAGACTGGAAAAATAGGCATGTGACGTGATTGGGTAGGATTTGCGTCCATCAGATCTGCCTATCGCATGTGTCTTTCCCTCGTCAAATTGTAAGGGGTATTTTACTTTGATATGGGTGAAATAGAGCAAGGGTAAAAAATAAAAAAAATCTCCTGTCAGCTATTCTTATATTAAATATTAGAATATCTCATTGTTAGGAAAAACTTGTGCTAAGAAAGCCTAAGCCTCTTGACTCTTGAATTTTAAAAGTATTTAAAGAACCGGAGAAGGAGGCTGACCTTAATCTTTAATAGGTCTCCGAGACAGGTAGAATGATAAATGTACTAGGAATGATCGCACTGGAGGAGAAAAGAAGCTAAACCTACTTCTTAAGGGCTTGGGCGTGGCTTATCACTTGCCGCAAAAACAGCTCTTAACTCAGGTTCCAGAGGACCAAGTGGGCTCGCTCTGCCAGCCGGGGCAAATGCATAGATTAGTTTACAAGTTTGGCTCCAATGCCAATTGGATTAAGCGCCATCACACTGAGAATTGCTACATTGTTTGACAGCCTACATACGGTCAGCATCAGAGGGAGCTAGAGTGTGATGGACTTATTCTAAGTCGGGTCCCTTTTTTGGTATTGTATCTAAAGCATTATGATGAAGTGTCAGGGGGATGAATGGTTTATTAACAGAGGAGACTGTACGCATCCGGCTTGCTCCTGTGTCTCAACAAGGCACCTACAGTTGCCTTTGCCTTTTGGGGAAGGAACATGGATGGTACCCACTATTTATTGTAACCTCTTCATGGACGAATACACAAATTCAATCCGTACTTAAAAAAACATTTGTAAATTGAAATTTCACATGACCAAAAGTTTGAAGAGGATATTTTGGACACTTTAAGACCCAGATCAACATTCAACCAATTACCTAATTCAAAACTATAACGTTGGAGCAAAATCAATCATCATAGAATGTGAAAATAGTTAAGGCCATGTATCCCCAGTGTCTGTCTGGAATCTCCTACACCCTTTGACTTTGCCTCCAATTCCCTCTCCAAATTCCCTATCCAAAGCAAACCAAAAATACATGGTCCATTCAAGATCGAAATATCTTATGCTTCTGCATTAAAGGGATAGTTCACCCAAATTAAAAAATTACACATTACACAAAGATCTGCTGATGTGCCCTTGAGCAAGCCACTTAACCCTAATTGCTCATGTAAGTCACTCTGGACAAGGGCATCTGCTAAATGACACAAATGTAAATGTATGATAGCAATCCATTCTTTTGTTTAGTTTCCAAATCCGAATGTTTTAGCATTTGTGGCACAAACCCCATTCAAGTCATGGGACTGATATATTTTTCGCACATGATGTCCAAATGTCCAAATCAACAGAAAGTATCTCAAATTGATTGTGAAGCTCAACAAAGCCACATAGAGAGATTTGAACATTATGTGCAAAAATGCCAATATCAGTCCCATGACTTGAATGGGATTTGTGCCACAAATGCTAAAATGTTAGCATGTGAAAACAATGGCAGGGAAAATAAACCAAAGCATGGATTGCTGTCATACCTTATCCATAGACGGCTTATAGTGTAAGGAAACCAATATGTAATTTTGTAATTTGGGTGAACTATCCCTTTAAGTGGTAACTACTTCTTCACACTATGGCTTGTTCCCAAAGTGCAGTACTTTTGACCAGAGCCCTATGGACCCTGGTCAAAAGTAGTGCACTATATAGGGAAGTCATTTAGTAATTTTGGGCACACACCAGGGTTTCTATCCATCCTAATAGATAGATATATAGATTGATAGATAGATAGATAGATAGATAGATAGATAGATAGATCAATAAAGTACCTATCTATCTATCTATCTATCTATCTATCTATCTATCTATCTATCTATCTATCTATCTATCTATCTATCTATCTATCTATCTATCTATCTATCTATCTATCTATCTATCTATCTATCTATCTATCTATCTATCTATCTATCTATCTATCTATCTATCTATCTATCTATCTATCTATCTAACAGACACTTTGATTCCATTTCCACCTCTCCCAAACCAACAGTTATTAAGAATGAATTAGCTATGGGGTTAAAATAAACAGTCTTTCATGCGCAGTGGCGTTGTGTGCATCCCAAATGACACCCTGGTCAAAAACAGTGCACTGTTTTTACCATTTGGGACGCATCCATTGTCTCCAGACAGATCAGAGAGATGGCCGCGGTCAAGATCAACTGGTCCAGAAGGGCACCCGAAGTACAGCCTGGTGCCAATCCCCCTAGCTAACAGCTCTATGTAATGGTGGGGTGACTGCAGCTCTATGTAATGGTGGGGTGACTGCAGCTCTATGTAATGGTGGGGTGACTGCAGCTCTATGTAATGGTGGGGTGACTGCAGCTCTCTTTAATGGTGGGGTGACTGCAGCTCTATGTAATGGTGGGGTGACTGCAGCTCTATTTAATGGTGGGGTGACTGCAGCTCTATGTAATGGTGGGGTGACTGCAGCTCTGTGTAATGGTGGGGTGACTGCAGCTCTATGTAATGGTGGGGTGACTGCAGCTCTCTGTAATGGTGGGGTGACTGCAGCTCTGTGTAGTGGTGGGGTGACTGCAGCTCTCTGTAATGGTGGGGTGACTGCAGCTCTGTGTAATGGTGGGGTGACTGCAGCTCTGTGTAATGGTGGGGTGACTGCAGCTCTGTGTAATGGTGGGGTGACTGCAGCTCTATATAATGGTGGGGTGACTGCAGCCAGTCACAGCCTCTTGTTAACAGTTATTTCCGGACAACCAGAATGGCCTGATAGCTCTGTGATGAGAGTCCACAGGCCACAGGGAGCCCGTAGTACTGACTTCCAAATACATTGCCCTTGTTAGCCATGTTTGGCTCAAAGCTCAGTTCTTACAGATGTCAGTAATACAGGTTTAATAGAGATTCATTACCGTTAGGTGAGAAGTAGCACAACACTAGGCCAAAGTGTCTCATAGGATTACTACTACCCCCCACCCCATCACCCCTCCTTCCAGCCCCTGAGAGACAATCACACCGCCTTGCCTTCAAAACTGATTATTTCATTTGTAGCAACAAAAGGTGTCAGTCAGTGGCGGCACTCCTGAGCACAATATTAAGCAATGCAATTTGATTATTTCCAAAGTAGTTTAAGACAGAGGATTATGAGTCTGGGTGTTAATGGAGTATCGCAGCGTAGACCAAGAGAGAGGGAGGCAGGGAGAGGGAGGCAGGGAGAGGGAGGCAGGGTGGCAGGGAGGCAGGGAGAGGGAGGCAGGGAGCAACTGAAGAACAATGAAACAACAAATCACATTGCTCTGCCCTCAGGACAGAAGGTAGAGAGAGAAATGTTACATTAACGAACCCATAAGAACTTGTCACAAACAAAATACATTGTTCTCCTCTCTCTAGTCTTATTTGTCCTGTGTCCATTCCGTCTCCCTCACTAAACCTTAATGGTTTCCTGTATACGATGTTTACCTCACAGAGGAAAGAATCTTTTCTAATTGCACTGACTCTCCCTGCTCACTTCTTAGTAAACATTCTTCCTTCTTATCTGCTCACTGCCTTCTCCCTAGGCTACGGCACATTTTTCATTTAGCTAAAAGCTCGGTACGAGGTCTATGAGAACGATAATCCTACCACGGGCCGCAGCTGGCACTTTCACGGCGCGGATGATTAGTAGAACGTTTTGCATTCGACCTGGAGAAATTCTCTCAGTGGGAAGTTAGCATCCGCTTACTGTCTTTAGCGGGGCCACGCTCTGCTCTGCTCATCAGTCCCCCATCTGACACCTCTGAACAGTGGAGGCTAGACTGGCTGCTTTAATAATGGATAGTGGGGACGGGGGGAGTCAGGGCTCAGTACTTGGCCATCTCTAGTCTAATAGTATCAGTCCTGGGTGCATGGGCTGAGCTTTATGACCTTGCATCAGATTTTTAATTGCCTTTGACTGTGCCTCAGCTCCCACCAATGAGAGATCTTCTTTGTAAGAAACTCAGGAAGTCAGTTGCAGGGACTACCCTAGCTGTAGCTGTGCAGGTGTGAGCAGGGAAGGGAATGATTCCCTCAGATGGAATTAAGCTGATGAACAGTAGAGCAGGTTCTGAACGCATTTATCTCATTTGTTTGACAGGTTTTAACATTTATTAAGGTTTCAACCTAATTCCCTCAAGCAGGTGTAAGCGTTGGTCGAGGTTTGAATCATCCAATCGAGCAGATATGCTCATAATATGAATTTGAGCTAAGCTTTTAGCGATGGAAATTGAATAAAGCATGGTTTCCCAGCATAATCCATATTCGTTTTTTATTGTCAGAGACAAATATGAAGTAACATGGCTTTTAACGTTAGTCTTTTAGTCTCTGTTGTATAGAAATAGTGTCAGATTAGAGTACCCATTGTGCACTGTATTGACTTATTAGTATTCCATTAAGGCCTGTTGACAAATGAAACAAAGCAATTGTTATTATAGAAAATATACTGTGTTTTAAATTATATTATATTTCCTTCCTTAATTAAACCATTCCCTATACAATAATTATTTAAAAAAATCAGTGACACAATATTTGCAAACAATGGTAGCATGTGCTGTAGTTACACCATTGCCTTGTGGTCTTTAGGTGCCCCGGGTTACAATGTAACAGACCAATGGTGGATAGACAATGTTCAGTGATGCAACAAAACCAAATGGGTATTTGTTTTCAGAGAATTAAGCCTCATCTGCCACCTCCTTTTAGTACTAAATCAGAAAAAAAAAGAAAAACAAGCCTATTGCCCGGAAGAGAGAGGATGAGAAGAATAGGAAGAGTGAGAGACAGAAAGAGAGAGACAAGAGACTGAACAACTATACTATTACAGTTGTATGACGTGGCTCATAAAACCTTATAATTTTAATACTATTGCCAACCACTAATAAGATGCTTTATAAATATGGTATGGTAGTATAATGATATATTGCTGTGTTGATTCCAGCTAGTCGCTATTGATTGCTGCTACAATAAACTGCAGTGAACGGCTGAGGGCTGTAACTTGCCCCCCCCCCAAATAAAAAAACCATAGGCATTGGAATGATGAGTTTGTCTAGACAGGAGCAGTCCATGTGACCAGAAATAATGAATAACATGACACATTCATATGATGGTAATTAGCGATTCAAGGGCCACAGGGCTTTGACTTCCTCTCCAAGAGGAAGACAACGTTATTGCCTCACCATCTCACACTGTATTCGATGCTTGTACGAAGAACAAAATACACTGTAGTACGCACAATTCAGAAATGTGTACTAGTGATGTGATGATTTACTTTGTACAGAAGGCCTGTGTTTCATTTGCAACGGTGACTTGGATTTTGTAGTATTTGACTGATGTGTCTAATTCGTAGTATTGTAGTATTTGGAGAGCTCTTTTTTATTAAAACCAAAGTTAAGGTTTAAGGAAAGCATGTTTACAGATGATATATCAGACAGATCCTAGATTGTGTTGCAGTAAGAACTAGAGCTGCCACTGTCTCTACCGCATAAGTCTTCTTCTTCGGCAGTTGAATATCACACCTACCAGGCAGATCGAATTTGAAACATGAAGTGCCAGATCTTTATATGTATCCCCTTTACTTTCCAAATAGCTTAGGATTACTCTGTAAGTTAATACCTGTGGAGGATGTAAAGTAAAGCCTGAAGGATGGGATTACTTAATATGGCATTTTAAATGTGTGACACACTAATCACACCAGAGAACAGGAATACTTCACCGTTTAACTTTCATCAGGGGAGGAGAGGAGGGAGCTCCTTTGGAAGGCTTACCCCCCCGTACCACTGAAACCTGCTGAAAATCCAGATGACAATGTCACATTGTCATGTCTACTGTTAGAGAACTGGTGGAGAGCCAGAACGGGATAACCTAGACGGAATGTAGGGTGAAGTTTTTTTGACTAGGCCTTGATTATAGGCCTTCACCAAGCTAGAACACACGTGGAGTCTCTCTCTCTGTAAGAAGCAGCACGTCAATCCCACTCCTAGACCCCAGACAGAATTATTCCTTCCTCCTAGCTGATAATGATTTTCACAATCCCTAAGTTTCCAAAATCATCAAGCAAGATGTCTAAATCTGTATGTCTAAATCTTTACGCCTAAATCTCCCGTGGATTTGTGGGTAAAGCTGAATCTTTCTGGGATTCCAGTTAAACAAGGTGAGAGAGACAAAATGACAAAATGATATAGACACTCTAGCCCCTCTAGCAATTTAAAGGGTAGTTCAGCCAAATGACAAAATCCCTTATTTGATTCCTTACTTTAAAATCAGTCTATGGACAAGGATAGCCTCCAACACTCTACTCAGCAAATTGGATGTAGTCTATCACAGTGCCATCCGTTTTGTTACCAAAGCCCCATATACTACCCACCACTGCGACCTATACGCTCTCGTTGGCTGGCCCTCACTACATACTCGTTGCCAAACCCACTGGCTCCAGGTCATCTATAAGTCTTTGCTAGGTAAATCCCCGCCTTATCTCAGCTCGCTGGTCACCATAGCAACACCCACCTGTAGCATGCGCTCCAGCAGGTATATTTCACTGGTCATCCCCAAAGCCAACACCTCCTTTGGCCGCCATTCCTTCCAGTTCTCTGCTGCCAATGACTGGAACGAATTGCAAAAATAATTAAAGCTGGAGAATCCCATCTCCCTCACTAACTTAAGCATCAGCTGTCAGAGCAGCTTACCGATCACTGGACCTGTATATAGCCCTTCTGTAAATAGCCCACACTACTACCTCATCCCCATATTTATTAATTTTTACTAATTTGTACTCTAGTATCTCTATTTGCGTCATCTGCACATCTATCATTCCAGTATTAACTCTGTGTTGTTGTTTTTGTCACACTGCTTTGCTTTGTCTTGGCCAGGTCGCAGTTGTAAAAGAGAACTTATTCTCAACTTGCCTACCTGGTTAAATAAAGGTTAAATAAAAAATAAATAAAAAAATAGATGCAATATAACGTTTTAAGTAATTTCCCATCGGGATCAATCAATCAATCAATCAATCAATCAATCAATCAATCAATCAATTATCTATCTATCTATCTATCTATCTATCTATCTATCTATCTATCTATCTATCTATCTATCTATCTATCTATCTATCTATCTATCTATCTATCTATCTATCTATCTATCTATCTATCTATCTATCTATCTATCTATCTATACAATTTATCTTTATCCATAGAGTGTAGACTGCTGATAGGCTATAGACTGCTTAAGTTAAGAGGCACGCATTACATTTTGTAATTTGAGTGAATTATCCAATGAATAGCATCCATAACAGCACTGAAAGTTCTAACAATTGTGATATGCTTCCCCTTCTCCTTGTCCCTCCCCCTCCTACACTTCTGTTTCAGGATCATGCTCTGATGGTGTTGGGGGAATCAATAATGGCCAGAGAGCCCGGGTCGGTCTGTCTAGCTAGCTGACTTGACACGGAACAGAGGAAGGTAAATTATTGGAACTTTAATTACTTTGATCCGTCATGCATTGTAGCGTCATGTCAGAGGAAGTCAATGCCATGACAGACGCAGAACAAAGGCCAGAGCGCATTCTCACAACATCTTCACTCCTTCCTATTGGCTGATTAAGGAGGGTGTCGAGCATGCATGCACAAGGACCAAGTGTCATTGTCTGCATTCCAAATGGCACCCTGCAGTATATTCCCTATATAGGGCACTACTTTTGACCAGAGCCCTATGGAGGCACTGGTCAAAAGTAGTGCACTATATAGGGAACAGGTTGCCATCTGCACCGTTTGGGATGCAGCCACTGAGGTTTTTCTTATTTTCTCTGGCTGTACTGATTTAGAAAGTCATTTTATACAGGAGCTTTGTTAGTTTACTCCCCTAGTCATTACTGAATGTCAAGGCTTGAATGGTTTTGTATTATTAGCTTATGCGCCATGGCGTACAAATAAAGACGAAACAATCGCATTGTGTAACAGTAATGCGTTATACTATTTTACCTCGCATATTCATCTGCATTTACAAAGAAGCTAAGTGATTTTCTATCCCACAACAGATGAAGTAGCTAAATGGAAAGTAAGTCATGGCAAAAAAAAAGTTATGTGCAAAACGAAAGAAATCCCACTTTATCAACGGGGCCCATACAAAATGAAAATGTTTATTAATGAATATTCTGGTACTTAGTGGAGGGATAAATGTGCGGGATTGTTCTGGGAGCTGATGAATGTGTAGCACGGGTGGTAATTTAGAAGCAGGCATTAATCTCAAACTGTGGTCCAGCAAGGAGATTGTAGAAAGAGAGGATAGCAGAAAAAGGTAATTGATATAAAGACGTATTCTTTAGTAGCAAACCCGTAAAGTTATGCAGATTTGAAGCATTAGCCAGCCAATCGTCTCTATTATTAATTGCTCCTCGTCGTGGTTACAGAACTGCTTGTTTTATGTTTTCAGAACTGCTTGTTTTATGTCTTCCGTCCGTGTAAATACAGCCACTCTGAAGAGCAAAGAGGCTTGGAACTGTCATTTGTGTAGATAATAACAACATATATAATCTCAGAAGCTGAGAAGCATTGTCAACTCTAATGAAAACTGTAGTATACTGCGTGGGCCCTGGTCAAAAGTAGTGTGCTATATAGGGAATATCGTGCTTTGGGACGAACTGGAGACTTAATCCATTGGTGGGATTAAGGGATTTACTTAGTTGCTTTACTCCTCCTAATCATTGATCAAGCAGTTGACTGATGGTATTATTTATCCCCTTAATAAGTAATGGTTATATTTTTATGTACCAAAGTTTGGGATTGTCCACGTTGAGTGTGTGACGACTCAACCGTTGCTTTCTTTCTTAAAACACTTTGGCGTTAGAGGACGTTGGAGAGGACGTTGCTGGCTAACATGGATGACAGATTCACTCATGCTTCTGACACACAGAGGTAGTAGAATGCTTCTTATTGAAAATAGGCCAATGAATTCTATGTTACCAGCAAGTACTGTAAGTTCCTCACTATCAAAAAATGCCAGAGTACTCTGAAACGGAATGCAAGTTAGGCTACTAGCGTAAAAAAAAACTTTAATGTTAAGATCCTCAAGAAATTCATACTTCTCCCCTTAATTTGTATTGATGGCCTGGAAGAAACTAGCATGCTTTGCAGTTCTCTAAGAGGAGAAGATGTTTAAATGGAGATTAATTCAAATTTCTGCTTGCTCAGTACTTGTAAAACTTAAGCAATTTATATTCTTTCTCTCAACGATACCCTTTCTCTGATTGCGGTAATGTAATCTAATTGTAATTATGATACTATCTGAATCATGCAGACCTTAACATGATTGGAACTACTCATTGCATTAAAAACTAATTTTTAAATAATGATGAAAGAAGCTGTGGAAAATGTGGAAGTATTACATTTTTTTTTTTAATCTATGTTTTGTGAGGGGGTCGCCTTTTCCCACTTTCCCGCCTAAAGCCATAGCTCTGCTACAGTACAAGATGACAGTGACTGGATCCAAAAAGGGCGGGGATATGAAGACCACCCCAATTAAACATATCAGACTCATCAGTGGCTGCAGGATAGCACATGGCAGCTACGGCAAGTTCACTGCCTGACGTCTCGTGAGGAAAGCCAATGATACACTTGTGCCTCAGCTGCACTATCGCTCCGCTATGACACACAGTCAGCAAGGGAATTGAGTTTCAGTTTAGAGTGATAAGCAGGTATAATATTACCTTAGAAATATCCAGTTGAAAGTAGAGAACTGTAAGAGAAGACCTGATAAGGGGAAGACTTAGCTAGCTGATTACATGCGTCTTGTTGGGCATTATGGTGAGGTGATGGAGGTCAGTGTGCAGCCCACCAATAGCATGCTGCCAATGTTAAATCTATTAGAGAGAGCATACCTGTATGATACACCGACTTCTGAGCCAGAGCGATGCTAATTCCTACTTTCTATATGACTCCACTAAAACCTCACAACAGAGCCTGAGTACCAAACCCACTGGCGCTCCTCCAGTCCTCATCCATCCTGATAAAGTGAAACTTGAGGTTGAGATTGAGGTGAGCGCAATAGAGAGCATGTCGAGAGAGAGAGAGAGAGATATAGCCCAAACAGCTTTCACAGTGTTGGCCGGTCCTGAAGGTAAAGCACTTAATGTATGAAATGAGTCGGTAATGCAGAGAGGGCTAACCTAGCGCAGGAAGCCTAATGGGCATCACACTCTGTGAAAGTCTCCACAGGAGAGGGAAGAGGGCCAGGCAGCTGTGTGTGTGTGTCAGGCTGTGGAGCCCAGTCTCGCCCAGGCTCTCTCCTAATACCCCAGCCCATCCCCTCACGCACAGCAGAAAATCATTTACCTGACGCTGCTCATCTCCCCAGCTCCACATAACAGGTAGCACAGCTTCTCCTAAAACAAATCTGCATCCCACAGCTCTGGAGGGAGAATATATCTATTTATAGGGCTAGAAATGGGCCCAGGTACAGGCAACACTACTCCACTCCAATCACACTAGCTGGCTGTAGCATTCTAGGCACTACTTCAGCCTAATTTCATTTCAAAGACTGTTCGAATGGTTTTTATTTGCAGCAAAAACAGGAAATGTACACGCAAACCCTAAAGAATATGCAAATGAGTTGTGTAGCCTACCACGGCATCTCACTGTTAAATTACTTAAAATGTAGCCATTAAAAATCATCACTAAAACTGTGAAAAAATCCTGGACTAAAAGTCATCTATCTGCAAACTATCTTTAATATTGCTGAAGGATATCTAATTGTACTCCCCCCCCCAAAAAAAAATCCATCTGTGCATGTATTTTTTTAACGCACAAGCTCAGATGATTTGTTCACGCACAACAACTTCTGGAGCTATTCCCTTCTTGATGCCCTTCTAGCCTCTTCAGTGCCACCTGGGTGCTTAGCTGGCTCCGAGGCAAAGATGTGCAAGATGTGGCAACTGTGTGTGTGTGTGTGTGTTTGTTTGTTTGCTGAGGGCATGAGCATATTTCCGTCAAATAAAAGAAAGAAAGCAAAATTGTTAAATGAAGAAAAATAAGATACAGGCTTTCGCTTCAAATCAGGTCTGAGAGGGAGATGGGTGGAGGGGGGGAGGTGGGGAGGGGGGGGGGGGGGGTACAATAATGTAGGTGCTGGACAATTGAGCTATACTAGCTCCTGCTATGAGAAAGTTTCCCTTTAAGTATCAAGGAGTGCGGTTCTGATTATAGCTGAACCTAGGTGTAATTTACTGATGATACCAATCTTAGCTCATTGTATTCTTAAGTACTTGGAAATTACTTAATCTGTGGTTCAATGGGAGCCGGTACAGTGATATTATTCACAAGGGTCACGGGGGAAAGCAGTGTCTTGATGAGCAAGGATGATCAGGTTCTTTCTTAACTCTCACCAGATTTCCCTTTTTTCGTGTTATTAAAGGGTTCCTTGATTGGACTCTGGACACCTACCGAGGCCAGCTGGTTGGCTACAGAGTAAAAATGGCGTGAGGTTCAATCCCCAGCCAGAAGCAGATTTACTTTAATTGATGTTGAAACACACGCCTGCTCTCTGCTGCAACTTCCATTTCCTTTGCCTTCATGCTAAGAAAATTCCGATGATTAAAAGAAACCAAATATTATCACTGAGTGATGTTCCATCAGATTACACGAAGAAACAATGTTTCTGAGGAGAAATGCGAGGGAGTGAGGGAAAGCATTGAGAACAGAAGAAAAACTTACATCCATACACAAGAAGTTTGGACTTTTCCAACAGGAAGCTGGTGATGAAACAAAACACAATTAAAAGTGTGTTTTGGGGGGCCTTTGAGTCAATTAATTTCACTGTGGCAGAGCAGTCAGGAGGCCAAGCGCGAGGTAAAAGGGGGTTTTGTGGTTGGATGAAAAATAACTGGTCTCTTAGCAACAGCACCTCTCTCAACATGTCAGAAACCTCTTGCCCCTCTGGCTTCTGGAACCATGGAGGAAGTTCCCTAGGTGTATTTTACACAAGCACTGCTTTGTGATAGGTTGAGGGTCTGCTGGCTGTCAACGACGTCCCTTAAGGGAACTTGGCAGATCGCTTAAAAAATAAAGAAAAAGAAAATCAATTTGAAGCTCACATGCCCCACTGGGTGCCAAAGCCACTTTGGGGATTCTGAAGGATGCCTGAGTTGATAGGATTTGACTTCCAGAGGTAGAGAGGTGACAAACTCTATCATGAGAAAGGGCTAGTCTGGGGCCTGCGAGGCCTAACCTGCTCTCAGGATCGCTGGCCTGGTGTTGTATTGAACCTATTTATCTCTTTCAGTACCGCCAAGGTACCACAGGGATAAAAAAAGAGAGAAATAAAATAAATACAAGTTGTTACAAGAAAAAGAAAGGGAAAAAAGTGGCAGAATTCAGGGGTGTAAATGATGAATTACTTTTCATCAACTGAAAGGAAACATGCTCTGGAACAATACTGAAATGGAGCAGGAGACTCCTGACCTCCTGTCTCAGAGCAGCCAATATCTTCATTCAAGAAGACAACCATGAAATTACACAGAAAATGGGATTGTCATGAGCGGGCCCTTGAAATCTTGGTATACAGTCATTACTGCATGGGAAAGAGCCTTCATCCTCACATCATAACTCGTAAGAGAGGGGAGGCAGGCAGTATCTAGCGGAGAAACTGCAAGAAAATCAGGCGGGTGCGGGGTGGTTTAAAATTGAATGAAAATAACGTTTTTTTTTTTTTTTTTTTTTTTATCTACGCACTTACTTGAGCTGTACTGGCACGCATATTTAAAGTTAAAGTATACGCATATGTGTATTCTAAACAGAGCTTTACTTTACATGAAAAAAAAATAAAGTATGTTCTTCTCAGATCACCAAATCAAAAAAGGTTTCATGACCAGATGCACAAATGTCTTGTTTACAGAACGGCAAAACGACGAAACACAACGGCTAATGAGCAATGTAATAATAATTAGCAAGCCAAAGCTAGGAGAAGAAGAGTGAGCCTTTGAATACAAATCCTCCAGGTTGTTTTAACTGGCTAAAACCACTGGAATGGGTTTTGGAGTGAACAGGCATGAAAGAAAAATTCAGGATAGTCTAGACATTCACAGTTTTCCTAACTTGTGTGCTTAAAAGTTTGTAAAGGCATTGGTTGTATCATGTAATAGCATAACATGGGATGTAGTTATGTTGCATTTTAATAATGACAGAATCTTTAACCATCTGTACTATTTTGTGTCATCTGCACACTAAGAACTGTGTACGTTGTACATATGCAGTACCCAATCTAAGCCCAGTTCTGTAATGTAGTCTTCACATACAGTAGCTTATCATACTGCTACTCTACATTTCAGAACATGTGCAATTACAACGATAGATGTGCCAGTTTCCAGTTTCTGTGTAACGGCTCCAACATCCTCTCTTTCTTCTACTGTTTTCCTAAAACGGAGCTGACTGCAGTTCATGTGGCGTAGTTTTGCTTCCTATCGATTATTGTCAACATCATATCGACGAAGGGGCTGGAAAAACAAGTCTAATGTTTCTATTCCCATCTTGTAGCAGACAAAAAGACAGGAAGCCCCTCTCCTCAGTGTTGACACCAGCTTTATGCTAATGCTTTTTTGCTGAATGACTAGCCTTCATACTGGTCTTTTCAGGGCAAAATGACCTTATAAATAAAAAAAATAGCGATAACGACAAGGCCTTAGCTGTATTTTTAGGACAAAAGTCGCTCTGTGTCAGATCCAAATATTTCTGAATGTCCCTTTTTTCGCAGAAAATAGACAGAATGGAAAAAGTGAAGAAAAGAAATTGTGTTTACAACCGAGAATGAGTCTCTATTTTTTTTCTCACTGAGGCTTGCTCAATTCAACATGCTAGACTTGCTCTCAAAGCATAAAACGAATGTAAGGAGTTGTAGCTAGCAAAATAAGACTGCATTGCGATGCGCCAGAAAAGTGATGCGTCTATGGAAAGTATTTTGAAGGATCTGTAATTTTCAAAGTGCTCTGCATTTAAATGTCCCTTTTTAATCCCATACAGCCCTAAGACACTTTTCAAACTGCAACGATTCACATAATTAGATACAGCAGACAGATGACATTTTCAATGTGCCATTAGAAAGAGGTCATTCTCTCTCTCTCGCTATAAAATGGCCGCTGTTCTGATCTTGAATTTGCTTGCTTCAAAGCATGTGACACTCGGTTGGCAAGTGAAATAAGTTACACTTATCTTAAACAGACACGTTTTTTAGTCACAAACAAAACTTTTCAACTCCAATAAAATTTATTTTTAAAGTAACCTTCAAAGAGTGCCTATGTTTTCTTCATTAAGCGTATCAACGGTCTAAGTTGTAAAAAGTATTAAAACAATCTAGTTCTACCTAAAATGGCCTGTGCATTGCAACCACAGTATGAACCAGGAGGAAGGAGGAACCCTCTAACTTACACTGACAACTTCATAGAAAGCTTAAGGCCTAACATCCTGCCCACAACTCAATCTATTCAAGGTGTGCTTTGTGTAAATTATATCAAAAGCGTTGGCATCCTTCATCAAACATTGACACGTTAAAGGGTTCCACCTGTGCTGTTTTTCTGGCAGGACTTTGAAGGGGAAGGTAAGTACGTGTCAAATGGGACATGTGTTTTCCATCCTCTTCTTTCCTTTGTCACACATGTTCCCTTTTTCTTTCTGAGGTATGATTAACATTCCTCCTTCACTGGTCCTCTCTCTCTGTCTCTCTCTCCCCCGCCTCTCTCTCTCTCTCTCTCTCTCTCTCTCTCTCTCTCTCTCTCTCTCTCTCTCTCTCTCTCTCTCTCTCTCTCTCTCTCTCTCTCTCTCTCTCTCTCTCTCTCTCTCTCTCTCTCTCTCTCTCTCTCTCTCTCTCTCTCTCTCTCTCTCTCTCTCTCTCTCTCTCTCTCTCTCTCTCTCTCTCTCTCTCTCTCTCTCTCTCTCTCTGTCTCTGTCTCCTTGGTGCCTGATCATGGCTTCATACAGGTTGAAGTGATACACCCTGCCTGATCTTGGCTTCATACAGGTTGAAGTGATAGATACATCATGCTTGAAATTACGGACCTTCAAAGCTTCTAGTCACTTCCTGTCCATGTGAGATTCATTTGAGGTATCAGCAAAACCCCCAGAGTATATCAAATGGACCTGCCATAGAGATATTTACTGTGTGCGAGTGTGATATTTACCTTTCTGTGTGTCAGGGGGAAAATACTATTTGATAGTGTTAGTTATTCTCTCTGTGTTAATAGTAATTATTTGAGTAGCATTTAAACTGAAAAGCACACTGTGTTAGAGACATCCTATTGCCAACACAGTTGTATAAATGTACCACAACCAGAGTCCTTGGCAGTGCTATGCACCTTCAGGTAAAAAAAAATATAAATTTCTTCAGTCACATGAAACTAAAATCCTATCCCACAATAAGTGTTTCTGTGCCAGTTTTTCTGGCAGCCTTTGAGTCCAAACTGCTCTAAATTTCCCCTAACTGTTGGCAATCGTCAAATGAAGATGCTCGCTCCGGGCCTGGGTTTGGCACGGGCTACCAGCTGTTTTGTTTACCTTCCACACAATGTCCAAGAGACATTTTGCCAGCGGTTTACAAAACCAATCGTCTAATACTACTGGTGCTGGAGTTTTGGCATGTGGATTTCATTTGGGACTGTATCTAAATAACTCCAGACAGCCAGAACGTTTGAAGGGCATGAGTTCTGTTTCACTGCATGGCTCATTCAATCCACCAGTGCTAGAAAGCTGTATGATGTTCAAATGGCATTGATATGACTATTCCGACAGTTTTGGTGGTGCCGTTTGTGGCATGATACCTTCTGGACTACGAGATGTGGTAACTGTTTCGGCTGAATAAGGCTACATTCCAGATGCATCATTTTAAAAAAATACATATATATATTGTCGTTTGCATGGGTTATTTTGAGAAAACGTATGTTTTTGTATTCCTAAATGGTTTGGTTTTGTTGTTGCTGTTATTCTTTCACATTGATAGGCCCACGAATGTCAATCTCACAGACTTTTTTGTTTGTGACTTTGACTCACAGAGATAGTTAGTGTATTCTGTGATTTGGAAGGTGGCCCTACTACCTCCATGCTACCAGTCCTGTACCTAAGTGCTTGGCAGGCCTGCCTAAGCATATGGCATGACTAAATGTTCATTATCAGCCCATCTCGTATATCACACACACATTTGATAAACAGGGACATTCATCACTCAACATGGCCCAGATAAGAATCATCTTTTTTTAATACTCACTCCATATGAGTGCTGTACCTTTAGGCTGCGTCTCAAATGGTGCCATATTCCCTTCAAAGTGCACTACTCTTGACCAGAGTCCTATGTACACAAAGGGAATAGGGTCCCATCTGGTTTTGGTAGTGGTGAGATTCCAGAACAACCAACTAAATATGCTTTTGTGAAATATTTTTAGATTTGTCATTTTCTTTGGCATTGACCAAAAATAAATTTCACTTGAATAGGACTTTCCATCATTCTGTGATCTGCTACTTCCCCATACTTCCCCATACTTCCCCATCCTATTATGATCCCACAATGGTATTATAACGACATAGTAATGCACAAGTAATCAATGTAGGAATTGCAAACAATGCATGTAAAACAAAATAAACAAGAACTTTTGAGTTTGATGACATTATATGATGTCTATCAATTAATAACTTTAAAAAAGGCTGGCATTAGGTCATAATTATTAAATCCTTAATTAGTAATACTTATATACAGTAAGCTATCCTTAATATGTTCAGAGCAGCATTAAATAAATATAGTTTGCTAATTACAATATTATGTACAACTTTTTGTTGTATTAAATATACATATAGCTAGCTACACATTCCATAGCAGTACTGAAAAGCATCCTAGTGTGGGTTTGCATGCGTATATACTTGGATACATACACAGTACTATGAGAGAGAAAGAAAGGGAGGTACAGAAGAGGAGAGAGAACAGAGCGAGAGAAAGACCTAGAAACAAAAGAGAGAAAGAGGAAGTGCCTCACGTAATAAACTCTACCTTGAGTGAGAACATTTCTCCCGGCATTCATCAATAGCACCACAAGGCAGTCATGCAGGCAGGCAGGCAGAGCAGTAGGACAGTGTATTAATGAAATGTTAATGGCTGAATTAAGCCTGAAATAACCATTGTCGCCTGGACTGCTGTGAGTCCATTAGCATTAGCGCTACATGCTGGGGTGCAGCGAACGAACGACTCTCCCTGTCTGTGTCCCAAATGGCACCCTATTCCCTACATAGCGTACTATAGGCCTATAGGCCCTGGTCAAAGCTAGTGCACTATGTAGGAAGTAGGGTGCCGTTTGGGACTCAGTCTCCCTCTCAGGCCAGGGGGCTGTGACCAGGCAGGTGTTATGACTGGGGCCACAGACAGCTCTCCATCATGGTGACCTCTGGATGTTTTGGATTGGTGCCGGATGGGTCCTGTGAATGCACCGGCCGTCAACAAACGATTTTGGAAATGAGGAGAGGAGGCTAGAGGAGAATCATTTGAATACTGTTTTCTGTTGATTCATGATGAATAACATGAAGGACAATGTTGGTTTAGTTGTCAACCAAAAGGATTGAGCCAGTGTAAAATGGTACTGTAGATTAATGATTGTGACTGTGTTGTGTACTGGACTAAATATCACACCTAGCTTGAACCCTAACTCACTTGAAACTGAATTTCCTTCTATCCTTGAGTGACTTCTAGTCTATATAGTAGATTTACCCTCCACCGCTTTTCAGCATTGACAGAGATAAAACACTTGGTTCCTATTCAATACAATCCAGAGACAGGAAGTCCAATTGTGGTATCTTTAATTTGATTTATTCAATTACTTACATCTATGTAAGTGCATTGATTGCTGTAACAATGATGTTATAATGCGTATGACTGTATATCATTGAAACATCATTGAATGTGGGACTAGCTTACAGTCAGAACAACATTAAGGCCATAGCACGCAGGTCAAATGGATTGAAATGATGGCCCTTGGTTTGAAGTGCTCTGGGACTGGTAATTAGGAACACAGATCATGATGTTAGCCGGAGGAACAGTAGGCCTAAGTCCCAGTTCATGCTAGCTACATTGTTTGTTTATACAGGCGCGTGCATATTGTCATGCACACACACACACTGATGCATTCAGAAAGAGACACAGACACACGCACGCGCACACGCACACACACACACACACACACACATATGCTGCATCTTGATCCAAGGCCTTCAATGATCTTCGGCACATATGGAGACGCGAGTCCCTAAATCAGCTTAGGTAACATCCACAGATACTTCATGTTAGAAATTCCTAAGCAGATAAATGAAAGCTCTTAACCTAGTAATGTCCTCTAATTGTGAGGCAAATTGTAATTGGTTTAAACATTAATTCAATTTTAGTTGAAAGAGAAAGCTCTATGCCAATGGTCGACGTATGAAAATAGTTTTTATTGGCAGTAAATGACTGTTTGTGCCCATGGATGCTTATTGGTCTGTAATATGTCATCGTTAGTGACTGATCCCTGGAAACAGCACAATGACACAATGTATGCACTTTCTGGTTGTAGGCCAATGTGGTGTGTTTTTGACTGGTTGCTAGGCAACGTTTTGTTTCTCTCAAAACTTATTTGTCAGAAATAGAAGGACTTTGTTTTTTAATTCTTTGGTTGTTCCCTTTAGATTTGAATCACGGTTGCCCACTTGAACTGGAGTTATTTATAGGAGATCTGGAGATTGTTTGATTTAAATTACCATGGTGAGGAGACCATGGGTCATGTTCATTAGGCCATGCAATGTAGAACCTTTTGCAGAAAACTAATATGAGGTTTTGCTACTGTACAAGTACCTCCCTGTTTCAGTCAGTTTTTCTCCGTTTGATGCCTAATGAACACGACCCCGATGTCTTATCAGAGGGCATCTGGCCAAAGGTACTGCAGTCCACTGCAGCCTAGCCCAGTCCATGTTATTAGTCCTGGTCAACCGCCAACCACAGCAGCTGTCCATCCAACACAACCTATAAAAACCTTCCTACTCGTAAACAATATTATGCAGACAAATTGTAGGCAATGACGGACGTGCACACACACACACACACACACACACACACACACACACACACACACACACACACACACACACACACACACACACACACACACACGCACACACACCCCTTCAAGGTCACCGCAATCCCCTCCGCCCTCTCTAGTCTACGTGGTCAATTGTCTCTCACTCTCCTCTTATGAAAACATCTAAAGTGACAAGAGGTGAAACTGCCCTGCACACTCTGTGCAACAACATGTGACAACAGTGACTACCTTTTTGCCTGGGTCGGTCCGGGTGAGAGCTAACATGATGTGACATTTAGCACGGCCGTCGCAGGTTTTTAATAAATGATTCAAGCGTCTCCCTCACCGAGGGATTAAGAGTTAATGCCATCTCTGTCTCGGTCGCTAGGTAGCTCAAACTTTGACTCCTCTCGGTGAGCATGCTCCGGCCTCCAGGGATGGGCAAATGGACACTTTGTCTCTCTGCGGCTCTGCGTCCCCCCTGTCGCCATTATCGAACGAGAGAAAAACACATCAGAGACCAGACCATAATTCTGGGTTTTAAGTTCAGCCGCAGCATAGCCATTTTAGATGTCTTTTTCATTCTAGAGAGTACGTTGCGATTTGTTTTTATTTTTTTGTCATACGGTTGGTTTTCGGTGAACCAACAGCATCCTAGCTGAGTTCCTGGGAGTGTCCTCATTATAATTTAATGACACGGCTCTGTGCGAATGACAAGAACACAAGGTGAAGGTGACAACCTTATTTCACTTATGTTTTTTAAATGTTGTTTTTTTATATTTTTATACCATTATTCATCCATAGCTATTATGTACTACTGTAGGCAACTGGCAGGTTTTTACAAAGATAACCAAATGTATATGTACTGTTTTATTGGGTGTTTTTAACAGTCAATCAATCACATCATGTCAAGTAAACAAATGATAGGGTCACATGATTTTCACAGCAACACAACACAAGCTAAAGGGGGGGTTGAAACAGCAGTTCAAGACACAACAGCTGAGAGAATATGACCAAGATCTTTGATGGTGGCACGTTTATATATACTTGATTTAGCTGTATATCTATAATAGTCAACAATAATGATTTTAAAGTCCCTGAGTGGAACATCAAGGAGGTTTGTCTCCAAGAGCTTAAAGGAAATCCAAGAGGATGAAGAAGTCACTTAACATACTGAACACCATTGACTGATAGAGCCTACTCTCAAAACAGTTTTACAATTTAGCATATCAGATTGTGTGATGCTTGAGTTTTGGCTTTCGTGTGAATAGATGCAGATCCAATACAATACTTTCCTTTTTCTTTATACCGTTTTGTTATTTTTTTTTTGGGGGGGGGGTTTCTGGTGGTGTCAAATTGTCTATGTATTGGTTTATCTGTTTGTTCCTCATTTCTCATCTTTCCACTTGAGTTGATCACAGCAGTTCTTTTCCAACTATAGCCGCATCCTGTGAGCGAGACAGCTGTGAAAGCAGTGAGGAATCTGTGCAACCGACAGAGAAAAAGGCTCGCTGCTAGTATCGTCAATTTTAACCAGATTTTCCAGGGATATTAGGGAGACAAAAGAAGTGACATCCCAGTGTTTCACTGTTCTGATTCAGAGCACTCAATAACTTTGATCTAAAATCTGTTTGAAAGAAGAAGAAAAACAAGATCCTTTTGGATGGACCGTTTCCATCCGCAGTAAGGTGACACTTTGGATCCATACATTTGCATTCATTATTGTCTCTTTAGCATATTTCATAAAATAAACAGATTTGATACGTTGTTTCGATACAAACAGAAAAATACAATAACCTTAATGGGGAGAGAGAGCTAAAGAGAGAGAGAGAGAGAGAGAGTACTTTTCAAACTGTATAGGTCTGGGTTGTACCATTTCAACCCCATCATGTTCTATAATGTGCACTCGAGATCATAGGGTGTGGCTCTTTGATGAACAACTTCCCTAATGTTTTGGAACTATTACAGCCTATGTCTGTTGGCATCCATGCCACCCACTAGTAGGGCAGACATTTGGGCCATAGACTTTACATTATGTCATTTATCAACAGTTCTATATCAGAGAACCTGGCATTGGCTGAATCCCAAATTGCACCCTAATCCCTATAATGTGTACTACTTTTGACCAGTGCCCATAGGGCTATGGTCAAAGGTTGTGTATTGTATAGGATATGGTTTGCCATTTGGGACAGATCCATAGTTGCATATAAAAATTAGAAATTAGAAATTCTGTGTTTGGCCCATGTCAGGTCCTGACCGTAGGGATGCGTCTAGGCATCTCTATGTTTGTCTGGTGGATGCGGTCAGGGATTGACAGAAGAGATGCCTCTAGACATCTCTATGTTTGTTTTTTGTTTGATTAGATTCCCACCTGCGTGTGGATCTTTGTTTGTGCATTGTCGTTGTCATTGGATACTCGTTCGATGGTTATTGTTTTGGTAAACTAATAAAGTTATTTCGAACTCTTCACCTCGGGTCCATTACAGCCCAGTAAACTATGCCCATTGGTATGCATACATAATGAATTAGATAGATAGATAGATAGACAGACAGACAGACAGACAGACAGACAGGCAGGCAGGCAGGCAGGCAGGCAGGCAGGCAGGCAGGCAGGCAGGCAGGCAGGCAGGCAGGCAGGCAGGCAGGCAGGCAGGCAGGCAGGCAGGCAGGCAGGCAGGCAGGCAGGCAGGCAGGCAGGTAGGTAGGTAGGTACTTTATTGATCCCCATCCCCAATTCCATCAGATGTTTTCAAACGAGTCAATGTACTGATTTACCACTTAATGTCCATGTTCTATACACAGTAGCCTTAAGAAGTTATCACAGTTGCTATATTTCTGAGCTTGGTATGTCGGTAACTAGGACTATTTTTAACCATACAGAACTAGATGTGTAATTCATATTTGAGGTTGTGAAGACCTTTCAATTTAGTTGAAAATTATATTTATTTTTCTTACAAAATGAATGACATACCTGTAGGTGCAAGATAACGGCATATATTTAATATGTGTAAACATTATGGATACATTGTGTTGTTATTTTTGTATCCATTACTCAGGCTGCTTCTTAAATGCCACTCTGTTCCCAAAATAGTGCACTACTTTTGACCAGAACTATATGGACCCTGGTCAAAAGTAGTGCACTATGTAAGGTGTAGGGTGCCATGTGTAGCTCAGCAGCAATGTGTCTTTCCCCTCTGCAGATTGCCCCCCCGCCCTTCCGCCTCATTTTATTCCATCCCATGTATAAAACACAATGTGGGAATAGGTTTGACGGACCTACCCCATCTAATATGCAACTCTTTTTTTGCTCATAAGTTGCAAATGGCTTCATTAAAACAAAAGCACTACCATAGGGACCACATAAAACATGCGGCTGCTACCTAATATGCTATTTATGACCTGGCAAAATGTAGAGTGAATTAAACTTTAAAGGATTGCAGTCAGGTAGACTGCCGACGTTTGTGAAGGAATGTCCATTAAGATGAAAGAAGGAAGCAAAGGGGCATTCCCTGGGGATTGTGGGGAATGTCAGTGTGCAGGGTGGTTTCGGAGAGGCGGACTGGTACCTGTGTGCACCTACTGCCATATTTGATAAAAATAAATAAAATAAAGTAATTCTGACAGGCCCACCTGCCCAGGAGTGGTGCGGTGCCCCTATCCACTGTATATATATATATATATATATATATATATATATATATATATATATATATATATATATATAATGCAAATAATTCAGATAATAGTAACGTCAAAAGTGACTTCTTTCTTTCTTTTTTGTTTTTTTTTTTTGGTTTCTCTCTCTCTCTCTCTCTCTCTGCGAAAGTTTAAACTGTGGTAGAAAATATATTAATTGGTATGTGATATGGAGACATGGGTTACTGTCGACAGATAAGAGTAAAAACATAAATCTCAATCTCTCTCTCTCTCTCTCTCTCTCTCTCTCTCTCTCTCTCTCTATATATATATATATATATATATATATATATATATATATATATATATATGTCAAGAGGGAAGTGATACAGAATTGAAATTAGAACAGGTTGAGGTCTAGATAATCACGAGACATGCTTGGGTTGATTCAGTTTTACATGAATCAACCCTGGATTCCTCATTGGAGAGGGGAGCATCGAGAGCTACAGTAGGCCCTCTCAGTGTCCATGTGGGCCAGTGGCTCTGAATACCTAGCATACTATATGAACCTACCAGGTCCTTATGGCTGAGGTCTCTTCTAGGTTCTTAAGGGTAATAAGGCAGTATACGAAACAAATTATATTAGCTCCCTGTGTTTATGTTGGAGGAATGAGTTCTCTTGCATGGGTACACAATATTAGAGATCGGTGGTCATTTATCATAATTAAACTGTGATTGGTGTAACACAGGTGATACCAATTTAAAAGGATTCTACTCAGGACGTAATCACATAGCTAAATATGATGTTATCTCAGTTGTATTCGGAAATCCCCCCCTCCAAAATACACAGTCACAGGCAAACTCCTCCACCTTTTTATCCAAAGAGCTTCACAGATAGACAAGGTTTCGTTCCTGTTTGCGTGACCTTTGTTGAATATAACAATTTGTGACACAAAGTGGTAGGGGTTTCATATTTGTTTAGCATTGACTGCATGGCTCTAGGCTTCTGTGCCTGCATAATGGCTCAGTTAGCAACACCGGAGGCATCCCATTTGAGACAACCTGAGATCACCACTCTCCTGATTAATGTATGAACCGTGTGCTCGCTTTTCACAGATAGACAGGCAACACTAACGGACTAGACACTTTGAAGAGAAGGAACCCCTTCTCACTGACGGGGGAGACAAAGGGAGGGGCGGCCGTCTTCACCGATAGTCCTGGGGTATTAAGGAAGTCATATATTTACTGGTGCAGTTACACGAGAGATCAACTGCTTATCTGTTCTACGGTATGTAATGCCATAAGATAGTGGCGTATTGATGAACTGAACCGATTGAGAGTTTTCCCATTGTGCTATCCCATCCTAAGTGCTTAGAGGGGATATCACAACGTATGGTGACATTTCAGGCCGCAATTCCCAAAACACATCAGTTTGTGGTCTAGTGGTAGAGTACATTTTTTTTAACCTCTTGGCTGCGTCCCAAATGGCACCATATTCCCTTTATAGCACACTACTTTTGACCGGAGCTAATAGGGCTCTGGTCAAAAGTCTTCTACTTTCACAAAGTGTGAAAGAGGGTGCCATTTGTGACCTCTTCTCTCACAACAAGTGACTTGGGATCTGAGAAGTGATCACAACCAGTCATGGCAGGACCTCACAGTTGAAATATGGCTTTATGTGATCCTAAGGACAGATGTGATCTTCTTAAATCACTTCTTCATACTAGTTTTAACTTCCCTAAAGAGTTGGAAAAACATATGTTGGAACGACTGAATGGTTTTAACAGAAAGGAGCTAGCTGTTTTTTTTACAAACAGAACGGGACCTTTTTTTAGTGACTGTTAAAAAAGAAACCCCTTGGCTACGGTGCTCAGACCAAAATGACTTGGATATGCACTGTATGCACTGCATTTTATTACTGTGGCCGACCTCTATTATTTAAATGTTTATTACATTACGCAAATAAGGTGCATGGTTAAATTACTATTCTCAATCATAACACAATAATGAGGAAAAGAAACATACGACAACAAATATACACACATTTAACATGCAGCCCTTGCAACCATGCCGGTGTACCAACTCTTTCTTATGTAAAACGCATCCCTTTTCTCTCAGATATCTGCCTCCTCCTTAAGTGAACAAACGGTGTATAAATGTTTCAGAACACGCCACTGGCTACATAGGTAAAGATGGGGACGCGTAGTGACAAGGGAAAGGCATTGACACAACAGAGGTACCTGAGGAGAGACGACCGACAACCTCTCCGAGGCTAAACCAAATGAGGCTTGTCAGGCAGCAGTTGGTGCTGTAATTATAACGGGTGCAGTGAATATCCAGGGGATTAGAGAAGAGACACATAATGGAGAAAGCACTAAGAATTTGATAAGCCAAGCTGGGAAAATAGAGGGGGATAGAAAACCTATTTTGTCAAAGTTTGCAGAACAGAACAACAGTAAGGTAGACGAGAGTAAGACGTTGTTTGTGCTATCACGTTTTCCCCATTTTCATTTCAGTACTACTGTATCTTATTTTAGACTGGAAAAAAAATCCACTATTCTGATTATACAAGTGCAGCATCTGATACTACACCATATTTATTGGGAATGAACGCATAGGTTAAAATGTATCTGGGTTAGGTTCTCCCTTAGAGTTCGCCACTCAACATCGAGAAAACACCACTGTCAATCCAATCCTTCTCCCATGAAGTGTTAGATCAGGTGATTTTTATAAATAGGACAACCTTCAATCAACTCAGTTCAGTCGAGTTCCGTGACAGGATCGGAATGACTGATGACTGACTGTGGTGTCACTCAAGATCACGACACGGTTGTTGAGGAACACGTGTTAGAAGGACTTCTGGATGCATGGCCTGAAGACATGAGAATGTGAGGAGATGGTATGCTTCTGTTTTCTTCAGAGAAATGTTGAGGGTCATTTTGTGCAGGATTGACAAAGGTCACCCAGGCCAACAGGCTTTAGGCAAAGTAGGTATTGTACTGTTTGTCTAAAAAAGATGGAAAAATACATGTAAGGTCTATGTGCAGGTAGTAAGATGTCTTGCTTTTCAGCTAACTGTCTTCAAAGAAATGGAACACTTAGGGCCAGTTTCCCAGACACAGATTAAACCTAGTCCTGGAATTAAAATCCCTTTCAATTGGGATTCTCAAGTGATCATGATTTTAAATCCAGGAGTAAGGTTAACCTGGGTCCTGGTAACTGGCCCTAAGGGTTAGCTGTCTTTTCATAGAGCTGGTGAACTTCACTTACTTCTCCCTCCCAGGTGGTAAAACTCTTAATAAATAAATGTCCAATTTTAAACTTCATAACAGGAAGCCATGGCGATCAAAGACTAAGGCTGTTTGAAGTTAGGACCAATTATAATGGGAGCAGTTACAGTTTGGAACTTCAAATATTTATCAAGAAGTAATCCTGACGCCATATCAGTTTCATAACTTGGGCAGTTTTGAGACAGAGGTTTTGATCAGTCTGACAGTTTCCTATACATACCGGTGGTGGATGTGAACACAAGCGGCGCCGATGCGGCCACATGTGCAGTTGATTAGAGGGCCAAAGTGTTTATTGAGCATCCAGATGAATTTAACATGGCACCACCCATCGAAAGGCTTTGACAAGTCATGGTTCCATCCCACACACACACTCTGTTCCTTTGAGGTGATGAGACAAAATGTCAAACACTTAGATAAGGCCAAGTAAACATCAGTTCAGTTGTTGCTCTTAAGCGTTTGACTGAAACATTGTCCAGTAGACCTATTTCTACAGTTGTACAGCACCGCCATCTATACTATTCCCTCTGTGTTCAAAGGTTTAGGGCGGCAGGTATCCTAGTGGTTAGAGAGTTGGGCCTCTAACTGAAAGGTTGCTGGTTCAAATACTCGAGCCGACAATGGGGAAAAACTTGTCGATGTTTCCTTGAGCAAGGCACTTTACCCTCATTCGCTCCAGGGGCTGACCCTCTAGGTAGGCTGTCATTGTAAATAAGAATTCGTTCTTTTTAAATAAAAAGGTTCTATTGGTCCATTCTATTAGTTCCATTCTGCCCCATTGGTCTAAATTATGTCCTGCACATTTAGTCCAACCAGTCCACGTTAAGGAAAGGTGGTGCTGTGAAAGGTAAACTACAATGTGGCACCCTGATCATGTCTGTTAAAAAGCATAGATATAGATACAGATAGATGTATAGTGTGAATCTATAGCTCAGCATTTAGTCTGACATGTTCCTGTGATTGTTCATCTAGAAACCCATACATCTACCTGAATAGTTTCCTACTACCACTAAAGCCTTGCTGCTTGGTATGCAATGTGACTTCTTTAGCTTCTCTCCCCTTGTGCGGGCTTGGGCAGATGTTCTCAATACGGAGATCAATGAGGGGTACATTTCAGTGCCTTTGTTCCCTTCTGTTCTCTCAAACAGGGAGCGCCATTTGTGTAATAATTCAACAAAGTAACACAAATGGCGTGTACGCGACCATGTGCTGCCCCGGTTGAAGCCATGTGTGTGATGCCACTGACAGATACACAGAGAGAGAGAGAGAAAGGATTAAACACTGCTACAGTCAGTCCTACAGGAGGGGTGTGTGTGTGTGTGTATGTGCTGGTGCGCGCCAGTGGTGCGCGCCAGTGTGTGGGAAGCAAACGCCACCACCGCTTCCACCGTCACATCACTCAACTCCCATCCTCTCCTCTTCAGTCGCTCAGATAGCTACGGCCTCTTTGATCTAGCCTGGCATTCCATCAAGTACCCAGAGATAAAAGACAATGTGCTAATCCACCCTGCCATCTGAAACGTATCATTGTAAAGTATCTCAATTTGCTACATAATCTACTCCTTTTATCAGATTAAATTGATTATTTTTTCAAGCTTAGCCTGGTTGGTGTCAGCGACTGAGGCGAGTGAGCCTCTCTCTCTCTGATCCGAAATAATATTACAGCCAGTAGGCTTCTTTTCAATTTGGTGGCTGTGAAAAAGCTCTCCCCTTTGCAATCTTTGTAAAGATTTTCATTTTTTTGTTGTTTATTTTGCATAGAGTTTTTTTGTGGGGGTTTTTGGCACATTTCTTTCTTTTTTTACTATGATGAACACATAAAGAACACATACTTACTTATAATGCATGTGTAGCTACCAACACAGATTGATTTATGCATAAAACTACTGAATTACCACCTATGTGTAGATATTCTGTACATTACCAGTATAACATTTTATTTGGTAGACATTGAAAGATGCACAAAAGATGCAGGACGAATCTGATACTAATTTGATATTTATAAGGAAGTTGAAACAGTCTAAACATTCCAACACACTGAGGTGTGTAAAGAAAATGGTAAACAACCATGATGCTCCTCTCCTCCCCTCACGTCTAACCCTAACCCTGATGGCTTCATTTCTAATATCGTAATTCATCTCTACGTGCCGGCATTTGGTGACACTGATTCATGGCGCTCACATGCAGGTCATCTGTTAAATGAGATTTCAGAGATGGGACAATGCCACTGACCCATGCTTTGTCCATCTCACCTCCGAGCCCTGACCCCTGACCCCTGATCCAGGATAACTGCTCAGCCACTGTCACCGAGACCATAGTCAGCAAGGTTCCCTCAATGGATTTCTGTCACCTCTAGCCAACCATGTTTAAACTGGGGAGACACAATATGGGGGAACCGCTGTCTCTCCAACCTCCTGAGGCTCAAGGTGGTATGGAATAGGAGTGTGGCAGTGACATTGACAACACATGAAACAAAGCTTTTAGATGGCAAGTATGTATACTAAGCGTGTTCTTTCAAACAAACGTCTTCACTGGATGATAGTCCACTGGCTAGTTGTTCTGCTAATAAAATACAGGAAATAGCATTTAAGTGAAGAACCTGGTCATGCTCACCCCACTTAGCAGCATATAGTATTCCATTGGCTGGAATACCACTAGCTTCAAGATACTAATTTTCCACTTACCTCATAAGTTCTGAGCATTGCACTAGTATACAAATGGACGTATATATAGTGTTCGTGAGACTCAGGATAGGATATTGTCAACCAGGACTGCTGATCCTGAACTGAGCTGGGCTCTCCGAGGGCCTGTCTGTCTTCTACAGCCTTCTACAGCCCTAGATAATGAACCATCTGTGTATGGAAGGACCTTTAATGCATATAGACTATATATACAGCCACAGTACAGCCACGTATTCTGTATGTACTGTATAGTCAATAATTGAGTCTCCAGCCCCCTTGAGTGGTTAGAGTAGCACTACTTGTTACAGCACAGAGGGGGGTGGATGCTCTGCTCCGTGTGCAGTGTACTGTGTGTGTGTGTGTGTGTGTGTGTGTGTGTGAGTGAGAGAGAGAGAGATCGTACTGTGCACATTCACTTCACATGAGACGTACCAGATCGCGTTATTATGCCTGATCAATGTCAACCAACTGCTTTGTGGATTCTTTCTTTGATGAGAAAAAATAAGAAATGTGTACTCAGGCATTTGAAAATGTCAGACCCTCGGCCTCAGTGATGTTTTGTAGAGAATAGTTATTATCCACACATCTGAAATGTTTTTTTGTTTGTTTTGGTAGAGCGTTTTTCTTATAAGCTTGGTTTTTCTGTAGATGCTTTTGCTATTCTTTTAAATCAATATTCCTGCTTTTAAATGTCTCAGAAATGTCAAGGACGTTAGGAGAATAGTATACATGCTTCTGTAGTAGACCCTTTCTGGTTGAATCTGTATCTGGTCTTTTTTTCTCCTGTAGCTAATTGTCACTCATGCGTCGTCGGGTAGATTTGAAGGGTGCCAACTAAAGACTGTGTGTGTGTGTGTGTGTTTTCAGATCATCCGGGCGTCCGACGAGACGAGGATCGAGCGAGCCGTGTTCGGGAAAGCATAACCCAATCAGGGAAGTATTCTGCTCGTCGCGGGGGTGGCCCTCGCTGCTGAGCGCTGCACTGCTGAGCGCTGCACTGCAGAGCGGAGTGGAGTGGAGCACAGTGCCAAGCGAACACTAAGGGTAAATATTTGTATCTCAGTGGTAGACTCGCATCACTGAGGTCAAGCGTCTGGAATCTTCTCATTGTTTATGAACCGCTGTTGTTACAGTTGGGCTTTTGGAAAAAGTGCTATGAGAGACCAGAGGACTCCCTACTGTCTAGGAGAGTTGAGGTAAAAGCAAGCATCCAGCTAAGAAATCATAAGCCATAATGAAAAATTATACCTACAAGAGACTAAAATGAATATTATGACTGAAAGGTATAAGCGTTTTGGATTATTCTCCCTCCCTTGTAGGAATAGAGTTGTGAGGCCAGGCATTAGGCAGGGTGTTATGAATTGTCATGTTTGATTGGGGGTTATTAGCTCTGTCTGTATTGTTCCTGTATGTAAACAGACTACTCAGGTAATGCTGTGATAATCGCTCTGGAAGCCCCCATCTGCTCCGGGAGAGAGGGATGGGTGAGGGATGGGGGGAGGCGGGGGGAGGTGCCCTCATTTCACATCCATTTTCACAGGTGCTGATGGGACGCCAGGGGGGCCAAAGTGCTCCCTTTCATTTACCTAGAGAACCTCTGATCTGCATCCCAAATGGCCCCCCTATTCCATGTGTAGTGCGTCACTTTGACCAGGGTCCATAGGGCTCTGGTCAAACGTAACGCACTACATAGAGAATATCGTGCCATTTGGGACGCAGCCATGCTCTGCTCTACATATTCACAACCATAATGTGTCTGCTTGTATTGGTTAATGAGAGGAACCCAGCTGCTGCTGAATCAAGCCATCCACACTGAGCCACGCACTTGAGCAATACATATTGGCTGACTACCGACCAACCTGACAATAGTAGGCTCAGGCTGGTATAATGGGTTCAATGCTCAGGTGGTGTTCAGAATACCAGTGAAGATAAATAAACAACCTGCCTATTATAATTGGCACTTGGATATCATCCAGGGTCGTACTCATCAGGCACCAAACGGTGAAAAAACGGACTGAAACAGGGAGGGACTACTTGGATATCATCCAGGGTCGTACTCATCAGGCACCAAACGGGGAAAAAACGGACTGAAACAGGGAGGGACTACTTGGATATCATCCAGGGTCGTACTCATCAGGCACCAAACGGTGAAAAAACTGACTGAAACAGGGAGGGACTACTTGAATTTGTCCTAATTTTTCATTTTCCTGTGCAAAACGTTTTATGCTAAGCTTAGCCACGGTGTGCCCTAATGAATGCTATCCAGGATGTTATCGTTTGTTGGATGAAGGATAGATAGGGTGTGTCATAGCGCGACAAAGTTGGTCTGTTTCCTGCATAACTGTTTCTGAGAGCCGATTCTCTGTGGTTGTAATTACAAGTCATTAATTGATAAAGTGGGAAAGCTGCATTGATTGGGTGTCAGCGTAATGTATAAGAGCACAGTACCTCAGCACTAATTACCCTTCCGTTATGCCATGTCGAGTTTGGTTGCATCCACTGATTTGGTTGCGTCCCAAATGGCACCCTATTCCCTATTGTGTGCACTACTTTGACCAGACCTCTATGGGCCCTGGTCAAAAGTAGTGCACGAAGTAGTGCACTGTAGAGGGAGTAGGGTGCCATTTGGGATGCATTCTTGGTGTACCGCCAGCCAATAGCATACACAGCAAGCCTGCAATTATATTCTACCTGTAAGATCTATAAGATGGTCTACATCATGCTTTTTTCATGCTTTAGACTAATAGACTCTCTGGTAGTATGATTATGAAAAATATATATATTAAAGATACCCATGTGGTAATTTACTTTGACTACATATCCACGCATTCATTAAACATCTAAAAGCATTTTATGATTGTGTTATAAGCGGTCCGCACCGCATTATTAAAGGTTAATGAAATATGTCCATCGCATATCTATATCAGTCATTCATGTCATGCTACGCAAAAGCTCATATTTAGGTATCGTAATACATGCATTATTACAATGACAGCGTAGTGTCTTCATTATGACTGTTCTCAAAAGTGTGCTTCTGCCGTACCAGTGTTAGTAAATATGCCTAAAGGCTAAACCACGCGTTTATGCTGATATATAGCCCCAGTTGTCATGGCCCCAGTTCCCCTACTGGGCTGTATAAGCTTCTTCTGCTTCTTCTTCTTCTTCTTCTTCTTCTTCTTCTTCTTCTTCTTCTTCTTCTTCTTCTTCTTCGACTTCTTCTTCTTCTTCTTCTTCTTCTTCTTCTGCTGCTGCTTCTTCTTCTTCTTCTTCTTCTTCTTCTTCTTCTTCTTCTTCTTCTTCTTCTTCTTCTTCTTCTTCTCACTGATGTCAATGGTGCATGAAGATCCTCCCAAGGTTTAATCCTCAGGGTAAATAGTGTAGTTGAGGGTCTTAACTCGTTGTAACTCACTAACATCACATCATGCTGGTTTATAACGGACACATGAAGGGTCTATTAATACATTGTATGCAGTCAAAGTAAAGTCAAATATATGTTCCCATTGATAAAGCATTTAAAGTAAGCACTTCGGATCTATAACACCAACATTAAAGGAGTATTCATGAATTACAGTGCCTTGGGAAAGTATTCAGACCCCTTGACTTTTTCCACATTTTGTTAGGTTACAGCCTTATTCTAAAATCAACCTACACAAAATACCCCATAATGACAAAGCAATGAAATGTCACATTTACATAAGAATTCAGACCCTTTACTCAGTACTTTGTTGAAGCACCTTTGGCAGTGTTTACAGCCTCGAGTCTTCTTGGGTGTGACGCTACAAGCTTGGCACACCTGTATTTGGGGAGTTTCTCTGCAGATCCTCTCAAGCTCATGTTGGATGGGGAGCGTTGCTGGACAGCTTTTTTCAGGTCTCTCCAGAGATGCTCGATTGGGTTCAAGTCCGGGTTCTGGCTGGGCCACTCAAGGACATTGAGACTTGTCCTGAAGCCACTCCTATGTTGCCTTGGCTGTGTGCTTAGGGTCGTTGTCCTGTTGGAAGGTGTTGAGCACTCTGGAGCAGGTTTTCATCAATGATCTCTCTGTACTTTTCTCCGTTCATCTTTCCCCTCGATCCTGACTAGTCTCCCAGTCCCTGCTGCTGGAAAACATCCCGACAGCATGATGCTGTCATGACCATGCTTCACTGTAGGGATGGTGCCAGGTTTCCTCCAGACGTGACGCTTGGCATTCAGGCCAAAGAGTTTAATCTTGGTTTCTTCAGACCAGAGAATCTTGTTTCTCACGGACTGAGAGTCCTTTAGGTGTCTTTTAGCAAACTCCAAGCAGGCTGCCTTTTACTGAGGAGTGGTTTCCGTCCGGCCACTCTACCATAAAGGCCTGATTGGTGGAGTGCTGCAGAGATGGTTGTCCTTCTGGAAGGTTCTCCCATCTCCACAGAGCTCTGTCAGAGTGACCTTTGGATTGTTGGTCACCTCCCTGACCAATGCCCTTCTCCCCTGATTTCTCAGTTTGGCCGGGCGGCCATCTCTATGAAGAGTCTAAGTGGTTCCAAACTACTTCCATTTAAGAATGATGGAGGCCACTGTGTTCTTGGGGACCTTCAATGCTGCAGACATTTTTTTGGAACCCTTCCCCAGATCTGTGCCTTGACACAATCCTGTCTCTGAGCTCTACGGACAATTCACTCAACCTCATGGCTTGTTTTTTGCTCTGCCATGCACTGTGTGCCTTTCCAAATCATGTCCAATCAATTGAATTTACCACAGGTGGACTCCAATGAAGTTGTAGAAACATCTCAAGGATGATCAATGGAAACAGGATGCACATGAGCTCAATTTCAAGTCTCATAGCAAAGGGTCTGAATACTTATGTAAATAAGGTATTTCTGTTTTTTATTTGTAATACATTTGCAAACAATTCTAAAAAAATGTTTTTCGCTTTGTCATTATGGGGTATTGTGTGTAGATTGATGAGGGACATGTTTTATTTAATACATTTTAGAATAAGGCTGTAATGTAACAAAATGTGTAAAAAGTCAAGGGGTCTGAATACTTTCTGAAATGCACTGTTAATAAGTTAATAAGACAGCAATCCTATCTAACTTTACCACACTGCGTTAATACGCTTTACTCACTAAAATTGTTATTGCTATGAGTCTGAAATGGGGAATTTCATTTTAATGCTTTGAATTTGAATCTTTGTCAAATCTACTCAAGAAAAGTCTCGATAGTAGGATTCTTTGGCAATGTCCTCAGCAATTGTTTTCTGTGCTCCATGTGGATGTTCATATTCCCTTTAACATTCTGTGTTGTGTCCATACTCTTTTTGACGAGTGAGACATGTTTATAAATGCTTTATGAACGGGAAAATAGAGATGAATCCAGGCGTCATGTGTGCGTTATAGACCAACATGACCAATTTAGGCCTAATAACTACATGATTTGATCCCTAAAATGTACCCTGAGAATTCAACCCTTTGGTGCTCTTCATGCACTGTGGACCTCAGTGAGAAGATTAAAGTAAGTCACAGCCCTATACTGGCCAGTCGGGGAAATGGGGCTAGTACAGGCTATATATCAGCATAATTTTCAAAACATAATTTGGCCTTTTGACACTTTTGAGAACAGCCATAATGTTGACACTACGCTGTCATTGTAATGATGCATCTATTAAAAATACCTAAATATGAGCTCTTGTATAGCATGACATGAATGCGCCAAAGATAGGCTATGGATATATTTAATTAACTTTTAATAAAACGCTTGGGACCTGTTATAACACGGTCATAGAAATGTTATAGATGTGTAATAAATGTGTTATGGATATGTAGTCAAAGTAAATCGTTACCCAGGAAATCACCCTTTACATTCTATTATAGTAATGATGATCCAACTAATTGCAGAGCTGAATAACACACAAGCAAATAACTTTTTTAAAAACAAGAGCCGAAAGCATTTTTTTTTTTTTTTTATCAAACAGACAACAGAATATTTTGGAGATGTCAAATAAAGTCCTGAAGGTGTGTGGGAGGAGTTTGCACTTCACCAAAGATGGTGGCATGAAGAAAAAAACATTTACAGAGGAAGAGAAAGTTGACCGGCTTCATGGACTGTTGACTTGACTTCCAAGGCTTTTAGCAGCACTATCGTTGTCAATTTCCTTTCTGGGTAAATCAGAACGGCGGAGCAACAGAACACCACCAGGCATTCTGGAACTGCTCTAGAATGTTGCTGAGAACTCCCTTTTAATGCAGTTAATTTCGGAACGAGCACAAAGCACTGTCAGCGAAGTGATGACAGGCAGGACTTAACGTAGTTAACATGGAATTCCCTGAACAGCAGAGGTTCACAGTGAGAGGGAGGCCCGGCACTTAACACGGAGACCGTCGGCCAGAGAGAGACTAGAGAAGATGAAGACTAGAGCTTCAGTCTATCCTCTGTACAGCCTAGTCTAGCACACGATTCAACCGCCCGGATTCTGTTGTGTGCTCAGGCAGGCATCATAATAGAGAGATTTTCTTGCTCTGCAGCTCAAACACTCTGCCCAAACGCTAAATGCAAAATGCTTCCTATCCTGTTCATTCCTCCAACAAAAGAAAACAAACTGATCTAAAATAAGCTGTTTTTGAATATTGTCAGTAAGTTAGTGAACAGCAACAGTGAGCACAAGTTGCAGTTGTTCAGATCTGTAGAAGTGATAAAGTGCCAGATGGAGAGAGAAGTTAACTGTGTTTGTGAGTCTGTGTGAGTCTGTGTGAGAGTGTGTGAGAGTGTGCGTGTGTGACTGGCCTGTAGATGGGGCTGCTCTCTACACTTCTCTCCCCTTGTTCTTGTGTTCACAATGAGTCCATTGTTCCCCGGCCTGACCCCCCGCTCCTCTCCCCTCTCCTCTTGCGTTTAGCATTTATGTCAATGTATACCTCTGTGTAACTCCCGCTTCTGAGTGGTTAGATGGTCTGTTGATATGTGGCTTTGGTGGCGGTTAGTTGGGGGAGAGGTGGGAGTGGGAGGAGGCCGGGGGAGAGGTGGTGGAGGCAGGGCAAGGCCCTGGCTGAAGAGGTGGTGGCTGGGGGGTGGGGGGGAGAACAGACAATTCCCATGACATTCTCTGGCTTTGTAGAGCCAAGAAAACTTTCTTCTCAGGAACACCTAATCCTTGGGCTCGGGCCAAGTACCACAATCTCTAAGCACGACGGACATGGGCCACTGGGGACACTTAAGAGCTTTAGGTGTGTCTCTCTCTCAGCTCGACCACAGCCAAGCATGAGGCAAAGGCAAAACGACCAAAGAAAATAAATTATGTGGGCTAAAATTTTGGAGCAATTATAAGGTACTTGGTGGCGTATTTGAAGAATTCGCTCTGGGTTTTACCCACAATGTCCTCCTGCGTTTCAGATGTAGTTTTTTTGTGCAGAGGATTTTTTATTTATTTTATTAGACTTTTATGATGTAATACATTTTAAAATAGCTGTATTGCTGTGAATCCTTAACCCCAAAAAATCAATGAAATGATTATACCCTTTAAAATCCTCTAATTTAACCATTTAGAATAATTCTATAATCTCAAAAGTCTTCTTTTTAGTGCATTGTGGGAAAATGTGTGCATTTCGAGCTTCTCTAATGTCTGTAAGGAATTGTACACAGTATTAGGGTTCTAAAAAGGAATTCTAAATAGCTTCTAAAAGGTTTTTAAAATTATTCAGCCTAGGTACACCATTCCATTCTGTTATCATCAGAGTTGTAAATGTTATTTAAATGCTGTGTAAAACAGAACTGGATTTTTTTTTCACCGTTGTTCAGTCTAATGGAATAATCCAACTTGCTTTGGGCAACTCTATATAATTAATTATTAAGGTTATAGAGACATTTAGCCTACCTCAGCTAGGTCTGAAATAAGTGAGTTACCTTACTGCCTAGATGAGCCAATTGGAATTATTTTAGCATTCAGGAACCCTCTCATCAAAACTAACCAATATGAATCGATTACTCCTATCTCACACACATCTTGTGATCACTTTTATTTATTCCACTAGCATTCCCATTTTGTTACAATTCTTAAAAAAAACTAAAAAACAATAGTATCTTTCCAGTTTGTCAGTCACAGATTTATTTCATGTAGAACACTCAAGTAAGGGGATTAGCAGTATCTACTTATACGCTTCTGATAACTCTTATCTCTGGGGTTCCCCAAAGCACTTTGGTGCTACGTTGACCTGTTTTCAAGACTTTAAAATCGTACCTCAGTGATTTAATCACTTAACCATGTATAATCTTACCCCTTTCTAATTTGCCAAATCCTCTTTCAATTTCCTTGTTGCAAATTTCAGCGGCACTGCTGTGAAAATGACTTGTTTCCCCACTTAAGATTAGCCCATGGTCTCTTACATTGGATTGGTTTGAGTCTTACAGGAAGTTTACATGTTGTAAAAGGTCAAGGCATTGCAATCAAGGACTATATCATTTTAATAATATACCGTACATGGTGGACGACAAACACTGCATCCAAAATGGCACCCTTTTCCCTATATAGTTCACTACAACCCTATGGGCCCTGGTCAAAAGTAGTGCACTATGTAGGAAATAGGGTACCATTTGGGATGCATTCGGAGACTGAGACTGAACAGGTACATTGGATATTTACTGACGTTCCCCTCTCATGGGAAGTGAATAAAGGCTATGTTATACTCTAGTATTTACATTAAGCAGGTAAACATTAAACAACTGCAGGATCCTGTATGCCCTGGAGGTTTACACAGCGTAAACGCATCACTTCCTATTCATTTAGCATGATGTAAACATATGATACTCACCAAGAAGAAAAGGAAACTGTTACCTTTGTCCCTTTGCCCCCTTCACAGGGAGGTAGGAACAGTCTGGGCGGTGGTGGCTAGGTGGAAGTGTTATCGTGTGCATGGTAATGTTATAGTTGATGATGTTCGTTTGGCTCAGGAGCTATTGACAGTTTGGATCTGTTTGGGGTTTGGTAACGTTTAGTTTAACAGCCAAGGCACATATCATAAGACATGTAAACTTTGAGCCCTCCTCACTTCATCATACAGTTTATCTACGCAGTGTCTGTGCGTGTGTGTGTGTGTGTGCGTGTGACAGTGTGTGTGTGTGACGTGACAGAGTGTGTGTGTGTGGGGGGAAAGAAGGATGCCGTGTAACACGCTTCACATCTGACACTCGACAAACATAGTTTGGGGCAATTGTCCTTTTTCATGTACGACTACACAGCACATCTCAAATTAAAAGCACATTATTGCTATTGACAAGGAAATATATTGCATTAATATCCCCAGTTCACAGTTGCCAAAAATGTGTTCACATTTATGCATAAATTAACAGCTAGGGCTGTTCAAAATCAGAAGCTTTAGGCCATGATCTCTAACCGAGAAAAATACAGTTTGTGCCTTAATTTAATTCAACCATTTGATTTGATGTCTGCATTAAAAAATATACAGCGGGTGAAATAAGTATTGAACACGTCACCATTTTTCTCAGTAAATATATTTCCAAAGGTGCTATTGACATGAAAGTTTCACCAGATGTTGGTAACAACCCAAGTAATCCATACATACAAAGAAACCAAAACAAATAAGTTCAGAAATTAAGTTATGTGTAATAATGTGAAATGACACAGGGAAAAAGTATTGAACACACTGATATTTATTTAATACTTTGTACAAAAGCCTTTGTTGGTAATGACAGCTTCAAGAAACCTCCTGTATGGAGAAACTAGTCACATGCATTGCTCTGGTGTGATTTTGGCCCATTCTTCCACACAAACAGTCTTCAAATCTTGAAGGTTCCGTGGGCCTCTTCTATGAATCTTGATCTTCAGTTCTTTCCATAGATTTTCAATGGGATTTAAGTCAGGTGATTGGCTGGGCCATTCTAGCAGCTTTATTTTCTTTCTTTGAAACCAATTGAGAGTTTCCTTGGCTGTGTGTTTGGGATCATTGTCTTGCTGAAATGTCCAACCTCGTTTCATCTTCATCATCCTGGTAGATGGCAGCAGATATTTGTCAAGAATGTCTCTGTAAATTTGCCCATTCATCCTTCCTTCAATTATGTGAAGTTTGCCAGTACCATTTGCTGAAAAGCAGCCCCACACCATGATGTTCCCACCTCCAAACTTCACTGTTGGTATGGTGTTTTTAGGGTGATGTGCCGTGCCATTTCTCCTCCAAACATGGTGTGTATTATGACATCCAACAGTTCAATTTTGCTCTCATCTGACCACACTATATTCTCCCAGTATTTCACTGGCTTTTCCAAATGTTGTGCAGCAAACTTTAAACAAGCTTCAACATGCTTTTTTTCCAGCAATGGAGTCTTGTGTGGTGAGCATGCATACAGGCCATGGCGGTGGAGTGCATTACTTACTGTTTTCTTTGAGTCTTTTTGAAGCTCTCCACAAGTGGTCCTTGGCTCTTGGACAACTCTTCTGATTATTCTTTTCACTCCTCTGTCAGAAATCTTGCGAGGAGCACCTGGTCGAGGCAAATTTATGGTGAAATGATTGTCTTTCCACTTCCGTATTATGGCCCCAACAGTGCTCACTGGAACATTCAGAAGCTTAGAAATGCGCCTATAACCAATGCCATCATTATGTTTTGCAACAATTAGGTTGCGAAGGTCTTGAGACAGCTCTTTGCTTTTACCCATCATGAGATGTGTCTTGTATGACACCTTGGCAATGATACCTTTTTGTAGGCCATCAGTTGGGACTGAACCAGCTGATATTAATTTGCACTGACAGGGGGCTGGATTGCTTTTTAATTACTGATGTCTTGGCTTTCCATGCCTTTTTTCACCTCCCTTTCTTCATGTGTACAATACTTTTTCCCTGTGTCATTTCACATTATTACACATAACTTAATTTCTGAACTTATTTGTTTTGGTTTCTTTGTATGTATGGATTACTTGGGTTGTTACCAACATCTGGTGAACATTTCATGTCAATAGCACCTTTGGAAATATATTTACTGAGAAAAATTGTGACGTGTTCAATACTTATTTCACCCGCTGTATATCCTAGTAAAAATTCCCTGTTAGGATCACCACTTTATTTTAAGAATGTGAAATGTCAGAATAATAGTAGAGAGAATGATTTATTTCAGCTTTTATTTTTTTCATCTAATTCCCAGTGGGTCAGAAGTTTACTTACACTCAATTAGTGTTTGGTACCATTACCTTTAAATTGTTTAACTTGGGTCAAACGTTTTGTGTAGCCTTCCACAAGCTTCCCACAATCAGTTGGGTGAATTGTGGACCATTCCTCATGACAGAACTAGTGTAACTGAGTCAGGTTTGTATGCCTCCTTGCTCGCATACGCTTTTTCAATACTGCCCACACATTTTCTATAGGATTGATGTCAGGGCTTTGTGATGGCCACTCCAACACCTTGACTTTGTTGTCCTTAAGACATTTTGACACAACTTTGGAAGTATGCTTGGGGTCATTGTCCATTTGGAAGACCTATTTGCGACCAAGCTTTAACTTCCTGACTGATTTCTTGAGATGTTGCTTCAATATATCCACATAATTTTCCTTTCTCATGATGCCATCTATTTTGTAGTGGACCAGTCCCTCCTGCAGCAAAGCACCCCCACAACATGATGCTGCCACCCCCGTGTTTCACGGTTGGGATGGTGATCTTCTATTTGCAAGCCTCCCCTTTTTCCTCCAAACATAACAATGGTCATTATGGCCAAACAGTTCTATTTTTATTTCTCCAAAAAGTACGATCTTTGTACACATGTGCAGTTGCAAACCGTAATCTGGCTTTTTTATGGTGGTTTTGGAGCAGTGGCTTCTTCCTTGGTGAGTGGCCTTTCAGGTTATGTCCATATAGGACTTGTTTTACTGTGGATATAGATACTTTTGTACCTGTTTCCTCCAGCATCTTCACAAGGTCCTTTGCTGTTGTTCTGGGATTGATTTGCACTTTTCGCACCAAAGTACGTTCATCACTAGGAGACAGAACGTCCCTTCCTGAGCGGAATGACGGCTGCGTTGTCCCATGGTGTTTATACTTGCATACTATTGTTTGTACAGATGAACGTGGTACCTTCAGGCGTTTGGAAATTGCTCCCAAGGATGAACCAGACGTGTGGAGGTCTACAAATTCGTTTTCTGAGGTCTTGGCTGATTTCTTTAGATTTTCCCATGATGTCGAGCAAAGAGACACTGAGTCTGAAGGTAGGCCTTGAAATACATCCACAGGTACACCTCCAATTGACTCAAATGATGTAAACTTCTGACCCACTGGAATTGTGATATAGTGAATTATAAGTGAAATAATCTGTCTGTAAACAATTGTTGGAAGAATTACTTGTGTCATGCACAAAGTAGATGTCCTAACCTAACCAAAACTATAGTTTGTTTACATGAAATCTGTGGAATGGTTGAAAAATGAGTTTTACTGACTTCAACATAACTGTATGTAAACTTGGGACTTCAACTGTATATATATATATATATATATATATATATATATATATATATATATATATATATATATATATATACAGTACCAGTCAAAAATGTGGACACATCTACTCATTCAAGGGTTTTTCTTTGTTTACTATTTTCTACATTGCAAAGCTGTCATCAAGACATATTTTGATTTGTTTAACACTTTTTTGATTACTACATGATTCCATATATGTTATTTAATAGATTTGATGTCTTCGCTATTGTTCTACAATGTCGAAAATAGTAAAAAATAAAGAAAAACCCTTAAATGAGTAGGTGTGTCAAAACGTTTAACTAGTACTGTATATATATATCCTTAATTGGTTACAAAAACATCTACATTTATAAAGCAAGAATTTATAACAGATAGATCTTGATTTTGGTTCCTCCTCGTTGTGAATAATGATGACAGGAAGCGAAAGATTAAACCAAGCATTTCCCCTTTTTTCTTTTACCAGTGAAACCTATTTGATTATCCACTCTGAGGTGAGGGCTCATTTTGTATGAAATAGATCCTCTTTTTCTGGACTGGTTTGCCATTGTAGTTTCAATAGTCTCAAATGGCCACTGAATCCTAACCTTTTTCCAGTGCAATGTGTCTGCCTGTGCCGTGAGGCTGCTCATGCACCAGAGAGCTGGCAGAGTCCACTAACCCGTTTGTATTCAGTGAGACTTCTTGGGTGTATCCCAAATGTCACCCTATTCCTTATAGGCCTTGGTCAAAAGTAGTGCACTGCAGTATATAGAGAATAGGGTGGCATTTGGGATGCAGCCCCATCGCTCTGGTGGCAGGCTAAACAATGGGCTTTAAAGGCTGTAGTGTATGAACGATGATATAGGGCTCTGGAGCCCCTATCAGATCTAGAGCTTCGGTAGTGTTAGCAAGCTCTGATGGGCTACGGACCCCAGATTTGGCTTGGGATGGCTGGTACAGGGCCCAAGCTGTCCAGCCTAGCCTCAACAGGCTGCATGGGCCTGGTTTAGGGTGTGTTCTTGTCTTGTCCTGGAACTCTGATTGACTGTGGTTCTCTGGCTCCGTTTAAACAAGCAGCCCAAAGCTGCCCAATTATTGGTATTTTGACCAATCAGATCAGAATTGGGTTGCCTTCTCTGTGGTTCCATAGAACAATCTATCCATTGTTTTATTAATATACAATACAGTGCAGTATTAAAGCAGAATATCAATGTTTTGTGATATAACATTTGAATATAAATAACATGGGATTTTATCTGAACCTCAAGTTACCCTTTTGGATAACACATTTTCTGTAGTATTTTGACATTTTGTGTTCGCCAGTCTGTCAAGCTTCGATGTGTATGCTGCTCATTCACTTTCTAGTTCAATGTCACAGGAAATGTTCAAACCTGGGATACACGCTGGTCAGTTTCCTGTGTATTGTGTACAGGGCCTTGACTCTAACATTGATATTACTGAGGTGGATGGCTCTTGACCCACTTCCTCTACGTCTTGGCTATTGTTGAGCACAGCGTAAAAGACACTAAAGTGCTGATTTAGAAAATATATGATTGCTCATCAAGGTCTCTAGATTATTTACTGTAAAAGACAAAGCCTTGCTGGAGTTTGTCCAGCATTTCAGCCTGCAAGGCCAGAGCAAGGGGTCATAGATATAATGTTATCCTCCTCCATTTATACAATGTAAATCAAATCCCATGTATATTCTGTCTCTAATGCCATTACTAACATAACCTGCACATTGCAAACATCCTCGACATACTTCATCCGGCTCAAATCCGCGGAGGCATTTCCCCCGAGTGCCAAGCCACCCCCACTACACCCCTCCCCACCCTAGGGTTTCTCAACCAAAAGGTGCTTCCTGTTGCAGTGAGTCAGGTAACAGTGGCTTGTAGCCTGTAGCCACCACAGAGAACCACAGGTTCCGTCTCAAATGGCACCCTATTCCCTAAATAGTACACTACTTTTGGGCCCTGGACAAAAAGTAGTGTGCTATGTAGGGAATAGGGTGCTGTTCGGTACGCAGCCTCAGAGAGCACATGGCCTTCTCCGCAGGAGATCCTGCAACCTCACTGCCCTTCCTGTAGCTATCAGTGAATCACCAACTGACAAGCGGGCACACCGGGGCCAAGATGTCAGGTGGAGTTACATCAGACCCCCGGCTCAGACCCCCATCTCTCACTTCCGCCACCACCACTGCCGCTGAACCAACAGGTAATCAGACACAAACCTGATTGCTCACTTCAGGCATTATGCAGTGACCAGACGCTTCGAATTACACCGTCGGATCTACTCCCCGTCTGCCCGGAGGTGGAGAGCTACCTGGCTCCCTCCCTCCCTCCTTCACTCTCTGCCCTCTAGTCTCCCTCTTACACAGAGTGTGAAAGTAACATTTCTGTTAAGTGCCTAAAACATCTGCAGCAGCAGATCACATTGTGTGTCTTAGTGTTTATAACTGCTTCCTCTAGTTACACATAACTGACTAGGACGCTTCCAAGCAAAAGAACACTGTCAAACACACCAAAGTGTACAGCAACCAAAGACCCCAGAAGTGATAAAACAACGTATATTGTGTTTACATTAGTCTTATTATTTTGCATACACTCCCTCATTTGCTTTCGCGTGATGTGATATAGCAAGAGGAAACATAGGTGTTACACAATGAGGGTATACAACAGTGTACTCTGCACGGATCCTCTATGGTGTGGTCCACTGGGCGGCTCGCTGTGTTGTATGTAACTCATAACTGAGGAGGCTCTTCCCTTCCTGTCTTCCTCTATGTGTCTAGGGACACTTCACAATATGCAGCCTAATTTGTTAGCAGCAATAGAGGCCTCACTCTCCGGTCTCCTCTGTGATTCCCAGTGATGTTTGGAGAACGGGCACGTCTTGATTTGAGATGTCTAAGTAGTCCCTTCCTTTCCTCCGTCCTCGTCTGTCTGTCAGATATGTTGCTGCTTCCCCCCCCATGCTCTGGTGCACATGTTGCCTGGCCCTTTACCCCCAACACAACACAGCCTGCGTGGCAGGCGGAGGCCTCAACCAGTTCCCAAGGAGAGACAAACTCCTCTAAACTTATTGAACTACTCTGCACTCCACACTTCTCCCTGGTCTGTAAGACAGAGAGAAGCAGGCAGCTCGGAGAGAGAGTGCACTATGGTTGAATAACAGTGCTAACTAATAATGCTGGAGTCTTGTGGAAAACATTGTGGATGGAAAGAAGCCGTGTTGGCGTAGTCAGCAAATTGTCCTAAATGAGATTTGATCTTTCACTAATCCAAATATTTCTCAGTTGGATTGATTTTTTAAAACCGTTTTATGGTAACTAAAATGCAAAGATCTGGGATATTTCCTGCTGTTGAACGGTAATATCAATTAATGATGTATACCTATTGATTCTGGAAGAACTAAGGATTGTAGCTTTTGAAGAAAAACATGCTAAGAAGTATATATGACGATTTCATACAGTACTTTACCGCCCTTCATTGCTCCATCCCCCATTCCCTCCCTCCGTCCTTCACTGTGTTATGCCAGTAATTCTGAGGTGTCTGTGTGGAGTGATTAGGTGGTGAAACGCCGCCTGGCGCTGTAGTGCCGTGGTAAAGGTGTAAAACACCGGAGGGGGTCGTGTGAGAGGTGGGCTTTGGGGCGGCGCTCCGTCAAGCAGACAGGTTTTATTTGACATTATCTCCGCCTTTCTCATGGGGCTTTAGCTCCAAAGTTCCATCAGCTTTTTGTCACGGGAAAATTACGGGAGTGTCACCCCTCTCGTCGCTGTTCATTCAGGAGTGATCCTCAATTTGAACGAGGTACATTTTCATGCAAATACAGTGGCACAATTTCCAGCTCTCCTCTAATAGCTTCTAACAAATGATGTGCCATTACAACGAGGTTTATTTAAACAAATTTAATACGTCTTTAATCAAGCCCGGGAACATTTTCAAAGGTCACACACCAAATCAGGCTAGCTGGGTATATAACCTATGAGAGTGTTAGCTTAAGGGGGAAGGAGAGACTTATTTCATGGACAAGTCATTTTAAGCAAATCTTTATTTACATTTTTATTAATTTATGACATTTTATTTAATCACACACTGCATGGAGCCCCCCAACCACCCCCCAAACCCCCCCCCCCCCCACCCCCCACCCCCTGCTCATATATACACATGTTTTTCTTATGAAGTCATCTATGCTGAGAATGGATGTGTAACCTAGCTATACAACTAGTGACAATACAGACAATACAGGTACACAGAGATATACATGTATACTGCTACAGTGCTGCACACAATGAATACATTAGCACTGCTACCTGTATTATAATGAATGCCCTCCTTTCTGCTATGTAATACTTTATTAAAAAGAAATAAACTCTCATATTTCATCCAAACGACTTATTTAATGTGTGTCTGCTGGTACAGTAAATGCTACAGTGGATGCTTATGCAATATTTGCACACTAATTCATTTATTTGCACACTATGTCATTATTTCTCTTTACAAATCTTTACAAACGTTACAATGATCCTTTTGGGTGTATTATATTTGTATCTTGCTGCAGTGACCTCCGAGTCTATGAACAAAGCAATTTGAATGTAAAGCACATACTGTATATATCTGCATGGGTTACCCTGACAGTGCAGGCAGGATATATTTCAATATGTAATATCAGGAGTGTAGCGTATTACCTCTGGAGTACATGTGCTTTGACCCATAAGGTGGATTGGTCTCCTTAACTCCACCCCCCATTTTATATATATATGCAGGCTCGCAGCAATATTGTACCATGCACATATTTAACTTCCAAATGCAATATTAGCATTTTAAACAACAAATAATCCCCTTACTTTGTGTATATAGACTACCTAAACCTAATGTTCCTATTAACTATTCTTTATAACCCAAAGGTAAATAGTTTATTCTGTATAATTTATATTATTCTGCTTTGGAATATTATGTTTGCTTGTTTACGGTTGGTGGTGAGTTGAATGTGACTCAGGATTATTTGATTTGTCTCATTTCTGGTAATTGGCCGTTGTGTTTATACTGTGGTACATGCTGTGTCTTCTACTTAAGTTATATCAACAACGTTTCGGGGTTGATACATAAGGATAACTACAGTATATATGATACTGAATTAAATATCTCTGAAGGTATTTTCCAGGAGACAACACTGAATTCTTGCTAAGCTTTGTGGGTGCAGGACTTGAGTATCTTAATTTTTGGTTAACCCATTCAGTGCTAATGTCTTTTCTTGGGCTGGCATTTACACAAAATGAATTGCTTGCTTAGACACAGCTAACTAAATAAAAGTCAGCAGGGGCTGATAGTATGAAAAATGGATTTTCATTACCGTTTCATTGATTCTAGTAAATAAGGGCCCGAGGCCCGCACAGCAAAGGCTGCAAAACGGTAATAATTTAATCTAAGGTGACACAGACCAAAATGTATGTGGACAAAAATCATCCCTGAATATTAAACAAGTGCCCGGAGACAAGGGAAAAAAGTGTTTGCGGGTGCATTTAAAATGTATGCAGATTGCTGTCTAACCTATTTAAAAACAGAAATTAGAGATTCTTGTCATAAATCACATTTGCTGCCATGGATATGCCTTGTTATGTTGCTGTTTAACGGGCAACCTGAAAGGTTAAAGTACTCGGTGCATTAAATTGTACAACGATAATTAATACTTTTCTTCTGGCTATTTATAAATAGAAAAAAATTGAAAATGGAGTCAGCTGAACTGTGACAACACAGTAATTTTATTCTAGCATGGTGAGGACGGCAAAACAAAACCAAATGCTAAAACTTTGAAAGACCCGGGACATGTTTAAATACCAGGATGAGAGTAATATTAAAAATATTTATTTTAAGGTGGGTTTGCAGTGAAATGAATAGCTTGTTCATTCCTATAGGAATAATTGTCTAGGAGTGTATTTCTGTACTTATCTACTGAAGCGTCTAGATAACATCCACCCATGTGGAGCTAGCATCCATCTTACCTGTGGAACACACAGTACTTCTAGGTTAGCTAATTGGAAGTCAATAAGAGCACGACCCCTAAAGATAGCAGCAAATAATCTTTGGCCTGTTACGACGGTTAGCCCTCGAGCCGGAGGACTCTCTCGGGGTGTGTGTGTGTGTGCTGTCACTAATTAGTAGCTGTTAGCAGCAGAAACTAGTGAGAACCTACTAATTTGACAAGTCTATTCCAGAGGTGTTGACCTCTTCACTAGCGCCTACAGCAACAGCGTAGAAATTACCCTTGCAGAAGGAAGGGGGAAATTACCTGGTTACATCACAAACACTCAAGCATGCACACACGCAAACATGCACGCACGCACGCACGCACGCACGCACACACACACACGCATCATCCATGTATCAGGTTCCCCTCACTAGCCTACTCCAGTAGCAGTAACACCCAGAGAGGACGTGTGAATGCTAGCTAACAGTGGCTCTCCACTGCATGGCTGCGTCCCAAATGGCACAGTTTCCCTACGTAGTGCACTACTTTTGACCAGAGTTCTATGGTGCCCTGGTCAAAAGCAGCGCACAATATTGTGAATACGGGGCCATCTGGGACGCAGCCCAGCCTGTTGTGTAAACAAAGGGTCATCTCCAAAGCCACAGCTCTACTCTCTATGAGTTAAAGGGGACTTGACAAGTGTCCTTGCCCATTACGCCGCACTTCTTTATTTACAGACTCGTGCTCCAGTGGTTTTAACGCACGCCTCAGCCTCACTCAGATTAACATGTCAGGATACTGTAGGCCATAGAACAGAGACGAGATAATGGCCTCTCACCCCCACAAACACACCATGGATGCATCCCAAATGGCATCCCATTCCCTATATAGTGCACTGCTTAGGACCAGGACCCATGGGGGAATAGGGTGCCATTTGGGACACCCCGACGAGTGTAGGAGGTACAGTACTCCCTGAACCATGCTGGAGGTTTCACTAACAGTGTGTAAAGGTACAATCTAACAACCATGCCTTCAGATTAGGGATTATTATAGGATTCATGCGTTGCTCTGATTTGTTGTTTTGAGGGGGTGCTCGGGGAGGGGGTGATGGTGATGTGTGTGTGTGTGTGTGTCTGTGTGTGTTTATGCATCCTGTGTTTCCCATCGCTTGAACGACCTCACAGCTCACGTAGCATTTACAAAAATGAACGTGACAGTTTTTTCCACATCCACATTTTTGTGTCGTTCTCACATATTGCATATTAAACTATGTATTCACTTAGATACCCAGATACAGCCTCCCCTGACCATGTTGATTAAACTATTGGTTTAGCATGCAGAAAGAGGAGAGGGGAGATACATAGTTAAACCAATGAGGGGTTTGATGTCTGAGCAATGTCCCAGTGAACCGTCAAAGCATCCACTCACTCTAACACAGTTTTCCACCCTTTCTCCACCATATCCGTTTACGTGAGTGACCTTTTCCTGAATTTACTGATGTCCAACGACCGCCGCGCCACGCTGTATCATTTTAATTAGGCTTCTTATTCATTATCCCGAATGCCACATTTTCAGCCCCATCCAGCGTGACAATGATGCCCCCCATTGTTTGCCTGAAAATCCACGACCTCTAATGAGGAAGAAATCTAGCCACAGTCATCAACGTTAATCCAACACACAGTGTGCTGGCTCCCTTACTCCTGGATTAAACCACTCAGGAGGGTTACGGGATTATAGCCCCCCCCCCTCCCCCCAAAAAATAACAACATTTGGCACTTTGTCTTGTCTTTTTCTCTTGGTACTCCTCATTCATCCATCATTTTCTCCTTCCCTTTCTGATTTTAATTTCATGTTGTCATTGATCTATTGTTGGTACTTTTGAGCTCAATTTGTTAAGCAGTTATGCTGGCGGTAATTCCATGATCACGTTATTGTCTGTATGGTTTTAGGCTGGCTTCGTGTATACTATAGAGAGTGAACTACTGAGTGAACTACTGAGTGAACTACTGAGTGAACTACTGAGTGAACTACTGAGTGAACTACTGTAGTCTCCCCCAAGCAGAACTTGCTGCATTATAACACACTGAGACCCTCCCCGTCCAAATGCTTTGTACCTCCACAATATAACCAAGCAGTTTTTCATTGCAGCACAATATGAACTATAACCGTGTTTTTAGAAGTTGGAAGAAAATGTTTTAAAGGTAAGGTCTGGACAATAGACCTTAGGAGGAATCCCAATACTATACCAAGTCCTTCCTTTTATGATACAGTTGTGAAATCTAAAGTACATATATTACTGATGCCTTTGAACCCATTGTAAAAGGGGCCACATTTCAAATTCAAGTCACATTTTTGTTTTTTGTTAAAATGTCTTTCGTGAAGTGTGTATTCCAAAGACAATACAATATTTGGTGATTATTCTGAACAATTACCAAAGATAAACACAGTGCTAAATGGTTCTTGTTTCAGCTAATAGAGGAAGCCCGTGGCCATGCTATAATTATTCCAATTAGAAAATTTAGTCATAACCTAGCATTCTTCCGTTTCCCATCAAGCACTGGAAATGACCTTTTAGGCTTTTAAATGAACTCAAAGCTGGACTTGATATGTATGGACATTATAATTTGCCTTTCGCTGTTTCAATAAACTATCTAAATCTGAGAGCTATCCTTCACATGCAGTTATCTTTTACCTCTTTATCCAAATATGTAGTGTTGCCAAGTATTTTTACTAATTTGTATCATTGCAATACACATTTCAGGGAAGACATTTGCGATTTCCTATGTTGTCCTCTGACTTTCAGTGTAGGCTGTAAGTTATTTCAGTAATCGCTCACCTTCCTCAAAACATAACTGGAAACATCTTAGTCAGCTTTATTTCTTACTTACCGATCACATTGCACACATCCTTACCCAGAAATCCCAAAATAATTTGGTTCACCTCTTCCCCTTTTGTTTCTGATCAAACTGTAACCTTTGAGAAACTCATAGGACAACAGTGTGGCTTGAAAACCGAGACAATTCTGAAGTATCATAGTTTGCAATCGTTCTATGTATTCCTGGACAATTACATAGAAACTCACTCTATAGAGACTAGCTAATATTGGTAACATTCCACATAAATAAGAGTTGTATGGTTTTATACTTGACATATAAAGCTTCATTGTGACTCATGACATAGAAAATCTGCACATGATCCAAAGAGAAGGCAAAGGCAAACTATGCTGTTTCATCTGTGAGCGATTCAAAAGATCTGCGTAGTAAAAGTTGTAATGTCATTTTTTCATGTACATATTAAAACTGCATCAGCAAATTCCATCTTCTGCAAAAAAAATATTATACTCCAAGGTTATAATTAATTGACTTGCTTTTGCTTCAAACTGTTGTTTTTCTGTCATCGGACTGTTTGCTCTAATTGTTGAACAACACAGTGAGAAGAAGGTGACGCATTTCAGTGGCAAAATTTAACAGTGCGCCGAAACATCCCTTGTTTGAGACCTTCATCAATAGGTAATGCATAAAACCTCTTTGATTCCACAGCAGAGACAGTAGTTTTATCAGCTGTCATTGGAGAGATGTGAGTCTGTAAAATATAATGCTCTGTTCATGGTTAACACTAGAGCAAACACACCTTCAAAATGTTATCTTGGTAGTCTTTTAATCCGGCCATTTTGCGCTTAATCTGAGACAAATAGCTAGCTGAGTTCCCAGCAATGGTCCTTACAGTCAGAAACATCCATCCATGCCATCACATGCTCTAAGGTGTTGATTAGCAGCCTCTATCTTGTTTGGTTGGTTAAAAAAAATCTGACATGCTTGAGCTTGCCCTCAAGGGATGTTACAGTGCCTCCAGCTTGGAGTTCATGGAGCCTTCTTGAGGTGTATAGATTAGTTATTTTGTTAAAGTTATCTTAAAGCTAAGGTCATCTTGTCAAACATATTGTACCTTATCCAAATGAACAGTTGCAGTGTTACGTTATAGTAACAGCAGGCACTATGGGCTCATGTCTCACCGTTTTAGGAGGGAGGCCTTGCGTGCCGGTGTGATTGATGCATGTAATTCAGCGGCGGTGAACAAGTGCATCTGCGCTTCGCTTTAGGAAGTGCTGAGCACCTTTCATGGGACAGATGTGGGTGGCCAGAGGGAAAAGAGCAGAGGATTTCCTGCCTGTTCTGTCCAACCTGCAGTTTCCCTCAACATCTGTTCTCCATTATCCCTCTGCCTACCCCGACCGGCTCGCTCTCATAATTGTTACATCTGACATCAGTCAAAAGACCTGCAGCTTTTTGCTACAGCTGTAGGTGTGATGTGAATAATGTGACGTTACATAAGAAAAGGTATGAAAAGGTAATCGTGACACATTCATTAGAAAATGTATGCTTTGCTTCTTTGATCCTTTACCTTTATACTCCTTTGCTCTTGTGTTTGATTGAGTTGTGAGGACACAGGGACTTGTTGAGGCCTAAGAAGCCTTTACTTCATCATATTCTCTCTCTTCATGTGAGCGCTACAGCCCAAGGGCTGGCTGTGCTCCTGTAAACCATGAGAAGGTCCAGCTCTATTGTTGCTCCTGTAAACCATGAGAAGGTCCAGCTCTATTGTTGCTCCTGTAAACCATGAGAAAGTTATGCTCTATTGTTGCTCCTTGTTAACCATGAAAAGGACAAGCTCTATTGTTGCTCCTTGTTAACCATGAAAAGGTCAAGCTCTATTGTTGCTCCTTGTTAACCATGAAAAGGTCAAGCTCTATTGTTGCTCCTTGTAAACCATGAAAAGGTCAAGCTCTATTGTTGCTCCTTGTGGTCAATTTAATCACTTTGCTGATGGATGGTATAATATTTATACAGATGTTGTTTGCCAAGTGACCCTCAGAACCTGGAGGTATTTCTTGAAGGCTCAGGGCCACAGGAAGCAGGTGTATGCCGAAGACTTTGCAAGGTGCTCCATTTGAAGATGTTCAGATGATTGTGAGTAAGTGAACACCCATGCGTAGAAAAACCCTGTCCTGTTTTTGTCCAAATGCAGTGGCACTTCCTCTTTTCAATGACAACTGAGTGTCAGCTGTCTGAAGACATAACTTCCTCATAACCAATCAGGTGGAAAGGTATAACAGTTATTGTAAACACTCTATACACCTTAGAGACAATCAAATGCCGGGAACCATGCGAAACGTTAAACAATATTAGAGGCTGGTTTTCCAGACACAGATTAAGCCTAGTCCTGGACTAAAAGGATGTTGAAAGGAGATTCTCCATTGAAAGTGCTAGGTATTCCAAGACTAGGTTTAATCTGTGTCCTGGAAACCAGCCTTAGGTGATTGAAAAGGGATGTTCTAAGTTCTAATGCTTCATTACCTAAACCAATGGTATCAAATGAATCACCTTCAAGAGCTTCTTAAAGAAACACTACTAGGTTTTGGTTCATTATTCATACATTAGTGATGGATGTGGGAAAAGGTACCATTCATCACAGGTTTCTCCAATTATGCTGAGTTAGTAAAAGGTCAATTTCTGTCATGCTTTTTCCAGGAAAATGGAGAAAGCAGAATAGAGGAAAAGCTTCCCTTTTGATGATTAGTTCATTATCACAGTGATCATGTTCAAAAGGCTCTCATAAACACAGTGAGAAACGATTGAAGATGACCATGTCTACAAGCCCAAATACAATAATTTGGACCTCGGTGTGGGCCTCGAGGTGGGCCTCGGTGTGGGCCTCGAGGTGGGCCTCGGTGTGGGCCTCGGTGTGGGCCTCGAGGTGGGCCTCGGTGTGGGCCTCGAGGTGGGCCTCGGTGTGGGCCTCGGTGTGGGCCTCGGTGTGGGCCTCGAGGTGGGCCTCGGTGTGGGCCTCGAGGTGGGCCTCGGTGTGGGCCTCGAGGTGGGCCTCGGTGTGGGCCTCGAGGTGGGCCTAGGTGTGGGCCTCGAGGTGGGCCTCGGTGTGGGCCTCGAGGTGGGCCTCGGTGTGGGCCTCGAGGTGGGCCTCGGTGTGGGCCTCGAGGTGGGCCTTAAGGCGTCCTTGAGGCGCCCCTCTCTCATCGTATTACACTTATTGTGCAGGAATAATATTCCCCTTTGTTACTTGAGGTGTCAAGTCCAGCAATCTGCATGTCCCGCCTCTCTCTTTTTATTGTTCTTATTGTCTACAAAATAGATTCCCCTTTGTTTGATTGACACAGGGATGGTGTTGGGTGTTCGTGCCATTTGGACAGTAAAACTACAGAACACACACACACACGAAGGCAAGGTAATTGCAAGATGATCGGCCCACCTAGGCAACGAACTGTTCAAACATATCGCATTTATTTGTCTTAGGCCATTGCTGGCACTGAACTTTTCAAATGACTGTATCCAGTTTCTCCTCAGCTCATCTGAGACTGGCCAGGGCTGCGCTGTTGAGGGTTTGAAGCTGTAGCAGGTCGGTCTGTGCAGCCAACAGGCAGAGAGAAAGAGAGGGGAGAAGGAGAGAGAGAAAGACAGAAAGAGGCGATTTGGAGAGAGAAAGGAGAAAGAGAGATAGAGAGAGAAAAAAGGAAGAAAAATACTTGTCTTTTGAAGGTTCCCCACAGCTGTGGAAACACTGGCCTGTGGCTGTGAGAAAACCAACTTCAAACAGTTGCTTCAGGTGACTGAACACCTTGAGTTCCATTCATCAAGAGCTGTTTACTCTGGCTGACAGGCCCAACCCACCGAGGAATTGACTTCGCAAAGCAAGACGGATGCTCTACACACGACTATGAGAACTGACCAACCACAGACGGTCAAAGCTAAGGCAATCCCAAGAGTTGGCGTCTGGTCAAATGGAGTCTTACAGTGTGTCTCAAATGGCACCCTACACCCTACACCCTACTCCCTACTCCCTACTCCCTACTCCCTACACCCTACTCCCTACTCCCTACTCCCTACTCCCTACTCCCTACTCCCTACTCCCTACTCCCTATGGGCACTGGTCAAAAGTAGAGCACTAAATAGGTCATGGGGTACCATTTGGAACGCGGACTTACAATGTTATTCTTACTTGGAGGTGAGTAGTTGGAGTTGGCCACTGACATGGGTGATCCTCCCAGATAGTAAAATAAATATTGGATTTACAGAGCCTTACGGTATTATCAGAATGGTTTGCTGAAATAATTTCCTCCCAACCTGATTGCTCAGAAATGTGGTGGTCCATGACACTCCTTGCTTCCTCCTGAACCTGTAGAATGTCAGGGTTCTGAAGCTCCTCTGAGCAATGATGTCATGGCAGTACCATCTTCCAAATCCATGGAAGATGGTACTGCCACTCTCACCTCACCAAGAAGTGAAAATGTCTAAGGTAGGCCTACATGGTCAGATCTTATTCAGTAATATCAATGGGTTCGGCAGTGTGTCGCTAGCTAGCCTCAGGGGCTGGTTGTTAGTGGTGACATTCATTTCTAAAATTAGGTCCCTCCCTCCAACAAATCCCCCATCTTCCCTTTGCCATGTTCCTCCTGAGCACAGATAAGCCAACACTTCCTCTCTTTTGTTTATTTTTTTACGGGTTTAGTGGTAGGCTTTATATTGTTCAGTACAAAGCCTCCGGCTCTAGTAAGTCAAGAGCACTGAATGAATATGAGTATATGAAACCTACACCAGCGCTGAACTTTTGGCCCAATGGTCGTTCCTCCACTGATACCTCCTCAAAATACGAGGAGAACCGTTCACTTACGTTGTAGCCAGGATGTGAATACTTATCAGGGTGGAGTATCTTATTACATACCACTTAACGACGGCATGCATAACGATGGGAACAAATATTTATCAAACGAAGGTGATATAATTATTAAGATTACCGTGAAGTGAACATATCCAAACTAATGTCATATTAACAATAACAGAGGGGGGAAGATAAGTTACTCTGAAGTTCCTACAACAATGTCTAATTTGGAATAACCTGCTATCCCTCAGGATGGAATCCCTCGTCTCCCACGTCTAAACGCTTTCTTTAGGAATGTAAAGGGTTGTAGAGCCTCCCCTGACCGCCCCAGGCTCCTCCCTCACATGCCCCAGGCTCCTCCCCCACATGCACTGGCTCCTCCCCCCACATGTTTAACACTATCATCTACATCTGTAATAACACAGGGTCATTGTTTGTGATTATGTTCCCTTTACCTCCAACCTGTATCTCATTTCCACAACATCCTCAGCGCTACCTTCCCTTGTGTGGGGTGTTTTTGTCACCTGTGGAGTTTACACACTGCTTTAACTCGTAGGATACCACCATGGAAGATCTGACGCATGTAGCAGAAGAGGGCTACTGAGCTTTGCTTTTGTTTGTTTCGTGCGGACACATGGAAGCGGCCCAATTCAATATGTGGTTAAAGGAACCATTGGATATGAGAGAGAGTCTTTAGAAAGTTGATGTGAGATGGTTTACTGTAGGTGTATGTTTATAACACTGTTTATAACTCTTCTGATTGATTTGGGATACAAACACAAAAATATTATTAATTTGGGACACAAATACATGAAGATATACAACTAAAAAAAGTTCTGATTCATATACAATAGAATAGACTGACACCCTCTGAGGTCAACGTCCCATCAAGTGAGTGGACACAGCCACAGTTGTCTGATCCATTTGGGTAAAATGTGTAGACTGTCACTCTCCTCCCGGTCACTTCTCTGTGATGCCTGCGTGTGTCTGAGGTCTATTCTCAGAGCGATAACAGACATGGGTTGCTTATTAATTCAATATTTTGTCATACAGAGTAATGGCACATCACAGAGCGAAAAATCGATTTTGATTTTGGTGTGTCAACTTAAACAAAGGGCTGGCAAATTGTTCTGCAAACGCTGACAAACTGTGCATGCAATGTGTGTTGGTGTTAAAAAGACAAGCGCCTTTCAGCTTCAAATAAAGTGCTGGGAATTTGTTATAGAAATCTGACATTTTACTTCGTTGTCTGAGTAATCTATCCTGTCAAACCTGTAAAGCTTCACGTTTTCGAGGGTAGTAACATTTAATTTAACTTTTGCTGTAATGTTCACAGCTCTGATAAAGGAGAATGAGTTCCAGATGATCTGACCACACATATGGAGAGAGAGAGAGAGAGAGAGAGAGAGATAGAGAGAGAGAGAGAGAGAGAGAGAGAGAGAGAGAAAGAGATAGAGAGAGAGAGAGCCCCTCTCACATCATTACCAAGCCCTGCAATACCAAGAGTGGAGCAAAGATAAGAGTCCCTTAATCCAACTGGTCCGGGGGCTGAGTTCACAAACTTGTTCCACTAACACACTGAAGCCTCAGGACCAGAACATCCAATCGATCAGAATTAACCAAATTACAAAACATCTCAAACAAAACTACATTACCTATTGGAAAACACAAACACAAGCACAAAGCAAAATGCAGTGCTATTTGGCCCTAAATCGACAGTACACCATGGCAAACTATCTGACCATGGTGACTGTTCAAAACCTCAGGAAAACCTTGACAAAGTACAGGCTCAGCGAGCACAGCCTTGCTATTGAGAAGGGTAGACACAGGAAAACCTGGCTCCACAGCAGAGCCAGAGACAGAGCTGCACTTCCTCGCAAAATGTGAAAAATGTAAAACTATCAGAGAGAGTCACTTCCCCAAATTTGAACAAGTAGTCCGGGGCTTTGAGGACCTCTCTGAAATAGAAAGGCTGCCAATCCTTTTGGGGGAAGACATGGACAGCTGTGCGCTGGCAGCATGCAATATGTACATTGTTGCGTCATGCCAATAAAGTGAATTGAATTGAATTGAATTGAGAGAGAGTGAGAGAGAAAGCAAGAGAGAGAGAGAGAGAGAGAGAGGGAGAGAGAGAGAGAGAGAGAGAGAGAGAGAGAGAACTATGTTTTTACTCTTATCCGTCGACTGTGACCCAGAATCCCCTGCCTCGCTGTATCTCATTTAGTTGACTATCTTGAATGAGACGGATTATAGATTACTTATTTTCCCCACTTTAGTCTGAGAGATTAATAGTAATCTTGATATCATTTTGTGTGTGTTTGTTATCAATACCTAATATGTTCGAGATGATGATGACAACCTCAGATTGGCTTTTGGCAAAACCATCCATTACACTCTACTCCATCCATTACACTCTACTCCATCCATTACACTCTACTCCATCCATTACACTCTACTCCATCCATTACACTCTACTCCATCCATTACACTCTACTCCATCTATTGCACTCTACTCCATCCATTACACTCTACTCCATCCATTACACTCTACTCCATCCATTACACTCTACTCCATCTATTGCACTCTACTCCATCTATTGCACTCTACTCCATCCATTACACTCTACTCCATCCATTACACTCTACTCCATCCATTACACTCTACTCCATCATTACACTCTACTCCATCTATTGCACTCTACTCCATCCATTACACTCTACTCCATCCATTACACTCTACTCCATCCATTACACTCTACTCCATCTATTGCACTCTACTCCATCCATTACACTCTACTCCATCCATTACACTCTACTCCATCCATTACACTCTACTCCATCTATTGCACTCTACTCCATCCATTACACTCTACTCCATCCATTACACTCTACTCCATCCATTACACTCTACTCCATCCATTACACTCTACTCCATCTATTGCACTCTACTCCATCCATTACACTCTACTCCATCCATTACACTCTACTCCATCCATTACACTCTACTCCATCCATTACACTCTACTCCATCCATTACACTCTACTCCATCTATTGCACTCTACTCCATCCATTACACTCTAGCGTCCTCCCCTCAGCAGCCTCCACTGACACACACACACACACACACACACACACACACACACACACACACACACACACACACACACACACACACACACACACACACACACACACACACACACACACACACACACACACATATACACACACTGCGGCAGGGCCTGGCTACACTCTGTGACCAATATCCCGTTGAGTTTGGGGACCCAGCCAATCGAGGTGGTCCAAACCAGCGCCCCACCGTTGTGTGTGTGTGCGTGTGACTGACCTGTAACAGCTGTCTTGTTCCTACTTTTAAATTTTTTTGCGGTTACACCTGATAAGATTCTCCAGAACGTCCTCATTACAGTTTCTGATGAACAAACTTTAGCGAGCGATCATTCCGGAATATCTAGGCCCTTATTCACAAAGCATCTTAGAGTAGGAGTGCTGATTCTAGGAGTGCTTTTAAGATCAATACAATTATACGGTCCAAACCCAGGTGTGTGTCTCTGTGTGTGTGACTGACTTGCAAGAGCTTTCTGGGCTTCCTGGTTCCTGGCACCCACTCACACACTCCCACCCACACACACACATACAAAGGAGGGAAGCCCAAGCTCCGCTTCCCCAATTACCCCCCTCTTCCCCCACTTCCCCCACTTCCCCCGCTTCCCTCCCCCCAGAACCTTCCGCAGACAGTTTCCCCAAAAGCTCCCCCCGCTCCCCCCTCCTCATCATTAAAATCCTGCCTTGGGATAGCTGGTGGGCTGCAGGCTGCAGCTTCTCCCGGCTGCAGTAACAGAGGGGTGTGGAGCTCTCTGCTCTCCTGCTGTGCCTCGGCTTCAGACTGATGCTCTGGTGTGTAAATATTGTTTCTCATCAGAGCTCGCTATGTGTATTCCTAAATGTGTTTTCCTCACAAGGAAGTCATTACAGAACTTCGACCAACACACAAGTTAACTTTCTACCATTTGGAGATCGCCTTTCAAAAAGTTGTTGTTTCGTGTGAAGCGGATAGTCTTTTCAGCGAGCTCTTCAAACGATGCCCTGAGAGTGTCCATTTTGACAGTGTGTGTTACTTTTGCTTAGTGTGTGTTTGAATACATGAATATGTGTCTCTGTGTGCATATGTGTGCGTGTGCATGTCTGCTTGTGTGTGTGTCTGTGTACGTGCGTGAGTGTGCGCGCCTGTCTCTTGTGTGTGTGTGTGTGTGTGTGTGTGTGTGTGTTTGCAGAGTAGAGATCCCCAGTCTGCAGTGTGCTGGCGGGATGTGATTGAAGGTGATTGATGCAGACAGAATGGGGAGAATCCCAGACTGTCACAAGATAAATGAGTTGAGTGTGCGGGAGGTGAACCACAGCTGACTCTGCAGAGGTGGAATCAAAGAGTGAGTAACCTCTGACAACACACGCTCTGCTGCACTGACCAGACCACTGCCGATCCATACCACTCACACACCTCCCCTCCCCTGCCCTGCCAGAGAGGGATATGGACATATGGACACACGTACACACAGGCACACACACAAACACAGACTTACAATGCAATTTATTATGCCTTTAGAAAAACCACCTACTGTGAAACACATTTGTTTGGGTTTTTTCACTGTCTAGCCTGCATGTCATATTGATGTTCTACATGTGAGTACTTCTACATACAGTTGCAGCAGACGTATCTGTCTGGATGTTAAAGTATTCCAGTGAAGGGAAGCTTAAGCAAATGGCAGATAAACGTATAATACAAGCTCCCGTCGGCTAGATTAACACATGAACATTTCTCGTGTTGGCTGTGTTAAGCATGCCTTTTATATCTGGTCTACCTGATTACCTAAGATGAGAACAGTAACACCTTCTCCTGAAATCCTCAAATGTAACCCCATTAGAATCACTTACCGCCTAATTTGCGGTTACACCTTTACTAACCTGATAGTTAGTACATCATCATAGTTGGAACATCCTTATTACACCTTCTGTTTAAGAAACTTTAGAGAGCGATCATTCAGGAAAATCTAGGCCCTTGTTCACAAAGCATCTAAGAGAAGTAGTGCTGATTCAAGAAGTGCGTTTTAAATCATATTGAATGGGATTATATAAATATGATCCTATAGCAAGTTTAATATGGTATAATGCCCTCTTTTACTGGTACCATAGGTCATGATTTTTCACTGAAATATTAAAAGAGATTTATACCGATACAGGAGGAGTCCTGGCCTGCATACCACTAACTAAAACTCTTTGAAAACGTAAATGCATATATTTAATTAATCATTTTCAACTTTTAAAACATGTAGCGTGTCGAACATCAGGAGCTCTGATCTTCTCAATTGAACTTCCGCAACATGCTGTCATTAAAAATATCTGAAGTAATAAAATGCAAATCGAACTGTGGCATGCCAATGTATGTCTCTCAGAGCCGGAGCGATTAGGATGGAGCGCCACTCGCCGTATCAGAAGAGTCAGATCACATTCCAATCACATCTATACAGATAGTGGAAGTTGGACTGGAATGAAATAATGCCCTACAGTAACAATCATATTGTGAAGTGTGTTACTGCAGTGCTCTAATCTACTAGGAAGTGTGTGTGTGTGTGTGTGCGTGCATGTGTATTGAGCACTCCCTGACAGACTACAGTAAGTATAAGCTGTCGCTGTGTGTGTGTGTGTGTGTGTGTGTGTGACATCTCCCTGTGTGTGTTACAGCAAGCTAGCTATAATGCCTTGAAACATGTCCTGGAGGAATGCCCCTAGGCTCACACCAAATCCAGCTTCACTTTATTGGAAATTGCAAAGAGTGCTCTCATAGCTCTGAGACATCAGATAGCCCGCCACTGATGTGTATGTGTCTGGAAAAATCTGCTTGTATTTGTGTGTGTGTGTGTGTGTGTGTGTGTGTGTGTGTGTGTGTATGTGTGTGTGTGAGTGTGTGTGTGTGTGTGTGTGTGAGTGTGTATGTGAGTGTGTGTGAGTGTGAGTGTGAGTGTGAGTGTGTGTGTGTGTGTATACTGGAGAAGGGGATAAGGTAGAATAGAATGGTGACATCAGGTGTCACAACTCACCATTCTATTCATTGATACCTCATGTTGTAAATTGTTACCTCATGTTGTAAATTGTTACCTACTGTTGTAAATTGTTACCTCATTGTTGTTATTTTTCCAAGATGGCGCAGCAGTGTGGACGTGTATTTGTCTTGTCCCGTGTAAATAATCTACTTTTTTTGCTTTTCGTCTTTTTCTGTATACATCTCTTAATCTCACTTGCATCAAACATCTCCTCTACGAACTAAATATACTTTCCCGCAACCCGCCTCATCCAATGTGGAACAGATCTGCTATTTCTTCATGCCATATAACCGAACCCTTCGACAGAAACTTGCCAGCTAACTAGCTACTAGCTATTAGCCATTGTCAGCCACTGTTAGCGGTCTTCACCATTGCCCTTGGCCTGCACCAGCCAGCTTTAGCTCTGACAATATCGGCGAGTCTGCACAGCGCGCTACCAACCCAGCGCATATCGGATTGCTGCTCATTGGACCTCACGATCATTCGGCTACACAGCTGAGGCCTGCTGGACTGATCATCGGCCTGGAGGTCGATGTTCCCTAACACGGTACCTCATTCTGTTTATCTGCTAGGCGTCAGCCTCGAACTCAAGCCCTGTGTGTACGCGCAGCATTCTCCCTAATTGACCCTCTCTTCCCATTCATCGCCAATACCCGTTGTTGTCTTAGCTCTCTCGATTAATTTATGCCTCTCTCTCATGTCAATATGCTTCGTCTATTGCTGTTTCTGTTAGCTCTTATTGTTTTATTTCACTGTAGAGCCCCCAGTCCCACTCAACATGCCTCAGATAGCTCCTTTGCCCCCCCCCCCCCCCCCCCACCTGGCTTAACTGGTGCCTCCAGAGATGCAACCTCTTTCATTGTTACTCAACGCCTAGGTTTACCTCCACTGAACTCACATCTTACCATATCCTTATCTGTACATAATGCCCTGAATCCTTTCTACCTCACCCAGAAATCTGCTCCTTTAATTCTCTGTACCCAACGTACTAGACGACCAGATATTGACCGTATCCCGTCAGTAGAGGATGCCTGGTTGTTCTTTAAAAGTGCTTTCCTCACCGTCTTAAATAAGCATGCCACATTTAAAAGTTTAGAACTAAGAACCGATATAGCCCTTGATTCACACCAGACTTGACTGTCCTCGACCAGCACAAAAACATCCTGTGGTGTACTGCATTAGCATCGAATAGCTCCCACAATCTGCAACTTTTCAGGGAAGTCAGGAACCAATATCCATAGTCAGTTAGGAAAGCGAAGGCTAGCTTTTTCAAACAGAAATGTGCATCTTGTAGCACTAATTCCAAAACGTTTTTGGGACACTATAAAGTCCATGGAGAATAACAGCACCTCCTCCCAGCTGCCCACTGCACTGAGGCTAGGAAACACTGTCACCACCGATAAATCTATGATTATCGAGAATTTCAATAAGCATTTTGCTACGGCTGGCCATGCTTTCCACCTGGCTACCCCTACCCCTGCCTACAGCTCTGCACCCCCCCCCCCCCCCCCCACTTCTCCTTCACCCAAATCCAGATAGCTGATTTTCTGAAAGAGCTGCAAAATCTGGACCCCTACAAATCAGTTGGGCTAGATAATCTGGACCCTTTTTTTCTAAAATTATCAGCAGCTATTGTCGCAACCCCTATTACTAGCCTGTTCAACCTCTCTTTCGTATCATCAGAGATCCCTAGAGATTGGAACGCTGCTGTGGTCATCCCCCTCTTCAAAGGGGGAGACGCTCTAGACCCAAACTGTTACAGACCTATATCCATCCTGCTCTGCCTTTCTAAAGTCTTCGAAAGCCAAGTTAACAAACAAATCACAGACCATTTTGAATCCCACCGTACCTTCTCCGCTATGCAATCTGGTTTCCGAGCTGGTCATGGGTGCACCTCAGCCACGCTCAAGGTCCTAAACGATATCATAACCACCATTGATAAAATACAGTTCTGTGCAGCCATCTTCATCGACCTGGCCAAGGCTTTTGACTCTGTCAATCACTGCATTCTTATCAGCAGTCTCAACAGCCTTGGTTTCTCAAATGACTGCCTCGCCTGGTTCACCAACTACTTCTCAGATAGTTCAGTGTGTCAAATCGGAGGGCCTGTTGTCTCTATGGGGGTGCCACAGGGTTCAATTCTCGGGCCGACTCTATTCTCTGTATATATCAACGATGTCGTTCTTGCCTCTGGTGACTCTCTGATCCACCTCTACACATACGACACCATTCTGTGTTAACAAACCTCCAAACGAGCTTCAATGCCATACAACATTCCTTCCATTGCCTCCAACTGCTCTTAAAAGCTAGTAAAACTAAATGTATGCTCTTCAACCGATCGCTGCCCTCACCTGTGCCTGACCAGCATCACTACTCTGAACGGGTCTGACTTAGAATATGTGGACACCTACAAATACCTAGGCGTCTGGTTAGACTGTTCACTCTCCTTCCAGACTCACATGAATCATCTCCAATCAAAAATTAATTATAGAATTGGCTTCCTATTTCGCAAACAAAGCCTCCTTCACTCATGCTGCCAAACATGCCCTCCTAAAAATGACTATCCTACCGATCCTTGATTTCGGCTATGTAATTTACACAACACTCTCCTCAGCAAATTGGATGTAGTCTATCATAGTGCCATCCGTTTTGTCACCAAAGTCCCATATACTACCCACCACTGCGACCTGTATGCTCTCGTTTGCTGGCCCTCACTACATATTCGTCACCAAACCCACTGGTTCCAGGTCATCTATAAGTCCTTGCTAGGTAGAGCCCCGCCTTATCTCAGCTCACTGGTCACCATAGCAACACCAACCCGTAGCCTGCGCTCCAGCAGGTATATTTCACTGGTCACCCCCAAAGCCAACACCTCCTTTGGCCTCCATTCCTTCCAGTTCTCTGCTGCCAATGACTGGAACGAATTGCAAAAATCCTTGAAGCTAGAGATTCCTATCTTCCTCACTAACTTTAAGCATCAGCTGTCAGAACTGCTTACCGATCACTGCACCTGTATACAGCCCATCTGTAAATAGCCTACCCTACTACCTCATCCCCATATTGTTATTTTTGCTTATTCGCACCCCAGTATCTCTTCCCGCACCAAAGGCATATTTGCACATCATCATCTGCACATGTATCACCACTATGGCCAATTTATTGTCCTACCTCCCTAATCTAACTACATTTGCACACATTATATATAGACTTTCTATAGTGTCATTATCTGTATGTTTGTTTATACCATGTATAACTCTGTGTTGTAACTGGCTTACCTGGTTCTCAATTGGCTTACCTGGTTCTCAACTGGCTTACCTGGTTAAATAAAGGTGAAATAAAAAATAATAATAATAAAAAAATAATAATATTTTCTGGTGCCCTATGGTGCAACACACATACCCTTGCTATACCTCAACCAATGGTACCAGGGGTCTTCAAGAAAAATGGTGGTTGCAATTTCACAGATATTACCAGTATAGCATTTCAAAGTGTTTCCTATTGAGTGTGTGTGTGTGAGAGTTTGTGCGTGCATGCGTGGTGTTGCTCATGGAGCCAATGAAGGAGAGTTTAGTTTGAACAGCAGATGGACTGTGTCACATTCAGGCTTGGGGCACATCTACAGGCCTCAGAATTTCATTAGTGACTTGGCCCAGTCACAGTGTTAGAAAGGTAAGTGAAGTGATCAAAGGATTACACACCCATCTGAAGCCACAACTGTCATACCTTTATTTTCTCATTTTTTTTCACACAAAGCTGTGACTGTCTGAGACTTGGCCAACGATGAGGGTCTTTCTGTCTAGTTGAGGAGATTATAAAGAGAGAGAGAGGTCCTAAACTGACAAGAAATTACACAGTCAGGATTTTGGCAAGCACTAGCAAGGCCCTGTGTTTTTTAGTGGTGTATGTGTGGTTGCTTTCCACACGCAGTGAATTTGAGAGTAGTGTCTTTCCTGTGATCAGTTTTCTCTACATGAGAACATGAAACCTAGTCTTGCTGGAATGAAAAGCTATCTATTCTTGAGTGCCGCTATGCAATCATGAGCACATTTGGATATGTACAGGTACTGTACATCTGATATCGGAATATTTTATTGATGCACACAATTCTAATTCAGATTGTGTGAATATGTGAAGCGAGCGGGTCAGATGATGGAGACATAAATACGATAATGTCTAGTTAGTCGTCATTCACATTCGCAAAGGTGTTGAACCTGCAATTCTATCTACTAGGTTTGGTTTCAAACAACTGGTGAGATGCAGTAGATATAGCAGATCGAGGTCTTTGCAGTAGAATAGTACAAATTACAGACATAGCCCTGGAGAGATGAGAAAAGCATATTTCCTGCAAATGGAATGACGAGGCTGTTTACTCCCTCTGCATCCCAAATGGCACCATATTCCCTATATAATGCACCAGTTTTGAACAGGCCCCATAGGGCTCTGTTCAAAAGTAGTGCACTACGTAGGGAATAGGGTGCCATTTGGAACACAAACCCTGTCACTACTCCCTTGTTTACCTGGCTAGCTGGCAGTAGGGAGAGTCTGTGACCCCAGGGCAGGTCCTTTCTAGTGTTACACAAAGGTAGCAGACAGACAAGATAGTGGTGGCGGAGGTACTCGTCAGGGGGGCCTCCCTCTATTTGATCAATGAACTCAATTACCCTCTCTTCCTGGGGACTTTGGCTGAGGCTCCTTCTCCGATGATTGCATGCACCACACCTGACACGTCTCCAAAAACCTCTTCAATAAATAAGAAGAGGAGAGACAGAGACAGAGACAGAGAAAGAGACAGAGACAGAGACAGAGACAGAGACAGACAGAGCTGAAGCACCAAGCACCAAAGCTTTTCTCTCTCCTCTCCCTCTCTTCTCTCGTCCGTGCTTCGTGTTCCCCTAACAGCTCCCTCTCTCCAACACCGTGCGTCCGCGGTCCCGACTGATTTCTCTCCGCTAGGATAGCCGCTAATACATTCCCAGTGCCCATGCATTATTAATGCTTACCGCTCTCCAAGGTGGCAGTGACAAATAGGGAGCAGAATTCACTGACTAGCGGTGAATGTACTTTTTAGTCATGCTTGAGCCTTTTCCTAGTACATACTGCCAGTGGAGGATTCCTCTTTACCTCTCTCTCTCTCTCTCTCTCTCTCCTTCACCTTTCCCTCTCTCTCCCTCACTCACTCTCGGCTGCCTCTCTTTGGTGGACTTTGCAGAATAGGTTTTGAACGAGTTACCCTAACAGCTCCCTCTCTCCTCCACCTTTCCCTCTCTTTCCCTCACTCCCTCTCGGCTGCCTCTCTTTGGTGGACTTTGCAGAATAGGTTTTGAACGAGTTACCCTAACAGCTCCCTCTCTCCTCCACCTTTCCCTCTCTTTCCCTCACTCCCTCTCGGCTGCCTCTCTTTGGTGGACTTTGCAGAATAGATTTTTGAAGGAGCACTCAGAAAAAAAACCTCAGGAGTAAAGACTGCACTCCAGAGACCCTTGTGGAAGAATGGTGGAGAGGGAAAGAGAGAAGGAGAGAAATAGCAGCTTTGATGTTTTAGTCTGAAAGAGTTTTCTCTTCTCATGGCTTCTCAATCGTCTCTCTAGTTGAGGTCTAGTTTAGCTAGATGTCAAATATGTTTAAGTCCCCTTTTCTATAATATGGAACAATGATCTGTCGGATGTGTGCTGTATATGAAGTCACTATGACGATAGTGTTGGAGTGTGTGAGGCACCACTTCAGGCTGCGTAGTTCACATCCAGCCTGGAGGGAAAGGATCTGGGGACGTTAACCCAGATTCCCCTTCCCTCTCTCCCCCCAGTCTCAGGGTTTAACCAGTCCCTTAGCCCTACCTGGAAGTGACAGCCCGGGCCAGGGTGAGAACATGTATGAGAGGCCCTGAAATGAGTTTCGATTCACAACAAACAATCCTTGAAAAACTTAACTGTCACCAATTTCTCAATGAGAAGACTGGTCAGAGACCTACCTTTTAGTTGGATGACAGGCATCTGCTTTACATGTACATCTCAGTGGACAACAGACACTTCAATTCACTTCTCTTTGTCAACGTGATGGCCTATAAACACCTAACACATATCTACTAAAAGCCATTCAAACGCCAAGGTACTATACCATGTTAATACAAATAAGACCTGGTGAGAAAACGTCTCCACTGAATATGAAACTGTCAAACCAGATTATGTCTGCTTGATAAAGGGTTAACAGTAACACTCCACACTCCTCCCCTGACTAGTGTCAAGGTTTGCAGGTTTGTGTTATGTTGGTTCATGTGAATTAAGTAATTACAGAGCAGGTCGGGCCCGGTGCCGTGTAGTGATAGGCGCTCTCTGTCTACCCACAATCCCTCTTGTCTCGCTCTCTGAACGTAGAGACGCACGCCCCATTCCACAGCTGGTCCCCAGTCGATCAATTAAAAACACACTTTGGTAAAATAATTAGCTGACATTTTCTCCTATTAAACAAATGTTTCCATGGCTTCTGCTGGTACAGAGGAGGATAGAACAAATAACTCTGATTACACATATTTACTTATATGACTTGTTTCTATTGTATTTCAAAGTTGCGCATGTCTTTATAGCAATTATAAGAGGTGGGTAATCTGGGTTAATTTGGGTTTTGATCTCTTCGTAGTTTACGGTAGGTTGCATAATTGGCCTCTAATCATCATAGCAATGATACTTTAGCATGTCATCAAAACAGTGATAAGTAATGGACTTGTATATGTACTGTAAGAGGAATTACAGATGAAACAGCCGAGTGTTTGTTCCCTGTACGAACTGAATATATCTATGGTTCTGTGATTTTATTGTTTTGAAATACCTTTCTTTGTTTCATACAAGCAAAATCCAGATCAACAACTCTTGTGCTTCGATTGATGATTTCACACACAGAAGTATTTTCACTTGGCTACTTTCGGATGCCTTTGAAGGCTCCTGGAGTTGGAATATTGATTTTATCCCACTTACAAAAGAAGCACAAACCCAAATTTTGGAGGGAGCTCGCATGTGTCCTACCTAATCATCAGAACCCCCATACAGAACCTAGTCCAACATCCTTTCTCTCTGATCACCACTCGACTGACTTACTAACACGGAAAATACATTCAAAACGTTCTCCTCCTAAACCTGATGTCTTCAACAGTGAAATTAAATGTGTTTTAGGGAAAGGAAGGGAGACAGACAGACATACGGCGCTTAATGGTAGACGGCTTGTCAGGATTAGGGCTACAGGGCTGGTAAAATCTATTCCTGATGAGGTGACTAGCCTCTTTCAGCTCCAGCGCTTTACAGATTTGCCCACCTCCCCGTAACTCGGAGCTCTCTCGCAGTGCTTCGGTTGGCACTCTTTTAGAGCCTTTGAAGTAAGAACTCTCACTTTAAATAAACGCCTCAGTGCTATCTACAAGACCAACTTATGTTTCAGCTAAATTGGCTGATTTCATTAGTCAGGTGAAGGGCCTTTGAATTCCAGGCAAGAGTGGCTTTCAACAGCCTGCTAGCTGCCTTCTCAATTGGTGGAGGGTGGTGCACGGAGGGGAAGGCTTGTCAGAGACTCGGGCAGCAGGTGCGAAAGGTTTTAACCGTTTCCAGCACAGATGCCAGACTCACAGAGCCTCACAGACTTTAATCCCTGAGGTATTTAATGAACTTTTTCTCTCAACCCCCCACTCTGATAAACTAACACTGCGTGACCACGTCAAAGTCTTCCTGGGTTGTTTAACCGCTTTGAAGTCATCAAACCCGAGAGCACTAAAATGCTGCAGGAGACAATTAAATGTTGTGATGAACGATGGATTTTGGATTTGTTTGGAGGGAATTCTAAAGAGGTATTCAAAATAGTTATTTGTTTGACTATGATGTGGTTTCATTATTTAGTAAATGTTGGGCATGCACTGCACATGGAAGCGAATGCATTTCCAGATTTGAATAGCACCTTTCTCTACATTATTTCCTTTCCAGCTTCAGGCTTGTCAAAAATATTATCTGTCATTTTCCAGTGTAGCAAATAGAGTTTTCTCCGACTAGGCCTTGCTGTCTGAACAATTGGGATAGCTGAAAGTAAGCTCTCTTGCCTTGTTCTGAATTACCTTTCACCCTGTAATTCCAGAACTTGCACTGAAACAGTAAGGAAGCGGAAGAAATGATTGTCTTGGGGCTATTTTATTTTTGCTCCAGACGTGGTGAAACAAAATGGACTCCATAGTGTGTCCCAAATGGTGCCCTACTCCCTATATAGTGCTGCTACGTTTGACCAAAGCCCGCGTAAGGGTCCTGGTCAAAAGTAGTGCACTCTAAAGGTAATAGGTTGACATTTGGGACGCAGAGCAAGTTCAGGTTGAGGCTTAGTTTAGCCTGAGGATGGTTTTCCCTGTGTAAGTGTGTTGGAGGTTCGGCGGCCTGAATTCCCCCCGTCTACCCATCCCACAGCCAATGAAGTGACAGGGCAATTTGCATTACAGCCCTGACCTGAGGAACTACAACGACCACACACGCTCACAGTAATGAATTTAAAAGCACTGCCTGTTCTTTTTCCATTTAAGTCTACATGTGTATTCTCCTTTCTACCATATTACCATTTGGGATGTAGATTTTTCTGAAAAAGGACAATATTTAATAACAAAAGGACATTTTTTTCCCCTTGCCCCTTTTAGTCATGTGTCAGTTTGCGTTTGTATCATTGCCGCGAGGCCCTCGAGGCTAGGTGTTGGTTAGGGACTGAACACAGTTAAAAATCAGGATTGACCTGTGACCTGGGGGCTACAACACCAAGCATAGCAACCAAAAGGTCCTTATACTGTACTGTATGTACTGTATGTAGATTCCCAATGCAAGCTGCAAACAGTACAGTACAAAATCTCTGATTAAAGCATTTTGTCGGAAAATGTTGGTTTAAACATATGCTGTATATGTTTAAAGCAATCTTTCAGTGTCCTACCAAGAGCTGCTGAATATCTATTAATCTTCAAATGCAAGTCACAAACAAATTGATATTAGAAATGAAAGATGGTGAGAAGCTAGCCCTCATTGACAGAGAAAAGGAATGACTCTAAGAGAAAAGTGTCAGTTCCTCTTGAGCTGTCCGTCCAACCAACTACACGGCAGATCAATAGACTTCCCAAGCATAAGACACTCCCACTCCACATTCCATCCCTGAGCCAGCCAGCCGACCAGCCAGCCAGGCAGAGAAATGGAAGGGTCTGGAATAAGTCAGGAGCTGAGGCACAGGTCCATCATGGCGTGTCACTGAAATGAAATGAGTTGTCTCTGGACACGATCGATGGCTGACATAACAACGGTGGCGGGGCCAGTGAAAGGGAAAGTAAGAGTCGAACAAGGTTTCCTAAAGTTATTACCTCCACTTCTGTCGGAAATCATAGATTGATGCATTGCATTGGTTCGGTATTGTGCAGTGGACAAGGCAAACACAAACAGGCCATGGAGGGAACATAATGATAGATGATGTTAGAATCTCAAGGCTGCTATTCGCTTAGATAGATATGTTGTCCGTGACTGTTATGGACAGACACATGAATGAAGGCATCCTGACTTGCTTTAGAAAAATAAATTACTGTAGAAAATAAACCCTGTCATATAAGTATTTCCAAAGATTTGTATTGTAAATATTTATATTTATATTCAGAAAGTATTCAGACCCATTGACTTTTCCCACATTTTGTTACGTTACAGCTTTATTCTGAAATTGATTATAATGCATCTTCCCTCTTCAATCTACACACAATACCCCATAATGACAAAGTAAAAACTGGTTTTTAGAAATGTTATTAATAAAATTCAAAAAAACTGAAATATCACATTTACGTAAGTATCCAGACCCTTTACTCAGTACTTTGTTGAAGCACCTTTGTCAGCGATTACAGCCCTGAGTCTTCTTGGGAATGATGCAAAAAGCTTAGCACACCTGTATTTGTGGAGTTTCTCCTATTCTTCTCTGCAGATCCTCTCAAGCTCTGTCAGGTTGGATGGGGAGCATCGCTGCACAGCTATTTTCAGGTCTCTCCAGAGATGTTTGATCAGGTTCAATTCCGGGCTCTACCTGGGCCACTCAGAGACTTGTCCCGAAGCCACTACTGTGTTGTATTGGCTGTGTGCTTAAGGTTGTTGTCCTGTTGGAAGGTGAACCTTCGCACCAGTCAGTGGTCCTGATCTGGACTAGGTATTCATCAAGGATCTTTATGTATTTGCTCCGTTCATCCCTCGATCCTGACTAGTCTCCCAGTCCCTGCTGCTGAAAAACATCCCCACAGCATGATAATGCCACCACCATGCTTCACCGAAGGGATGGTGGCAGGTTTTCTCTAGACGTGACGTTTGGCATTCATGCCAAAGAGTTCAATCTTGGTTTCATCAGACCAGATAATTGTTTCTCATAGTCTGAAAGTCCTTTAGGTGCCTTTTGGCAATCTCCAAGCGGGTTTTCATGTACCTTTTACTGAGGAGTGTCTTCCGTCTGGCCACTCTACCATAAAGGCCTGATTGGTGGAGAGCTGCAGAGATGGTTGTCCTTCTGGAAGGTTCTACCAATCTCCACCGAGGAACTCTGGAGCTCTGTCAGAGTGACCATCAGGTTCTTGGTCATCTCCCTGACCCAGGCCCTTCTCTGCCGATTGCTCAGTTTGGCCAGGTGGCTCAGCAACTACTTCTCAGATAGAGTTCAGTGTGTCAAATTGGAGGGCCTGTTGTCCGGACCTCTGGCAGTCTCTATGGGGATGCCACAGGGTTCAATTCTCTGGCTGACTATTCTCTGTATATATCAACGATGTCGCTCTTGCTGCTGGTGACTCTCTGATCCGCCTCTATGCAGACGACACCATTCTGCATACATCTGGCCCTTCTCTGGACACTGTGTTAACAAACCTCCAAACAAGCTTCAATGCCATACAACATTCCATCCGTGGCCTCCAACTGCTCTTAAATGCTAGTAAAACTAAATGCATGCTCTTCAATCAAACGTTGCCCGCACCGGCCCGCTGGACTACACTCGACGAGTCTGACTTAGAAATTGCCATCCGTCACCAAAGCCCCATATACTACCCACCACTGCAACCTGTATGCTCTCGTTGGCTGGACCTCACTACATATTCGTCGCCAAATCCGCTGGCTCCAGGTCATCTATAAGTCTTTGCTAGGTAAATCCCCGCCCTATCTCAGCTCACTGGTCACCATAGCAACACCCACCCGTAGCATGCGCTCCAGCAGGTATATTTCACTGGTCATCCCCCAAAGCCAACACCTCCTTTGGTCGCCATTCCTTCCAGTTCTCTGCTGCCAATGACTGGAACGAATTGCAAAAATCCTTGAAGCTGGAGACTACCATCTCCCTCACTAACTTTAAGCATCAGCCTTCAGAGCAGCATACCGATCACTGCACCTGTATACAGCCCATCTGTAAATAGCCTACCCTACTACCTCATCCCCATATTGTTATTTTTGCTCATTCGCACCCCAGTATCTCTATTTGCACATCATCATATGCATCTATCACTCCAGTGTTAATGCTAAATTGTAACTATTTTACCACTATGGCCTATTTATTGCCTTACCTCCCTAATCTTAAATAAAGGTGAAATAAAAAATGTATACAAAAATTCACGCAGTCTCCTGTGAATGGTTGATGTTGAGATGTGTCTGTTACTTGAACACTGTGAATAATTTATTTGGGCTTCAATTTCTGAGGCTGGTCCCTCTAATTAACTTTTCCTCTGCAGCAGAGGTAACTCTGGGTCTTCCATTCCTGTGACGGTCCTCAAGAGAGCCAGTTTCATCATAGCGCTTGATGGTTTTTGCTACTGCACTTGAAGAAACTTAAAAGGTTCTTGAAATGTTCCGTATTGACTGACCTTCATGTCTTAAAGTAATGATGGACTGTAGTTTCTCTTTTACTTATTTGAGCTGTTCTTGCCATAATATGGACTTGGTCTTTTACCAAGTAGGGCTATCTTCTGTATACCACCCATACCTTGTCACAACACAACTGATTGGCTCAAATGCATTAAAATGGATAGCAATTCCACTTTTAACAAGGCACACCTGTTAATTGAAATGCATTCCAGGTGACTACCTCATGGTTGAGAGAATTCCAAAAGTGTGCAAAGGGTGGCTACTTTGAAGAATATCAAATATAAAATATATTTTGATTTGTTTAACACTGTTTTGGTTACTACATGATTCCATATGGGTTATTTCATAGTTTTGATGTCTTCATTATTATTCTACAATGAAGGAAATAGGAAAAATAAAGAAAAACCCTTCAATGAGTAGGTTTGTCCAAACGTTTGACTGATACTGTATATATACAGTATATATACTGTATATATAAAATTATATAATGTAAGTCAATCAAATCTTATCAAAATATAAATGTATGTGTTTTTTCAATAAAAAAAAAAAAAACACATTATGAACACCTTGCTATTTATGAGTTTTTCTTCTAATCTAATCCTCCAAACACAAATAGCAACAGCCTTATATTTTTATTATTGATGTAGCTCATCTCCCACACAGAGGTCAGAACAGGAGTGGCCAGTAGTGTGACCCGGGGACCTGTCTGTAACAACCTGTCTGTCCCTGTTACTCACAGGGCTGCACACACACTGACAGGTGCCAATCCCAGACTATATTACATTAAAGGTGTCAAAGTGATGTCAAAGTGGTAAAGCATTGAAGCGAATGTAGGCTACAACATAATATGTCATGTGTGTAAGCTTTACCCAGTGGGCACACACTGGTCAAATCAACATTGTTTTCACATCATTTCAATGAAATGAGGTTGAACCAATGTGGAATAGACGTTAAATTGACGTCTGTGCCCAGTGGGTAGGCCCTATCTATAACATGATTGTTTTATGTTAATTTCATCTGCATTGTTAAAGATACGCATATAAAGATATTTTTAGTCTGTTGTATATACTGCATTGCAATTTGTTTTACGCTGTTGTGGCTCGAAATTCTTTGCTTAGCAGTTCAATTAAATAGCTAAAATGCTACCTTAGTCTTTAAACGTACTCTTTTAAACTGTCTGTCATCCGACAAATAGCACCATTCCTTATTTACCCTTCTAGCACCATGTTATCCATTCATAATTCATAATACACTACAAGATAAACCCTTGCAATCGCCTCATAGTATATTCGTCTCAATATCAGGATCTTCATAAATGTACTTATTGGACTTAACTGATCTAAAATGGCTTGTAATTTGTAGTGGGACTACACTGAGTATCCACTACGTTTCCAACCTAGGGAACATGAAACATGAAAGCATGTTGTCTCCAACACCGTGAGGTAGGCTAGGCTACAGTAGGTAACTTCGTTGGCGCTGGCACTGTCGATTGGGCGCTGCCGTACATGCAGCAGTCTAGCCACAGATTTCCTCCCAGCGTGAGTCTCCTATCTCCAAGCTGTCAGAAAAATGAGTGTTTAACCTACTGGAACTTAGGGATGCGTCCCAAATGGCACCCTGTTCCCTTTAAAGTGCCCATAAGGCTCTGGTCAAAAGTAGTGCACATGAAAGGGAATAGGGTGCCATTTGGGACGCGCCCTTACAGGAGGACTCTCCCCACTCCCTGTTGGAATATCCCCCAAATGGTGGCGGTGGTGATGGTGGATGGACTTGGCATGGCGGCGACGGCCATTCCAGCTTGTCTCTGCCTGCATTAATCCCTGTCAGGTTTACAAAAGGGGGGGCCTGCTGTCGGTAACAGGTGTCTGGAGCTCAGAATCCCCCCCAACTCTCGCCTACCTCCCCCCGACTCCCCCCTGGCCCTCCCTAGCTCCCCCTGGCATGGGCTCCAGCAGCAGCAACTGTGGTCCGTCTGTAAGATGTCTTACATGGTGTGGCTCCACGACAGACTCATATCATTCATTGCCTGGCCCTGACAATACCTTATCTCTCTCTACTGTGTCTCTCTGTCTCTTTACTATCTCACTCCCTCTCTCTCTCTCTCTCTTCTGTTATTACTTAGATTTTGCTTATTGAGTTATATTAGCCAATATGTACAGTTAAATGTGCAGTTGTCATATTTCTTCTAGAAAAAGCCTCCAACATCCATTCCTACAGTACATCTCCCCTATTTGTTCTCGTGTCTCCTCTCTCTTTCTCTCAGAGTGAACCGATTCCCTTCAGAGGCTGTTCCTCCTACACACAAGAGATCAATTTGTCTTGGAGACAGGAATCCATATTTTTCTCATTGCAGGTATTGCGTCCTCCTCTCCTCCTCTGTCCACCATCCCTCAATCCCTCCCCGCTCAGACCCCCCGCCCATGTGAAGCTGATTCAGCTTTTAGCCCTTCATGCCCTGACCTTAGAGGTTTCCCCCGGTTGCACTAACTGTCCTCCTGTTCTCTTCAATTTGTAGCGCCTAACCACCGCCCTCCCCGCCCGACGGGGCTCCCCACGGCACATCTCCAAAGGTGTTCCATCACACTACAGTAAATGTGAAAAACTGATGCACTCAGAATGGCCCAAAAAAACCTGCTTGATATCAACAGGGGAGTGGACAGGGGCATTTATAACACATTTCTCTCTTACCGTTGTCTACCTACCTCGCAGCTATGGAAGACCATGGAGGATCCCCGATGGCCCTAACCGATCAATACTACATGGGAGTTAAATTAGACCTCAAGTCAAGCACACATCTACCTTGGCTGCGATAGGTCCGACCTAAAATCCCTTGAAAATGTACTTTTTCCACTAAGTTAACCAATAACTGGATGAAGTGACAAGGAAAAGAGCAGCTGTCTTGCCTGTTTCTTATGTCCTTACTTCTCCTCACCACAAATGCGAGGTCTATCCGTGCAAACAGAGACCAATGCTATTGCTCTGAATTCCCTTTTTAAATCACTTAAGCATAAATGAAATGCACAATTAACAGGAATCCACATTAGTAAATAGGACACACACCTGTGCTCTTACATACGTGCATGCACTCGCATATTCATGCACACGAACACAAAGTGCTATAGAATAAGCTATAATAATGCCAGTATTCCACTGAAACATTACATTAAAAACGGAAAAAAAGAGAACGGGGAAAAAGTCCGTATTTCTATTCAGTGATTTGCATAATGTGGTTAAAATGTGTAACACACATACCGTGATACATTAGCCTCGCCAGGCAGGCGGTGCTCGACACGGCGCTAACACTCAGGTGAGAGCCAGGCACACAGGCAGAGAAGTTGGCACGCAGCCTAATTTGCAGCGTATCATCCCATCAAAACCTGCACAGGCTCAGACCCATTCCCCACACCTGCTGCACTTTATATTCGCTCTGAAGCGGAGTAGAACAGGTAGTGTGTGTGTGTGTGTGTGTGTGTGTGTGTGTGCTGCCAGCTGCTCTACCTCCATTTACCTCCTCCAATTGAATTTGGGTCAGGAAATGCTTGCTCTCTTGGATCAATAGGCCATATGCACTCAACACAGCTGACACCTTACACCTGATACTCATCCAGCATCCCGATAGCTACCATCCAACCTGCCTGGCTGGGGACCAATTACACACGGCACAGCTACCTGGGGGAATTCCCTTAGTCCCCTCTTATCTGGAGTGATATCTCCTAGGATTACAGGTACTTAGGCCTCATTATGTCTGCTCTGTTATCTGCCAATTGCCCCGTACGCCTGGGCGGTAGCTAGCTCTCTAATGTTTGCACAACAACCAGTTAAGGCTAACTTTCGGCTTCTCTTCCTATTCAATGGCTTCTTTGTAGTGATGGCAGGGAGTCAGCCACGGTAGGCGCGATTACACGCTTCGGGGAAAGGCAAGCTGATAGTGGTGTCTGACAGACACACTTACACTGCCAGGTGAAAGGTAAGCCGATAGGTCTGACAGACTAGACAGACGCGTGCCGTATACCTTTTCTCTGCCAGATTAGAGCCGGGGGCGTTGAGAGGGTAATTGGTTCTAACAGACGTACCTGTGTAGGATTCCGCTATTCACTTCCTGCCACTGCTCTTCTTACTGCCTTCTGTTAAAATCTCAACAATTAAATCAGGGAGATTTAGGTGTTTAAAAAAAAGTAAATATAGACATGTTTTTCTACCAGACCCAGATATGTTTTTCTTACAGCCTGAAGGTTCATAGAATGGTACACTTCACTGGTAGAGGAAAGATAGTTACAGTTAGGAAAGAGAATGAACCGTTATGCTACCTTGGTCACAGTAGTCAGTAAGATATTAGTAATCACCATTAGTAATGTCAATGGTTTGTTTATTTTATTTATTTGACAGGGACGGTACTCATCCTCTAATTTCCTCCCCATTTTGAGACCGACACATGACACCATAATGCTAATTATTTAATTTAGAACTAATCAATATAAAGTAAACAAGAACAAAAACAATCCCAAAATAAGTTCATTTCATGCCTTCATCACCCAGGTGGCAGAAATCCCTGATGTATTATCATTTCATTTGATTGAAAACAGCAACCTGTTATGATAAATATTAGTAACCCCCCAAACAACCACAAACACCTGGCCTGGACACCAAAATAGAAGATGAGCGTTGGTAGCTAGCTAACCATGATTAGTCATTGTACCAGGACCAGGAGTGGAAAACACAACCACCAACACCACCACCTGATTTCCATATTCTGCCCTACCTTCCTCCTCTCCTCTACCCTCCCCTTCTGTCCGGCCCCCTCTCCCTTCTCACTTTCAATAGCCAGGCACCTGCTTCCTGACACCACCACACGAAGAGCAGCTAGGCCCTCTATGGCTGCCTGCACCTGTAGGTGCTTATACATGACGTACCCATGTCACCAACCCATCATTTCTGAGCTTCAAGAGCCGGCATTAAGCTCTTAACAGGACACCACTGTTGTTGTCGTCGGAAGCTTCTGGATGGGACACTTTCCAAGACAGGGAAAGCGTTTCCAAACACAGAGGCAGAGCAGAGAACACGTTCAGGAATCAGCACCTCCAGTGTTAGCCAATAGCTGTGTGTCAGTGCTTTCAGCTTCCGCCAGCAGTTCAATGGAGATGTGAGAGGCAGTGTAGTGAGGCAGTGTAGTGAGTGTAGTGTGTGTTGTAGTACAGTCAAGGATGGAAGGACAGGTGATTAATGCCAATGCAATGTTTCCCTGTTTACGGGAAAGTGGTATTGATTTGATTTAGGAGGGGGAAAGGTTAGTCTTTCCAGCCACTGGTTTTAGGTCAGCTGTGTGTGTGTGTGTGTGTGTGAGGGTGATGTGGGTAGTAATGACACCTCACTAGGGGGAGGTTGGGAACTGGTCAAGCAGGAAATGGAGACATTCTCTGGCTGGTCGCTGAATGGCGTTAGGCCTAATGCCGACGTGAAGTGGAGTGGACTTTCAATGGCAATCAGATGTGACATCGCCTGACACTCGCTGCTCCGTTAAACCATCTTAGCTGACAAACAGGCAGGTGGAACGTGTTGTGAGGTTCATGGTCAACCCTGAACTCGAGCTAGGGATTTGAAAGGTAGGCACAATAGTAGTATAGGTTCAAACATACGTTTGAGGGATATTTAAGGGATATTATGATTTTTTATATATGTTCTTCCATTCTTCTTTTCAATGTAAACTCAATTATGCAGGAATAATAACAATTCATGTCATAAACAGTACAGTAAGGTGAAATTGTATATTTCAACCACTGTGAGCTATAAAAAATAACATTTTTAGCCACTGTGATTTGAAACCCATCAAAAAACTGCGAGGTAGCACTCAGAGAATAAATCCAGTGTAATGGTCCTCAACAAGGGAAAACATGTTCATTTTTACCTCAGGTATGACAGGATCACACCCTCACCAGACTTGTTGGAGACCTTGTTTTTCTATTTCTCTCTTCTTCCAGTTTCTGTCATTTTCTTAGAAAAGGTGCCGTCGCCATCTGACAGTAATTAACAGATGACAAAAATATCCCTGCTTTAACTTGAGGTGGGAAATCACAAAGCCAAGTTATTTTCTCATTAATTTACTGTCGTTTTGCTCTCTTTATGCGCGCGGGGGGGGGGGGGGGGTCGTAGACGGTTAGACATACAGTATGCAAAGACCTGAGATAAAACCTTAATAAGGCACGATACTGTTTCGTAGGAAATTTACACCACAGACAAATAAACCGTGAAGTTATTGCTTCTTTCATGCAGCTTGTTTTCACTCCTGCCAGGCTGTGTTCAGTAGGCTGTTAGTTCAGCCATTAGAACCTGCATATCAATGATCTAACTGTTAGTTCAGCCATTAGAACCTGCATATCAATGATCTAACTGAACCTCGTACCTGCCACATATATAACTACTATGTGTGTTAGTCAGATTGTCCTATCAGAGCTAACACACAGGCACTATACAGTAAACATGGAAATACTATACATGGATATGACAGTCCAGGCTACTTCTTATAACATGCCATTGTGATGCTGCTGGAGTTGTTGACCAGTATTTGGTGAAGTTAGCAAGTGATGGAGGATCAAGGTAGTTGTGAGACAATAGTCCCCTGTTTCAGAATAAACAGTGATACATTTTTTTGCTATAATGGTGGGTGCTGATATTGATCTTATTTCACTGACTTAGAGAAAGAGACTGTGCTCTCCTCTCCTCTCCTCTCCTCTCCTCTCCTCTCCTCTCCTCTCCTCTCCTCTCCTCTCCTCTCCTCTCCTCTCCTCTCCTCTCCTCTCCTCTCCTCTCCTCTCCTCTCCTCTCCTCTCCTCTCCTCTCCTCTCCCCACTGACTCTCCCTACAACCGAACAAAGCCTCACCACAGACACTGACAGACCTCCTGGATGCCACTTGGGGGTTTAAACCAAGGATTTGTCATTCGCATGTTTGTTCTTTAATAAAAGCAGAGGTAGCAGAAGGCCTCTAGTAGCAAGCCCCCTCTTTGACAAAAGGCTTGATTTACTGTGATCTGATCTGCGTTACATTAATCGAGGGAATAGGTGCCATTCCGCCTGCATATTTAAAACCACCTAAATGTGTGGAGCAGGTGGTACACAATGCATCTTGTTGTTATTAGTTCACAGTATGGCAGATTTCATAATGCTTTCAAATGGCACATAACAGAGACGCCTCCCAGGACTGCCAAGAACAATTCAGCTCGGAGCCAGGGGAGAGCAGAAGGCTGTAGCCCGTACCTTTTCACTCTAAACTCACTTTCTCGCTCTAGTCTAAAAGCTGCACTGGGGAGTGGTTATCAAATAGATTGTGAATCAATTTTAAAACTCTGGGTTTTTCCGTTGTCTTATGCCTGCAAATGTGAAGATGAACATATTGTTAGGATGTTGAACAAGATACATAAATGTAGTATTTATTTTTGTGTACTTACAAGATCATTATTTTGGTTTTCCTTACAGTACATACTGCACTCCTGCCATTCAATTATACAAATAATATTAAAAAAAATATTATAATAGAATTTGATTTATTTTACTGGAAATGCCAGTTTATCCACAAACCGTAGCTAGATAATTATTTTAAAGAGAGCTATAAGGCAACATTTGTTTTAAATTATATTACAAATGGATTTCAATTGAACTTTTTCTTTCATATGTTGTCCTTTGGAGTGGTGGCGGTGCCTGGGGTTGAAATAACCACCCAGATGTCAGGAGGGCCGACTAAGACTCCCTATAGCAACCTTCAGCACCGGGTTTGTAATGAAATCGAACACTTGGACGAGAGAACTAGACAGGCCACCTGTGTTTCCCGATTGTTCACTCTCAGAGTAATGAAGAAGGGAAAAGGGAGGGAAAGGGAACAAGAAGCTGCTTAGTAATGAGGGTTGACACTGCCAGTCACAGTCAGAGGCCTTGATCATGACCTGCAGGAATACAACACACACACACACACACACACACACACACACACACACACACACACACACACACACACACACGCACACAAACACACAACTGGGAAAAGCTAAGGGCCATGTTGGGGAAAAGAAGCGGCAACATCTGCAGTATCCGTTGTTGATAGCACGGTTGCCAGCTTGGAGACAGATCACAGACCCAGAAAGATGCTAGAGTCCGGGCTCTACCTCTTGGCCAGCCTCTCTCAGATCCATACTTCCAAGCCTCCTAGCTACCACCTGTTAGTTAATTTGCAGTAACCAAAAGAACACCCTGATTCTCTGAAGTCAAACTCTCTCTCTCTCACTCTCTCTCGACATTTCTCTCTCTCTGTCTCTCTCTCTCCCTCCCTCTCCCTCTTTCTCTCTCCCTCACACCCCCTCTCTCTCCGCCTACGACAGAACCCCCGGAAATCAGGAGGCAAAGTTCCCTTTGATGTTAGGAGGCTCAAGTCACAAACCCTCGTCCATTTATCATCAGATAGCACCCTGTGACATGGGGCTTGGCATAGGACAAGAAGGTTAAATGACTGCAAATAAACTAATTAGATTTAAAAAATGTGCATAAAATACATTATCCTTAAACTTTTAAGTACACAGTCATGTTTTAAAGCTTCAGGGACGCAAATATATGTATCTGGACGTTTATACACAACAATAAAGCTGTTTTTATATTTCTCACTCTTCTCACACCACAGCGTCCACACAGCTGTATTGTAGTCCACTAAAGTTGACCTCCATCGGTGTGGTATTCCTTCCAATGGTAAAAAAACATGCCTTTTTTTTTGTGTGTCAGCATTGATTTTTCTCTCCTACTCTAATAGAAATGTGAATTCTTCAAAGTCTTCAGTAGCCCAAAGCAAGCCTGTCTTTTTTTTGTACTGTCTTTATAGTTACAATGCAACATTCTCTCTGGGTGAAGGCGAGACAAAGCTCACATCTTAAGGTATCTATGTTACCAGAGGTAGAAAAATAAACCTTTATATGAAGTCTTGATAGCTTGTGCGACTTGAAATCAATACCATCCCCTTAAAGCTGAAAAGTGTATCTTTGCGCAACAAAAGATAAGGTATTTCAGCCCCCCCCCCCCCCCCTTTATCAAACCATTCGAGGTATCGAAAGAAACAAAAAAAAAAAAACTTCTCAGACATGTCAGATAAAGCCCGAAAACTGTTCCAAAATGGACAAACTTTCCTGGAGCTTGTCTTGCCAAAATTCAACATTTGAACCCTCAAAGTCAAAGAACAAGCTGATGCCTCTACAGTAAACGTGGGTTGTTATAACGAGTTCTACCGAGCATCCTGTCTGTTCAATTATACCTTTCTTTTTTTTCTTTCTCTCCATCCTGTCTTCCCTGAACAGAGTGAAGGTGTTAAAATGGAATCATGAGGGGCTGTGTGTGCAGGTCTGTTCCTGAGCTGTCTGCTGTCTCCTCCTCACACCTCACATTGCATCTCTGCCCGCCGAGGCTCACGCACACACACACACACACACACACACACACACACACACACACACACACACACAGACACACACACACACACACACACACACACACACACACACACACACACACACACACACACACACACACACACACACACACACACACACACACACACACACACACACACACACACACACACACTCAACTTCAGCAGTTCAAATGCAACCGTATAATGGTGAAAGGTTAAAAAGACCCTAGTTAACTTCTCTGCCTCCGTTCACGACAGGCCACCAGATTAACAAATGCTGTACGGCCTTACATCCCAAAATGGCACCCTATTCCCTATATAGTGCACTACATTGGGATTTAGCCTCTGTCTGACAGCTAGGGCTTCCGACCCCAGGGCCTGTAGTCCATTACAGCTTCAACCATGCTGTTCTCTGTCACAGGCCTGTGTACATTACATGTGTTGTTCTCCAGTGAGTCTGAGTGTATGTATTAGATGTTAGCGCTGTAGGTTGCCTGGATATAGGGTGCCTGCCTAGGATGTATATGGTAAAGTGGCGTGGTGAGGAAAACGTATGCATATGCATCCACTGGTATTTATTGGCATGGAGTGTCAGCTTCTCTGTCACTGTTGAACGATAGATTCTAGATGATCTATGTTGCTTTCGTTCTCTTTTGAGGAAAGCAGACCAAATATTAAAGTAATACATTTAAATATTCTGCATTCCTAGTTGTTTAAATTGGCTAATTATAGTCACTATTGCAAAACGTAACAGAGGATACTGTACATACTTGCGATAAATAAAAAATAAAAAACACACATTAAACACACCGTGAATTTTGTCCACAGCTCCCATCCTTCCCTAGTCCTTTATTATCACACACACACACAGGAAGGAAAATGAAAGTCGACATTGACCACACACACACACACACACAGCCCACATCACATCCAAACTGAGTTGTATAACTCAATAGGACTTGTGTGTCTTGTGACCCCATGCATAAAACATTAGAAACCCCCGGTTGGTACCTGGGTGGATGTGTACACGTGGGAACGGAGATGCGAGCTTGCTGTAGCTCGGCGCTCACATGAAAAACGCAACCAGCTCACTCAGAAAAACAGCCAACGAGCTTTGCACAGAGCGCTGAGGCCCGGCCGAGCCTTGGAGGCCTGACCCGGTGTGTAGCCTTCTCGCTGTACCTTAGAGGCTGGGGGTTGGGGGTTGAAGGGAACACTGTTGGCAATAAGGTGAGCAGCTGTGCAGTGCTGTGGATGAAAGAGGGAGCATCAGGAGGCCTGGCACTGTGTGCTTCTCATGTAGCGTGTGTGTCGAGCTATATGTGTGTGTGTGTACAGTGTGTGTGTACGTGATTGTGTGTGTGTGAGTGTGTGTTTTGTGTGTGTGTGTGTGCATGTGGGTGTGCGCATACTTTGTGTGTGTGTGAGTGTGTGTGTGTGTGTGTGTGTGTGTGTGTCTCTTTATATGTGTGTGTTGAAAGGGGAGGACATTTCTGTGCCTGCAGCCATTCCCTCCCTGTCTACCCATGCAACCTGAATCACTTTAGAAAGGAACTGGAGTGCATGCAAGTGAGATAATCAAGTAAATCAACTGTGTTCTGCAAGAATTTGTCTCTGTCTGACACATAAATATTAAGCACATTAGGATCAGCCAGTGAAGCAAATATATATATGTAGTAGCAGTAATCCACAATGATATGGTGGTCTGTGCATATTTGTGTTCAGAGAGAGAGAGAGGGGGGGGGGGGTTGAGTGAGTGTGAGAGAGAGAGAGAGAGAGAGAGAGAGAGAGAGAGAGAGAGAGAGAGAGAGAGAGAGAGATTGCACAGATGGGTCAGTGTGGTAGGTGTGAACCACAGAGAGAGGGAAAGGTGAGGCCAAGACATGAGGACCATGTGTTGGCGTGTGTACACAGTCACGCTCATTAGTATGCAACAACTCCTCTCCTTCCAAAGGCGATCGCTTCTCTCCTAAAAGGAAGAGGGAAACAGACAGCAAATGGTAAAAGGTAGGTTGAGAAAAAAGACAGGAAGAGAGAGAGAACAATCAAGTGATTGAGGGGAGAGATAGAGAAAACGGTTAGAGTGAGAGAGAGAGAGAGAGAGAGAGAGAGAGAGAGAGAGAGAGAGAGAGAGAGAGAGAGAGAGAGAGAGAGAGAGAGAGAGAGAGAGAGAGAGAGAGAGAGCGAGAGAGAGAGAAAAAAAACTAGCAAGTTAGGGAGAGGGAGAGGGAGAGGGAGATTTTTTAGATGTAAAGGGTCCAGGAAGAGGAGAGAGAGAGAGAGAGAGAGAGTGAGAGAGAGAGAGAGAGAGAGAGAGAGAGAGAGAGAGAGAGAGAGAGAGAGAGAGAGAGAGAAAGAGAGAGAGAGAGAACAAATGAACAGAGCAGGCCTCCCTCTCGTCCCTCTGAAGTTGTTCCTCCTGAGCTTGCCAGCACGTGGTGACCTGTGCAACACCTTTACCAGGCCAGATGGTGGAGACGGGGGCGGCGAGAGCGGTATAAATCTGCCAGAACAATCTGCTGCTAGCAGGTGTCAGCTAATTGTCTCCGAGGCTCAGGCTGCGATGAGCATGCCAACGCTACCTGAGTGGAAACAAATATCTTCATTTACCCCTAGTGCTCGTCAAGGGAGCAGCGCTTCCAAGAGCTGGAGCATAACAAGGAACCGAGGAGAGAGGGGAGGAGAGGAGAGAGCAAAGAGAGGAGAGGAGGCACAAGTGTGGCTTTGTCAATTTAAAGAAAGGCTGCAGTGTTCCTAGTGTTACCATTCTGGGATGCTTCCCCACAGATCTCATTAGAAAATACACAAATGACAATATACATCAATATAGAAGTTCATTTTTTATATGTATATATCTTACAAGTTTCATACAAAAAGGGGTCTGAGGTTTTAGGTTTTATTTGTTACCTTTTTAAAAATAAAAAATGATTGTAAAAGGATGCCCTCATTGAATATGATGCGCAGAGAAGTGGGTGAATAGAAGGTTATGGAACGTTCTAGTTCTTCTACTGTCTGTGAATCAGTCAGTCCACTATTCCTCTCCTCCATCATGTTGTGGGGACACAGAAACTGCAGGGGGCAGTATCAAATGTGTTTAACCAGGCATATTCCAATGTCTCCCAATTTTTTGCATCTTTCAACAAAGGAGAGAGAGAGAGCTCATCTGAGATGCAGTGAGAGCTGGAAGACTTGTCCCCCACTACACACATACAAACTGAACCGTTCGTTCACACATGGATGCCTAGCAACATTTTACTGTAGTCTGATTTATTCCGGCTGTGGCTTGGCTTGATGCTTCATGGACTCCAACACTCCCTTTGTGTATTTGCGAAAAGAGATGAGATGTTTGTCTGACAACACAGTGTAACGTAACTTGTGAGAGGCCCTTCCAAATGAGTGCGTCTGACCAGAAAGAGGAGAGAGAAAGCCTTTATCTTTCAGTACACATGTAAACCGGTCTATTTTAGTATTGAATGAGGTTTTTGGCACATGGTAATATTATTCAGATGGTGTTGTGCAATCATACTGCTTCAAAAATATATGGAAATGTTTGCTCTATCCACAATTACAACCAACTGATTGCAGCATTACCAGAGGAGGCAAGTGGAATGGGAGAACGTAGGGAACTTGTTTGTCTGGCCTTTATTAAATACCAGAAGAAAAAAAATCGTAGTAAATATGCAAATATACCAGTTTCATTTGAGGATCAAAATGTTGACAGTGGCGCCATACAGGTCGTGAAATAGTTGGGAAGATATTTTTGATGTGCCAATTCCATGGCACATGGCTTATAAACTGAGACTCAAAACAAAGTTTGATTCAATACTTTTTTCAGATTAAATTGTTATTATTATTAATTCTTGACACCAACAGAATGTTATGTATATGGGGCATACAACCATCTAAGCTCTGCAGATTTTGCTGCAAAGAGACAGAATCATTAGATCACTTTGTCTGCTATTGCCCCCATGTAGCTTGTTTTTGATCAAAGGTTCACGAATAGCTGATAAAAATCACAACACTTATCTAAAATTAACCATACAACTAGCACTGTTGGAAGATTTGGAAAGCCATAGTCAATCAATCAAACAATATAATAATACTTTTATAAAAAATAGTCATCTTTTATTTACTATCTGTAGTTACTATGCGATTAGAAAGGATCACAATGTCTGTGAAACATCACAGCACAGTTGAAAAATACATGGAAATCATAAGTTTATGGAGATAAACGCTCACGTTTAAAAGCTAATGTTCTGTAGTAGTTATGACTAAAAACATGATATATATTGTACACTGTATGTGTTAGGGTACTATCTATCCGGATGTGATGTATGTCAAGTAACTACAGTATATTGTTGCTATGTAACTACTGTGAAGAAAACTAAGGGAGAAGTGCCATTTTGTCAAATGTGTAGAATGTACAAAATTAAAAGCTGTAAAAAACAAAGAAACATCGCAAATACATTGAAAAATCATACTGCCGATGTATTGCATTATCGTGATTTTACACACTCTCACTCACTCACACACACACACGCACGCACACACACACCCACACACACTGTGGGAGAGAGAGGTCTAATCTATTTTTTAATCTCTACGAGGAGAGAACAAGGTCTTTAAAAGCATCCCTGTACTCTGATTGATCCCTACCCTGCGCTCGCCTCTTCCCATGCTCCAGTCCATTAAGGCTCGCCACTGTGTGCAACACATGTTACTGCGGTAATGTTAGCACAACGGTTCCCGTCTCTTGCTCCCTCCTAGCTTCCAGCTCCTCACCATAAGGAACCAAAATCAGGTTAGAGCATGCTGCTTCTCAAAAAGCTCCTGTAGAGATCTGAGTTCTACTTCCCTATCTATGTCTGCATCCCAAATGGCACCTCATTCACTACGTAGTCCACTATTTTTAGCCCCTTTCCCCTCCTCTTCGGCCCTGTTTCCCCCCTCCCCTCCCCTCCTTCACCTTGTACTTTCACTTCATCCATTCCTCTCATGTCAGATATCGCCATTAGCCTGATGAGAAGCCATTAGTTAGTCCAACACCTACTGGCTTCCGTCTCCCGCGGACCAGCTGGAGGATGACGGTTCACGGTGTGGCATGGTGTTGGGTAGTGTGTTGCATGCAGGGCACCAGTTCCATACAGGCCACAGAGAAGCTGAGGAAGAGGCTGCAGTGTATTACTTTGACGGGCTGCCCGAGTGGAAGCCGTGCTGTCACAGCAAAGTCAAACCCCAAATCTACTAACAGTGCTGAGAAGTGAGGACCTTCTGTACCCTCAGACCACAGATATGCTGAAGATGGTGATGAAGATGGTGATGATGATGATGATAATGATGATGATGATGATGATGAAGATAACAATATGTCGATTTTGAAGTATTATGATGAGAATTAGCTGTAGTAGTATTTGTATTCATATTAGTAGAATACATTTTATTTGTATTATTATTACTACTAATAGTGATACAAATTCTTAATTTGAATGGTAGTACTTCCACATTAGTCATATTTTTGTGTTGAATGCATCACAAGTGGAAGGCCTTCTGAGAATGAATGAGGATAGGCTGACCCCAGGTGTGACCACAGAGAGACACAGCAAATACAATAATTACGGTATTCTCCCCTTTTCGCCTGCGCCCCACTTGCAGTGAGCACGTCGAGCCTGTCTCCTGTGGTGTGTTAAGTACTGGTGGATTCCCCCCACATTGTTTTGTGCCACAGTGGGTTCCTGAATGCTTACAGCAGGCCCAGCCCGCCTTTTAGCTGTTTGTCATGTGTCAATCACTCACACTACAGGCCCATGAGAACTACTACGGCCACCGCAGCCAGTCCATAGCGAGGCCTGGTGATGACAACAGACACATAAGAAGTCCCTATTGGCTGGCTAGAATTCTAAGTCCCCATTGGTTAGCTAGAATGCTAAGTTTGTTAATTGATTGGTTGTTTGTCATGAGGTGCGTCTGAGGCACCTGTTATAGGTGTTTATAGCTGTTTAGGGTTGATTCTTTACTTTGCCAAACATCAGGATGTTTTGTGGGTATTTAAACAGCAAATTAGATGTTTAAACCAGATTTAAATATGTTGTTGTACATAACCTGTATGACTACGTTTACAACTAAAACGCAGAAGCTGCGTTTCATAAAAATTTTCCTCCGTTAAAACATGAACTAGTGTTTTCTTGTTTGCCTGTTTTGTATGTGTGAGAGTCATTTTACAGGCACCACTGTAAAATGGAGTGTTGATTCACTTATTTTACGCCATTTTTTTATATGACAGGGTTTATAGTGCGTTATGTTGCAGCCCATTCCTCTCCACTCCTACAATACCCAGCCATGTGTAATTACAGTGCTGTCTGAGCAGAGCAGCAAGATGGAGCAATAGGTGAATAGGAAAATCCACAGGCACACTTGATTTATGAAGCCCTGCACTGTATCAAAGTCCTAATCTTTCCCCGCTTACCTTACCTCGGGGGCAAAGTTACTGGAGTACATGCTTATGATTAGAGCTGGGGTTGAGACTGCCCTCGGCCCCCGGTCTGACTGTAGGTCTCAGGGAGCAGAGAGAGCACAGAGGAGCTCTGAACTAGACTAGCCACGGTTGGAATGCGGCCAACAGGGTAAGAGCAGGATAGATCATCCCAAAGGTCCCAAATGTAAGTTTAAAAAATAAAGATTTCATGATATGAATAATATGTTGTGCCCAATATGAATATCCAACTGTATTCTAAATCGATAAGTGAGAAAACATGACGAAAAAAGAATACTCATACATTCTGGTGTTATTATGATGTAGAAAAGGCAAAGTATACAATATTGTGAATTATCTAAATAGTATATGTTTTTATATAGTATAAATAATATTTGGGGTAATTGAAGTATGATGATTGCACCATACACTCTGTGGCCCGACCACACAGCTGTCTGCGGCACTCCGCTCTGTTGGAGACGGATCTGTGTGTTTAACTGTTTATTCTCATATTACCTACACCCACATTAAAACAAGTCAAGTGCATCATTCCAATATGGTGTCATCTGCTCCCTGCAACGCACAGGTGCTGTGGAGCTGCGTAGAGCACGTCTGACAAGATCTACTGACATTAAGGTCAAGCCCAGTAAATACACAAAGCCAACACTCATTCCCATAAAAAATTGACGTATTCAAATGCACTGCGTTGATTTAGTACTGTTTACCACAAGCAAAGGATTGAGTGAATCCACAGTATTCTCCTTGATAGAATGTCTGAAATTAACAAAATAGACAAATAGTGGATATGATGCTTTTCAATGTAGTGATCGCAGAAGAAGGTGATATCAAATATATTCAAGTCCTCTTCTACTTTGCTAACCAATAACAGTACTATCTCTCAGATTCAGATTTACACCATCTAATTTTTGCTATCATTGCATCCAACCTTTTTACAAAACCTTACTGTAACAGCCACAAACTCCCATTTGATATGCTAATGTCGAGACCGTGATTCATCAGCTAGGCGTCTCATTTGATTATGAAATTAGCACTGGCTAATGAGCTACGCTGTGGACACTTTTCCTGCCTTTCTGCCTGTGGCCTACGCCCCAGTCTACATGTGCACTTTTCAGCGACTGTTGCCGTGGAAGCATTTGTACATTTTATGGTCACTAAACATTCAAGAGCAATCGTAAATGATCATCGCTTTGCTGCCTTCACAGCGGACCAGCCGCGTTGCAGCGTGATCGTGACCCTGGTGATTTTTCAATTGCTAATTGGTGATGCGGTGTCGTCACTCTGGTTTGTGAAATGAACATTATTAAAATGTATGGCTGTCAATCCATTGGCCTTTGAGCTGGGCTGTTTAGCAAGTCACTGATGATGTCGGGACCTTAGCTGGGTTTCGGTCTGCTAGACATCAAACAAAGGAATTTAGGAATGACCTTTGATCACTGAGGGCATGTTTGGTCGAAAAATAGGTTATATTTGCAATTCAGTTTTTTCCCCCTCCTTATAACGTAATCTATTGCCGGTATGCTTGTATTACAGATTACGTTAAATCTAACTCACCAAATTTGATGCGGTGTAATTTGAATCTTTGAGCCATGCAATGGTGGGACGATGGAGTTGCACAGTCGTTGTATAAATGGTACAAAGCTGTTACCTCACTGGTACCTTCCTTCTCCAATAACTTCACATTGATTCACAATAGCATGTTGTAAACCATGTGAAAGAATGTAGGCGTTGTTTTCCAGTGATGTCAGCCATTGAACCCTTTCCACTGTAGGGAATTCACACAACTCAATTGTTACGACGAGGTGAAATGTTTATGCCTATTAGTGTGAGAGATATGATACTGACTCAGGATTTGCTTGAATCTTTGATCGGTGATCACCAATTACAGCTGGCATATGGATGCTGTTGGTTGCTTTCACGGAGCGGAAAAAAACAACTAAGAAATCAATAGGGTCTGGTGGAGATGTTAGGTAAGTTGTCCCTAACACCTGCTTTGGGGACAGGCGCCGTTGTTCAATAGGACTCTGCTCATTCAGATCAATGCAATGGAACATTCCCATTTAGAATCAATGGGGTTCTCTGGTATAACAAGTACTCTACTGACTACTGGAGAGGTGCAATTCTACAGCTGATCCTTTTTGGGCAACATTGTTTTAGAATAGAAGAGTAGACCACCAAATATACCTGTCTTCCAGTACTTTATTTGACAGTTTGTAGCTGCACATAACTATGAAGTAAAAATCATACTGTAACAGCTTTCACCTGGAAAAAAGGCCTTTGAAAAGAACTATCCCCCTGAGGGTTTTTACTGAGGAAAAATAACCAATTTATACGAGAGAGAGAGAGAGAGAGAGAAAGAGAGAGAGGGAGAGAGAGAGAGAGAGAGAGAGAGAGAGGTAGGAAGAGAGAGAGAGAGAAGGAAGAGATAGAGGTATGAAGAGAGAGAAGGAAGAGATAGAGGTAGGAAGAGAGAGAAGGAAGAGATAGAGGCAGGAAGAGAGAGAGAAGGAAGAGATAGAGGTATGAAGAGAGAGAGAGATGGAAGAGATAGAGGTATGAAGAGAGAGACAGAGGTATGAAGAGAGAGATAGAGGTATGAAGAGAGAGAAGGAAGAGATAGAGGTATGAAGAGAGAGCTAGAGGTATGAAGAGAGAGATAGAGGTATGAAGAGAGAGAAGGAAGAGATAGAGGTATGAAGAGAGGTAGGAAGAGATAGAGGTATGAAGAGAGAGAAGAAGAGATAGAGGTAGGAAGAGAGAGATAGAGGTATGAAGAGAGAGATAGAGGTATGAAGAGAGAGATAGAGTTATGAAGAGAGAGATAGAGGTATGAAGAGAGAGAAGGAAGAGATAGAGGTATGAAGAAGAGATAGAGGTATGAAGAGAGGTAGGAAGGAAGAGAGAGTTATGAAGAGAGAGAGTATAAGCACAGCAAAACATTCCATGTTCTAAATGTCAGGAAAGTTGTCAGTTGATTGTCAGAGAAGGAAGAGATAGAGGTATGAAGAGAGAGTAGAAGAGATAGAGGTATGAAGAGAGAGAAGGAAGAGATAGAGGTATGAAGAGAGAGAAGGAAGAGATAGAGGTATGAAGAGAGAGAAGGAAGAGATAGAGGTATGAAGAGAGAGATAGAGGTAGGAAGAGAGAGAAGAAGAGATAGAGGTATAAAGAGAGAGAAGGAAGAGATAGAGGTATGAAGAGAGAGATAGAGGTATGAAGAGAGAGATAGAGGTATGAAGAGAGAGAAGGAAGAGATAGAGGTATGAAGAAGAGATAGAGGTATGAAGAGAGGTAGGAAGGAAGAGAGAGTTATGAAGAGAGAGAGTATAAGCACAGCAAAACATTCCATGTTCTAAATGTCAGGAAAGTTGTCAGTTGATTAATTTGACCCTGATTGTCCTCTTAATCCGGGGAGGTATCTACACGGCTTCTCTCCAGTCGGTATTGATGTGCTCCCCGTCGAGCCTCTGTACTCCCAGGTATGACTAACTGCTATCTTGTTCCTGTGAATCCTCTGTCATTTATCTTGCTCTGCTATGCCGGCAGGCTGGCTGCACAGCACGACAGCACACGGTGACAATAATTTGCACTGATCGGCCCCCTCTGCCTACCCCGCTGTTACAAATGCCCATCGATTATCATGCAGTAGTGTTATTGACTGGCCATGGCTCATGCGTTGCAGGCATCCCGAAACTTCCTTTTTTTACAGTGCCTCCTGTAATATAAATATTCAGTCTGCCTACGCATCTAAAACATTTTTGGGGAAATGATAGAATATCCTTATTTCATGTTTGGCCTGATAAGATTACCTTTTAAAATCATGTTCAAACTACTGCAAAGGAAACAATTTCTACGGTTAAAATACATCCTAATTATGTTATATGTGAGAACTAGACCGTAGAAAGTACCAACACTAGTCTCCACTTCAGCCTGACTTTGTCATCCGTGTGTGTCCAACAAATGGAGTGTGTACAATATTGACGACTGACGTTTAATCAGTCATATTGATTGGTCTACACTGTTCTGTTCTGCAGCTTGGGGAGAGGAGTGTTAAAAACAAGAGGAAGGTTTTGATTCCCCTGTTGGAGTTACATTAGCAGTGCTCTCCCGGCTCTCCCGGCTCTCCCGGCTCCCCAGCTCTTCCCTCTAACCCTTCTGGAACACCATTGTGCTTTGTTCAATCAATACCTGAAGCAATTGCTCAAATTGAATGGAAAAAATAGGTTTGCTTGCTGCATCTTCACCACCGTCCTCTGGCTTCTCTGTAGTGATTCTGGGGAACTCAAAGCATTTGTATACAGTAGGTGGTGGAAAAGGTGATCACAGTCTGAATCATAGTTGAAGACAGTGTGACGCCGATCCTCACCATCCCCCAAATACAGAGTTCAAATGCAAGCAGTGGTAACAGCCGTGGTTTAAACCCCAACGTCGGTTGTTAGAAAGCTCTGCTTTCTGTTGTAATTTCTCAGATTGTGAGAGGCCCACACGCCCGTCGGACAACGTCATTGGCTGCTTGACTCTCTCTTTTCTTCTCTTTGCACACCTCCATCATTCTGGGGTCTACGGACCTTCTTTCTTCTAATCGAGACGCCGGCCTGGGTTACCACGTTTCAAAGATCCTCAATGTCTCGATATGAGTCATTTCAAGAATTTTTCTCTCTCCTTTTTCAGACCATCACCTTATAATCACTCCTGGAATACCTTTGAAGTGGTGGCAGTTCAAAGTGTATCAGTGAGGCTGTGTGAAAGCCCCAGCTCCTTTGAAGTGGTGGCAGTTCAAAGTGTATCAGGGAGGCTGTGTGAAAGCCCCCAGCACCTTTGAAGTGGTGGCAGTTCAAAGTGTATCAGTGAGGCTGTGTGAAAGCCCCCAGCACCTTTGAAGTGGTGGCAGTTCAAAGTGTATCAGTGAGGCTGTGTGAAAGCCCCAGCTCCTTTGAAGTGGTGGCAGTTCAAAGTGTATCAGGGAGGCTGTGTGAAAGCCCCCAGCTACTTTGAAGTGGTGTCAGTTCAAAGTGTATCAGGGAGGCTGTGTGAAAGCCCCAGCTCTTTTGAAGTGGTGGCAGTTCAAAGTGTATCAGTGAGGCTGTGTGAAAGCCCCAGCACCTTTGAAGTGGTGGCAGTTCAAAGTGTATCAGTGAGGCTGTGTGAAAGCCCCAGCTCTTTTGAAGTGGTGGCAGTTCAAAGTGTATCAGTGAGGCTGTGTGAAAGCCCCAGCTCTTTTGAAGTGGTGGCAGTTCAAAGTGTATCAGTGAGGCTGTGTGAAAGCCCCAGCTCCTTTGAAGTGGTGGCAGTTCAAAGTGTATCAGTGAGGCTGTGTGAAAGCCCCCAGCTACTTTGAAGTGGTGTCAGTTCAAAGTGTATCAGGGAGGCTGTGTGAAAGCCCCAGCTCCTGACGTTCCAGTCATTTTGTGTTATTGGTCCTGTCTAACCTAACAGACTTGGAACTAGCCGAGAAAGATGGACTCTATTAGTCAGCTACAATCAAAGGCAGGTTGGTTGGCTCGCAGACACACCAGGTGCATCATTAAACAGACAGGATGTCAAAGACAGACTGGGTAGGTGTACAACGCATACGGATGAAAAATGCAATTACAGAAAGAAAATGTTATGTGATACATACCACACATCTACAGTAGTAGTCTGCAATGAAGTCTAACATCATTGTGAGGAAACTGCTATTCAAGAACAAACAAGAAAATTGTAAGTTCCTATAGCATTTTGACTGTCATTTCACTCTTAAATAACACAGTCCCCGAGAGCAAAAAGTCCCATTTCCTGTATCCAGTGATGACCCTTCTAAAATGAGTGTTAATCACTTACAAATAGGATGATAATGCCATACCAGCCAGGATAGTTTAGCGTCTTCTCATGGTCTCATTATCATCGGGAGCATCTGTGACTACATGTGTGGGAGTCTCCTGACTCCAGTATGGATGTGGGGGCAGGTGTGTGTGTGTGTGTGTGTGTGTGTGTGTGTGTGTGTGTGTGTGCGTGTGTGTGTGTGTGTGTTGGGAGAAGGATGTCCAGGCCTTATGGGAACATTGATACTGCAGGGGCAGCAACGCATCCATCAAAGAGCACATCTGGGCAACCTATGCCGTGAGAAACCCTGGCAGTCTAGATATGGAAATCATTTGTCAAAGTATGGAATTGGTTAACAATTTCATGCAACACCTTGGAGCAAAAGCTGACATTCTGTAAAGTGCAGCTATTCGAGCATGTATATTTATACCGTACCTTGTTTAGCCTGTACTCCTGTACAGATTGCAGTTGAGCTGTGTCAATTCAAACCTGTTTTCCCAGCTCATGCCAGCAGCTGAAATGAGTGCCACTGTCGTACAGTATAATCTTTTCTAATAGATGCTAATGTAGAAACACCTGTCACACAGGATGGCTCAGTACAGCACTTCCTGTCATATAATCCTAAGAAGCTTACACATGGTAATACCAGGTATTTCAGGCGTAAATACGCATATATGCGCTCACGTAATGTTTTTGGGGACGTATATAAAACATTTTTAATGAATGCATTTATTTATTTTTACTTTCCAAGCATAATAGGACCTTTAGGGGAAATATTAAACAAGCACAGACTTAAAATAACACACGTGCTTATGCATTATTTATTCATATACATTGTGAACACATTCAACATTAATTCACCATGACCATTTTGCATTGTATTTGGAGATAAGCAGGGGTCCTAAAGCAACTACTGGAGCTTAACTCGCCTATCTGACTTATAATTCCTTTCTTTCTCTTTATAAACCCAGACTCACCCCTTCTCTCCCCCTCCTCCCCCACCTCCTCTATCCCCCTCCACCTCTCCTCCGCCACTCGATGACAGTCGGCTCCGTAAATGAGTGAGTCTGCACCTGACAGAGCCAGCCAGGGAATCTGCTATTTTTGGAACTTCTAAGGAGCTCATTAAGCCAAGGTGTGATCACCACCGACTCTGCTTAGGTGATGCTACCGGCTTCCGCACCTTGCTAACCACAGCATCCAGTCAACTTTATTCACTGTTATAGGAAGGAGGGGAGGAGATGAAGAAAACTAAGAGGGAAGACAACTGAGCCTTCAACTGAGCCCCTTCTCATTCTCTCATTCTCTCTCTCTCTCTCTCTCTCTTCTCTCTCTCTCTCTCTCTCTCTCTCTCTCTCTCTCTCTCTCTCTCTCTCTCTCTCTCTCTCTCTCTCTCTCCCTCTCTCTTCTCTCCGTCTCAGTCCCTGAAGGATCACCCCAGTCTCAATTGTTAGATTCCCTGTCTGACATCGGGCCATCAAGTCAGCAGTGAATTTCTCTGCGTTGCCTTCGTGTAATATCATATTGCTCTACCTTTCCAGTGAAGAGAGAGAAAGCTATTCTGATATTTGTGATTAGACTTGAGAATACAATCTTTTGCCCGAGTGCCAATTCCCATTGCAGGAATCACACGCCAATGAGACATTGACGGATGTCTTTTTCTCTCCACCGGAGAGCTTGTTGATGTAGCGGCTCTGACATGCTGTACTCTAGCTACGTCTCTGACACACACACACACACACACACACACACACACACACACACACACGCACACACACACACACACTCCAGCTACATCTCTGAAACGGGCCGCCTGCCGCCAGAGCAGAGCCGCGTGCCGCTCAACGCCGTGCCAGCGCCACCGGGGAGCATGCTGGGATACGCTGCAGTGATTCACCTATTACAGCTGGTTTTGTTGACGTGTCGCCCTCCCCCTCGTCCCCCCGACTCTGGCATATACACCTCCCGCAACACCGGCTGCTCGAGAAAACAACAAAGGGAATGAGAATGTATATCGCACAGCGCTTGTGTTTTCTGTCTGAGCAGATGTAGGTAATAGTCGACGGGGCGAAGAAGCCCTGTGTTTTCTGTGAGACAGCTGATAGATGTAAAGAGATGTTTAAATCTACCTTGTACCTTCCTCCCAGAGGCACAATAGAGAGATGAACTTATAATGCTGTTCAAACTCAACTGCCAGATAGATAGAGTACAAGCTGCCGTCAAACTTCTTATCCCTTTCCGCCTGAAACACTAATCGGGTTTGAAGTACTGTAGTACAGCCAGGTATCTCTTGGTGCTTTTTGAACGTGTGTGCATTTCCCTGACATTAATCCTTTCTTAAGCCTTTAGAGGTAATATAATCAAATGAATGACTATTTTATATCGGAGCCAACCACGAGCCACCGCAGCCACCACAGCCACTTCAGAGACAGAGACGGCTCCCCAGTCACTATGCCCTGAAACCATTGTTGCCCAGTTAGTACGCTGAAATGATTTCCATTGAACATGATAATTTTTTACCATACTGGCTTTGATTCCTTATGAATCCTTTGATATTGGGGTCAACAAGTTGACTGTAATTAATAAGTACTCTCCCCTACATATCCCTGAGCAAAACAACACATAAAAGGCCATTGGGTGAGACGGTGGACCCATCATTAGGAAATGAATTCTTAACACAAAAAGAGCCAGTATACCAGACACAGATTAAGCCTTGTGTGAAGGTAAGAAGCCTTCAATGGAGAATCCCCATTGACAACAGCCAGACTTACAGTTGCTACACTAAAAAGGTATATTTTTAGTCGAGAGCAACAAAAAAATATGTTGAGAGCAAATAACAGAGTAATTAGCGAAGAAGTAATGCGTATTGTAAACATTAGTCCCTATGGGCTGATTGAAAAAAGGGTGGAAACAAAAAAAAACGATAAGCGCTATCCCCAGTGGTTTAGGTTGACAGGGTGTTATGCTATGTGTGTTTTTGCCTGTATAACCTTAGCTTTTTCGCTACGCTACACAATCTCCAGAGAAAACTTCTACAGACTTCTGAAGGAATGGGAGTCTCCTGTGTGCGATGGAAGAAAAGTGATTAATTTTGCAGTGTCCACAATGACACTTCTTGTATAAGTAGTTTAATGCCTGGATAAGCTTTACCAGTCCCTGTCAATATTGCACCATCTTAGAATATGTCATGTTGTACTGTATGTGAGGTGCAATCCATATTCCTAGACTAGTCACCCTGCATGGCTTTGTGCGTGCTGAAGGTTGACCTCTGACCTTTTTGCACATGATCAGTAGAGCGCCATCCTGAGAAGCACCAGAGAGGGGGGAAAGAGGCAAAGCGAGAGGTTTCCCTCTCGCCAAAATCTGTCCATAATAAGCCCAATGCGTTTCTATGGGCTTACTCTGTATTTAAGCTTTTCGCCTTTCTTCCCGCCTTTGAGACAACGACTCCCATTGTTACGGCGGGAACATGAGCATCTTGTCATTATATACAGATCTCTGGAAGCACCTTTGAATCGTGACTACATACATGCACATTAAGACCATTTGTTATTACTGTAATATAATATTTATGTATTAATTCCTCACTGAATTATTTATGAAAACAATGAAGAACAAACATGTATTTGTTATATCATCTGGTTTTCACTGCCAAATAATTATATTGTTCTTTATTCCGGGGTGTTTCTAATGTTGTTAGCCAGGTCCGGTCAGGGATGGCCACACAACAGCAAGCTCTGTTGAGCTTTGTTTTATTCCCGAATGGAAACTGTAAACCTGGGAGGAAAGAGGCACACTTCTGTGGAGCAAATAGATTTTCAGTTCACCCAAATACTATTATCCATGGCAGGTCCATGCAGTGTGCTCCCTCTCTTTCTCTCTCTCGAACATCCTGCAAGGCTTTTTTCTTCCACTCTTGGCAATTTCCACAAACAAACATTTTCCTGCACCCCTGCCTTCCACGAAATAGATCAAGAAAACATACAATTATCTTTAAAAAAAACTGGAACAGATTTTTATTAAATTAACCTTATTAGTGCATTACGGTAAGCAAATGCCAAAAAAGGGAGCTCTGCTCATTTGCATTAAGATAGATTTTTCAGGTTGGCTGCACGATTTAATTAAAGAAAAGATTAAGAACCATTAAACAAGCTGCTGTACCTTGCAGTAGCACAGCTCACATCTGACTCAGGTTAACGCTCGCCCAGATGGTGATTTGTTTGAGTCCCGAATGGCATCCTATTCACTATATAGTGCACTACGTTTGGTCATAAATTGTGCGCTATGTAGGGAATAGGGTGGAATAGGGTGCCATTTGTGACACGCCGTTGGTAACTGTTGAATCACCGGAACAGAATGAGAATTATCCCATTAGTTCTCTAGGAAAAGTAAGGGAATTCTAGAAATTGGTATTCTGCTGTTCTATTCTCTCACATAGCTCAGCAGTGGAGAGAAGGCAGATAACACTTTCTCCACTGTCACTGGTTGGTTCAAAGTCATTCTTATGGGGTCGTGTTGGTCTAGGAAAAGCAAATTGAATTGATCTTTAAACGTGCACATTCATTTCCGAGAGCTGCGAACTGAGGCATCTTTACAAACCTCGAACCTCAATTGTCTTTTTTAACACCCATGTTTTTTTCACGGCTTTAGTGAAACACGTACGGAACACAGTTAATGCTACTGTGTTATGCAGTAGATGTTGACCAATTTCACGTCTCAAGTTTATCGTTTATTGATTTTCACTTTATTTTGTGACTTCCCAAATCAAAGCCCATAATAAAAAAAAAGGGATGTTGTAATATTTTAATATAGCCTACAGAGGGTCTGACAAAAGGATTTGCGTACTTCTATTCTACTCTAGGGTTAAAAAATGAGGTATGCAAATGTTCTGGAGGGATGCTGTTAAAGTATGAGAAAGGGGGTAGTGTCTGTCGACATCCAAACCCTAATCCGCCGGCTTTCGCCAATATACAAACGGAGGAACTGAGGCATAAAATAATCACTCATGTGTGGCCCACTTGAGTATTACTGCCAGGCACCTGCATTGGAACGAACAGATACAAAATAAATACAAAATAAGTAGCTAGAGAAGAGTGAAAAAATACACAAATCCTCTCTGAAGAACCTCAAAAAGAGTCTTCGTTCGCCGCCATCAAACGCAATCAAGCAACATTGAACTGATACCAGGTGCCTGGCAGGTGATTAGGGACAGATGTGAGGATCTGGCAGTCTCTTTGCTCCGTACAGGTGTGAAGATCTGCCTACTCCCTAATTACCGATGTAAATGCTTAATTTCGGTGTTTCAATATTGATTGCTACCTTTCTACTCCTCCATCCCCATGGAACAGGACTACACTTACCGCCGCGCTCTGCTCGCTAGCTGTGTATCTATGGGATGCAGGTTGAGTCAGTCGGTGTCTTACAAAGCTCCTGTTTGCTCAGAATGATCCGGCTCATAATGTTTCGTTTCCTCTGCGTTGGCAAGAAGAGGCGGCATTTAGAATTCACTGGAAGGGCAATAGAAAGCCTCTGTGTGAAGAGGAGAGAAACACGGCAATTTTCCTTCCCTTCAGGAGGTTTTAATATACATTGGTACAGTAATGGACCCACACAATCAAGGCCTGTGTGAGGATGTAAAATGGCGCTGTGTAGATTTGTATGGATACAGATGGATCTTTGTCTGTTTATGTAATGATGCGATATCCTCTTTTCTGTTTGCTCTCCTGTTTCTTTCAGTTACCACTGGGTGCAGTTACCACTGGGTGCAGTTACCACTGGGTGCAGTTACTACTGGGTGCAGTTACCACTGGGTGCAGTTACCACTGGGTGCAGTTACCATTGGGTGCAGTTACCATTGGATGTGTGTGTGTGTGTGTGTGTGTGTGTGTGTATGTATGTATGTGTGTGTGTGTGTGTGTGTATGTATGTGTGTATGTATGTGTGTGCCTATTACATCAATGTGTTGGTAAAGACAAAGGAGCTGATCGTGGACTACAGGAAAAGGGGGTCCAAACGGGGCTGTAGTCTGGGTCCAAAAGGCTCCTTAACAGCTTCTACCCCCAAGCCCTGAGACTGCTGAACAGTTAATCACATGGCCACCCGGATACCCCCTGTATATTATTATATTATTGTATATAAGCCCCGTTATTGTTCATTTATTGTTTTACTTTTTAGTTTATTTAGTACATATTTGTTTTTGTTTTTTTCTATATATCTTGAACTTCATTGGTTAAGGGCTTGTAAGTAAGCATTTCACGATAAGATCTACACCTGTTGTATTCGGCGCATGTGACAAATAAACCAAAAGGGATAATCAAGTCTGTTTCATATTTTATATCTCTGCGAGTGGCCATTGATTAGTGTGACTGTCAGATCCTCAGATCCCTCCTGGGTCCACCCCTTTGCACCTCGTCCCGTTCCGCCCCACCCCTCGTGTCAGTGACACTGTCGGTCTAGAGAGGTGTATCCTGGGGCCTCGTCCAGGTCCAGACCCCGGCTCCTGTTCCACCCTGACAGCTGTATATCCCAGGTGGTCTGACATCTGAGACCCAGCCAGCCAGATGAGATGGAAGGTATACGAGATGAGGGACAGGGGACAGCAGGGAGAGAGAAGAGGAGGGAGGGGTTGGGTTGAGGTTGGGTTTGGAAGATTAACTTTGTGCCAGGTCCTCATGTGTATGGATGCGTCCCAAATGGCAGACTATTTTCTATGTAGTGCACACATTTTGACCGCAGACCTATGGGTCTTGGTCAAAAGTAGTGCACTAAAAATGGAATGGGACGCCATTTGGGACGGAGCCTATGAGTCACTCAGGAGACAACCTGAGATGCTGTGATGCTTCTCAGTCCATATGGCTACACGGGGTACTCCAGGGACCCCTTTATTGATTTAGAGAGAAACAGACCTGTCTTGCTTTCTCAGAGAGGTAGCAATCTAAGAAAAAAAAACCTGGGTGGGTTAGTTGATAGTGTTAGTTAGTTGATAGTAGTGGTGCAGCAGTCTAAGGCACTGCATCTCAGTGCTAGAGGCATCACTACAGACACGCTGGTTCGATTCAACCGGCCGTGATTGGGAGTCCCATAGGTTGGCGCACAATTGGCCCAGCGTCGTCAGAGTTTGGCCGGTGTAGGAAGTCATTGTAAATAGGAATTTGTTCTTAACTGACTTGCCTAGTTAAATAAAGGTTCAATAGAAATAAAATAAATAGTAGGTTAGTTGATAATGTTAGTTAGTTGATAGTGGGTTAATTGATAGGTGAGTGGCAGCAATCCAACAAAAAAACCTGGGTGGATTAGTTGGTAGTGTTAGTTAGTTGATAGTGGGATAGTTCAACATAAAAAAAGGAACTCAGTCTGGCTTTAAACTTACTCTTGAAAGTTGTAATAGTTGATAGTCGAAATTTGCTGGTGCATCATCAGTTATTCTTGTCATGCTAGTCATTGTATACCTTAGAGAGCTATTTATAACTTGTCAGAAATGTCCAGATTAACTAGCCCATGTCAGCTAACGTTTCTTTTTAATTAGTTTTTTTAGCCCATATATATGCTTTTGTCTCTCAAATATCACATGAATACACATTAGACATGGCAAAATGTATAGAATTGCAAGAAATAAGGTTTAAACCTGCTAAATTCTGTCCACCAACAAGAAGGGTGTGAATACTTTGTGTCATGAATAGTGCTTGTGCCCATGGAAATAGAAGTGGGATGTTCCCCAATGCTGGAAGGGGGGCCCTGAGTAAAAAGGATTGGTAACCCCTGAGTTAGTTGATAGTGGGTTAGTTGTTAGTGTTAGTTAGTTAGTTAGTTATTTCATTTGTTAGTTTGTTAATAGTGGGTTAGTTGATACAGTGGCTGGATGGGTTACTACATCAACTATGGGTAGGTTAGTTGGTGGGTAAACTAAAATAGAATGTCTCTATTTTACCTCATAAGATACAGTATAATATGAATATCCTACTTTGTGATTCAGCAGGTCTGGTAGATATAAGCTGAGTTCAGAGCCAGCGCCTAATCCCATTGTTCATGGTCAAATGTGCACTGATACGAAACGGTATCAGCTCTGTTACAAATAGACCTTGAACTGTGCAGGTTTTGATAATAAAAGGAGCGGGCATGTAGCTGGGGCAGCAGTCGACTGGAGAGTGGATCAACAAGATAAGATTTGTAGAAATATATGAGAAAGGACTTGCCGATAAATATGTGCTTTCCAGATGGAACCTATTGTGAGCCCATGTTTCTTAGGTTTGAGAATGGTGTTAATTAACATTCGAGCTATCAATATCAAAAGTTATAATGCATGTTGAATTACCTACCGTACAAGCAGTTTTGTTGTTGTTCTCATTTTATTACACAGTACCAGACATTAGTTGTTTTTAAAAATTTGTATTTACCCAGCCACATGCACAATAAAATGATTTATTCAATGAATGAATTATATCATAATACTGTATTATACATATTATATAGTACTGCATATCTGAAAAGACTTAACATGGTCTCCACATATTGGAATACCTCAGAGCATATGATGTGTCAATACAGTCGACTTTCTATGAAATGTATCCCCTCCAACCAGGGATTAGCGTAGGGGAGCTGGTAACATGATAACCCAAACCAACTCTACACACCGCACCAGGGGACTGACTGCCAAGGTAAGCCTCCCTGTGTTGTGGTTCCAGTTAAACATCCATGATAGGAGTTGATTATTCACATTAAGTCCATGGTAGGTGGCAATTATTTAAATACTGAAACAAACGATGTTATACCAACACCTGAAAAGTATTTTTGTGCACTTTGCATTTTCATTGGTTCCCAATCTGTGGTCTGTGATAATGAGGGAAGCTCATTGTTTGCCATGACAGTATCTTGGGGCTATACTACTGTACACTGTTTAAGTACTACAGTAATGTCAGTCATTGCCGAAGGTGTGACAATAACCCCAAAAAGGTGTGTATTGCTTTAACACTTTCCAGTCTTACGATGACAAGGGATATGACAGCTGTGCTAAAACCCGCCCTGTGTATAAACCCTTAATGAGTACAAGACATGTTATAACAAACCGCTCCTCTTCCCTTTCTCTGAGGTAATGTTCTGAGGTAATATTCTGAGGTAATATTCTGAGGTAATATTCTGAGGTAATATTCTAATGTTCAGGTTAACCCTGTCAGTTATGCCTGGTAGCAGGCAGCATAACACATAATGTTGTAATAGTACAACAGCACGTATGATAGAATCCCAGATACATGGTTTTCCGGGTCTCCGCTACCAAAATACAGCTAAAAGGAAATGTTACTAAGGTCTTGTGCCACCCGTTGAAGGTGTATTATTCCACATACATGAACCTAAATGAGTATTTGGATTACATCCCTTTTAAGCGTACATATTTAAGGTCTGTCGCACGGAACTGAACATTAGAATATTACCTCAGGCTTTTGTTTTCCTTATCTTTTCTCTCCTCCTCTCTCTATACATAGCCTACCGAACTCCATAAGTGATAATCACCTTGAAAATTAATTAATCACAACGCAACAACATTGTTGTGATAAGAACGTATTTTTGTAGTTCCTTTGTTTGTATTTTCTTTCCCCCCCCATTGTGGTGAATTCCATAGAGGTTCATTTTGTCTGTGTACGATGCCATGCTGCCATTGGGGTTAAAATGTGTGTTATCTCAGTTGTATAACGTGTGGGGTCTTAGTAAAGTAATTAATCTCTATAAAGCCTGGCTGAGGTAGGTATGAAGGCTTGGAATTCAATTACCACAATGCAGAGACGCCAATTTATGGGGGGAAATATGCAGCATCTATTTTGCAGGTTAATATCGGCCACCTGAGCCTTCTCTTAGCGTTTGGAAAGTGGGTTGTAGAATTGGCATAATACATGCGTGTAGCAGCCGTGCTTGTACTTCTGTATCATTGCTCTGGTATTTGGACCCCTTAAATACATGTTCAATTAGATACTACGTTTTAGAGTAGCATCCTACTGTATCTTCTGACATGAGGTGTTGTTACATAGTGTTGCGGTACACTGTATTATAAAAACAGAGACATTATTGTGACATGGATCAAATAATTAAAAACAAACTTTTTTGTTTGAATTTTTTCAACTGCTTAACTGCCTGTTGCATTATTTGTGCGTTAATTGTTGTTTTAGTATGTTTTTCGTCAGTTTTTGTCAGTTTTGCAACAGTTGAACTGTAATAGTTCAGGATTATGGAGTGCTACTGTTTTACAAAGGTTTTGGCGGTCCTTTTTATCACTGAGGCACTTTTGATTTTTCTCAGCGCCAAACGTACACGAGTACTCAATTATTTACAACCAAGCCCAGTTCCTGGATTTAGCACACGCAGCGCTATTAGACTCCGGTGAAAAGTTTGATATTCTGGACGAGTTGAAAAGGCGACGCCGTGGACGCAGGGCGGGATTGAAGTGTAAGGCAAAGCTGAGGAAGTACAAGCCGGCTATACCGTCTATAATTATGGGCAACGTGAGATCGCTACATAACAAGGTGGACGAGCTTGATGGGCTGGTCCATGAACAAAGAGAAAACCGTGAAGCTAGCATATTGTGTTTTACTGAAACATGACTGAATGATAACATCCCCATAGAGAACGTAACTATCTGTGGTCCATCAGAGCGGACAGGGAACGCGTTTCTTCCGGTAAGAGTAAGGGAGGGGGGCTGGCGTTATTAGTTAACAACAGATGGTGTAATCCGAGAAATATTACTGTTAAGGAACAGTTTTGTAGCTCGGACATTCAGCTGTTAGCCGTTAGCCTGAGCCCCACCTATTTGCCGATGGAATTCACGGCGGCTATTGCTGTTATTGTTTACACTAAACAAGCTGATCAGGAAGGCTGGCTCTGTTCTGGGGATTAGCCTTGACACTCTAGAAGGGGTGGCGGAGAAAAGGATCCTGGCCAGACTGCTGGCCATCATGGACAACGTCACCCACCCTCTGCATGCCATGGTTATGATGCAGAGGAGCACCTTCAGTCACAGACTGATCCCACCACGGTGTGCCAGAGAGCGCTACAGGAGTTCCTTCCTGTTGCCGGCTATTAGACTATTTAATGCCTCACCGGGGTGCCATGCCGTCGGCAACATAGACCTGGAACTGTTGGGGTGTTAGGACCTAGTTTAACAATTATGCATCCATCCGTGAGTAACTCTGGTCTGCAATCACTCATTCACTCAGGACTTATTTATTCATTCAGGTCTGTATAATCATATTCATGTACAGTTGTTATTTATATCACATGCAATATTGTAAATAATTATTGGACTTAACTTACATAGTCATTCACTCAGGAATGCATATTAGTATCCTGTCAGTTGTATCTTTTTTCATTGCTTTTAGTATATTGAATGTGCAATATGTGCATTTATCTGTAATTAAACCCTGCGCACTAAGGACTGTATTTTAAGGGAATTACTATTATTACCCTAAATTATATAATACACACATTTAGTTATTTAAATATCTCTTTCTTTCATTTACCTGTACATTTATTGTAACCATGCAAAATATTCACTTACCTGTTCATTTAACCAGACTGTATATTTAGTAAACTATTATTACCCTCACTTATATTTTACGCACATTTAGCTATTTAAGTATTTCTCTGCCATCGACCTGTATAGTATAGTTAACCATGCAAATATTCCTTATTTATCTATATCAACTTGCAATATTTGTATATTTATATTTTCATACTTTTTTATACTGCCGCTATATCATCACGACTCTACTCCTGTTACAAGTTTTTTTTGTTTTTTTTGTTGACTGCATGTTTTTTTAGTCTCTCTTATTTTATTATGTGTATTTTTCTTTTGTGTATTTTCATTCTGGCATTTTGCACCTGCCCTGTGTTTTTTCGTAGCTGCTTAACAAAGAAATCTATCTATCTATCTATCTATCTATCTATCTATCTATCTATCTATCTATCTATCTATCTATCTATCTATCTATCTATCTATCTATCTATCTATCTATCTATCTATCTATCTATCTATCTATCTATCTATCTATCTATCTATCTATCTATCTATCTATCTATCTATCTATCTATCTATCTATCTATATTTTTGTTAAAACTGCATGTGTTTGTTTTTCTGTTTCCATCTTTTGTGCAGAAGGCCACATAACTGATTTGTTTCTGGTCAATGCCTGACCCTCGCTGCTTTTCTCATCCTCATTTTACCGGGTCCTTAACTCAATAACTGTATCCATCCGTTAGATCCCATTCACGCATCTTTCCTCGTAACAGGAAAATAAACTACAAAAGAAGTAATGTACTGGAAATACTGATGATTGACAATGTCTTGTTCAGTTATACATAGTTCCCATACCATGTATTCCTATTAGCAAAGACGGTGTCATGTTTGGATGGGTCAACCTACAAATCCTCTGTATTGATACTGCATATACAGGTGCTATCTGTAACCTAAAAGTGTTCTTCGGCTGTCCCCATAGGAGAACCCTTTGAAGAACCTTTTTGTGTTCCGTGTAGAACACTTTACACAGAGGGTTCTACATGGAACCCAAAATAGTTCTGCCTGTAACCAAAAAGGGTTCATCAAAGGGTTCTCCTATGGGGATTTCTCATAAGAGGACAAATATTGTGTATGGGGTCAGACAAAATGTGGTGAATGTCTATTTCCCTGTCTAAAAGTGTAACGCACATTACATACAATGGTCAACATATTGGTATTGGGTTTTTGTATTGATATTCCTCTTCGACATTGATTCCTAGCTGACAAATCCTGTGTATTCTGAGTTTGAATTATGTGCATGGCTTGCTTTGGTAGAGACACATCAATAATGAGCTCCCATTCAACCCAACTACCCCTATGTCATGGGTGTGGAAGACACTGTTAGTCTGTGGTCAAGTTCATGTGAAAAGGAACCACGATGTGATGGTTACGAGGGTGACACCTAGCTATACACCCTGCATGTTTCTATAGTTACGAGGGTGACTCCTATAAATCCTGCATGTTTCTATAAAGGGGTCAACGGAAAGGAAACTGAGCTACATCAGCAGAAACCTATTCTAAGGTCGACAGCGAAAGCTTGAGTACATTGTTATATTACTGCTTTCCTAACCCCCTGAAATCTGAGTGGTTTTGTGTAAATCTGGTCAAGTGATGAAGAAGTTGGGTGGGGGTGCTTGGTGGGCTTGTATTGTGTGAGTGGGTAGGGATGGTGACACGACACAAGATGAGTCCTCCGCCAAAAAAAAAAACGTTAATGTGAGCAGAGAGCGTGACGACGGCAGCCCACCTTCCCATAAATCACGTTGGTTTTAATCATACCTGCCACCTCGCTGCTCCGCCGTGGCTCCGCTGTCTCTCCCAGGAGAAATTGCCTGCCTCCCCCTTTTCTCACTTGTGTTCAATTATCTAGGAGCGCTTTTCTGGATGTTTATTTATTTACCCAAAGTTCATGTACAGTATGCACGCACACGGTGATGCAGTGGACCGTCGCAGCTAACCACACCATACTGGAGGATTAGAGCCGACCCTAAACACAGGCTCAGACACAGAAACGAGACGTGGAGAGGGATGGGGCTCCTCGTTGAGGCAGAAGGGACAAGGAATTTAGGGACGATGCTAATTAAAACTCACATTATCATACATCAGCACCTGTCACAGGCAGAGGCAGACATGTTGGGAAACGGTAGAATTGGTTCTGTTGTTTAGTTGTGTTGAAAAATAATATTTTTCATATTTTGATATTATCACGCATTTCACAATGTTTGTTTTACTAGCATTAGAATGCGTGCTTAGTCCCCTCCTGTACTCCCTGTTCACCCACGACTGCATGGCCAGGCATGACTGCAACACCATCATCAAGTATGCAGACGACACAACAGTGGTAGGCCTGATCACAGACAACGATGAGACAGCCTATAGAGAGGAGGTCAGAGACCAACCTCTCCCTCAATGTGAGCAAGACAAAGGAGCTGATCGTGGACTACAGGAAAAGGAGGGTCGAACAGGCCCCTATTAATATTGACGGGGCTGTAGTGGAGTGTGTCGGGAGTTTCAAGTTCCATGGTGTCCACATCACCAACGAACTATCATGGGCATGACACGGGCATGATAACACCTTTTCCCCATCAGGAGACAGAAAATATTCGGCCTGGGTCCCCAGATCCTCAAAACGTTATACAGCTGCACCATCGAGAGCATTCTGGCTGGTTGCATCACTGACTGGTATGGCAACAGCTCGGCATCTGAACGTAAGGCGCTACAGTGGGTAGTGCGTACGGCCCAGTACATCACTGGGGCCAAGCTTCCTGCCATCCAGGACTTCTATACCCGGCGGTGTCAGAGGAATGTCCAAAGTAAAGTCATACACTGTTCTCTTTGCTACCGCACAGCAAGCGGTACCGGAGCGCCAAGTCTAGGTCCAAAATGCTCGTTAACAGCTTCTACCACCAAGACATAAGACTGCTGAACAATTAATCAAATGGCCACCCAGACTATTTACATTGACAGCCCCTCTATTTGTTTTTACACTGCTGCTACCTGCTGTCTATTATCTATGCATAGTCACTTTGCATATTACCTGGAATAACCTGTACCTCCGCACATAACTCGGTACCAGTACCCCCTGTATATAGCCTCATTATTGTTATTTTATTGTGTTACTTTTTGATAAAAAAAAATTGTAAGTAAGCATTTCACGGTAAGGTCTACTACACCTGTTGTACTCGGTGCATGTGAAAAATAAATTTTTATTAGACTTACTTGATTTGATTCTGGATGAGCCCCAAGACTGTCCTCTTTTGTTTTTACTCGTACATCTGCAAGCAACTATTTCAAAGAGAGACTAAGTTGTGTTCACTGTGAGAGAGAGAAAAGAGTGAGAGAGAGAGAGAAGGAGAGAAGGAAAGGGAGTAAGAAAAAGCCATATCTTCCTCTGTCCAGTGTCTGTGTTCTTTTGTCCTTACTCTTTTATTTTTATTGGCCAGTCTGAGATATGGGTTTTTCTTTGCAATTCTGCCTAGAAGGCCAGCATCCCGGAGTCGCCTCTTCACTGTTGACGTTGAGACTGATGTTTTGTGGGTACTATTTAATGAAGTTGCCAGTTGCGGACTTGTGAAGCGTCTGTTTCTCAAACTAGACACTCTAATGTACTTGTCCTCTTGCTCAGTTGTGCACCGGGGCCTCCCACTCCTCTTTCTATTCTGGTTAGAGCCAGTTTGACCTATTCTGTGAAGGGAGAAGTACACAGCGCTGTACAAGATCTTCAGTTTCTGGGTAATTAGAATAGAATAGAATAGTCTTCCTTTTTCAGAACAAGAATAGACTGACACGTTTCAGAAGAAAGGTCTTTGTTTCTGTCCATTTTGAGCCTGTAATCGAACCCACAAATGCTGATGCCCACAAAAGGCCAGTTGTATTGCTTCTTTAATCAGCACAACAGTTTTCTGCTATGCTAACATAATTGCAAAAGGGTTTTCTAATGATCAACTAAAATGTTAAAAAAAAAAAAGCTTATCTTTCAAAAACACAGACATTTCTAAGTGACCCCAAACATTTGAATGGCAGTGTATATATACAGCGGGTGAAATAAGTATTGAACACGTCACCATTTTTCTCAGTAAATATATTTCCAAAGGTGCTATTGACATTAAATGTTCACCAGATGTTGGTAACAACCCAAGTAACCCATACATACAAAGAAACCAAAACAAATAAGATCAGAAATTAAGTTATGTGTAATAATGTGAAATGACACAGGGAAAAAGTATTGAACACACTTACTGATATTTATTTAATACTTTGTACAAAAGCCTTTGTTGATAATGACAGCTTCAAGACGCCTCCTGTATGGAGAAACTAGTAGCATGCATTGCTCTGGTGTGATTTTGGCCCATTCTTCCACACAAACAGTCTTCAAATCTTGAAGGTTCCGTGGGCCTCTTCTATGAATCTTGATCTTCAGTTCTTTCCATAGATTTTCAATGGGATTTAAGTCAGGTGATTGGCTGGGCTATTCTAGCAGCTTTATCTACTTTCTTTGAAACAAATTGAGAGTTTCCTTGGCTGTGTGTTTGGGATCATTGTCTTGCTGAAATGTCCACCCTCGTTTCATCTTCATCATCCTGGTAGATGGCAGCAGATTTTTGTCAAGAATGTCTCGGTAAATTTGCCCATTCATCCTTCCTTCAATTATGTAAAGTTTGCCAGTACCATTTGCTGAAAAGCAGCCCCACACCATGATGTTCCCACCTCCAAACTTCACTGTTGGTATGGTCTTTTTAGGGTGCAGTGCCATTTCTCCTCCAAACATGGTGTGTATTATGACATCCAAACAGTTCAATTTTGCTCTCATCTGACCACACTATATTCTCCCAGTATTTTACTGGCTTTTCCAAATGTTATGCAGCAAACTTTAAACGAGCTTCAACATACTTTTTTTTCAGCAATGGAGTCTTGCGTGGTGAGCGTGCATACAGGCCATGGCGGTGGAGTGCATTACTTACTGTTTTCTTTGAGATAACAGTACCTGCTAATTGCAGGTCTTTTTGAAGCTCTCCACAAGTGGTCCTTGGCTCTTGGACAACTCTTCTAATTATTCTTTTCACTCCTCTGTCAGAAATCTTGCGAGGAGCACCTGGTCGAGGCAAATTTATGGTGAAATGATTGTCTTTCCACTTCCGTATTATGGCCCCAACAGTGATCACTGTAACATTCAGAAGCTTAGAAATGCGCCTATAACCAATGCCATCATTATGTTTTGCAACAATTAGGTTGCGAAGGTCTTGAGACAGCTCTTTGCTTTTACCCATCATGAGATGTGTCTTGTGTGACACCTTGGCAATGAGACCTTTTTGTAGGCCATCAGTTGGGACTGAACCAGCTGATATTAATTTGCACTGACGGGGCTGGATTGCTTTTTAATTCCTGATAGTTTTCTTCTGTTGCTTTCCATGCCTTTTTGCACCTCCCTTTCTTCATGTGTTCAATACTTTTTCCCTGTGTCATTTCACATTATTACACATAACTTAATTTCTGAACTTATTTGTTTTGGTTTCTTTGTATGTATGGACTACTTGGGTTGTTACCAACATCTGGTGAAAATGTCATGTCATTAGCACCTTTGGAAATATATTTACTGAGAAAAATGGTGACGTGTTCAATACTTATTTCACCCGCTGTATACACTATTATCCTCTGTTTACAAGCCATAAAAGTGAAGACATCAATACTATGACATAACATGCCTTGATGACAGCTTTGCACACTCTTGGCATCCTCTCAACCAGCTTCACCTGGATGCTTTTCCATCAGTCTTGAAGGAGTTCCCACATATGCTGAGCACTTGTTGGCTGCTTTTCCTTCACTGCGGTCCAACTCATCCCAAACCATCTAAATTTGGTTGAGGTTGAAACCAAAAATCTCCAATTTGTACTCCAGACCAAACAACAAATTTCCTCCGGTCTAATGTCCATTGCTCATGTTTCTTGGCCCAAGCAAGTCTCTTCTTATTATTGATGTCCTTTAGTAGTGGTTCATTTGCAGCAATTCTACCATGAAGGCCTGATTCACACAGTCTCATCTGAACAGTTGATGTTGAGATGTGTCTGTTACTTGCACTACATTTTGCACTCTGTATATAGATTTTCTATTGTGTTTTTGACTATGTTTGTTTACTGTGTAACTCTGTGTTGTTTTTGTCGCACTGCTTTGCTTTGTCTTGGCCAGGTCGCAGTTGCAAATGAGAACTTGTTCTCAACTGACCTACCTGGTTAAATAAAGATGAAATAAAAAAAAATAAAAAAAAATTGAACTCTGTGAAGCAATTATTTGGGCTGCAATCTGAGGCTGGTAACTCTAATGAACTTATGCAGGAGAGATATTTCTGGGTCTTCCTTTCCTGTGGCGATCCTCATGAAGCTGGTTGAGATAATGCCATGAGTGTGCAAAGCTGTCATCAAGGCAAAGGGTGGCTACTTTGAAGAATCTCAAACATAAAATATTTTTCTATTTGTTTAACCCTTTTTTGGTTACTACATGATTCCATATGTGTTATGTCATAGTTTTGATGTCTTCACTTTTATTCTACAATGTAAAAAATAGTTAAAATATAGAAAAAATATAGAAAATATGACCTTGAATTAGTCATATTCAAAACTTTTGGCACCCTGTGTATATATATATATATATATATATATATATATATATATATAGAGAGAGAGAGAGAAAGAGTGTGAGAGAGAGAGAGAGAGAGAGAGAGAGATGGATTGTGTTTACATACCGTAGTCAGGTCTGACCCAGTAGGAAGTCAGAAAGTATACATTTTACCACATAATTATTACTAATTATAGAGTGGGTGCCACTGAGAGGATTGTGTTAATTATAACTTCCTGGTCAAACTGAGCTATACAGAAAAACCCTATTGCCTATATAGTGCACTACTTTTGACCTGGTCCCACCGTGCTCTGCTAAAAAGTAGTGCACAATAAAGGGAATAGGCTGCTGTTTGGGACACAGCAAAGAAAAGGATCCTCTTCTGCTCTCATCGCTGTGTCATCTGTCTAAGATGTGTTTAAAACAGAAAGAAGGTAATGACATCTCACTACATAAACCATGTCAGAGCTGCCCGTGGCACCTATCTTCTTGACAAAATAAAGGCCCCGGCAATTAGGCTGTTTCATATCATCGGACAGCCTCTGCTTTATTCCCACAACGCCGAGCAACACTAGAAGACACCTTAAGTGCCGTTAAGTGATCAAAGAGAGAGCCACATACTGGATAACACAATTAGAATAAAACCCAGTCTGGTCCAAAGGCTTCTTACTGATAATGGCTTGTAAACAGAGGACATTACTTCACAGAAAGATTATTCAGATTCTTTGGCCCTGACACCGGATGTACCAGCCGGGTCTATTAAGAGGGGAGAAAAAAACACAATTTCCCTTTGGTTAGGAGATGGAGAGAGCAAGGGTGGTGTGAAAATGGGTTTGGGAAACAAGATTCTCTGAGGTCCTAATTGCCAATATTCAAAACAACACCAATGACAAGAGTTGAAAATGATGTAAGGCAATCTCGCAAAGAGGCCCTTTTTTTATCTTCCTCTGTTAATGCCTTTCTCTTTCTCTCTCTCTCTCTCCCCCTCTCTTTCCCTCTCCTTTGTCCGTCCGTGTATTTAACAAGAGGACATAACAGGCCTCTCCTCCCCGTAATGGAGACGCTAGACATATAAAATAATTGGGGGAAGTAGGCGTTTTCCTTGTGTTAAATGACTGGGTCAAACAGTCAAACTGTAATTATGACCAAAGTACCAGCACTGATCGCTGGTCACCCGCCTCACCTGTCATTAACCCTCTGAACCCTGGAAGCTCTCAGTCTGGGTGGACCAGCCGCTAGTTTGCACCAGAGTTTCCAGAGGGGGGGAGATAATTGTCAAGGCCTAATAGGGATCAGTGCTGGGGGACCACGCTATACATCTGGTACCCAACAAGACGCTGCACCTGAGGCTCAGCTGGTATACAAGCATTACAAGCGTTTTGCTACACCCGCAATAACATCTGCTTAACATGTGTATGTTTGATTTGAGTTGGTATAGCAGTTATAGCAGTCACAGCTCTCTATAGGCTAGGCTAGTACCCTTAGATCGGATATGGCCGTTAGCAGGCACACATCCATAGACTAGGCTAGTCCCCTCAGATGGAATATAGCAGGGATAGCTAACAACGCTCCATAAGCTAGGCTAGGATAGGCTAGGCTAGGCCACCCTCTCATTTCTGCACATAGCTAAGAAATCATACTGTACAAACGTATCATTGTCAGGCTCTGGCCATAGAGAAGCAATAGGCATCTCTATGTAGCTATGGGCAGAGTCTGACAGTGTCGTTCTTTTCTGTTTCTTTGTGGGGTTTGGGTGGATCTCTAATTAGAGGCAGCTGCTAACCATTGTCTCTAATTAGGGATCCAATATATGTCGAGTCTGTCCCTCACGCGGGTGTGGGTTGTTATCGTACATGTCGAGGTATATGTCGCAGTCACGGGTGAAGTAAGTGTTCTTTTGTTACGTCCGTTCATTCCGTGTGGTTTTTGTGAATGGGACGTTAGAGTATAGTTTCAGTTTTGTATCCTGTAGTTCGCCGTTTATTTTCGATTTATACATATACAATAAATAAGAAAATGTCGAACTACTATCCCTGCGCTGCGTCTTGGTCTCTCCAACACCCACATCGTGACAATCATATGATTTTAGATTAATTTGAACTACCCGTGAATGAACAATATAATTATATAATAGATACCCTCTTTAGATCACATCGCAATGTTAATTTCCCATTGAAGGGTTTTTGTCTTTGTACATGAATGTGTTGCTTGGTGTTTTCCTGGCTTTGCATCTGATCCTATAGTGCTTCCAGAGGTGGTATAACAGAACAGACCCAGCATCCCCCTGCGACTAGCCTACCTACAGTATGCTTGACTTTTTGTCTGCATTGTATCAGTGCTGACGGAGGTCTGGAAAGCATCTCAGGCCATCTTTAATTCATGTGATTAAAAAATTCAGGAGAAACCCTTGTACCAGCTGTTAAACTCCGTTAGTAAGCCGTAATTCAGAGTTCAAACCCCAGCAAATTGAGGGTTAGGTTAACAGGAGCTGAGGGTTGAAATGCATTATACGCCAGCTGTTATAAAGAGGCACATTCAGTCAGGTGAATCCTGCATGGCAGCATGCAACCAACGCATGGCTTGCTTGTTAATTCCCCCATCGCTACACAACACAAAGAAAATAATCATTTTACAATGTCCATACCAACATTTTATTTAACCCTTATTTAAGGGTCAGTTAAAAACAAATTCATATTTACAATGACAGCCTACCTACAGGGTCAGCCCCTGGAGCATAGTGTTAAGTGCCTTGCTCAAGGACACATCGACAGGTTTTTCATCTTGTCGGCTCGGGTACTTGAATCAGCAACCTTTCGGTGACTGGGCCAAAGCTCTAACCGCTAGGCAACCTGCCACCCCAACAATAGGCATATCCGTGCTCATAGGAGGATACTATTATTTGAATTAGGTAGATATGTTATACATCAGCCTGTATATAGAGGGGCAGACTGACAGACAGACAGACTGACAGACATCTAGTTTAGGGGAACAACGCACTATTGTCTCTCTTTTGTCATGGTGTTCCATCTCCGTTTTGTGACACTGGTTAAAAAGGTTTTACTGTTATCATTTAACATAGAGGAAACCAGCTTTACAACGTGGCGCTGACTGAGTGTCCTGGTGGCCATTTTAGAGGTAGAGAGAGAACCTTTCTTGGCAGACTGCCTCTATAACAAGGGCTGCTGCCAAGCTCTTTGAAAACGAATCACTTGTAGGTTCTCAGATCACTATCCCCCTCCTATTTTACCCTACTCAATTCAACTGACTAGAAGAGTATCCCAAATGGCACCACATTCCCTATGTATTGCAGATGTATTGTAACTTTCATCTATGTAATTGTCTGCATCATTTCCAATCCCCCATACACTAGGCCTCCCAAGTGGCGCAGCGGTCTAAGGCACTGCATCTCAGTGCTCGAGGTGACACTACAGACCCTGGTTTGATCCTGGGCTGTATCACAACCGGCCGTGATTGGGAGTCCCATAGGGCGGCGCACAATTGGCCCAGTGTTGTCCGGGTTAGGGGAGGGTTTGGCCGGGGTAGGCTGTCATTGTAGATGAGAATTTGTTCTTAACTGACTTCCCTAGTTAAATAAAGGTTAAAAGTAGTTTGTAGGCCATACCGGACACCACAAACAATTCTTCTTATTTTTTTTTTATAAAAACAATAATACAAATAAATAAAATAAAAAAAAATATATATACCGTTCAAAAGTTTGCGGTCACTTAGAAATGTCCTTGTTTTTGAAAGAAAAGCACATTTTTGGTCCATTAAAATAACATAAAATTGATCAGGAATACAGTGTAGACATTGTTAATGTTGTAAATGACTATTGTAGCTGGAAACGGCTGATTTTTTATGGAATATCTTCATAGGCGTACAGAGGCCATTATCAGCAACCATCACTCCTGCGTTCCAATTGCACGTTGTGTTAGCTAATCAAGTTTTTCATTTTAAAAGGCTTTTGCAATTATGTTAGCACAGCTTAAAACTGTTGTGCTGATTAAAGAAGCAATAAAATTGGCCTTCTTTAGACTAGTTGAGTATCTGGAGCATCAGCATTTGTGGGTTTGATTACAGGCTCAAAATGGACAGAAACAAATAACTTTCTTCTGAAACTCGTCAGTCTATTCTTGTTCTGAGAAATTAAGGCTATTCCATGCGAGAAATTGCCAAGAAACTGAAGCTCTCGTACAACGCTGTGTACTACTCCCTTCACAGAACAGGTCAAACTGGCTCTAACCAGAATAGAAAGAGGAGTGGGAGGCCCCGGTGCACAACTGAGCAAGAGGACAAGTACATTAGAGTGTCTAGTTTGAGAAACAGACGCCTCACAAGTCCGCAACTGGCAGCTTCGTTAAGTAGTACCCGCACCTGAGCTCAAAACTCAAAATTGAGCTCAGGTGCATTTTGTTTCCATTGATCATCCTTGAGATGTTTCTACAATTTGATTGGACTTAAATTGTTTGGACAGGATTTGGAAAGGCACACACCTGTCTAATATAAGGTCCCACAGTTGACAGTGCAAGTCAGAGTAAAAACAAAGATCGAATGAATTGTCCGTAGAGCTCAGAGACAGGATTGTGTCAAGGAACAGATCTGTGGAAGGGTAACAAAAAAGGCTGCAGCACTGAAGGTCCCCAAGAACACAGTGGCCTCCATCATTCTTAAATGGAAGAAGTTTGGAACCCCAAGCCTCTTCCTAGAGATGGCCGCCCGACCAAACTGAGCAATCGGGGGAGAAGGGCCTTGGTCAGGGAGGTGACCAAGAACCTGATGGTCATTCTAACAGAGCTCCAGAGTTCCTCTATGGAGATGGGAGAAACTTCCAGAAGGACAACGATCTCTGCAGCACTCCACCAAACGGGTCTTTATTTTAGAGTGGCGAGACAGAAGCCACTCCTCAGTAAAAGTCACATCATTGTAATATAGTACACATCATAATCTGGTTAGAAAAAGTATCTAGATCCTCCGTGAGGCTGTGGAGGAATCCTAGTTGTGGATTTAAAAGAAAACATGAATCATCAGTGTACAATGACACTTTTTGTTTTTAAACCCTGGATTTCTAATCCCTTAATCTTATTGTTGGATCTGATTTTAATAGCTAACATTTTGATGGCCATAATAAATAGATATGCCGATATGGACAACCTTGTATTACTCCTCTTGACAGTTTAAAACTTTCTGAGAAGTAGCCATTATTTACTATTTTACACATAGGGTTACTATACATAACTTTATATTTATGATATAATTTGCAAATATTCTACCATATTTTTTGTTGTTGTTTTTTTTACAATGTTTTTTTTTTACAATTAGTATATTTGAATTCAAACATAATGTTTGTTGTAATATTTGTTCTGTCTTTTCTGGTGGATTAAACTGAAATTGCAACCAACTTTCGGTGGCTTGTTTTAAAAATAGCAATATTTTGGAGAATGTGGGAAGTTCTTGAACCTGGGGTTGTAATCTGAATAAAGGGGAAAAGGCCATTCTTGAACCTGGGGTCGTAATCTGAATAAAGGGGAAAAGGCCATTCTTGAACCTGGGGTGAGACATTCTTACTAATCTGCTAGAGAACTAGTTTGGATTTAAGGCTAACATTTCTATGACTGAAGCCTTTAGTGAGAGGTCTAATGCTTTAATATTTAACAAATCCCTATCCTTTGTAAGGGCAGCTTGAGGACTGTAGCTCACCACTCAACATTTCCTGGCGTCTGTCCACCTATAAATTTCAGTTCACAACGGCTTTTACTCTGAATTTACAAGGTAACTAATGCCTGGTTTAATAACGTATAGCAAAGTGACTTTGTTTTTCACCTATTAAATACTCAGAGACATCACGGTTGTGTCCTAAATGGGAATATATTCCCTAAATAGTCCACTACTTTTAACCAGAGCCTTATGGACCCTGGACCTAAATAGGAAAAAGGGTACCAATTGGGAAGCAGCCCAGATCTGTCCTTGCATGTTGTCACTTCTGGTCCAGGTAGGTTCCAGTCAGAGTGTGTAGACTTTTGTTCCAACATGAACTGTATAATACTCCCAGCTATTTGATTCTGTGTAAAATGTTTTTAACGCTTGCACTCATCTAACAAAGGTTGACCATTTAATCTGTCAGGCCAGCGCCAGCTGAGGTCAGGGTAATCCCAGTGAGCAGGGGAATTAGAGAAGGCTTATCCTCCATCCAACCCTCCATCCCTCCATCCCATACTTTCATATCTACATTTATAAACCAAAAGCTCAATATCAGCCGCACTAAAACACCACATTGACCCAATCCATCAACCTTCCAGCTCCGACTGCATGTGTGTCGTTAATTAATTACTTCACAGGCAACAGAGCTGTTTGCGAAATTATGAATGATGGTTGAGAGAATAGGATGGTGGTGGCGTTTTAACACAGCAGTGCACAGCTGGTGCTGTGTTTGTCCAGTATACACTCTGCTACCTGGGCGCGTTTTCAGGGCTGCCTATGCACTCAAACAGACAGAAAGGATTTCATTTTCAGTGTGTAAGAGGCTTTGTTGTACTTATTATACAGGACTTAGTAGGTAAGCACAATCTGTCCATGTTCACCTATGAGATATTATCCACCAGCTACAGTACAAGGACACCGATTCTGACTGAATATGAAGAGCGATAGAATGAAAGTGGACTGGAAGAAGACTTCATGAGGAGAACAGGATGAACTGACGTATGTAATTAACTGCGATTTTCCAGACCTTATTATGCTTAATTTATACCGTATGTACGCAACGCAAGAAAGCAAAATGCATAATGACGATCCTGCATCCTTCATCTTTGCGGTTCTGCACACGTCTTCATATTTTTCCACGCAACTACAGAGTATCGCCATTTTGTGTAGCTGTTAGAAGTTATTGCGATGCGTACGGCGTAGGGAAAATAATTTGGCTTTAGTGTCATTCTACTTGTGATTGATACATTTTTATTTATTTTAGCAGCCAATTTCATTCAAAGTGATTTACACATACATTCAGGGAATGTGCATGCAGGAATCAAACTCACATCGCCAACCAACATCAAGCTCAGTTGTCAGTTAGCGGTCTAAAAACAGCATTAATTGGAGTGGTGTTTAAATGAAAGGTTGTCTTCTTTTGCAAATTACATAACTCACTTCGACGAGTCGCCTTTACAAAATCTCTGCTCTCTTTAACACAAGTTATTACCTGTGGGTCAAGGTGAGAGATTTGTCGAGGGGCACAAAAACAACAGTGACTCTGTGCTCCGTTGCTTTGGCCACCAAAACATTTCACAAAGAAACATATAGTCTGTGTCCCAAATTGCAACTTTTTTCCTATATAGTGGGCCCTATGTGCCCTGGTCAAAAGCAGTGCACTGTGTGGGGTTTAAGGTGCCATTTGGGACATAGACATAACTATCCCCCCTCCCTGGGATGGCGTCGAGCACCATCAACGTTTCAAACACAGGGTTTGTGAAAATAAACAAACTTATCGACAGAGGTTAGGTTTGCACCCTTTTATTTTTGATCATTTGGGCAGCCTCAGGCCAGATTTTAATGCCAGTTTTCAGAGTCTTGATTTGCAGCTCTGGCCGTTTTTAATAATGCAGGGGTGAAACGAGAGGAGAGGATTGCGGGTGGTTTGGTTTTTCTCTTGCTCTCATTCTGAGAGGCCTCTCCGGTTGCATCCCAAGTGGCATCATCCCTTGTCCCCGATATAGTGCACTACCCTATGGGCCCTGGTCAAAAGGAGGGAATATATAGTGAATAGGGTGCCATTTGGCACACAGAATTTGCCCGTGGGTCTGGCACTTCCCTCACTCTTCTGCAGGTTCAAGTGTTATCATGACTATCTCACATGTCAAGGACAAGCAGGAAACCTCCAACAAGATGAAAGTTAAGAGGAAGAGATGTGGGAAAAAGGAGGGAAAAAGTTTCTGTCAGCCCCCCGATGCAAGGATTGCATGCTGGGAACACAAAAGAGCATATTAAACACTAAAGTTTATCAGTACAAATTAAGTCTTGGATTCAAAGTTCCTTTAATCTTTAGCATCTGAAAGTTGTTTCATTTTTTCTTCTTCTCTCCTCATCTCTCGGTTTTTCCCCATTTAGATGTTGAAAAAACGAAATCCAGCCAGTACCATTGACTTTCTTGTAAAAAAAAAGTAAATCTGAGATACATCATCAAAATTTAATTACTTCTATCTCATTTCCATAAGATTCTTAAAAAATGTAAAATTCATTTAAAGTAAGTGGTGACTTTGTCTTTGAAGATCACGACAATTAACATGGATCAAAGCGTAGGTTCTGTAAGGATGGGATCTCATTACCATAATGAAATTAACTTGGAGACAAGAATCTTTAATAGGTGCAACAAAAAACGCATTAATAATATTTGAGGAAAATGATGTTTATGCTGGTAATACAACAATTATAAGAACTTGTATTAAATTAACAGTTTGTTAATTCAACCTTTATTTTATACAGAGAACATATCAAGACCATTTATCCATTTTATAATGTTTCCCATTCGGAAGTATACCGTTTATCCATCCTTTTTTGCATTTCAAATTTAATCCCAAAATACACAAAGCATAATTTTGCCAGTATTGTTTATTCTAGATTATGCCACATAAAATGTATCCACATTAGCTTATCTTTTGTAATTATTGCGATGATCTTAAATGAATAACACCACCAATGTTTGAGAACTTTCTTAATTTATACATACAAAGGTTTCCCTACTAAAGCAACTCTAAACAAACATTTAAATGAACAAATGTTAAACATTTATATAATAATAATTCATATTGAAATGTTTTATTGTCACATACACCGGATAGGTGCAGTGAAATGTCTTGTTTTACAACGTCAGCCATAGAAGTATGCCTACCCTTGAGCAAATTAGGGTTAAGTACCTTGCTCAAGGGCACATCAACACATCGCTTACCTTGTCGGCTCAGGTATTCAAACCATCAACCTTTTGGTTACTTGCTCAACTTTCTAACCTTTAGGAGCAACAGTTGGAAACATATGGCAGATACATAAATGTAGTGATTATGCCAAATATTTCTATTGTCATTGTTAATGCCACTATAATGACATATTTGGTGTTTCCCGAAAGTTCATAGTGTTCCCTGAAGTCCTAATCCCCACTTTGATGCTCCTCTATCATGGATGTGCGCATAATGTAGCAGTGTCGTATTTAGTCTACTTCCTGTAAACTCTCCTCCTATCTGTTCCATGGGAACTAGTATGTGCTCCTCTCTCTGACAGAGTAAAGACCCTGTCATCCACAGCCTCAGCACTACATAGAATTGAAATAAATCGTAACAGTACAGGATTGTAGTCTGAGGTTAGTTAATAGCTCTTCTTCCCATCCTGAGCCATGAAGAGAGGCAGAAAGAGGAGGAGGAGGAGTTGGGGGGGTTCCAATGACCCAGATTTTGTCTCTAAACATAAATAAATAATGAACCCACATACTTTTTCTCAAGTCCTCCGAGGCCCTGATAGGTGCCTCGATAGCAGCAACAATTTGCCGGGAGTTTTCAGGGGTCTGTTTGGGCGATGGAATAGACAAGTGTTTCAGGCCGAGCCAAAGTATGCTCTGGCGACTACCGTGACACTGTGATTCCCATGCCCTATCGCATTCTTTCTTCAGATCCCAGGCAGTTATGCTTTTTCCCTTAGGTGCAGGCCAGGATGTAGACAAATGAAGTCCAGTGACCGATGTGGGGGAGGACTTTTCTCTCCTGTCCAGACACATTCATTAGCCTGTTCCCTTGGAGCAGTGTTGTTCATTAGCCTGTTCCCCTGGAACAGTGTTGTTCATTAGCCTGTTCCCCTGGAGCAGTGTTGTTCATTTGCCTGTTACCCTAGAGCAGTGTTGTTCATTTGCCTGTTACCCTAGAGCAGTGTTGTTCATTAGCCTGTTCCCCTAGAACAGTGTTGTTCATTAGCCTGTTCCCCTAGAACAGTGTTGTTCATTAGCCTGTTCCCCTAGAACAGTGTTGTTCATTAGCCTGTTCCCCTAGAACAGTGTTGTTCATTAGCCTGTTCCCCTAGAGCAGTGTTGTTCATTAGCCTGTTCCCCTAGAACAGTGTTGTTCATTAGCCTGTTCCCCTAGAGCGGTGTTGTTCATTTGCCTGTTACCCTAGAGCAGTGTTGTTCATTTGCCTGTTACCCTAGAGCAGTGTTGTTCATTTGCCTGTTACCCTAGAGCAGTGTTGTTCATTTGCCTGTTACCCTAGAGCAGTGTTGTTCATTAGCCTGTTCCCCTAGAACAGTGTTGTTCATTAGCCTGTTACCCTAGAGCAGTGTTGTTCATTTGCCTGTTACCCTAGAGCAGTGTTGTTCATTAGCCTGTTCCCCTAGAACAGTGTTGTTCATTAGCCTGTTCCCCTAGAACAGTGTTGTTCATTAGCCTGTTCCCCTAGAACAGTGTTGTTCATTAGCCTGTTCCCCTAGAACAGTGTTGTTCATTAGCCTGTTCCCCTAGAGCAGTGTTGTTCATTAGCCTGTTCCCCTAGAACAGTGTTGTTCATTAGCCTGTTCCCCTAGAGCGGTGTTGTTCATTTGCCTGTTACCCTAGAGCAGTGTTGTTCATTTGCCTGTTACCCTAGAGCAGTGTTGTTCATTAGCCTGTTCCCCTAGAACAGTGTTGTTCATTAGCCTGTTCCTCTAGAACAGTGTTGTTCATTAGCCTGTTCCCCTAGAACAGTGTTGTTCATTAGCCTGTTCCCCTAGAACAGTGTTGTTCATTAGCCTGTTCCCCTAGAGCAGTGTTGTTCATTAGCCTGTTCCCCTAGAACAGTGTTGTTCATTAGCCTGTTCCCCTAGAGCAGTGTTGTTCATTAGCCTGTTCCCCTAGAACAGTATTGTTGTTTACATGCTTTCCCCACATTTTTTTTGGGGGGGGGTTGTATGCGGTTGGAGGGGGTGGGGGAAGATGGATTTGTTTGTGATTTTCCTCACACTGAACAGAATTTCTCAAACAGAATTGTGACCAATAGACATTGTCACTGTACTATGATGGGTTACTGGTAAGAAACGAAGACATTGCATTCTATAAACTGTTGCACCAGTAAGAGGTGAGGTCGGCAAAGCAAGTCACCTCTGTCTCTCTCCAAGTCATTATTTAGTGTCGAATCAACAGTGACGGAAGGTTCCTGGCTTGGCCATGGGACTTTCACGTCAACAACACACACACATGCACACGTGCACAGCACAGCACATCACAGCACAGACAATAATGACCTGTAGGTGCTCAGCTGTTGAAAGGAAATTGGTAGGCCCTGTTTAATTTATTATACTCCAAAGCCTCCATGTCCCCTGGTCTGGTCTTCCACGCTGTATTCTAATGCATGTTACATCACTGGAGATTTGCACTGTATTCACTCATTCTTTCTCTCGTCCCCTCTCTCTGTCACTCGTTCTCCCCCCCCCCCCCCCCCCTCTCTCTCTTTCCATCTCTCTCTCCTTCCTCTTGTGGCCAGTGATGGTTCAGTAGGAAGGGAGGGACGGCAGAAAAAAGGACAGGGCTCGTTAGATCTCTAACTAATGGTATTTGTGCTTACTGTCAATTTCTTTCAGTCTAAATGCTAAAATCATAAAACTAAGACCAATCCATTGTTGATCATTATAATGAATAGGCAAACATAATTACAGGATATCTATACACAGGGTTTGGAGTAGAACTGTGGAATTCAGAGGGAATTTTCAATGCTCTGTGAAGTATTGAAGCTCCCATTGTCCTGGTTTTAACATGTTACTCTTCTCACCTACCTTTCATGGCTGCATTTGCTTATTCCACTAGGCTATTCCACAGTTCCAATATGTACTTTCTTTAAAGTGCATTCCATCACGTCAAAAATATATATTTTTTTGAAGATACACAACTACACTTCTCAAACTTTGATATTCTGTTTGATTTTCTTTTGGACATGTTGACGTTTTTAAGAAACCAGGGGTTTTGATGTGGTTTCCACCCGCCTTTTTACATCATAAGCAAACACACAAAATTGCTTTAAACAGAAAGGCAACATGCAAAAGGAAACAGTAGGGAACTATGATTGACATGTTTTTTATTTTGACAGTGCTCAACCTCGTTGCTCCTGGTTTGTGATCATAAATAGTGTATGAGCTTATTAGGGAAGCCGCTGCCACATTCCCTACTAGTGTGTGTTAGTAGTGTTAGCAGCCAATTTGCCAGTACACATGTGAGACATTATTAGTCTCTCCCTTTAATCCAGACTCTCTCTCTCTCTCTCTCTCTCTTCCTCTCTTTCTCTCTCCTCTCTCTCCCTCTCTCTCTCTCTCTCTGACAAAGCTGAAAACAGGTTTTTAGAAATGTTTGCACATTTAGAAAGAAAGTCTCTGAATGTCCTTGAGTGGCCCAGCCTGAGCCCGGACTTGAACATCTCCGGAGAGTCCTTAAAATAGCAGCAACGCTCCCCATCAAACCTGACAGAGCTTGAGAGGATCTACAGAGAGGAATGGGAGAAAATCCCCAAATACAGGTGTGCCAAGCTTGTAGCGTCATACCCGAGAAGAGGTGCTTTAACAAAGTACTGAGTAAAGGGTCTGGATACTTATGTAAATGTGATATTTCTGTTTTTTATTTTTAATACATTTGCAAAAATTCTAAAAACCTGTTTTGGTTTTGTCATTATGGAGTATTGTGTGTAGATTGATGTTGTGTAGAAACAATTTAATACATTTTAGAACAAGGCTGTAACGTATCAAAATGTGGAAAAACGTGAAGGGGTCTGAATACTTTCCAAATGCACTGTATATGGTGCACTACTTTTGACAAGGGACTACAGGGTTCTGGTCAAAAAAAGTACACTATATCGGTAATAGAGTGCAATTTGGGATGCAGCCTATTAAAAAAGGAAATACACTTCATTCCTTGATTCTTTCCTCAGTAATTCTAAACAAGGCATACCTTTTATGTATTTTTAGCTATCACAAAGCATTATGCTGTGTGTGTAACCGTTCAGAAATGGTCCAATCTTCTGAAGGTCGTGAATGTTAACTGTTTATGTAGGTTTACTTCTGGAAAAATGACCCTTTCTTGTTTATTTGATCCTATATTTGTCTACCTGGGTTGGACTCTGACAGAGGATGACAGAGAGACAGACAAGATGATAGCTAGTTCCAAAAGGCCATCTGTCTCTAAGAGGAGTATTGGTACCATGGTCACACCTTTTCTCCTGATGGACATCCCTCCAGGAGTGGCAGGAGAGGTGAGGGACATAATCGTTGGTTGATGGCCTCTATAAAAGGATGTCGGAAGAGGTGGAGATGGAGAGGTGATCAGGCCCCGGTGGTCCCCAGAGAAAGATTTGCGAGTTGAGCTCGTAAGATTCACCTCTTCCCGACACCAACACTGGGCTGGGGCCTGAGAGTCAGGTGTTGGTCAAGTCAAGTGTTCCCTTTCCCCTTTCTCCTGGAGAGTAGACCTGGGTTCAAATAGAATTGTTCAAATTTGAATGTTCGCTTTAGCCTGTCTTGAGTGCCAGATGGGCAGAATTAAACGTTTTTCGGAGTATTCTATTGGTCCATTAAGCCCAGACAAGCTCAATCTGGCACATAAAAATGATTAGAAATTATTTCAAATAATGTTTGAACCCAGGTGTGCTGGAGAGAGCCATGCAGGCAGGGAGTGAGTGAACAGACCTTACCATGACATGGCATCCACAGAGATAATTTGATGCTAGGGATCTCCAGGGGCCCTCTGGTGTGGAGTCACTGGGTCAAAGCTGTAGTTTTACAGTACTGACGCTTTCAGAACACAACAGGGAGTAGAGCCCCTTCCAAGTACAGTAGAGTACTGTACACAATACGTAGACAGACACGCCATGTCTTGAAGTAGCACAAGACAATATAAGAAATAAAACATATTAGCCTTCTCAATAAATAACCCCATCTACAAATATATTTTGTGATCTGTTTATTTCATCTTTGAACCAGCCAATTGCAGAGGAACCGAGCCCAATCTTGTGTAACCTGTTCAAAAGCAAGGAGAGTGTCTTGTCGTACACCGACAGAGTCTGAGCTTCTGTCATTCTTACTTACGGTGGACATTTTAGGACACCCTCAGCCTCAAGCCTCACGTGTCACCCTGTAGGTTGACTGATAACCCCTAACAACATTAATATTTGAAGAGACCGATTTATTTTCCTTCGACTTACTGAGTTCTCTTTAAAACAGCATCCCTCTGACACTGACGTCTACCCAGTAGCTGCCCTCTAATTTTAATGGCTCTACCGATCCGTAAAGGTTCCTAGTAGTAGTCTTTGTGGCTAAAGTTAGCTGACGTTTGTTGTGGCTGTTTAGAGGAAACCGAACCATGGGCTACAGTTTTTTCTGGCCCATAGAACCCCCTTTTAATATTTTCTCAACCTGTATTTTATTGAGTCAATACTCCTGACTGTGCAGGTATCGCCATTCCACATGATGGTTTTGCGTGGTTTTACGATGAATTTTTAATGTGTGGAAAAATCTGATGAATGGTATAAAAGAGGAACCACAGCAGAATATCGTCTCCAGACCATCCCCAAACCTGTTATTAACTGGGAATTCAAACAGCTATTTAATTTAGACTGGACTTAAAAAAGGTTGCTTGGGTTTGTCTTTACTTTGTGTGCGATTTCTGCTGTTTTCACTGACAATATTACAGCTTAAACTTTTTCTCTTACCTGAACTATAGAATTAAACTGTACACACACACACTCACTAAATCCCATTGTAAATTACCCCTCAGGTCTTGCAAGAGTCTTTTGGGGGACATTTGTTGTGGAAGCAGGTATGTAGTGGTGCTGAAGAACGTAATCTATCAAACACTGTAGAAGATGTCCAGTTGGTGGCTCCGTCAGGCCTAGAATAGCCTTTTGTTCAAACACCTTTAATAATTAAACACTTTCACAGCCCCTCAGGGCTCATAAGATTGACGACTTTTGGAGAAACCCCCCCCCCCCTTCTCTCTTCCAATTCCATTATAAACTGGAACACCTCTTGGAGAGAAGGTATAGTGTTGTATCACCTAATGCCTTTTCAATATGCTGAACCTCTGCTGAGTCCTGGACTTTATGTACTCTGTACGTACAACTTAAAACATTACCAAAAGCTGCCAGGGGTTGAACAATGACAAAGCAAAAGTAGATCTGCAGATTCACTTAGAGCGTGTACCTGTGAGAGAACAGCTGTCTTGTAAAGAGCTGCCTCCCACCATCCCAACTCCCTCTTTCTGTCTGTCTGTCTGTCTGTCTTTCTTTCTTTCTTTCTTTCTTTCTTTCTTTCTTTCTTTCTTTCTTTCTTTCTTTCTTTCTTTCTTTCTTTCTTTCTTTCTTTCTTTCTTTCTTTCTTTCTTTCTCTCTTTCTTTCTTTCTTTCTTTCTCTCTTTCTTTCTTTCTTTCTTTCTGTCTTTCTTTCTTTCTTTCTTTCTGTCTTTCTTTCTGTCTTTCTTTCTGTCTTTCTTTCTTTCTTTCTTTCTTTCTTTCTTTCTTTCTTTCTTTCTTTCTTTCTTTCTTTCTTTCTTTCTTTCTTTCTTTCTTTCTTTCTTTCTTTCCCTTTAGCTCTAAAATCACTCACTAACTTGACTCACAGGACATGCATTTTTGCGCTTCTCTCTCTCTCTCTCTTTCTCTCTCTCTTTCTCTCTCTCTCGCTCTCTCTCTCGTTCTCTCTCTATCTCCCTCTCTTTCTCTCTCTATCTCTCTCTCTTTCTCTATCTATCGCTCTCTCTCTCTCTCTCTCTCTCTCTCTCTCTCTCTCTCTCTCTCTCACTCTCACTCTCACTCTCTCACTCTCTTTCTCTCTCTCTCTCTCTCTTTCTATCTATCTATACCTTCTAGGCAGAATTGCAAAGAAAAACCCATATCTCAGACCGGCCAATAAAAATAAAAGATTAAGGACAAAAGAACACAGACACTGGACAGAGGAAGATATGGCTTTTTCTTTCTCCCTTTCCTTCTCTCCTCTCTCTTTCTCTCTCTCTCTCCCTCTCTCTCTCTCTCTCTCTCTCTCCCTCCCTCCCTACCTCTATTATTGTGTATGTTGTGTAGGAAATCATCATAGTACCAAATGGACATATTTTCTTCCCTGGATTTGCCCAAAACTCTTATTGCCTTCAGTTATTTCTCTGAGAGAAATACAAGCAGAAAGACATACCAAGTGGATTAGTCACATCTGAATAGTTTCTGAGGTAAATACAACTCCAACTCTTTCATATCAATTGAGTAGAGTGTGGGCACTATATTTCTGGGGATAAACAAACAATGGATGTGTCCCAAATGGTACCCTATTCCCTATATAGAGCCCTAGGTTGCATTAGTGCACTATATAGGCCATAGGGTACTATTTGGGACACATACAATGTTTGGCATAATAACTTTCAATAAATGGCCTACTCACATATTTGAGAGCTAATATTTATCATGAAATCTGCCGAGCGACCGCAGCCAGACCAACTAAACAAATATTGAGCTCCAACATCTCTTAAAACAACATACATGCAAAACCAAGTGTACACAAGTGATGCTGCCCAGCCACCACACCAACAACTTCCGCAACAGAAAGTTGCTTCAACAAACACTGATTCAAACTGTCATTATTATTCAAGACAGAAAGTATACATATTCTGTAGTGTAGCGTATGCTCCTCTTCCATACAGTTCTGTGAATATCAAAAGGCTGTGCTGTAAGAGCCTGGGGTGGTGAGACCTGGTCTCCATCTCTTGGTTGATGAGTGTCTCTTAAGTTCCCTCTGTGATGAGTTGTCTCTCTCCTTATCATTCATATGCACAAATAAGGGGATGCCACTAGGGATGACCGGGGTTATGATATGGGTCTGCACAGGAATCTGGGTCACAAGCTTAATTGTATTTTCGGGCATTTTGTACTTTTTAAGGCCCAGTCTTGATCTCGGAGAGGAGCGAGTGAGAAGGAAAAAAAAAATGTCAGTTGACCATCCGTTCTATGCCGCAGGAAATAAATCAGCACAATGAAGGAGGTAATGATGGTTGGCCCAGACGATACTTCTTCTACGTCTGCCTGTCAACACCGTGGACGGTGGTGTGTATGACAGCTCTGACAAGAGGTGAAGGGCAGAGATCCTTAAAGGGTAGGAAGCACAAGTTTTTATTCAATAAGTAACAACGTAGTGTGGTCAAAGACTTAGTATCTGAGTTGTAGTCACGCTGTGGTTAACACGACTCAGGATATGACCCAGATGCAGACACAGGAGACGGAAGGTTCAATATACAGAGTAGTTTATTAAACCAAAGGAGGCAGGCAAAGGGCAGGTCAGGGACAGGCAGAGGTTTGTAACCAGATCCGAGTCCAACAGGTACAGGGCGGCAGGCTCAGCGCAGGCAGAAGTTCGTAAACCAGGTAAGAATCAGATAGTTACAGGGCGGCAGGCAGGCACGTGGTTAGGGCAGGCAGAATAGTACGGCAGGCGGGCTCAGGGTCTGAGCAGGCACAAATGTTTGGAACCTTTGAGGACTAGAAACAGGAGAAACAGCAGTACAGAAAAATACGCTGGTTGCTTTGACGAGACGAGACAAACTGGCAACAGACAAACAGAAAACACAGGTATAAATGCACAGGGAATAACGGGGAAGATGGGAGACACCTGGAGGGGGGTGGAGACAAGCACAAGACAGGTGAAACAGATCAGGGTGTTACAGTGGTTACCTATAACTCCAAAAATAGTTATGTTTTCGATTAGAAATATTTATTAACACATTTTGGATATCTTCAGAACTACCCACAATGTACAATTGTCAAGTCATATGGAGAACCGGAGCTACCCATATAGCTCCAGCTAGCATGTAATTACATTCAAGACCAAGTGTTAGCGTTGGTGAGCTACTACAGATGAAGTCAGAAGATTACATACACCTTAGCCAAATACATTTAAACTCAGTTTTCACAATTCCTGACATTTAATCCTAGTAAAAATTCCCTGTCTTAGGTCAGGGAATTGTGTAGCCTTACACAAGCTTCCCACAATACGTTGGGTGAATTTTGGCCCATTCCTCCTGACAGAACTGGTGTAACTGAGTCAGGTTTGTAGGCCTCCTTGCTCACACACGCTTTTTCAGTTCTGCCAACAAATGTTCTATAAGATTGAGGTCAGGGCTTTGTGATGGCCACTCCAATACCTTGACTTTGTTGTCCATTTTGCCACAACTTTGGAAATATGCTTGGTGTAATGTCCACTTGGAAGACCCATTTGCGACCAAGCTTTAACTTCCTGACTGATGTCTTGTGATATTGCTTCAATATATCCACATAATTGTCCTTCCTCATGATGCCATCTGTTTTGTGAAGTGCACCAGTCCCTCCTGCAGCAAAGCACCCCTACAACATGAGTTATTATTCAGATATTGAGAATGACCACTAACCTGAATAACTACAGGACTACATTAATTGTAATTCTAGTTCCTGTCATTTATTCTCACATATACAGTATGTAACATAGTTCACCCAAAATGGACTCTTAACCAATGATGTCAGTGCAAAGAGGTTAGAACTCCTCCATGAATATGCTTATTTGTGTCACATTGCATATTTTAAGAAACCATGTACTCACAAAAAGTTTTAGTCCAATTATATGTCTAAATCAGTACTCATTACTAACATATACATAATCTAAATTTTTCAATGAATATTCAGATTATGTATAACATTTTCCATGTACATTGATAATATATTCAGGATTAGGTATATTACAGTTACATCTATCTCTCTCCAGGCTGAATGTACCTAGCTTGTCCTTAATAAGCTGTGTTCCCAGTAATGTTCCTGAACTTATTATAATGCAATATGCACAAGCAGAAGCATCACCACATCCTTAATATTATTTCTTGGCAATTAACATAGAGTAGAAAATACAGACCCTGAGTTAATTTGCACAGACACTCACATATAATGCAAAGCAGAACAAGTAAACAGGCCCAGTGACTTCCACCAACACCGGAGCCAGTCAAGTGTTTCAAATCTAATTTAAATATATGAATGTTTTCTTTGTCCATTTCGTTAAACTGACTTAGCTGTATTATATTGGAAAATATCGGGCTTTGTATTGTAACTGACTGGGGAGCAGGAAGACCTTTGTCAATGCTACGTAGCTAGCTAGCTCACTGTGCTCACAATTTCTATGCTATACTGTCCATCCTCAAGGGACTTCAGTTAGACAGGTACCCGGGTCTTGATCTACAACTCCCATAGGCCTTCCCTGTCATATTAAACCATGAAGTTGCACGCAGTTAATATTCTAGGGGAAGTAAAGATCCATAAAGTTTCTCCTATAAAACACACAGGCTCTGTAACATCCAAATAATAGCACTAAATAAGAGGCTTACACCTGTACTGCATGCAGGTCCACTGGGTGTCGAGGATCAAGATATGGATGTGTCTCTACCCTCCTGCTCCTCTGGCTGCCTCACAGCTGTAAATGCCTTGAGTAAAAAATACTGAGTGCTGTTAATGATTACATTTATTTTAAATCATGCCATCTGCTATCAATCACAGAGCAGTATGGGAACGCAAGTTTGCTAAAGTCCCCTCTCATCTCCTTCGCCGCCCGCCGGCCCGATAAAGACAGGACTTCACTGCTTGGGGAACGACTGGATCCCCAGAAGAATAAAACATCAAACCCACTCAGCAGCTCCACTAACAACAATAAAAATGCCTCGGCTTAAAGGTGACATTCCCAATTTATGATTATTTGTGTCTATAAAGTGTATTCTATGGCTCCTCACTCTTTCTCTCTGTCTCTAAACAAGAACAATACACTGAGAATGCTGAGGGTAAATGGAAATTCTATCTGGTTTATTAAACCGACAGCCACTACCTGGGACTTTCAATTTGGTCCGGGTTGACCACCAAGGAAACATTGCTCTCTCCTGTCGTCTACCTTCCCTCTCACTTATTCAATTCCCCGTTTACATTGACTGCCCTCCTGTGAGACCGGGCCACAGCAACATTAACGGATGAGCTTGAACCGTGCTGAAATAGAGAGGGGAGAAGACTGTAGATCTCGTCTTCTTTAGAAGATTAACTCTGGCTATAAGATGGATGAAATCAGACCTTCGTATCTCTTTTAGTGATCTTTCTCTCTCTGAAGGGCAATACTGGAGGAGGAAAATGGGATAAAGAGACAGATATCAGAGGAGAACCAACATCAGACCATTGGGTGGTTTTAAATGATCAACATGGTCAGTGACATCAACAAAGGTCATATGACCCAACAATATTTCTCTGTGTCTAACCTTTATTTCAAGACCTACATGTAACACTAATTAGGATCTAATTCTGTTCTAGAACCTTACACTGTGTTTAATTCTAGAATATACCACTGACTACCAGTACAACCATCTTATCTTATATAATGAGATTCTCGGGAAAAGCCATTGAACGTGTTTCTTGGATAGGACCCAGACATGTCTTCAGTCCACTACTTACGACACCCTGTTCCACAGAAGAGGTGATGGCACATAAAGTACTATAAAATATGGTGAGAGTGAAACGGTGGTCTGAGGCACAGCCAAGTTTGTATTGAGTTATAGGCATTTCTCTATATGCTTTCAAGAGCAGTCTGTCTCCATGTGATGGAATTCTCACACTTAACTCAGTCAGTGTAAATGGGCTTTTCTACATCAATAACCCCTCATTCAATACAAACGGCATAAGAAGCAAGGCTGACAAGGATATCGTGCATCACTGTATTGTGCCATTTATTGTTGGTGAAAAACAAGTATGTTCACTCCAAGCCTCACCTAGGAATTAAATCGACTTAACATTTACCTTATATCAGCCGTTGTAAGGGCCCTTTATCAACTCGCTTGATTTTTGTCAGGTTGTGTTTGACTTGTGAGTGAGGGTTTGAGGATTGGGAGAGAGAGAGAGAGAGAGAGAGAGAGAGAGAGAGGAGAGAGAGAGAGAGAGAGAGAGAGAGATGGAGAGAGAGAGAGAGAGAGAGAGAGAGAGAGAGAGAGAGAGAGAGAGAGAGAGAGAGAGAGAACCCATTATTTGGCCCCTAATGGATAAAGGATGTGTAGCAGGGAGTGACAGCCATGACACTGTGGCAGATTAATTAAGACTAGCACTATTCATAAGCACATTTCATAGACTGTAACTTATATTGTATGTTTGGGATCCCAACTTTGATATAACTCCTATAAGTATTTTTATACAAACCATATCAACTTACGTAGAAAATCATAGAGGTTCAAAGGCAAAACTGTAAGTTGATTTGGACAATGTTAAATTGATTACCATTGCATTGATGATTGACCCTATCAGTGTGACCGAATTAATATGTCATCTTTGTTGCACGTCTAAATCTATTTCAAGATGGTGGCATGCGTGGAGGACGAGGGTCGGCTTTATTTCGACAGGGATGTCGGGTTGGATGACATACAAATACGACTGCAGAGGATCAGTTAGACTAGAGAAATACCATTTTTTACAATAACAAGAGGACATTAATGCCTAACAAATAATGCCATCTCCCATGACCTTAGCTATGGACGTCTTGTCATAGAATGTGTTGTGGGGGTTGACCTATTTCACCAAAGCAGATTGACAGGAACAGTAGTTGTGTCTAATAGTAGTATAGAAAAGTGCTTTGTAACACCTTCGGTACTGGAGAAATATTGTTGATTTGTAATTACGGATTCCGTAATCCAATACTTCTGTATGTATATATATTGTTGTTGCATTCATGAAAAAAAACTATTTAAATATATGTGTATTAATATAAAGAAAATACACATTTCGTTCACAGCCAAATTGGCAAACATCATGATTGTACCCCATGGTCATAATAACGTTGAAATAAATGATATAATACCACGTATACAATTAAAGGGGAGAAAAACTACAATCACATTCACCTCATAGCTAGTTCATAATAAACGGAAACAAAAATAAACCTATAAATAATGAATACGACTGTGATTATTCTCTTTCAGATTTGCATAATTCTTGTTGAAATTACAGTCCTTTTCTTTGTCTCCGACAAGACTGGCGTAGCATAGGTTACTTTCTTGCTTTCAAAGTACACAAATTAATAAGAATAAATTGGTCTTATAAGCAAACGCTCCTCATGTATAATTAATGGTTTGGGTCACATGGTAATATACAAGATGCAAGTTGCTGTAAATGAGCGTCTGTGTTGCACTGGTAATGGGGAACAGTTATGCACTGTCATTCCACTGACCAAGGCCCAAGACATTTGAAATTGAATGGCCCAGGTCGCAAGCTAAAGAGAGTGAGTGAATCTTAGTTGTTGTATAACAGAGATATTGAAGGACCTATAGGTCGCAGCTAAAGAGAGAGAGAGAGAGAGTACTGTAAATGTTAGCTGTTGTCTAACGGAGCTCGCTCGCCCACTTTATTCCCAAAGAAAACATTAACCAGGTGACTTATCATAAAACTCTGCAGTCTGACCTTTTAATGCCTGTGTCATTGATTGCGTATCGCGGTACACTCTCTATCCCAAGGTGATAGATTATTCAATTAACTATTGACCTTTCTCGAGGACTCATTTGTCGATGAAAATGCTTTTATGACAGCCGTGCATTTAGGAACGGAAGGATGCGAGGGTGCTGAGTTTTGATTTTGGTATTACGATTTGTTTTAACATTGTAATAAGTTACAGTTGTGCTCTTGCGATCTGTATTCTGTAAATTCCCGTCTTGGCAGGCTACTGTATATAACGTTCTCTCCCGGATTTATACCACGTGCTTGTCCTTAACTCAGACATATTACAATACGAACACTGTGCTCTAAAGTGTCCCTGTGTTCTGTGTTGCACTAGAGATGGGCATTTGTGTTCGTAGCTCGAGCATACATTCATATTGATGAATCATAGTCTATTCAAGCCCCCATTTCCTGCTGTTGAAGTTGCCCTAACCACGTACTGTATACTGTAGATATTATATTAAGCAGATATCTTCCTTTGTGTCACGGAGCGAAGAGAGAGATATTTATAAACCACTTTATACCAAATGCTGGTCAAACCGTGTATTTACTTATGTAGTCAGGTGGTGGTTAAGTTATGTATAGTGTAATTAAAGTGTATAGGTACACATTGGCAGGCTACTGTATATAACGTTCTCTCCCGGATTTATACCACGTGCTTGTCCTTAACTCAGACATATTACAATACGAACACTGTGCTCTAAAGTGTCCCTGTGTTCTGTGTTGCACTAGAGATGGGCATTTGTGTTCGTAGCTCGAGCATACATTCATATTGATGAATCATAGTCTATTCAAGCCCCCATTTCCTGCTGTTGAAGTTGCCCTAACCACGTACTGTATACTGTAGATATTATATTAAGCAGATATCTTCCTTTGTGTCACGGAGCGAAGAGAGAGATATTTATAAACCACTTTATACCAAATGCTGGTCAAACCGTGTATTTACTTATGTAGTCAGGTGGTGGTTAAGTTATGTATAGTGTAATTAAAGTGTATAGGTACACATTGTTAGACAGCAGTGTGCGGTTCTGTAACTACTAGACAAAAATATAAACGCAACATTCAACATCTTCAAAGATTTGACTGAGTTACAGTTCATACAAGGAAATAAGTCAATTTATATGGATTCATTAGGCCCTAATCTAAGGATTTCACATGACTGGGAATACAGATGTGCATTTGTTGCACAGATACCTTAAAAAAAAGTGTCGTACACTTTGATCCAGAGCATCCCAAACATGCTCAAGGGGTGACATGTCTGTTGAGTATGCGGGTCATGGAAGAACTGAGACATTTTCAGCTTCCAGGAATTGTGTAGCTACATGGGGCAGTGCATTATCATGCTGAAACATGAGGACATGGGGCAGTGCATTATCATGCTGATGCATGGCACTTCAATGGGCCTCAGGATCTCTTCACGTTATCTCTGTGCATTCAAATTGCCATTATGTTTGTTGTCTGTAGCTTATGCCTGCCCATACCATATCTCCACCGCCACCATGAGGCACTCTGTTCACGTACTGCCAAATTCTCTAAAACAATGTTGGAGGCGGCTTATGGTAGAGAAATGAACATAACATTCTCTGGCAACATCTCTGGTGGACATTCCTGCAGTCTGTATGCCAATTGTACTCTCCCTTAACACTTGAGATATCTGTGGCATTGAGTTGTGTGACAAAACTGTGGCCTTTTATTGTCCCCAGCACAAGGTGCACCTGTGTAATGATCATACTGTTTAATCAGCTTCTTGATATGCCACACCTGTCAGGTGGATGGATTATCTTGGCAAAGGAGAAATGCCCACTAACAAATCTGAGAGAAATCAGCTTTTTGTGCACATGGAACATTTCTGGTATATTTTATTTCAGCTCATGGGACCAACACTTTGCGTTTACTCTATGTTCAGCGCATATTGTAACGTGTATCACCAGTTTATTAGTGTGACTGCAACATACTGCACCATTGACCTTTTTATCCTGATGATGTGTGCCTTAGAATGACCTTTTGGAATGAGATGTTCGACATACTTTTGGTCATGTAGTGTACCTTAGCAGATTGTTATTGTCACTGTCAAAATGGCAGCGTAATTGGTTTTACTGTATTAATCATGTTTTCTTCATGAAGGCGGTGCATCGGTAAGGCAAATAAAGTTCCAGTTTACAGTGTATTACTGTAGCTGTTCTCATGAATATTTATTGCCCTTCGTTTTGATTTCTGCACAGTTGTCAAACTACAGTTGCAGGCCAGCCATCCACGGCATCACAGATAGACAGAAACCAAGAGTGCATCCCAAATGACACCCTATTTCCCTATGGGCCCTGGTCAAAAGTAGTGCCATTTGGGAAGCAACCCTAGCCATCTGTGGCCCTGTGTCACATGACACTCCTCTCCTGCTCAGCTCAGGGAAGTAACATCTTAATCTTGTCCTCATTGTTGAAAAAGGATGTGACAAAGAGAGATATCTGTGGGATAAATATTTAATAGCTCATGCTGACTTATTCATGTTCCAAGGGCCTACTCCCACATGTTCTCCTCCATACCTGTCACATCCCTCTCACCAAAAACACGGAGTCATAAAAGGGAAGTAATAACTTTGCTTTCAGCCAAAGAGACATCTTGATCTAGTTAAGTGATATTCCAGATCCAGAATAGTGTAGTGGTGGATGAATGGCTAGTACAGTACAGGGATATTATGATAGATATCTATTAGTGCGCCCACCTCTTAAATAGCTTCCTCCCTACCAGTTTTGACAGGACTTTTTCCCTTGTCAAAGCCAATCGGTTAAGGACGGATGGGTAGATTGAACTAAAGTGACAGGACAGGACGGTTGCAATTACTGATAAAAGGAGAAAGTGTCGAACGGGATGCAACGGGTATCTATTTGTGATGTTTGATGTGATTTATCCGATGGACGGAAGGCACCGGGGCTGGGGAGCGTTTAAACGGCACTTGAACGTGAGCTTCCCTGGGAAAAGTGACGAGTCGTTCCCCTTGACATTATTGACTGACTCGTCTAATCAATTCGACTTCGTCTGCAAAGTGGCTCCGGATCTGCCGTCATATTATGACAGGGGCTGGGACTGACAATACATCATAACCACCTAATCCAACTTCTTTCCTCCTTCTCCCGCAGAGAGGAAAGGAAAGGCTGACTAGGAGGCAGTAGACCTGGAAAGTGGAAAGGATAAATCACCTTTGCCCAAATGGCTCTGGTCAAAAGTAGTACACTATATAGGAAATAGGGTGCCATTTGGGATGGATTTGGGGGATCACTAGTATACTCTACCAGTTTCGAAAGTCTGACTACACTAACCGGTCAGTAACTCTGAGAGATCGGTTCATTTCAGTAGAAATTCTATAACATGTTGTGTTTTTACATAGAATCCTATTGGATTTGGGCTGTAATGGTGGCAGTGCTGCTATCACAGCTATCTTTCAGGGATTTATTTATCCTTACTTAATATAAGCATCCACTTGAGTAGGAAATGCAGGATTGTTTCAACTCCTGCTCCTCTGTTTTTTTGGGGGGGAGTGGATCATTATTTCTGATTTCATCTCTTGTAGACTGCAGTGTCACAAATTGGAAAGCTTCGGCAGGTGAATACTAGGTCATATTTACTGACATTTACAGAACATAATGGATTGAAGTCTGCTCTAAATGGTATGAACTTACTGAAATGCTACGGTTCTGTTCTGGCAGCAGAATGCTTAAGCACTAATGGACAATTCTACACACTGCACATTAAACATAAAACAAGATCAAAGGGAAATACATATCAAATACATATCAAATAGATATCAAATACATATCAAATACATATCAAATACATAGTTAGTTCTTAATTTAAAGGCATTCAACCTATTTTTAGAGGCCAGGCGTATAGTAGACGGTAGGTGCTCATCAGACCACATCTGTAAGCTGATCAATATTTGATGATAACAAGACAATCTGGACGCTAGTTTTGAAACAAAAAGAGGATATGTTTTGCACTCATCGTGAACCTGTGTCATAGGCTGGGTTATAGAGTATCATAAAGAATGCATGTACCACGGTTTTAAATCCTACCATGGCTCATGCATTTTTAAACACAAAAGACTTTGGGCTAGAGGGGTAACTATGGTTTTTTTATCTCTATTTTAGCTTAGTGAAACCCCTGTAAATAAACTATAAATATACTATCGATGGTACGTGTGTCGTCTGAACCGAATGCACACCTTGAGAACGGCTGAGAAACTTTCTGAGTTAGTGATTATGTGTTCTTCTTGTTATCATCCTCACAGCATGGAACCTGCAATGGGAGTCCCATGTTACTGTGCTGCTAAATAGATTCCTCTTTTTCAAATACTTGAAAGTACTACTTAAGTCATTTTTTGGGGTATCTGTAGTTTACTATTTATATTTTTGACAAGTTTTACTTCACTACATTCCTAAAGAAAATAATGTACGTTTTACTCCATACATCTTCCTTGACACTCAAAAATTCATTTTGAATGCTTAGCAGTACAGAAAATGGTCCAATTCACACATCCCTGGTCATCCTTACTGCTTGGCTCTGATCTGGTGGAGTCACTAAACACAAATGCTTTGTTTGCAAATTTTGTCTGAGTGTTGGAGTGTGCCCCTGGCTATCCGTAAATAAAATAAAAAACATGAAAATTGTGCCGTCTGGTTTTATAAGGAATTTTTAAATTATTCATAATTTTACTTTTTGATTAAGTAAAAAAAGTACAAGTTTTTACTTTTTTACTTAAGTACATTTGATCAATTACATTTACTTTTGATACTTAAGTATATTTAAAACCAAATACTTTTAGACTTTTACTCAAGTTTGCTGCAGCTAGCGACTGGAACGAGCTGTAACAAACACTCAAACTGGACAGTTTTATCTCAATGTCTTCGTTCAAAGACTCAATCATGGACACTCTTACTGACAGTTGTGGCTGCTTTGCGTGATGTGTTGTCATCTCTTCCTTCCTGCCCTTTGTGCTGTTGTCTGTGCCCAATAAAGTTTGTACCATGTTTTTTGTTGCTACCATGTTGTTCTCATGCTATGTTGCTACCATGCTGTGTTGTCATGTGTTGCTGCCTTGCTATGTTGTTGTCTTAGGTATCTCTTTTGGTAGTGTTGTTTTGTCTCTCTTGTCGTGATGTGTGTTTGGTACTATTTTATATTTTACAAATGTCTTTTTGTCTTTTGGTAGGCCGCCATTGTAAATACGAATTTGTTCTTAACTGACTTGCCTTGTTAAATAAAGGTTAAATATAATAAAACAATAAAAAAAAGTTGTATTTTACCGGGTGTCTTTTTCTATGAAGGTATCTTTACTTTTACTCAAGTAGTATTTTACTGGGTGACTTTCACTTTTACTTGAGTCATTTTCTATGAAGGTAACTTTACTTTTACTCAAGTATGACAATAGTTGTTTTTTCCACCACTGGTGTTTATTTGGACCTACACTGCATTATAATATGCATTGATACACTCATTACAAACCTACAGCCTTTTACACGTCTCCCATTAAACTTTCCCAGATACTTCGAGCCAAGATCCCGCTACTATCCCTATTGCTGTGCTATTCAAATGTGTTAAACAATATTTCACATGTTTGAAACAATGTCAAACTCCCAACTCCTGAAGAGCCACTGCAGGGCGAGAACTGTTATGTTTTATCTCCGCCTTCAGTCATTGTTGGCTTGGATCCACTTCCTGTCCGAAAGTGAAAACAGTTTAGGAATGTAATTCTTTCAAAAGAAAACAGAGAGGATCCAAAGAGGAAGTTCTCTGGGTCTACATGTACGCAAACACACACACACACACACACACACACACACACACACACACACACACATGCACGGATATACACACACAGATGCGCAGGGTAACACACACACAGACACACACACACGCACACACGCGCACGCAGACAGACACACACACACACACACACACAGGGCTGGGAGGGGAGTATGGCTGGGAAACATCAAATGCCCAGGGAGGGAAAAGGACAGACTTTTCCCACATTTAGAATCCAAGAATACTTCAGAAGTTCATCTAAAAATAGATCTATGTCAAAACCAGCATTGAAACGATGAATGCAATGACGGTGTCTTTACTCACTCACTGTGTAGGGTCAGAGGGAAGACGCAACTATGTGAATGTTATATGAACACTATTCCACTTTCCATGTAACCTACTTTTGACCAGCTAATAGCTTAACCACCGATCATGCAACATTATGGACTTTGTTTCTGATGGATTCTTTTGCTGCGATGTTAAAGGTCAAATTAAGATCCTACACCTGTACATCAGTTAGTCCTGTCTCTCTGTTAAAGAAAACAAGGTCAATGTCATACAATATGATGTAGGGACAAAAGTAACACCTTTAATTTTTTTTCCTAATTTCTAAGAGATTGATAGAGACAACATATTTTATGACAAAGAACTTATACATTCCTTCTACCTTTAGCAACTTAAAGATTCCAGAAATATTCCATACGCACAAAAAGCATATTTCTCTCCAATTATGTGCAGAAATTTGTTTAGATCCCTGTTAGTGAACATTTGTCCTTTGTCAAGATAATCCATCCACCTGACAGGTATGGCATATCAAGAAGCTGATTGAACAACATGATTTTTATTTTATTTTTTACCGTTATTTACAATCGCTAACATCCTTTTGTCCAATCTGTAGTCACATTTTCAAAACTCTAAACACAATTAGCACAACATCTGTCTGTTGTGGACCATACCATTAACACAAAGTTGTTTTCATGTTGTTTTCACAGAATATGCAGTCAATTAACACGCTTCTAAAATGCTTACATTTTCTTTACATACAAGCTTACCCTAAACCAAAATGATTATATCTTATTTACAAATGCTTGCACACAGCATGCCAGAAATGAAGACCTAATGTTCAAAACCTTAAATATAGTATAAAGCCTCTATTTCTGCAACAACATCAGCTCAAAAGCTATATTGAAACAGCTGATAAGCATTTTTGAATGAACAGATCATTGAAACATTGATAAATAGCTGATTTACTGTAAGTTGTGTAAAATAGACCAACCACAGCAGATTCCAATCACAATCGGAGACATAGCCAGGTGTTGAAGTTCTTTCCATTACACCCCCCCCCCCCCGGGGGATCAATAAAGTACCTATCTATCTATCTATCTATCTATCTATCTATCTATCTATCTATCTATCTATCTATCTATCTATCTATCTATCTATCTATCTATCTATCTATCTATCTATCTATCTATCTATCTATCTATCTATCTATCTATCTATCTATCTATCTATCTATCTATCTATCTATCTATCTACATACACAGTAAAAAGGGGACTCTTTGGATTGATTTTGTTCAATGTGGATACAGCACAACACAGAGGAGCAGAGAAAACAATGTCTGGACAAGGGAGAGGAATAGTTGGACGAGGGAGAGGAAGAGGACCAGGGAGAGGCGTAGTTGGACCAGGGAGAGGAGTAGGACCAGGGAGAGGAAGAGGACCAGGGAGAGGCGTAGTTGGACCAGGGAGAGGAGTAGGACCAGGGAGAGGAGTAGGACCAGGGAGAGGAGTAGCTGGACCAGGCAGAGGAGTAGCTGGATCAGGCAGAGGAGTTGTTGGACCAGGCAGAGGAGTAGTTGGACCAGGGAAAGGAGTAGCTGGACCAGGCAGAGGAGTAGCTGGACCAGGCAGAGGAGGAGTTGGACCAGGGAAAGGAGTAGCTGGACCAGGCAGAGGAGTAGCTGGACCAGGCAGAGGAGGAGTTGGACCAGGCAGAGGAGTAGCTGGATGAGGGAGAGGAAGAGGACCAGGGAGAGGAAGAGGACCAGGGAGAGGAGTAGTTGGACCAGGCAGAGGAGTAGTTGGACCAGGGAGAGGAGTAGCTGGACCAGGCAGAGGAGGAGTTGGACCAGGACCAGGGAGAAGGAGAGGTAGTGGGAGAGGAGTGAGAATGCGTGGTGGTGTTCAAAGGAGAGTAAGAGCTGTTGTCACTGATTAAATAAAAGCCACCATCATAGACCGCCCCCTGTGTCGCCTGTTAATCAGCTCCCATTGTTCGTTCGTTAATTGTTGTTTTAGTATGTTTTTCTTTATTTATAGAGTCCTACTGTTTTACGAAGGTTTTAGCGGTCCTTTTTAATCACTGAGGCACTTTTTCTTACGTTTAGCAGCGCCGAACGTACACACGAGTCCTCAATTATTTACAACCGAGCCCAGCTCTTGGATGTAATGACTTCAGACCTGTAGTGCTAACATCCCACATCATGAAGACCCTGGAAAGGTTAGACCCCTGGTGTGTATATCACTGGACCCCCTGCAGTTCGCATACCAGCGCAACATCGGGATGGATGAAGCAAATCTCCTGGGTCATGGACTACCTGACCGGTAGGCCTCAATTTGTGCGACTACAGAGCTGTGTGTCAGAACGGGCAGTAAGCAACACAGGGGCCCCCCAGGGAACGGTCCTGTCCCCCTTCCTGTTCACCCTTTACACCTCAGACTTCAGATATAACTATGAAACATGCCACCTACAGAAGTTCTCGGATGACTCCGCAATTGTTGGGAGTGTCAGGGGTGGGCAGGAGGAGGAGTACAGGAGCATAATCAATGACTTTGTGGTGTGGTGTGAGCAGAACCACCTTCAGCTCAACATCAGAAAAACAAAGGAGATGGTGGTAGACTTCAGGAGAACCAAGGCCCAACTGACTGCAGTCCCTATACAGGGGATGGATGTGGAAATGGTTGGGTCATACAAGTTCCTGGGAGTCCATATGGACAACAGGCTGGAATGGGCTGGTAACACCAGGGCCCTGTACAAAAAGGGCCAGAGCCGACTCAACTTTCTGAGGAGGCTTAGGTCCTTCAACATGTGCAGTAAACTACTGCATGCTTTCTACCTGTCTGTGGTGTCCAGTGCTATCTTTTTTGCAGTGATGTGCTGGGGCACTAACATAAAGGTCAGGAAGGCTAGCTCTGTTCTGGGAATTAGCCTTGACACTCTAGAGGAGGTGGCGGAGAGAAGGATCCTGGCCAAACTACTGGCCATCATGGACAACGTCACCCAACCTCTGCTTGCCATGGTTATGATGCAGAGGAGCACCTTCAGTCACAGACTGATCCCACCTCGGTGTGCCAGAGAGCGCTACAGGAGGTCCTTCCTGCCGGCGGCTATTATATTATTTAATGCCTCACCTGGGTGCCGTGCCGTCGGCAACATAGACCTGGAACTGTTGGTAGTTTTAGGACCTAGTCTAACAATTAGGCATCCATCCATCCGTGAGTAAATTTCTGGTCTGTAATCACTCATTCACTTAGGACTCATTCATTCAGCACTCATTCCTTCAGGACTGTATATACATATTTATATACAGTTGTTATATCATATCACGTGCAATATTGTAAGTAATTCTTGGACTGAACTTACGTAGTAATTCACTGTGCAATACGTGCATTTATCTGTAATTAAACCCTGTACTAGGGACTTTTTTTAAGGGAATTATTATTATTAACCTCAATTATATCATACACACATTTAACTATTTAAGTATCTCTTCCTGTCATTTACCTGTACAGTTAATTTAACCATGCAAATATTAATTTACCTGTACATTTAACCAGACTGTATATTAAATAAACTGCTATCACCCTCATTTATATCATACCGTCAACCTGTATAGTTAACCATGCAAATATTTGTTTATTTATATCAACTTGCAATAATTGTATCATGTTTTCACCTAACACTTTATAACAATGTATAGTGTACATATTCAGTCATTCACTCATACTATGCAATGCCTTTTTATAGCTTTTTGCACTCCAGACTTCTTGTATTTTTATATTTTTTCATAATATCGTGTATCTGTCTTTTGTGTATTTCGTTCTGGCAATTTGCACCTGTCCTGTGTTGTTCGTAGCTGCTTGACAAAGAAATTTCCCCTTGGGGATAAATAAAGTACCTATCTATCTATCGCTGGTGAAAGAGTCCAGCTTAATCTCAGACGGTCAACCGTGGCTTCCATTATCCAGAATTGTCAGCAAACCAACAGGTAAGTAATAGGCATTTCACAAGGGCTTCTTCTATCATTATTGTTCCTATGTCCCACAGTAACTGTAAGCCACCAGTCCCAATGCAAATACATGTGTTGTATTTTTGTTCCTCTAAAGGATGCAACATGTTCTTCCCTCTGGGGGAAGAGGGAAGCTCCTCAGTGAAGACCAAGATCATGCCATTGTAGGATTGGTCATTGCTGAAAATGCAATAAAACTGATAGAAATTCAGACCAGAATTGTAGAGGACAACCTGGTATTTCACAATGTATTTCAGCCTAACTACCATTGCTCGGACCAAACACAGATTTCGAATGAAACAGTTGTACACAGTTCCTTTTGAAAGGAACAGTGAGCGTGTCAAGGAACTCTGGCACCAATACGTCCATGTATGGTGTCTATCCAATATGTCTTGTTCTACAGTGAGTTAGAAGATAATCAGACCCCACATGAAATCATTTATGTCGACGAGGTAGGGTTTAACCTGACAAAAACACGTAGGCGGGGAAGAAACGTCATCGGGAAAAGGGCCACCGGTGATGTGCCGGGTCAGAGAGGAGCAAATATCACAATGTGTGCTACAATCTGGAGTGCTGGTCTGGTCCTGCAGAAATACAAGATTGGACCCTACAACACTGAGCACCTTCTTTTGTTTTAGATGAGCCCCACTAACAACTGGTTCCAGAAGCAGAAAGGGAACAGGTGGGAGGAAACATGAGGACATTTGTGATTGCATGGGACAATGTAGCCTTCCACCATTCCCATACAATCACAAACTGGTTTGCAGCCCATCCAAAAACGGTTTCCCTTTTCCTCCCCCCATACTCGCCTTTCCTCAACCCCATTGAGGAATTTTCTTCTGCCTAGAGGTGGAAAGTGTATGATCATCGGCCACATGACTAAACGTCCCTCCTGGATGCAATGGATGCCGGCTGCGGAGACATCTCAGCTGAAGACTGCCAGGGGTGGATGAGGCACGCCAAGCGTTTCTACCCAAGGTGCATAGCGAGAGACGACATAAGATGTGACGTGGACGAGAACATGTGGCCAAAAGATAATATAGATTAGAACGGGGCGTTTTTGTGTTTTTTCCCTTTTTGTGGCTTTTTTACTGTAATTTTGTTTTATTTTTACACATTTGGAACCAAAGGCCATGTATGTTGGATTTGTTGTTGATCACTGGCAGCAATTTTCATTCTGTGACTTCTATAAAGTAAAGATCACTCATTAACTTTAAGATGGTATGTTGCTAAAAATGCACACATTCGACACAAAACAATTTGTGTTAAATACAAAACAATTATAATTGTGTGATGTAGGTGTGTTGCTGTGTTAAGAGTTTAGAAAAAGTATATTAAGTATAGGTAAACGCTTGTTTGCAAAACATTTTTTAAATTAAAACTTTTAAAAACATTGTTGGTTAAGGGCTTGTAAGCATTTCACTGTAAGGTCTACACCTGTTGTATTTGGCGCAAGTGACAAATACATTAGATTTGATTTGATCATTATACAGGTAAACCTTGGGGATGGATTATCTTGACATAGGGGACAATAAAAGGCCACTAAAATGTGCAGTTTTGTCATACAACACAATGCCACAGATGTCTCAAGTTTTGAGGGAGCATGCAACTGGCATGCTGACTGCAGGAATGTCCACCAGAACTGCTGCCAGAGAAGCCAAATTAGAGAATTTGGCAGTACGTCCAGCCGGCTCACAACCACAGACTGTGTAAGCACGCCAGCCCAGGAACTCCACATTCAGCTTCTTCCAAGGCCCACCCTTGGCTGCGCCCCTGCCCAGTCATGTGAAGTCCATAGATTAGGGCCTAATTAATTTATTTAAATGTTTTTCCTTTTATGAACTGTACCTCAGTAAAATCGTTGAAATTATTACATGTTGTGTTTATATTTTTGTTCACTATAAATAGATCGAGAACAGAACTACCATAACGTTACTTTTGTACCTGCCGGCGGGGTGGGAGTAACACAGCTTTGGGACAGAAGTAACAGCTGGCGAAAAGTGTACAATATCTTTCTTATTTCTATGTTTCTGTTTTGTAACACTCGTTACTTTCAACAAATGTACTGTCAGCCATCATTTCATGTTCATGTCGATTTGAAAAATGTATGCTATAGGTTCTAAATGTATGAAAGTTAAGCATACGTCAACATTGCAATGTTGCGCAAACACAATAACTTGCCTTACAATATTAATTGGACTAAAATGGAACATAGCTATATTAACCATAACTTTCTCATCTCACTAACGGTAATGCAGTAGGAGATTAGTCATGCTTAGCCCTACCAATCAGATGTGTTTTAGATGTCCTTGTCATGTGTCCTCCTTGTGTCTTGATAGAATAAACGTCTTTATTAACCCCCAGAATCATAAAGATACATATTTTTGAATGCTTATATGCTTATGTGAAAAGCTGATCCATCAAGTCAATTGATTAATGCATAATTCTAATGATCATATATAATTTTCAAACAGTTAGTAACATAGTTTTCTAACATTATAAAATCAATTGGAACTAGACTCTCAAGTGGCGCAGTGGTCTAAGACATTTCACTTCAGAGCAAGAGGTATCACTACTGACAACCTGGTTTGAATCCAGACTAGAGTCCCATAGGGCGGTGCACAATTGGCTCTGAGTTTGGCCGGTGTAGGCTGTCATTATAAATACGATTTTTTTCTTAACTGACTTGCCTGGTTAAATTAAAAAAAAGAACAGACAATGGCTTGTTTATTTTATTCCAGGACATCAGTTAACCCTTGGCCTACAATGGTCGCGCCTCAGTGGAAATGTAATTAACTTAATACAAAATGTCCCATCAAAATCCGTCTGTTAAAGCTAGAGATATTTTTTGGTTTGCATGGGCTGCGTCTCAATCACCACATCCGCCAAAATCACCCTTCCGTATATGCGGTGAAAGGTGGCAATCGGTCTTCTCACAAAATCGTCTGTAGCATCCGAACGGTTTGGCCTACAACCTATTATGACCACTCTATTGAAAGCTGAGACTCTCACGAACATGAGGGTGTTCTCCCTCAAGACTCGTCTGAAGGTCCCGGTACCAGTAAAAAAATACAATTATGGAAGTATATATGGAGATAGTTTGGTGCCTAAAAGAAGGGGATAAATACATGTACAAATAAAATAAAAATAGTTTCCTGATCGTTCTTATATCTCTCAGATATAGGACAGACACGTAAGAACAAACTTCCTTTACATTTTCTGGGGGACTATCTATTGTTCCATGTAGTGAATCTGTTGTTATTGTTATTGAAATCTCTATTGGCAAATCTCAGTAATGCCAAATTCAATGTTTCATCCAATAATTTATTTATACAGTGGGGAGAACAAGTATTTGATACACTGCCGATTTTGCAGGTTTTCCTACTTACAAAGCATGTAGAGGTCTGTAATTTGTATCATAGGTACACTTCAACTGTGCGAGACGGAATCTAAAACAAAAATCCAGAAAATCACATTGTATGATTTTTAAGTAATTAATTTGCATTTTATTGCATGACATAAGTATTTGATACATCAGAAAAGCAGAACTTAATATTTGGTACAATTGATATTTCGTGCAATTACAGAGATCATACGTTTCCTGTAGTTCTATACCAGGTTTGCACACACTGCAGCAGGGATTTTGGCCCACTCCTCCATACAGATCCTTCAGGTTTCGGGGCTGTCGCTGGGCAACACGGATTTTCAGCTCCCTCCAAAGATTTTCTATTGGGTTCAGGTCTGGAGACTGGCTAGGCCACTCCAGGACCTTGAGATGCTTCTTACGGAGCCACTCCTTAGTTGCCCTGGCTGTGTGTTTCGGGTCGTTGTCATGCTGGAAGACCCAGCCACGACCCATCTTCAATGCTCTTACTAAGGGAAGGAGGTTGTTGGCCAAGATCTCGCGATACATGGCCCCATCCATCCTCCCCTCAATACGGTGCAGTCGTCCTGTCCCCTTTGCAGAAAAGCATCCCCAAAGAATGATGTTTCCACCTCCATGCTTCACGGTTGGGATGGTGTTCTTGGGGTTGTACTCATCCTTCTTCTTCCTCCAAACACGGCGAGTGGAGTTTAGACCAAAAAGCTCTATTTTTTTCTCATCAGACCACATGACCTTCTCCCATTCCTCCTCTGGATCATCCAGATGGTCATTGGCAAACTTCATACGGGCCTGGACATGCGCTGGCTTGAGCAGGGGGACCTTGCGTGCGCTGCAGGATTTTAATCCATGACGGCATAGTGTGTTACTAATGGTTTTCTTTGAGACTGTGGTCCCAGCTCTCTTCAGGTCATTGACCAGGTCCTGCCATGTAGTTCTGGGTCTTGGCCATTGTGGAGAGGTTGGAGTCTGTTTGATTGAGTGTGTGGACAGGTGTCTTTTATACAGAGTGGAGTAATGAGTGGAGAACAGGAGGGCTTCTTAAAGAAAAACTAACAGGTCTGTGAGAGCCGGAATTCTTACTGGTTGGTAGGTGATCAAATACTTATGTCATGCAATAAAATGCAAATTAATTATTTAAAAATCATACAATGTGATTTTCTGGATTTTTGTTTTAGATTCTGTCTCTCACAGTTGAAGTGTACCTATGATAAAAATTACAGACCTCTACATGCTTTGTAAGTAGGAAAACCTGCAAAATCTGCAGTGTATCAAATACTTGTTCTCCCCACTGTATATTTTTTTTATACCTTGAATTGTCTTAAAATTCTAACACAAATATCCTTAGTATGGCCATCTTAAAACAATTCCATATGTTAGCTTAGAACCCCCCTCCCCTCCTCAGGCTTAGACAGGGCTTAGACTCTAGAGGGTTAACATTGTGTTACTTTCATCCCACCCATCTCTCCTGTAACTTCTCCCAAGCTAACACCCAAGACTAGCTCGCATAATACTTGAAACCTATGCTGTCATTTAGGCACTAGATGGGTTAAGAAAATGACATATACAGTGCATTTGGAAAATATTCAGACCCCTAGACTTTTCACAGCCTTATTCTAAAATTGATTAAAGTGTTTTATCTGAGAAAATGGGTGTGTTACTTTCGCCCTGTGTTACTTTCGTCCTGACTCTCTCCTACCTCAGTAGCTATGCAACCTGATATTTCGTCCTGACTCTCTCCTACCTCAGTAGCTATGCAACCTGATATTTCGTCCTGACTCTTTCCTACCTCAGTTACAATGCAACCTGATATTTCGTCCTGACTCTCTCCTACCTCAGTTACAATGCAACCTGATATTTCGTCCTGACTCTCTCCTACCTCAGTAGCTATGCAACCTGATATTTCATCCTGGCTCTCTCCTACCTCAGTAGCTATGCAACCTGATGTTTGTAGTACACTGACTTCTATCTTTACACTATGATCTATTTCCTCTCTTTACAACCGAACCATATTCAAATGTGTTTGTTGTTGCAGTCATTTTGGGAGATGCTATCACTTTTTTTTTGAATAACTTTACCCAGATTAGTACCCCATTCCATAGAAGCCTTTAATAGCGCCGGCATATCTAAACTGTATTGAAATGATCCAAGTCCAGAACCACCCTCATGGTCACATCTCCTTAACATCTCATGATGTAAATTCATCTGTCCTCTCGGTTCATCTTTTTTCCTGGAATCCTATTGTGTGTTTGTGACGTCCAATCAGAAAACGTTGGGGATCATATTGGGATATCTCCCATCGTGCCTGAGTGACCATGAAAAGGCCAGGCCAGCACGATCCTGACCGGTCAGTGTATTGTTCTCCGCCACTGTGACCGCTTCTGCCACCTTACTCATGTTTGTGGGTATGTACTGATCCCACAGGTCGATAGCAGTGGGCAGACGACAGTAGGCAGGCCAGTTCTGTTCTATATATGTCCTGGGCCACTTTCCCTGATTGTCTTTAGGAGAAACCACTTCTCTTCTCCCTTCGTTGATGTAAGACGATGTCCCAGAATCGGCCCTTATTTATTTATTCAGCTTGGAGATGCAGATGTGTGTCTGTGTGTGTGTGTGTGTGTGTGTGTGTGTGTGTGTGTGTGTGTGTGTGTGTATCCAGCTTGTAGACTGTACAGTAGATGTCACCTCGGTGGGCGTAGTTACAGAGACAACAGTGTGTATTAGACTAGCCAGAGCCGGAGGGCAGTGTAGCCTGCGAGGTCAGTCTGTATTATTGTTGTAATTATCATCTAACTAGCAACTCTTTGCATGTTACAGTCAGCGGCTCTGAAAACATTAACACGTCAGAGACGCTAATGTTTTCATACTTGTTTTTTTTGTTCCGTTCCTTTGTCCCAAAATCACGTGGGAAGAAATGAAAAGAAAAACATGCTTTTTCTGAGGAATATAGAAGGTAAGATTGCTTTTGTTGTTGTAGGTTCATACCCAAGTATAGTCCTTCTAATAACATTACTCCGACAGACAGAGTGCTAAATTTAAATAATCTACTGCTGTGTGCTTTGGAGAGAACATACTAACATATCTGTCAGTGTCACCTCATTAATCAAGCACTATGGAATGATCCAACATACACTCTACTGTAGTTTACCTTTTACCCCTCTGTATTCTGTCCCAGACATCAAAAATCCTCCATAAAATAGCAAAATACACATTTCATTCTCAAGGTATTGAAATACAATGGCAAGATACTGTATATCTTATAGCTGACTCTGGGCTGGTGGAATGATTAGCCACCACTTTTATCTTTTTATAAAGAACCATGGTAACTAATCTCCAATAAGGTATGCTGTGAAATAAAGTTAGTTAAAACACATTTTAATTTGCCATTTTTCATTACATATAGAGGTAATATCAGGCCTTTTAAACAGATATTTGTTGATTCCATGGAGCAGGTTTGGTAGGCCTTTTTAATAGTATTTTTCCTGCTCCTGTTTGAAGTGCCAAGCTTAACCGCTTGTGCTTTTGTGAGATATGTTTTCATTTGATGTTGCGTTTACAGATGGCATAATATCTGGATCTTTTGGATTCCTCAGTAAAGAAGAGAGGGATAGAGAGTGGAGTGACAGAAAGCAAGGCTCTTGATGTTGTGTGCTGCGCGGAGCTGACAGGTACTCTCAAAGCAAAGACCTTTTACATGCTGTACCTGCAGCCAGAAGCATTTTGACGAGTGATCAGTGCGGCTGTCTTCTTCTCTAACAGCCGTGTGGTGTAGCAAATCTATTGAGCGCACGCTGACAAACAAACACAGGCACAGACACATGCGGGTGTAGCTTCCACACACACACACGGATACACAGTCTAAACAACTCAACATACTGACACAGACGAATGCTGGTGAGCGCACGTGTGCACACATACATAACACACACATGCAAACACACTTCTGTGTGCGCACACACACTCGCACGCACACACACACACTCTTAACACACCGGCAATGTACTTCACCATTTGAATGATTTCTCTGTCGCTGAACCATATCACAGCTGTAGCATGAGACGAGTGTAGCCCTCCATCAAAAGGGCTCTTAAATGAAATAATGTCTTATGATGATTCAAAGCAAATATTTCCCTAGCACACGAAGGGAGGGTTCAAGTAAGTGGGGACTAGTTTGTAACAGTGCTCTGCAGCCTGGGTTTTAAACAGCGTTGAACTAAAAATGGAACTCAGAAACCAATTTCTCAAGAAGGGGAGACCAGATGTTTGTTCTCAACAACAACTTTTATTTTTCACTCCTGGGAGGACGATGGTCGTACATTCTTGGACATTTCGCAACAGAATGCACTGAAGAAGGATCCAGGTCACACACAGCTTGCCTGCTGACAATTGTTCTCACGCAACTTTGATCTATCAACAATAAACTGGAAATTAAGCTTATTTAGCAGTGAGACTGAGACCTTTTACAGGGACACAGAGTATATCTGGCATTTGGTAGACACGTTTATCCAAAGAGACCAACAGTACTGTGTGCATACATTTTCATATGGGTGGTCCCAGCAGAGTGTCACAGATGTACACTTTTAGTGATAGTTTCACTTTCTGAGTAAAATCTTGTTTCTAACATTCAGCATAACAACTCCACTTACTGCCTGTCATTGACACCACTACCGTAGCACTCCCTCTTCGCTGTGTGACCTCAAATAGTTGCTAGCTTCATATTCTCCCTTTACAACGAGTGTTTCATCATTTAAATCAGATGGATATATGGTGTTTTGACACATCGTCCCAATACGCCGCGACACCACCACCGCTACCACCTTTACCGTCTTTTCCTCTCAATCTACCCAACCTGCTAATCATTTTATTTTTCTGGTTGAATATTACCCAAATTGAATTAATCGGATGAAATGTGTTAAGAGCCACAGATTTCACCTTGCACCTCTGGTTAGAAAGGCACTTTTTTCCTCCTCCTCTCTTCCTCACGTCCTTCCAGATCCTTCCAGAGGAGCAGATGATTGTAAAACCTGGTGACAGGCTGGTGACAGGCTGTCAGGAAAGCGGAGTTCATTATCGAAGTCATTGCAGTTCTTAAAGGTTATTCATTTCCCTTCTCCTTAAAGAGGGCCTCGCCCAATGGAGTGACACGTTAATGCTGTATACCCAAACCGTGAAAAAAAAAATAATAGGAGTTGCATCAACAAAAAAAAGTGATTTGTGTGAAATGTGAAATAATGTTTGAACATTTCACGTCACTTAATGATGTGGCAAGGAGGTAACAACAGTGGATGTGGATGGATCGCGGAGCTGCTAAGACGTGGCTCCTGCCTGCATTCTCAACCACCAGATAACACACAACACAACAAGCCTCTCTCTTGTCAGTCAAATGTGTCAGTCACTCTCCTTTATGTCTCCCCAGATTGGATTTGCTTTTAACCTTTTATTGTGTATTACAATTCTTTTTTATTAAAATGGAACATCTAGGAATGTGGAGCGACGATTGTAGTTCTGAGTCGGAACACAAACCCCCCCCCCCTGTATCCACTTGAATCAATGCCTCTGTGCTTTAGCAGGAGAAAATCGAAATGGTTGGCTGAAAATCCATATCACTGAAAATCCAAATAGCACATCCTAAAAAGGCTGAAGGTAAATAGAATAAAAGGGAAGCTTTTTTGGACACTTGCCCTTTTTTCGACATATTGCCAGATTCTTAACACAAAGTGTACTGAACCTGCAGGTGAAAACGGTTCTATCTTCTGTGCCAAAGGCAGTTTATTCAAACTTTCACATGAGAAAACTGTTAGGAACACTAAACTTCCCTGTAATGAATGAATGTCTCACATTCACTTTGGGGGAACATCCTTTTCTCATTATATCTCATTAAATTCAACTTGACGGGGTCTATATTTAGTCTCCTGGCTAATCTTGGCTGATCTTGGTTTCCTTATAGGCTAACTCCCACTGTCTTTTAATTCAGCAGTACAACTAGCCTGAGACCATTCTCCACCGAGGCCTTCTAAGAAATTATTTCCATATTATTGTAATTCAGTAACTCTGGTAGGGACGTTGTACACTGTATTTGGATGGATCGATAAAAGTTTTTGGATGAAAAAATTTGAAAATCAAACACGGTAACCTGGATTTGGTAAATTACAAATGTAACATACATAATGCAACCTTTCTAAAAAAGAAGGATGCGTGTGTCCTGGGATGAGACCCCCAGCATGGGATCATGTGACCAAGTCTCGTGTTATCAGAGTGGTCAGTATGGCGCTGTGTATTTCTGGACCCAGCTGAAACAGCGTTCTCTCTGCAGGTTACGGTCCGAAAGGAGTGGATTCCCGACCAGACCTGCGTGGGACAACCTTGACCGCTCCACAATGTGTGGTCACCACGACCCTGTATTCATCCTTGTTTATTGACACGCCGCCTGTTCCTTGTGATCTCAGCATGTGCCATAGTGTTGGGGAGAGAGTGGCCAGAGTGGCTATGTTTAGTTGTGTTTCCCTTTTCTCTCACCCACTCAGAAAGTCTACAAAGAAAATGGCCACCCAAGTCATGAATGTGTTTCAGGTTGATGTGACTCTCCTTCTCTCTCTTTCCCTCGTTCTCTTGATCTCTCATTCTCTTTCTTTCTATCTTTCTTTCTCTTTCTCTCTTTTGCTTTCTATCTCTCTCTCTCTCTCTCTCTCTAATTGGTTGTGTTTTTGAAAATAATTGTAAATTACCTTCTGGCACTAATCTGAAGCAAAGCGTTCTCTCACTCTCTCTCTCTCTTTCTCTCTCTCTCTCTCTCTCTCTCTCCCTCAATCTCTTTTCTCTCTCTCTGTCACTCTCTCTCTCACATGTTCTGTAAGTGCTGTGGAGGCCTTATGCAGAATATGCAGAATGTGAACATCTTTAGCCTAAACATTCAGATACAGGTGATTCCTGCATATCACAAAATACTGTGGATTTTCAAACTGTTAAAGCTAGAATCCTTAATTGAAAGAATAACAAAGCAATCAACGCATCTCAGTTTGTATAAATGCTGAGTAATAGGCCTGGAGAAATGTAACCACTCAAATTCATAGACAGATGTATTGATGCAAGGACTGACCATTCATGAAATACAGTACATTTTTAACCATGTTTTGAGGCTATACCGTGTTTTTTTACATTTACATTGTACTGTATGTAAAGCATTTTGTCAGCTTTTATTCCTGTTGACCAGCTGTGTGCGGAAACATAAATATGATGTGCTTGTGGGAGAGAGAGAGAGAGAGTTCCTTAGAATCTTCATCTTTGGTTCCTTAGACTCTTCATCTTTATAAATTTGTGATCCTTAAGTGGTTGAGTGAGAGACAGAGTGAAAGAGAGAGAGAGAGAGAGAGAGAGAGAGAGAGAGTGAGAGAGAGAGAGAGAGAGAGAGAGAGAGAGAGAGAGAGAGAGAGAGAGAGAGAGAGAGACAGACAGAGAGAGAGAGAGAGCGAGAGAGAGAGAGAGAGAGAGAGTGAGAGAGAGTGTGAGAGAGAGACAGACAGACAGACAGACAGACAGACAGACAGACAGACAGACAGACAGACAGACAGACAGACAGACAGACAGACAGACAGACAGACAGACAGACAGACAGACAGACAGACAGACAGAGAGAGACACAGAGAGAGAGAGAGACACAGAGAGAGAGAGAGAGAGAGAGAGTGAGAGAGAGAGAGAGAGAGAGAGAGAGAGAGAGAGAGAGAGAGAGAGAGAGAGAGAGAGAGACAGACAGAGAGAGAGAGAGCGAGAGAGAGAGAGAGAGAGAGAGTGAGAGAGAGTGTGAGAGAGAGACAGACAGACAGACAGACAGACAGACAGACAGACAGACAGACAGACAGACAGACAGACAGACAGACAGACAGACAGACAGACAGACAGACAGACAGACAGACAGACAGACAGACAGACAGACAGACAGACAGACAGACAGACAGACAGACAGAGAGAGAGAGAGACACAGAGAGAGAGAGAGACACAGAGAGAGAGAGAGAGAGAGAGGAGGGTTCTCTAAAATTCTAACGCTTAAATAAAGTTATTTTGGCAGCTCCGAGTATAGTTGTGGGCCCAGGCGTAATGGCGCCACCTTAATACTCCACTGTGGTTGGGCTGTGTGTTTCTCAGCACAAGGCTTTCATTTGTGCCAACTGAGTTACTTCTGTGTCCCACCCTATTCCCTTTATAGTGCTCTACCTTTGACGAGAGACCATAGGGCTCTGTTAAAATGTAGTGCACTCTATAGGGACTAGGATGCCATTTGGGATGCAACCTCTCTATGAAATCTTCTCCTTTTACAGTGGTGAAGAATCAAGATGCTTGCAAAATGACATTGACAATTAGGGGTGGGTGGATCTCCCAGTGAACAGAGCCAAGCAGAGCGTAACCCTGCTGAAGATCAAATGGCTGTGTCAGGGAAGGCCTAACACTGATCATATAAATAATTTAGAGTAGGATGCGTCCCAAATGACACCCTATTCTGTATTTTGTGCACTACTTTTAACCAGGGCCCGTAAGTCTCTGATAAAAAGTAGGGCATTTTGTAGGGAATAGGGTGCCATTTGGGAAAAAGCCATATTGTGGTGCGTTTCTTGGCACTTCTATACACTTGGCCTTGGTTAAAAACAGGCACAACAATTGGAAGAGCCAAATAATGGTGACGGTGTATGACATAAGTGACGTTATTAGCACCACTCATCGTCACAGTTCATGAGTGTGAAGATGGATGAAGACTATATTTCTGCTCAGTTTTTTGGGGCCATTTCTTATTTCCCAAAAGGATGTTGTTCCAATAGGGAATGTTGGAGGCGACGCTGCCATTAAAACATTTTTACGAGGTAAAATCATTCTGAGACACATCTATGACTAAAGTTTAGTTCAGGAGGTGACTCTTATTTGGGCGTCTCAAGTGTGTACTGTATGCAGCAGTGTAAACACAATGTAATGAATATTGTTAAGTATGTCATTTTACAATTACTAGCACAGCGATGGAGTTGGAATGGACTGAATAACAGCATGGACCTCCTATGCATGTTAAGTGTCTATAAGAGAATGGTAAAATGACTTTAATATCTTTGTACCTTTTATTTCCAATAGGAAACTACAGTAGTTTAACTCTTATAGAATTTAACCAACATTTCATATCAGTTGTATGATTCCTGGTTCTACTTTCTTTCTACTGTGAGAGAATGAAGGAGAGGGAATTGATTAGGCTTGGGGAGTAACTGATTACATTTCATCATGTAACACCTCTCTGTTTTCTCAATGACATTCGTTTCTGACCAGAAGTCAGAGGCCCACTACGATGACACAACACATGTGTTGGATGGATCCTTTCTGTGTTCTTCTAACGCCTAAAATGTACTGAAAATAATCCAGAAAGTTATTAAAATTTTGGACAGGTTACTAGTAACTGTAACGAACTACATTTACAATGTAACCCACCCAAACCTGGAATTGAGTCACATCTCTTCGGAGAATAACCTCTTTATTTGCAATTAATCCAAACTCCTGAGAGCTTTGTGTTCATTTGGTTTTAAAGAATAGACACAAGAGTAGACTTACTTAACCTCTAGGCCTTAGGAAAGAAACCCATAAATAAATGAACTCGATAATTAACCTACATTTAGATGATATGACTTCACAACTCACGTAAACCTACAGTATAAGTAGTTTACCCTAGCAAATTGGGTAGGAGAGGATGCATGCTAGTACAATGTACATACTTTGTGTATGTATAACTGATACATTATGAATTATAAATAAATATAAATGATGCTTATTACAGTGAACAATATCTACACAAAATGACATCACTAACTGCTGGGCCTATCGTTTGTATCGCAACACGAGACAAAGTTTGTTACAAACACAGTTAACAACATATTTTAACGTAATTACTTGTTTGTTCTTAGCGGTGCATGAATCAGTGTGTGTGTGTGCTGGAAGACTGCCTTGTCTCTCCCCCCTGATACTAAGATTCCCTGGGATATTTCAGATTGATAGGTGCAGATGACAGCTTATCGGCAATGGCAATTATGGACATTGATTTGCCCTTCTTCAGTTTGATTTGATTCAGACAATAATACAAATGTATGCAGATGTAAGAAGTTTGACAGAATGTGTTTACATAAATGGGCTGAAACTTATTGAAACCTATAAATGTGTTCCTTTGTACTGTGCAAATGCAGTCTTGGTGCTGTTTCAATCCTAGGCTCCTAGCCGTTGATGGAGCATTGGACACAGTCAGATTGCAGTTACTTGAGAAACTTCAGGACAGAAGAAGGAACATAACAGCAAAACGTTGATGCATTAATTGGTTGTGTTTTTGAAAATAATTGTAAATTACCTTCTGGCACTAAACTGAAGCAAAGCATTCTCTCTCTCTCTCTCTCTCTCTCTCTCTCTCTCTCTCTCTCTGTCTCTCTCTCTCTCTCTTGCTCTATCTATCTCTCTTTGGAATAAATACATTTGGTAATCTGTAAGAGCCCAGTGTGCTGCTTTTGGCATTTAATCAAAAATGAAATCATATGCACATTTCCAGCAGCCTCAAAAGATAAATGATGCAATATTTCTGTGGAGTTTTCTTTAAAAACTTTTACATATGCATCCCACTCTTCCAAATGTTCTCCTCGTTTTCCTGAAACTTCTTCCTGAAATTCAGTTAAAATATTCAGAGGCTATTCTCTCTCTCTTTCTCTCTCGCTCTCTCTCTCGCGCTCTCTCTCTCTCTCTCTCTCTGTCTCTCTCTCTGTCTCTCTCTCTCTCTCTCTCTCTCGCTCTCTCTCTCTCTCTCTCTGTCTCTCTCTCTCTCTCTCTCTGTCTCTCTCTCTCTCTCTCTCTCTCTCTCTCTCTCTCTCGCTCTCTCTTCTCAAACACCATATTTTTTCTGTTTTATTGTGCTTAATATAAAGGCAACAATTATTTGATTTCAAAGTTATGAAAATATGATTGTTATGAGAAAACAAGCAATTTAAGCTTTAATTGGTATCATTTTTCATGGAGCTGGCAAGGTACTTACCTCCTTGGCACTTTTTTCCTCATAAAACTGCACATTTATATTCCTGAATGGAGATTACATTTTCATTTTGTTTTATTTCTCTGTAATTGGGATGCATGTTGTGTACCTGCAAACGGCAAAAGCGTTTTATAAACATTACCCACTCATTTGTTTATTCAATCCTGCTGTAAGCTTATTGCCTTCCACATGAGCTCCTCGTGCAATTTAGAAGGTACATGACAGAACTTTCCAATTAATACAATAAATTCAATAGAAACACAATGCCTTTCTTTCTCTGTTACACAAACAGATGCATAACTTTAAACTGGTTTCATACACACTGTGTAGATAATAACAGTGTTTTAGAGTATATTAAACCAGTAGATGCACATGGAAGTAAACACCTCCATTTGTATATCACATCAATTGTTTAGTAACTGATGTTAATCTTACTGCTGCAGCTTGTCTTCTGTTAATGTCTCCCCGTCCACATCACACCAGAGATGACCTTTGTATGGGTATTTAGATGCCTGACATTCCATGAGGAAAAAGTTTCAATCAGATCATTGTAGATGACGTCCATACTGCTACAGCTGTGCCAGCTAGGCACTTTGGGTTAAAGAATGTACCACAAGAGAAATCTAAACAACTGTTTACATACTATTTAATAAAATTGATTTATTAACACACAATAACACTAAGGTTTTATACTGATTGTTAGTATATTTGTTAGTATTCATTGGGCTAATTGAAAATTATACTTTTCCCATTTGATTTATGGTGAAATAACTATGGTATGTTGCTAAGCAAAGATAATTATTGTTAGTTTGTTTAATGGAGATAATAACTTAAGTATCCAGACACATTGAGAGGAAGCAATGTAAGTGGTTGGTTTCTACCATTGACTATTTTTGCCATAATTAATGGTAGAATTCTATGGTAGAAATTTTAGATTTCCTGTGTGGGTTTCTTTCCCTTGGGAATGCCACACATTCCATAGAGATTTGATGTTGACATGCAGCTGGTTCCTACTCCAATTCCCAATGGGATTACACAACCATGAAGTCTGAATGTACACACATTGCAGACGCACACACACACACACACACATATACGCACGCACACACACACACACACACACACACACACACACACACACACACACACACACACACACACACACACACACACACACACACATACACACACACATACACACACACACACACACTCAAACTGCATTACATACTGAAAATTCACTAAAGGATTTTGGTTTCGGTTGCTACACAGACATACAGTAGGTACAATACAGGTGTGTAGTACCTTGATGTTTAGTAGTACTATGATACAGATGTAGGATCTTAATTTGATCACTCTTTTGTTGCTTTGAAATTTTCTGCAACGCAGGAATTGGAGATGAGCTTTGTGATTTACATAAATTCACTGAAAAACCACACTATGAACAGTATTGCACTTTTCATGTATCCTACTACCACCGATTATGGACTAAACTGCTGCAGGATTATTTTGCTGTGACAATATAGGTCAAAATAAAATCCTACATCTGTACTCTTTCATTAACTTACAGATTGATGTGTCAAATGTGGATGTGCCTGAGGATCCCTCCCAAAGCTACCCAGAGCCGGTTAAGGGAAGATAAATCTTAGCTCCCTTTTCCACATAAATTAAGTCAGGGCCTTTAATGACATAATGATACAATAATAATATGGGCTATGCAAGCAATGTGGCTTGGCCTGCATATTTGCAATGGGACACTGGGGGATGGAGAGAGAGAGAGAAAGAGAAAAATACATAGTGAGAGAGAGAGAGAGAGAGAGAGAGAGAGATAGAAAAAGAAAACGTGAGGAGAAGAGCAACTATTATAAGAAGAGAGCCCCCTGTACAGACAGTCTGACGCCAGATGGCTTCTTGTAATAAATATTCAACCTTAACTCTGTTCCCATGTAGCTTTTTTTCTCCTCTTTCTGTATGGCTGCCAGCACACCCACACGGATCTGGGCCAGCCAAATGATTACAGTAGAACAAACTGAAAAAGTGCAAAGGAGGAAACAGGCCGACAGGGTCCTGTACACAGTGAGATAGGGCGGCAGTACGTGCTGAAAGCACCAACATTTTTGTATGTGGGAAAGTTAAAACTGTGGGAGGAACAGAAAAGAAAGAGGAGGGAAGAGTATGGAGGGAATGGAGGGAGAGAGGGAAGGTTAGAAATCCTCTGTGTGAGATACTGAACAGACAGTGTTGCAGCAGAGGCCAATAAGTGTTTACATGGTGGAACTGTTTCCGATTAAGAGATCCTTGTAATATAGCATATTTGTAGTTGTGGAGTGCATGTGGACAAGGGTAGGCGTTCCCTAAGGTCGACCCCCCGCCCTCCCCCTTCCCCCGCGCTGAAATATAATTAGCATAATACAAAAATCCCCAGAAAAATCTCTCAGTTTAAACTAGACTCTCCTGAGACTCTCATGAACACGATGGGGTTCTCTGTTTTTCTCTACGAACTCCACAAGTGTCAGGAGACTCTTCTGAAGTCGGTACAGCCTATCTGCCAAGTTCTGTCTGTAGCGTACGAAACATTTGGGCTACACACTAATATGACCCCTCTGTGGAAAGGTGAGACTCTCACCAACATTTACATGTCGGTTGATTTGCTCTTAATGGAAGTACAGTATATATGGAGACTGTTTAATGCCAAAAATATTGGGTTTCATACATGATTATATATATACATTATATCGCTCAGATTTAAGCATAGACAGGGCTTCGACTCTTATGGATTAAAGTCCCCCACTTCAAAAGGTACTTCAATATAAGCATGACAAATGTGCATGTACAACCTGGCCCATCTACTATTGCTAGCCCCAATTCTGACTTGTGCACTGATATCTGCGTCACTGATTTCTGCTCTCGTAAAAGCCTGGGTTTTCTGCACGTTAACACTAGAAGCTTAATATCTAAAATGTATCAATTGAAAGTGTGGGTTCACAGCTCCAATCCAGATTTGTTGGTCATTACTGAGACAGGGTTAAGAAAGAGTGTTTAGAACACTGATGTTAACCTTTCTGCTTATATCCTTTTTCGGCAAGACAGATCTTCCAAATGTGGTGGAGTGGCAATCTTTAACAAGGAACACCTTCAGTGCTCGGTTGTCTCCACCAAGTCTGTCCCCAAACAATTTGATTTGCTGGTTTTAGCATTACACTTTCAAATAGCTCTTTGTTGACTGTTGCTGGGTGTTATCATCCATCATCATCACCGGCCTGTACCCTGTAAACCACCTGGCCAAGTCCTAAAGCAATAGGACTCCCTAAATCTTTCTAAGATTATTACCAATCCCACAAGGTATGACTCTAAACACCCAGAAAAGGCTACTCTCCTTGATGTTATCCTCACAAATAATCCTGATAGGTATCAGTCTGCTGTTTTCTGTAATTACCTTAGTTATCACTGTTTTACAGCCTCTGTTGATAATGGCTGCTCAGTGAAATTACCTGTCCTGATTTGTCGTAGATGCTTGCTAAACAACTTTAATGAGCAAGCCTTCCTTCATGACCTGGCATCTGTGAATTGGTATAGAATCAGCTTGATCCCCTCTGTTGAAGACGCTTCTTTTTTTATATTTTAATTGGTATTGTTAACAAACACTCCCCCATAAAGAACATGAGAATTTAAAATAGTTTCAGTCCCTGGTTCGACCGTGATCTGGCAGAGTTACTCAACCTCAAGAATTCCATTTGGCGAAAGGCTCGGCACACACATACTCAGGCTGACTGGCTCTCATTCAGGCAAATGAGAAATAAGTGCATTCCGGCTATCCGGAAGGCCAAAGTTAGTTACTTTATGGAGCAGTTCTCTCTCTGTGGGTCTAACCCCAAGAAGTTCTGGGAAAAGGTTAAAGGCCTCACAGCTGCCCATGTCCGTTAATGTTGATTATATGGTTGTTACTGACAAGGAGCACATGGCTGAGCTCTTTAATCACCACTTCATTATGTCAGGATTCCTATTTGACTCAGCCATGCCTCATTGCCCATCCAACATTTCCTCATCTCCCACCACTTCTAAAGCGACTAGCCCTGATACTCCTCCGACTTTTTCACCTGCCCCGCAACAAAGTTTCTCCCTGCAGGCAGTCACTGAGTCCGAGTTGCTAAAGGAGCCCCTTAACTTGACCCCAAAAAAACATCTGGGTCAGATGGTTTAGACCCTTTCTTCTTTAAGGTTGCTGCCCCTATCATCGCGAACCATATCTCTGACCTTTTTAACATGTCTCTCCTCTCTGGGGAGGTTCCCATTGCTTGGAAGGCAGTCGAAGTGCGTCCTTTATTTAAAGGGGGAGAACAAGCTGATCCTAACTGTTATAGGTCAATTTCTATATTGCCCTGTTTATCGAAAAGTTTGGATAAACTTGTCAATAATCAACTGACTGGTTTTCTTGATATCTATAGTATTCTCTCTGGTATGCAATCTGGTTTCCGCTCAGGTTATGGATGTGTCACTGCAACCTTAAAGGTCCTCAAGGATATCACCATTGCCCTTGATTCTAAGCAATGTTGTGCTGCTATTTTATTTTTATTTCGCCAAAGCTTTTGATACGGTAGACCATTCCATTATTGTGGGCAGGCTTAGGAGCATTGGTGTCTCTGAGGGGTCTTTGGCCTGATTTGCTAACTATCTCTCTAAAAGAGTGCAGTGTATAAAGTCAGAACATCTGCGGTTCAGACACTGCCTGTCACCAAGGGAGTACCCCAAGGCTCAATCCTTGGCCCCACGCTCTTCTCAATTTACATCAACTAGCTCAGGCAGTAGGAAGCTCTCTTACCCATTTATATGCAAATGATACAGTCTTATACTCAGCTGTTCCCTCGCCGGATTTTGTATTAAACACTCTACAACAAAGCTTTCTTAATGTCCAGCAAGCTTTCTCTGCCCATAACCCTGTTCTGAACACTTCCAAAACAAAGGTCATGTGGTTTGGTAAGAAGAATGCCCCTCTCCCCTCCGGTGTGATTACTACCTCTGAGGGTTTAGAGCTTGAGGTAGTCACCTCATACAAGTGCGTGGCAGTATGACTAGACGGTACACTGTCCATCTCTCAGCACATATCAAAGCTGCAACTTACGGTTAAGTCTAGACTTGGTTTCCTCTATTGTAATCGCTCCTCTTTCACCCCAGCTGACAAATTAACCCTGATACAGATGACCATCCTACCCATGCTTGACTACAGAGATGTAATTTATAGATAGGCAGGTAAGGGTGCTATCAAGCGACTTGATGTTCTTTACCATTCGACCATCAGATTTGCCACTAATGCTCCTTACAGGACAAATCACTGCACTCTATGCTCCTCTGTAAACTGGTAATCTCTGTACACCCGTCGCAAGACCCACTGGTTGATGTTTATTTATAAAACCCTCTTAGGCCTCACTCCCTCCTATCTGAGATACCTACTGCACCCCTCATCCTCCACATATAACACCTGTTCTGCCAGTCACATTCTGTTAAAGGTCCCCAAATCAAACAGGTCCATGGGTCGCTGTTCTTTTCAGCGACTGTAATGAGCTGCAAAAAACACTCTCTTTATTCAAAGACTCAATCACGAACACTCTTACTGACAGTTGTGGTTGCTTCGTGTGACTGCTGCCATGCTATGGGCTTGTCTTAGGTCTCTGTTTATGTAGTGTTGTTGTGTCTCTCTTGTCGTGATGGGTTTTGTCCTATATAATTTAAAAAATATTTTTTTTTTTTATTCCAGCCCCCGTCCCCGCAGGAGGCCTTTTGCCTTTTGGTAGGCCGTCATTGTAAATACAAATTTGTTCTTAACTGACTTGCCTGGTTAAAAAAAGGTTAAATATAAAGGTTTGAATGATATAAAGGTGCTCAACCTTAATTCATATATTTTAATATTATCAAATAATATCACAATATGCTTAATTAGCTAAGGAGTATGCTTAACTAGCTAAGGAGTATGCTTAACTATCCAAGGAGTATGCTTAACTAGCCAAGGAGTGTGCTTAACTAGCCGAGGAGCATGCTTAACTATCCAAGGAGTATGCTTAACTAGCTAAGGAGTATGCTTAACTAGCCAAAGAATATGCTTAACTAGCCAAGGAGTATGCTTAACTAGCTGAGGAGTATGCTTAACAAGCCAAGGAGAATGCTTAACTAGCTGAGGAGTATGCTTAACTAGCCAAGGAGTATGCTTAACTAGCCAAGGAATATGCTTAACTAGCCAAGGAGTATGCTTAACTAGCTGAGGAGTATGCTTAACAAGCCAATGAGAATGCTTAACTAGCCAAAGAGTATGCTTAACTAGCCAAGGAGTATGCTTAACTAGCCAAGGAATATTTTTAACTAGCCAAGGAGTATGCTTAACTAGCTGAGGAGTATGCTTAACAAGCCAAGGAGAATGCTTAACTAGCTGAGGAGTATGCTTAACTAGCCGAGGAGTATGCTTAACTAGCCAAGGAGTATGCTTAACTAGCTAAGGAGTATACTTAACTAGCTGAGGAGTATGCTTAACTAGCTGAGGAGTATGCTTAACTAGCCAAAGAGTATGCATAACTAGCCAGTGAGTATGCTTAACTAGCCAAGGAGTATGCTTAACTAGCTAAGGAGTATACTTAACTAGCCAAGGAGTATGCTTAACTACCCAAGCAGTATGCTTAACTAGCTAAGGAGTATACTTAACTAGCTGAGGAGTATGCTTAACTAGCTGAGGAGTATGCTTAACTAGCCAAGGAGTATGCTTAACTAGCTAAGGAGTATACTTAACTAGCCAAGGAGTATGCTTAACTATCTAAGAAGTATGCTTAACTAGCCAAGGAGTATGCTTAATTAGCTAAGGGGTATGCTTAACTAGCTAAGGAGTATGCTTAACTTGCCAAGGAGTATGCTTAACTAGCTAAGGAGTATACTTAACTAGCCAAGGAGTATGCTTAACTTGCCAAGGAGTATGCTTAACTATATAAGAAGTATGCTTAACTAGCCAAGGAGTATGCTTAACTAGCTAAGGGGTATGCTTAACTAGCTAAGGAGTATGCTTAACTTGCCAAGGAGTATGCTTAACTATGCCTGGCACTATAAAGATATCCCTATGTCAGACATGGATTAGTGACAGGATAGATAAAAGCCAAATCCCCCAAAAGCAGTTTGTTTTTCCAGCTTAATAAATAGCAGTGGATGCTGTGAATTCACAATATTCAGATCTCTTTTTAGTTCCTATTTCTCAGCAATTGCAAGGAGCAGGGCATTGAAGAGCCTCCATGGGTGTTTCTCTTTGTTATTTTTGGATGATAGTATTCCAGGGTCAAGTTCAAAGACTTTTGTTTCAGGATAATTTGACAAATGAGCCAACACAATAATGTATGCGATAAAATAAATGTTGAAAGTTCAGTAAAGCACTTACATATTTGGTGAGACCACCAACACTTTCGCTTCTTTGGGGCCACACTGTGTGTGTGTGTGTGTGTGTGTGTGTGTGTGTGTGTGTGTGTGTGTGTGTGTGTGTGTGTGTGTGTGTGTGTGTGTGTTTTACTCTGGTCACTGGTTGTTTTGATAAACCCGGTAACACGAGGCTAACTTTTCCTCAAGAACATGTTATTCTTAATTAGGAAAGGGCAACAGACTCGTAATAGTGAGGATTTGACTATTTCCACAGTGCTATCACAGGCATCAAAGACCTAGCTGTGATGCCAAACCAAATCATCCTTCCTGTTTCTGCTTCCCAAACCCAGGGCTCTGTTCAGTAGAAAGAAAACGAAATGGAAAGGTACTGTCTAACCTTGTCCAATGAAGACTCAGATTTGTACTTTCCGTTGCAAAACATTTTGCTACGGTGTGCCATAATGAACACAACCCAGGTGATCTTCAGCAGCTGAACAGACAATCTTACCCAGAATCCTCCATTGACCTGGCTCAGACCCTCTTTCCTTGCTTTCTTCCTTCCTTGTCTTTGTATTTTTTCGCCTGAGGAAACCAACCGTGGCAGCGAGGCAAATAATGTGGAATTAAAAACGAAATTCTTCAGGCCTTATCCTAGCAACAGGCTCATCACCATCTGTTCAGAGAAACACAGCTAGAGTGGCTGCCATTATGGTGCAACGGTCTTTGTGCCTCCTCCATCACCTGTGAGAGGAACAGGAGATGCAGGCAAACAGAGCCCTCTACCCCTTTCTATTCTATTCTGTCTTCAAGATAAACGATCCTTATTAAAATCTGCGATGCCCTCACCCCTCCCTTTCCCTTTCATAGGAATATTCGTAGTTCAATATTGGGAATTTAGTCTGTCTGCTAAGGGATTTTGACAAATACGACCGGCTTTCACAGGAAAATATTTTGCCACATTTTTCTTGATGTGAAAATGATGACATTGAAATGAAAGTGTCAGAATTTATGGACAGCGAATACACGTTGGTTGAAACTAATGCGTATGAAAAAGCCAAGTGTACGGTTTGTGTGTGTGTGTGTATGTGTGTGTGTGTGTTGTCACTGTATTTGAGCACAAGTGATAGACAAGTTTAGATGGGTGCCATTAGCTACCAGCACTGTATAATGACCTCGTAATCATTTTAAAGAGCAATTTTGCTTTCCGAGGTGTGTGCCACACCGCAGCTTTTGCAAAAGCCCCCTTAATTCATTCTAACAGGAATCATTATTTAATCTCTGCCAGCCAAACAGCTCTCTCACCGTAGCGACAGCTCCGCTCCCATCCTGACCATAATAACCAGACCTAGGTTGACTGTGACTGTCTACTGCTCATCCCCATCCCTGTGTTATCACAGGAATGCTCAAATCAGGCTTATCTCTCCATGCACAAGTAAGACAGACAGGGGAAGTAGATAGGGATAACTATTTTACAGAGCAGCTTATTTCATATCCTAATAATATAGTTTGCCGAAGTTCCTGTTTCCTCGTTCACTGGTTCACCTACCTGAAACATTTTAGCAGCCCAATCCAAACAGGTCATGCGTCAGGGCCAGGCCGTTTCTGAGAGGTCTAAACAAACTCCTTCCACATGACTAAAAAGGAAGTCGCAAAATATTTGGTGAGCAGATAATGCCTGCGCTGAGCCACATTAGAGGCGAGGTATTATCTCCCCAGTTGACATTAGCTATGAGAAAATCTAACCCTCCCTGACTTTTTGTTCCCACTCATAACAGACCTGTTGGCTGTCTAGGTTTATCATTCTCACAGATCTAAACAGCACAGGGAAGAGAGAACTGACCGAGAGAAGCCCCTGGTACACAGGAAGGACTTAATTCTCGCAGGATTAGTACACAACTTACAATTTAGACAGCTGTCTACTGCCTTATTAGAGCAGGCCTAGTTTGATGTGTGTGTCGAGTCAAGGCCCTGTTTGTGTTTTGGTTGTTCTGGTCATGGTACATATTACTCTATTTATCAGTCGAATAGAATCTGTTTGGACTGGGATACTTTTTGTTTTCATGTATGAGTGAAAGCTCTACTTTGTACCTGCTCAAATACTACCTAGAAGTGAACTGGCACACAAAAGCAATGGCAGAGTGAAGCTTCTTATACGTTAACGTTTTGATAACATGCTACACTAAAACAGTTTAATCATATTATAGTCATCTGCTTTTGGGACATGTATTGGTATTGTAAACTGTTTTCTTTGCAATCATCTCAGATGCTTTTCGTAGCATGACAGTTACACTGTGCACCGAACCCTGAGACTGAAGGCTTTATTTTTCATAGCTCAGGTTGGCTTTTGCATAATTGTTTTTGATTTCATTCTTTGCATGAAAAAGGTTTATATTGTGATGAGTTGGGTTGCATTTAGTAAAGTGAATATAGCACATTTCTAGAACACTTGCCATGGACCAATAGAAACGTCAATAGCTTTAGTACCATGTGAGTGAACGTACTGGAGAAATTGATTTACTTAAGAGTGACCCTTGAAAATATATACTCTAATTTACCACTAGATTTAATGAAATTAACTAAAAAAGGAGAATGCAGAACAGAGTAGTTGTAACCTCTCAGGGGAAATTTTGCTTTCTGAATCCCAGGTCTATGATAAAAATGGATTTACAGTTTTGATTGAAATATACTTTTTTTAAAGAATAGAAGCTGATTTGCAATACCAACTAGTATAAAACGGCTTGGCCCTATGTGTTGCGGTGCATTACATTAGGCATATCGTAATGAAGGAGGCAGGGCTGAACAAGGGAATGCAGATGTCTCTTCATCAGTAGCAAAAGAGGAGGACCCCACCTTTAATGACAAGGTAAAGGGGCTTTGATGACTGAATTAATTCCTAATCCTTTGGCACAAACCTCTCAACACGACCAAAGCCTTGTAGTGGGAGGTACTTCCTCAGACTTCTAAGAGGTTTCCTGAAGGCACGCAAAACATGCTCAGGACTTTTTGTTGCTGATCCAAATCAGATCTTTTTATAAATTTTTTTGCCAGACATTTTTTTACCCAGAAGCCACTTAAAGGCAACTTTGTTCAATTGATTAAGTCAGGGGTAAATCGGTCGTAATGTGTGACTATCTTGTGTTACATTATTATATTATAAAAGTCACCCCCCCCCCCCCATTTCCCCCCTTTTCTCCTCTCCAAGCCAAATGTGAAGCTAAGCCGTATAGCGTAACTTGATGTCGGTGTAACCATTGTGCGAATTACGGGGGGGGGGGGGGGGGGACGTGGGGGGGGGGGTTGGGTTGGGGTCAAATGAGACATGGGCTCCCCTAAATGGAAAAAAAGTTTACATTTATGGGGTCTCTCATTTCACCTTCACATACAATGGTAAATATGAATATTCAAAATTTAACAAACACCCTCACCTCTCTGTCATGGTTTAAACCAGTGACAGTTGGTTCAGGTTCTTTCAATCGCATTCATCTCTCTACTACGCTGTCTGCCTCTCTGTCTGTCTTGAGCTTTCCCTAGCAAACTTGCAACAATTGTATCGACTAGGTCCAGCCTGCTAGTGAACTTGCAACATTGTCAACTGGGTCCAGCACTCTAGGGAACGTGGGTAACACTTTACTGTAGGTGTCCTTATTTATTAATTTATAAAGTATTTATAACAGCTATATAAAACATAATAACGTTTGTCATAAGCTGTTATAGATGACTGTTCATCCTATTGTCATATGCTGTTAACATCAATTGCTATTACACAGTCTGTGTGACAACTTATGTCATATGTTCATATATGCTACATATAATTTACCAAACTCTGTGACATTATTACATTGAAGGGAATGATGGGCGTCATAACCACGTCATATGCCGTTATAGTGTGCACAGACACCTTAAGTAAAGTTAATTAATTTGAGGTTTTATAAAACTGTTATAACTGTGCTTAATATCACAAGATGAGTTGAGAGTATCACAAAACCACGCAGGATCTCCAAGATGCATAGACAAATGGGATTAATGAACATATCAAACTCTGGGGCACAACAGGATTTGTGACAGCTGTGGAAAAAGGAAGTTGTGCAGGCTACAGTAGCTATGACATAAATGGATAAGGTAGCTAGCTCACTAAGTAATTGCAACATGTAGCTCTCTGGGAACAGGGTTGGAGAGCCCTGCTCTATACAGTCCAAACACATTGTTTTGTTTGACACTCATTTGAAGGTATTGGCACTAGCTAGCTAGTCATTCATTCACCGGTAGGGCCATGACATGAGCACTAGCAGTCCCACTTTGCAGCACATCACACAATACATTCTCTTTCACATGCACTTGATTAAATGCAATTGCTTTTTTATCTTATTACACATTGTTTAACTCAATCTAACTCATGTTATTTTATCCATGTTCTTTGCTGTTGGTTTGCCATGGGTTTATAATTTCCCTTCCCATGTGTCATCGTTGTTGTTACGATGGTAAGTCCAACTCTTTTTCTTCAGAGTTTACCAATTTCATTTGCTGACACAAGAGCTCTGTATAACTTTTCATCAGAGGGCTCCCATGTGGCGCAGTGGTCTAAGACACTGCATCTCAGTGCTAGAGGTGTCACTACAGACAACCTGGTTCAAATCAAGACTGTATCACAACCGGCCATGATTGGGTGTCCCATAGGGCAGTGCACAATTGGCCCAGTGTTGTCCAGGTTTGACTTGTGTAGGCCATCATTGTAAATAAGAATTTATTCTTAACTGGCTTGCCTAGTTAAATAAAGGTAAAAAAAGAAAATGTTCTATTTGTGTCTGCAAATCATTTAGTTGAAACTTCATGGACTGTTTGGGGATCCAATTAAAAGTTATTTAGAACTCTTGTTCCAGCTAATCATATCGCTGAAATTGGAAGAAGAAAATTGGGACTAACACATCTTTCTTCACCTGCTATATTAGGTTAGGACACGGGAGAAGAGACAGATGTCAGCTCATGTAGCTAGCAAACCTAGCCACAGCAAAAAACATGAATAATAATAACGTTAGCTAGTAAGAGTTAAATAGATGAATCGGCAATTGCTTTTAAAGTGTAAGTGAAAGAGGATGTTACTGTGCAATTTGCTACAAATTATTTTTTTCCACCTGTAACTAGTGAGGTTAGGTAGCTAGCTAGCACTAACAGATGGCTAGGTAGCTAGCTAACCATCAGTGGTGTCGACAAAATGTTGCAAATGCAATACCAACATCATCTGCTTAGCTAGATAGCTAGTTACCTGATTAACTAGCCATTTTTTCATAATGTATTTGTCATTGAGTATGTTTACATGCACAGTAATAATTTGATATTAAACCGTTTACTCTGCTTATCTTAATCAGATTTAGGTCAAAAACGAAGTAATCATACACCAATTAAAACACCTGGTTTCCGGAGCAATCTTTCAAATTGTTAGGACATGTAAACACCTTAATCGTCATTCCAGTGGTGTATTTGATCTGCGCATGTGCTAGCAACAGCCGAGCGAGCCTCCTTTATAATTATGTCGGAACTCCCTCCACTCCCGCTAAAGAGTTTATTTTGATTGCCTATTTTCTGCATTTATCAGAGTGCCATCGGGCTTCTACTTATTCCATTAATTGCTTTTTGGCAAGATGTTATAATAATAATGTATATTTTTTATATCTGGACATGGCCCAATTTGTACAACTAAGCAGTTTATTGTCTAAATAAAACAAATCCTAAATACATCTGCGCTCCAATTTGTCCATGTTTCTTGGAGATCATTCGTGTTTTTGCGATACTTTCAAATCTGTGGTATTAAGCACATTCAAAACTGTTTTATAACACCTCAAATTAATGTCACTTTACTTAATGTGTCTGAGCACTCTAAAATGTCATATGACAGGGTTATGACGCCCATCATTCCATTCAATGTAACTTATGTAACGTCCTGTTATAACATCTGGCATATAGACACACCTATCATGTAATAACATATGACGTAAGTTGTCATGTAGACTGTGTAATAGCAGTGGTTATTAACGGTTGACTTTAGAGCCTATGACAACAGCATGAACAGTCATCTATAACACCCATTTTACTAGATACTCATAACCATTTAAAATGACTAATGACAGCTTATGACAAATGTTATAATGTCTTATATAGCTCTTATTCAGGTTCCCCCGACTTTCTTTTTAGGAAAAAGGTAAAATTGTCAGCAAGATGCATCAATTAATTCAGGCTAGGACTAATGACAATCGGCAAATGTCGTTACATTTTGGGGTGTTTTGAAAACAGATGTCTCTTTCCATTCATCAAATGGTGGGTGCACAGTGCACTGTTCGGATGCTGGAATTATTTTGGAGTGGACGAAGGAGCGCAGGTAGCCCACTTTTATAAGTGATTTGTTTGACAATTAGATGAAAACATCATGATTGCTTGTGTTTATGCCACATTAAAATGTAACATGTTTACCGTTAAAATGCATGTCTTTACTATTAGGCCCATAGATGTCACGATATAATTCACACTATATTAACACAGCTATGCATGCCTATGCGTAGTCCACATTTTCCATACAAATTGTAGACATTTTTATTACAGGTACAGTATACTGACTATTTTCAATGCGTATCAAACAGTACTACTTACAATACATATTGTAGGTCTAATTTCCCTTCATTTCAATAATCCATGTCTACAGTTTGTTTTCAATCAAGATGCAGAAGGACACTTCAAAATAATACACGTTTATCTTGTCATGTACACCACCATTTTAAAGCACTGTACTCAGTCTCCCATATTAAGCACTAACCTTTAAATGAAAGATCAAGCCTTAGAGGGGTCGGAAATATGCGGTTAATAAAAAAGCAAGTGGTCTACTTGTTAGGAATGTTATCCAGTTAGAGCTGAAACAAAGCTGCACACATTTCCAAAGCAGAGGAATTACAACCATAATCGTTTTTGTCATTTGCACAGCAATTTTACTCCTGAATGCCTCGTTTTAGGCAGGAATTAATAAAAATTGCATGCGCTTCAGGTGCTGCAGAGTTCACCCTTTCCACTCATCCCTGCCCAGAGCCCTCACTGCTCCCTTTCTTATTATCAGTTAATAATCATTTTTCATTCAAGCAAATTAGCAAACTTGACTGTGTTAGAAAGTCCAGAATCCCACTGCAGGCTAAGAAGTGGCTAAATGGCATGAATTCCACCCTGAGCAAAGACGCATGAAGCACAACGTTGTGTCCACCACAAAAGCTGCTGTGTAGTTTTGATCCCTTCTAATTTAATTAGCCCGAGAGGTAGCACATTAATTTGCCAAGAATTCTTCTGATGCAGAAAGCTGCCCCCAGTGCAGAGAGGGGAGGAAGAGAGGAGAGAGAAGTGGGAGAGGAGAATGTGCATGCTGCAGTGATGTGGTTGGCTAAAGAGGAGGGACAAATAAAGGGACTTTGTTGGGGATGGCTGGACTGTGATCCTACACTGAGACATTGCTGTTTTTACCCCATTTTTGTAAGTTGTAAGACCGGGATTGGTCTACAGTACATTTTTATTTTTTTTATTTAACTAGGCAAGTCAGTTAAGAACAAATTCTTATTTACAATGACTGCCTACCCCGGCCAAACCCGGACGACGCTGGGCCAATTGTGCGCTGCCTTACGGGACTCCCAATCACAGCAAGATTGTGATACAGCCTGGAATCAAACCAGTGTCTGTAATGACACCTCTACCACTGAGATGTAGTGCCTTAGACCGCTGCGCCACTCGGGAGCCAAACATCGTTGTTGTCACTGTGATATATCTATTTAGGAATTAATCAAACACATTACAAAATACTTTGACAACTCCCTCATAGTTTAATAACACAATATACACAATATATAATTTAATGTTAAACATTGTATTTATTGGTTAACTGTGTCAGAAATTATAATTATATGTATTTGAATAACTACATTTTCATGAGAATTTTGGAATCTGAAATACACTGTTGTCAAAGAGAGGGGCCTCAGTTTTTACGAGAGTAAACTGTGTCAGCAAGACACATTTACAATGCAGCTGAATCAATCCATCAGTTGAAAATACATAATTAAAGCCTTGTTACTCTGTTGAAAGAATATTTTTGGTTTATAATATCTAGACCTTGTCTATCATACACTGTACTACAGTACATTATGCCGGGATAGATTCTGGACATACTGAAAATCTGTCTTTAATCACATAGTTATTCAATTCTCCCCATTGTCCTTGAACAGAAAATGAAATGTTCCATTGAGATAAACTATTTCTAATCATGATAATGTGCATTTTAAAAAAGTTATTCCGTTCTTTTTTAGATTTAATTATCACGCAACCTTTCAGATAAGTGAACATTAAGAGCATTTGATAGTATTAATTTGAGCGCTATCGCACAGCGCTCCCTTTGATCATCTTTCATCTCAAGACACTCTTCCCTGATTATACTAAAAGTGAAGAGGCCCAAACCATAGTTATCAAAGTATCATGTCTCATCTTGCAATTAGGGGCGCTTCCGATTGTCCTCCCCACAAGAGGGACCCATCAGAGTAGCATATAGTATGCAATGTGCTTCGTTTGGCGTAGTCGGCATGATATATACTCTGTACACGGACAATCCAGTGTACTTTGTGTCTCGATTAACACTTCACCTCACCTGAAACCTTTCCTCAAAACACATCAAAAGTGGACTAAGAATAGAAGTTCACTTTGTCTGTAAGGGGAGGTATGGGGAGTATCAAGTTAACTCTGGGTAATGCAACATGCAGCACAACCTTACGTGATCCATTTTGTGAGTGTATGGCGTAGTTAAGGTATCTATAATTGATATAACTCACAACCCACTACAACTTGCGAACACAGGTTGTGAAGAGTGGTGCATTTGTTTCTTACACAAGCGATGTTATTTTGCCGCGCCCATAGGCAGACAGCACTGCTTTGATGTCGTCCCCGGACCTTTTTGTCCATGAGACTAGGTACATATCCACCGGAGAGGTAAAAGCATGAGTATGTACAAGAGAGCTGGGGCTCAACAAGATGAATTATTTACAGGAGCATGTTTGAACAGGTACGGAAATAATCCTCCAGGAAAGCGAGAGTGGATATCTTTCTCACCGTCACTCTCTATCTCTCTCTTTTACCATCTCTCCCTCTTACTTTCTCCCTCTCTCTCCCTCCAACCTGGATAGATGCAATAATAGTCAACATAAACCTGTCTCCCTCCATTTTAGTGCAAGTTATGTTTCGCATGGTATGTATGTTCATTTGTGGAAGTCCATCATCGTCAATCATTCCGTTAAAATAAATACCATTCATATATGTTATGAAAAGCAATTTGTACAATATGTTACAAATTTGCAAGGCATAACATATCGTACGAATTCCACTTTGGGTTAAGGTTAGAGTTAGTGGTTAAGGTTAGGGTTAGAGGAAGAGTTAGCTAACATGCTAAGTAGTTCGAAGTAGCTAAAAAGAAGCAGGTAGTTGCACATTTTTCTAATTAGCTAAAATGCTAAAGTTGTCCTTGATATGATTCAAACACGCAACCTTTGGGTTTCTAGGGGTTCGCCGATTAGAAAGAGAGTTCCAAACCTCTCGGCCAATAACAGACCTCTCCCAGCCAATTCTTGCTTGAGAAATTGCCCTTTGCTAAGGAACTTTTTGAACATTTTAATTGAAAACAATCATAGTAAGATACTTAATTGTTACCCAGAAGTGATTTGATATTTAGATAAAAACGGCTGCATTGGACCTATGGTAACCATCTGTCTTATGTAACCATACCAAACGTAACATACGGTATCATACTGATTTGATTGTGTTACAGACTTACATGTAATATGTTACGTCTAGTGTTCGAGGCCAGGCTGCTCCCTCTCCCCCTCTTCTCTCTCATCCTCCTAGACAACAACTTGTGAGTGAAGAGAGCGAGAGCTCTCTAAACATATCACCCAAGTGCAGGATAAAATATTGAAGGTTATTGGTTAGCGTGAGAGCATGCCCTCGAATAGCACTGAGAGGAACAGGTAAACTTTCCTCTCTCTTTCAGAGTAGACAGGTTGAGATATCGGACACTAGTAAATATTAGATGCAAGTGTGTGCTAGCCAAAGATCTTCTCTTCTTGTTCTTCTTGGCCCGAGGTTCCCTGCATTTTACTCTTGGAATAAACTCAGTTATAGAAGTATATTTTAGAGGTAAATTCTTTATATCATATATTGCCCAATTATCTCATCATTTTATATCAAGGAGAGCAGACAAAATGTCATCGTGCTCATCTCTGGTCTTTTTAAGCCAGCCAAGACAATATATTTTCAGTGTGATATGTACAGAGACATCACCATTAAATCATCCATGACTTACCATTCACACTGGATGTTAAAACTAGACATATGCCATCTCCCATATGATACACTACATGAACAAAAGTATGTGGACACCTTCTTGTCGAACATCTCATTCCAAAATCATGGGCGTAAATATGGAGTTGGTCCCTCCTTCGCTGCTATAGAAGCCTCCACTCTTCTGGGAAGGCCACTAGATGTTGGAACATTGCTGTGAGGCCTTGCTTCCAAGAGCATTAGTGAGGTCGGGCATTGATTTTGGGTGATTAGGCCAGGCTCGCAGTCAGCGTTCCAATTCATCCCAAAGGTGTTCAATGGGGTTGAGGTCAGGGCTCTGTGCAGGCCAGTCAAGTTCTTCCACACCGATCTCGACAAACCATTTCTGTATGGACCTTGCTTTGTGCACGGAGGCATTCTCATGCTGAAACAGGAAAGGGCCTTCCCCAAACTGTTGCAACAAAGATGGAAAAATAATTGTCTAGAATGTCATTGTTTGAAGTAGCGTTAAGATTTCCCTTCACTGGAACTAAGGGGCCTAGCCCAAACCAAGAAAAACAGCCAAACTTTACACTTGGCACTATGCATTCCGCCAAACCCAGATTCATCTGCCAAATGGTGAAGCGTGATTCATCACTACAGAGAACACATTTCCACTGCTCCAGAGTCCAATGGCAGCAAGCTTTACACCACTCCAGCAAACACTTGGCATTGGCGTGATGATCTTAGGCTTATGTGCGGCTGCTCGGCCATGGAAACCCATTTCAGGAAGCTCCAGTCGAACAGTTATTGTGCTAACGTTGCTTCCAGAGGCAGTTTGGAACTTGGTAGTGAGTGTTGCAAACGAGGACAGACATTTTTTACTCGTTAAGCGCTGCAGCACTCGGCGGTCCCGTTCTGTGAGATTGTGTGGCCTACCACTTTGTGGCTGAGCCGTTGTTGCTCCTAGACGTTTCCACATCACAATAACAGCACTTACAGTTGACCGTGGCAGCTCTAGCAGGGCATTAATATGTCAAACTGACTTGTTGGAAAGGTGGCATCCTATGACTGTGCACGTTGAAAGTCCCAGCTCTTCAGTAATGCCATTCTACTGCCAATGTTTGTCTATGGAGATGTCATGGCTGTGTGCTGAATTTTATACACATGTTAGCAACAGGTTTTGGCTGAAATAGCCGAATCCACTAATTTGAAATCCACTAATTTGAAAGGGTGTCCACATACTTTTGTATATATTGTATACTCCCACTCCAATCCATCAGCAGTAATATGCATTGAGACTCGACATCTATGCAAAGAACTGGGCCTTCTTGCTCACCCATTATGCCCTGCCCTCTCTGCTATGCCTGTTAGCCTGCATGGCAGTGCCCAGGAAGCGTTGTGTGTCCCCTTGCTGCTTGACTGCCACCGTACTGTCCTGTCCTACAGTCAGCGTCACAGAGCGAGCAGAGCGGCGAGGCACAGCGAGCAGAGAGGAGAGGCGGCCGCGGGCGGGAGGATAATGAAGCAAGCGCGGTGACAGCTGCGGCAGGTCCTGAGCAGAGCCTGGCTCCACTGAGCTGAATTAATGGCATCAGCAGCCCCGCTAGTCCCGGCCCCGCCAGGCCCGCCCACCGCCTTCACCATTAAAATCTGATCATTAATTATTACCCTTTTTGACAGCGAGCGTTCCCCCAACCTGCCCGGTAGCGTGGCCTAACTGCCCCCTTTCCTTTCTCACCTGTTCCCCGTTCCTTCCACGCTGCCGCACGTCATCACACCGCCACCTGCACACCTCTCCCTCCAGGGGAAGAGCAATCAGGTACATATGAAGTGGGACTTTACCTTCACATGTTAATAGAGAGATCACTGACGTTACAACACAGGGCTGTGGAGGTGGGGATGATGTTACACCTGATTATTCACAGTAACAGAGAGAGGAGATGGGGAGAACTGTTGTGACTGGCTGGCTGGCACCAAGTGAGTCCTCCCCCTCATACACCCTGTTATCACTAGGCTTGCTGTGCTGTGTGAATGGACTGTTTCATCATTCCAAGGTCTGGCAGGGAATCCTCTTTCCATTCTCTTCCCTACTGTTGTGCTCTGTTTTTATGAACCCACTGTGGGTGGATGGATGGTAGATGGTGTAACACCAGCGCAATCAGGCTCGATGAGACTTCTTCTACCACAGGTTTCAAAGCGGTATTTAGACAGAGCGGAGAAGACCTGGCTGGTGTGCAAACCTCTCAATTAAGGACTAATCTGGGCCTGTCCCGACGTTCATTTAGTTGAGGAAGTCTCGGGTCTGGAGTCAACCTGAGTGTTGCCAAGCCAGCCTGTTAGGGTAAGACTCTGAGGAGCCTTTTAAGATTGAAACCCTGGCATCTCACACCGGCAGGATTTTAATTGCGTTCCGTTACGCGAGGTCCCAACTCCAACTCTATTGCCTGTTATATTTTAGGGAAGAAATTACATAGCATGACCTCTGGAGAGAAAATATGCGGTAACAATTGTCTTTTTCGAAATAGTGCTTAAATAAATATGTTCTTATAGAAATAGCCCATGTAGAAAAGGTCCTGGTAGAAATAGTACATACGTATATAAGTAGTAATTTATGCCATGTTATGGTAGAACATTTCTTCATAGAAATTGTCCTAATAGAAATTATGACTGTCTTATATATAGATATAGTCATTATAGAAGTTGTCCTATTGATAATAGTAATTTAAGAAATAGATAACTTTTCATTATCTGTAAAAACAGGTAAACAATTTCAGTCTATATATAGCTGCTGCTGCTATTTCTGTATAAAACATCATTAGCAATATTTAGCATTTAGCAAGTACTTGTAATTATTTTCACTCCTAATCTTAATGAGTAATTATTTCCTGTTTGTAGGATATTAGACATGACACACTATTGTTGTGCCTTTGGGCATTTCTCATTGATAAACCACAATACAAGACCAATCAGAAACGTATCTGTTATTTGTTCATGCTGACAGATTTGTTCTCATTATTAATTATTTGGCAAACGTTTGGTGAGAAATACATTAAAAATAATGTGTAATCTCCCCATGCCCCATCCCAAATCTCTCTCACTCTCACTCTCACTCTCTCTCTCTCTCTCTCTCTCTCTCTCTCTCTCTCTCTCTCTCTCTCTCTCTCTCTCTCTCTCTCTCTCTCTCTCTCTCTCTCTCTCTCTCTCTCTCTCCCCATCTCTGCCCACACACCATACCAAGTGTTACACTAAGATTACATAATCGCGGCCGGCCTCCTCTATCTGTTTAACTACAAACACATCTGTGGTTTTGGGCTGTTCCTTCCTCCTCTATCTGTTTAACTACAAACACATCTGTGGTTTTGGGCTGTTCCTTCCTCCTCTATCTGTTTAACTACAAACACATCTGTGGTTTTGGGCTGTTCCTTCCTCCTCTATCTGTTTAACTACAAACACATCTGTGGTTTTGGGCTGTTCTTTCCTCCTCTATCTGTTTAACTACAAACACATCTGTGGTTTTGGGCTGTTCCTTCCTCCTCTATCTGTTTAACTACGAACACAGCTGTGGATTTGGGCTGTTCCTTCCTCCTCTATCTGTTTAACTACAAACACAGCTGTGGTTTTGGGCTGTTCCTTCCTCCTCTATCTGTTTAACTACAAGCACATCTGTGGTTTTGGGCTGTTCCTTCCTCCTCTATCTGTTTAACTACAAACACATCTGTGGTTTTGGGCTGTTCCTTCCTCCTCTATCTGTTTAACTACAAACACATCTGTGGTTTTGGGTTGTTCCTTCCTCCTCTATCTGTTTAACTACAAACACATCTGTGGTTTTGGGCTGTTCCTTCCTCCTCTATCTGTTTAACTACAAACACATCTGTGGTTTTGGGCTGTTCCTTCCTCCTCTATCTGTTTAACTACAAACACATCTGTGGTTTTGGGCTGTTCCTTCCTCCTCTATCTGTTTAACTACAAACACATCTGTGGTTTTGGGCTGTTCCTTCCTCCTTTATCTGTTTAACTACAAACACATCTGTGGTTTTGGGCTGTTCCTTCCTCCTCTATCTGTTTAACTACAAACACATCTGTGGTTTTGGGCTGTTCCTTCCTCCTCTATCTGTTTAACTACAAACACAGCTGTAGTTTTGGGCTGTTCCTTCCTCCTCTATCTGTTTAACTACAAACACAGCTGTGGTTTTGGGCTGTTCCTTCCTCCTCTATCTGTTTAACTACAAACACAGCTGTGGTTTTGGGCTGTTCCTTTTCTTTCCTCTGGTTGCAAAATCTCCCAGGCAGAAGAACAGGTGTGTATAATCGGCCACCACCATTCAGCTCATGCCTCTGAAAAACACAGCCGCTATGTATGTATGTGTGTGTGCGTGTGTTTGTGTGGCCAATGGTCACAGTTACACATCCCCATTTTCCTGTTAACCATTGCTGATGATGAGTCGCCACCTCAGATCCACTCTCCTTACCCCTCTTACCATTCGCAGTTGATCTTGTGATCTCATTACTTCTCCAAAACACTTGTGTATGATTACCATATCCTATTGGGTGGCTACAAACTTCCTGTATGTTTCCGTTTGGAGGCTTTACCTCTGACTGTGTTCATGTATGATGCGACTGAGATTAACATGTGATTCACCTCAAATAGGGGTTTATTGGCTCTGATTAGAAGCTGTATCTGTTCAGGTTTCCTCACCCCATTGAGTCACTCAACTCAACTGGCTTTCTTCTGCTCTCAATGAGGACAGGTTATTCAGTGTAGCGAATGTGTTGGTGTGCACAATGGTAATCGCCTCGGGCCTCTAATTGTGTCGATTGATTTGAGTTGCTGAGTCTGAACCATAGAAATTCTTATCCGAGGGGAACATCTCAAATGAAAGCACTTCGATGACGTAATTTATTTTTCCACTGTTAACATTCCTCTCGATCCACATTAGAGACGCAGATCACAAGATGTGTAACGCGGCACGCCTCTGCCCCTCACGTCTGGCACTGGGCTCCTTTCACAGCACTTAAACACCATTCAATTGATATGGGCGTTAATGCATAGCCTACGAGAGGAGCCATTTCTACATGAATCTAGTCTTGATGTGTCTGCATTTCAGGCTTCTAGTCAGAACGGAAGGAAGCCTATACCGTGGAATTTGTAATTATCAAGAGTGTGCCTCGGAGCCTTAGTGAATGAAGGAAATGTCTTTACTCTGAGTGTACAGAGATGTCAATTTAGGTCGTGCTCCCGTTAATGCTACTCTGAACTTGAATTAAACGCATCATTCAGTGGTGTCTTTGTATGAGGCGGTATGGTGGGACGACGGTACTCACACTTCAATTATTATCCATTAACGAAGGAACAATTGATCCAAACCAGTGTTGAGTAAGCCAATAATGATACCTTGAAAGGGGGGAGACAGGGGGTCCATCCAATCTGGGGACCCCCTGCCTCATGCTGATTGAATCCCACTCTGAGAGCTTGTGGAGATGTGCTGCTCTTCCGTATGCTATTGTCCAGAGGCTCGCCTGCAGTCAGGGGGGACAACAATCAATGTGACGCGAACAGGAAGCCATGCTGGAAGACAGTGGACAGACTGTCCGTCTGACAGAGTGGGATAAAACAAGACTGGACTTCTTAGGTAGCACCCTGGATTTCCGAACACATTTCTAAGCCGTACATAGCACATTCATATGTAATACACAAGCATTTTATCAGCCCTTTTCTGTCTGTTTGAAGTTAAAAAATGTATTGGGGCAACAACTCACACAGAAAGGTATATTATTCAAAGACGCATTCATGAATACCTGATTTTGTGTAAGGTCGTGTGCAACAGCGATACCTTTTCTGATAGGAATATGTGAAAGGATGTGATGGATGAGAAGAGATCAAACATTAAAGAAGTATAAAAAGAGTCCTGTGTTAAGTTGACTGTGACACGTTATAATCGCTGAAAATATGTTGTTGACATTTTTTTTTCATAGACACCTTGTCAACAAATAGAACAATTCTATTTCCTCACTAACATAATTCTGCAAACTACAAAAATCTGTCAAGCTAATCCTTAATAAAATGTCAACGTTAAACCATTGCCAATTACATTAGGATATGAAGCCATCAGAAGTACTGTAGCTACGACAAAACCCTTGGTTCACAGAGAAAACCATTATATTTCCTTTTAAAGTGCCAGAACTGGATCTGGTGCCAAAGCCAAGCCTTTGCAAAACACACACAAACACACATTTACCCACATTTACCCACACAAACACACACAAAGGCCTACCCCCCCCCCCCCCCTTTCTTGGAGCTGTTTGCAAATCTCCGTCTGAATAAACCCTTCAGTGCTCCGCACACCTTGAGGTTAGCACATCTCTAATCATTATTTGATGACAGAAATCTGCAAGAATCACTTCCCCGGGAACAAGAAACACTGTTCCTTAGCAACCAGGCCGGGATATTCAAACAATTTCATTAAAGCGTGGCACCTCTTAGCAGGTGGGAGAGTGTGAGGGTAGATAAACATTCAACAACCAGATGATCGGCTGCCATATTTGCCAACATCACAATTGATAACATCAATTTGTTTACAAGACGCCAGAAATTAGACAGTAAGTGGATTACCAAGCAAGGTGTCACCTTAAATACTCCAAAAATACATGTATATTTTCTCTATGTTATGAACCAAATGCTGGGAAATGCAAGGCTTATGATGAACCGTTAACTCTAGGTACAATTTACACAACATGTATACCTAGATTATTATTTAGATTCATTCTGAGAATGAGTTCATTAGGGAATATCTAGGTAGGAAGATAATGGTTAACCTTCTGTCTCAAAGGTAACTGAGTTGGTGCTGGCCACAATTTAACAGATGCACCTGAGATACATTTATGGAACTATGTTCCAATATGTAACTTCTTCAGTGGGCCAATACTTCCCGTGTCGCCTCACCTTAGTTGTTTTTTTCAGGTGAGTTGCAACATGGAGACATTCAATAAAGTGAACCTTGGCTTGACTTTGGCCTCACCTATCGTTAGACAAACAGCGAACACTTATTCATTAACGTGACATGTTTAAAAGTCACTCAGGTAGAAAAATATATAGCTTGCTAGGCCTCAAAACTGATGACACCTAAGGACGGTGGCCTTAGTTATTCCTGAGAGCGGTACGGATGAGTAACATATTCATGTAGTTCACAGCTGGAGTCACTTTCTATACTCCATAGAGGTCTGCTGACGCGCCCCTTAAAACAGAATAAAATACATGCTCCATTGAGGCGGTATAGCGAGCAAATGTTAGTACTGCTTACTGCACAAATAGACAAGATGCACTGTATATTATATCCTGAATGTAAACCGAATCGTTAGCCAAAATGGAGGGGATTTTTCTTGGTAGTGAATTTGGTTAACAGAAGCAGATCCACAGGAGGAAGAAAGGAGCATATTTCCTGGAGTGGTGCAGACTGACTTCACAAGTGAATAGAGAGAGAAGCCAACCTGGTGTAGATCTGTGACATGGAGATAGTTTCTTGCTCTTGGCAGTCAACAAAGCTTACAGCCTTCTGTTGACGTTCAGAACTTTTCTTTTGTAAAGCCTCTACGCTACAAAGAGTCACAAAGAGAGATCAATGAAGTTCAGACGTCACGTCCAAATACTGTCAAGCGGATTGGCATGAGGGTCAAGTCATACAACTGAATGGGTGCTTCAGAACGGAATATTATCATTCTGTGATGGCTAATATTCCCGGAGCTGGGCGTTTCTTGTGTGTTTTAATGCAAGTGTTCCATTTCACCCCACCTCATCTCCAGCTCAGAGTGACAGAAATGAACTGACATTACTGTTTCACCCACGATCCACGACCATCTCTCTGACTCTGACACCTCCGAAAGATGACATGGAAATACATATCTAAGGAGGGACCTGACAATGACAAGCTATAAAATGCTGTAGGGAGAGAGAGGGAGGGGGGGACTTTAAGTGTTGTCAATGTCACATATATTGACTGATGACCCAAAAAAAATTCTAGATAGGTCCTCGGCGGACGGCTGGGAGAAAAGAACTGTTCAGAATTTCATATGATGAATCAAATATTCTTAACAAGACGTGCGGAGGCATTTTAGCCCCCATTTATTTTATTACATTACATTAATCAAAAGCCATTCCTGGACATTCATCTGAGCAAAGTGTCACCATGATGTTCTCTAAAAACATCCTTTACTGATGCCTCTCCACTGACAGCAGTATCAATTGTCCTGTCTTAAATGATCACGGCCACTGCATTACTTGGAAATTAACAGCTAGAATTTATGTGAGTGCCTTCCCTGGCTTCCTCCACAGCTGACTCGCAGAAACAAATAATTGAATTGGTACAAGTACATAAACCATTCCAATGGCTAATGTAACAGGCCTAACTGGTTTAACTAAGGCAAGGGCACGAACAAAAGTGGGGTTATAAAAAAAATCCCAGCCGCGCTCCTCTCTCTCTCTCTCTCTCTCTCTCTCTCTCTCTCTCTCTCTCTCTCTCTCTCTCTCTCTCTCTCTCTCTCTTCCTCTCTCTCTCTCTCTCTCTCTCGCTCTCTCTCTTCCTCTTTCTCTCTCTCTCCCTCCTATCCTTCTATGCTTTTCTTTCTTCATTAATTGGAAGAAGCATCTGAACCATCTGCCTTTCTCAGTTGCATTTCCTGGTGGTGTAGTTGTTGGTGAGAGGATAGCGTCTCTGCCGGGAACCCTAAGCAGCAACAGAGTGTGCTTTTACTAGGGACAGTAATAGCTTGACATGCATCGGGTTCAACATCCAAGGCCAAGGCCTCTGTGATGTTAGCCCTGAATGTACTTCACATGCAGTATATATTTTGGACATATTGCATCATCCATCATTCAGATAGCAATGAATGAAAATACATTTGATTATAGGGTCAAAAGTATATTTATTATGTATATTATGTTTTGGAATATATTATGGCGTTGATACAGATCATATTTTGTTATACCACATCGGTGAAAACGCACAGTTGTTGCTGTAACGTGTGTATATGAAAATAAATGTACCCGTATATTACGCATCCCATATATCCTCATACGACATGCCTTAATTATTTGTTTGTGTCTGTAGTAATGTCATTCCCCCTTCTTTCTGACTTTGTCTCCATTCCATGGTCTTTCCCAAACCACATTGTATTTGTTTATTTATTTTCCTGAAGCTTAGAGTCTGACTCTCATTAAATAATCGGTGGTCTGCAAACCTCAATAAACATCAAATCTTCAAATTGCAAGGATGGTCTTACACTAGGTTTCAGACACTATCCCCCTTTGATGAAAACTTCTGGGACAAAGAAAAAAACAACAGAAAAATAACTAGAGAGAGAATCCAAAGGAAAAAATAAAAAGTCTTGTTTTGACACTAAGATTAATTTACACGTTTCCTTCGCTGGAAAAATCAAGGAATAAAGAAAAAAGAGATGTGAGGATCTTTTGATATTTATCAGGCTGAACCTCACCAAAGACCTCTCCCAGGACTTGCCCATGTGACAATTATACAAGGTTGTTCCTTGACACTGTTTCCATAGGCAAGTGACCAAAATGTACCTCCAGTCAAAATATCCATGCCAGCTAACAAGCTTGTTCCCTCTCCATAGACTCAAGAAGAAAGAGAGACCCGAAGCCTTGAGAACAAAAGCATAGAAATAGAATGGAGAGAGGAGGAGGGGGGGACAACTGATAGCGCCCCCAAAAGAAGCCGCTGGAGTTTGTGGAAGAAAATGGTGTCAACGACTTGATGTGATCAAGGTGTTGTGTAGATAGCGCCTGAAATGTCCACGGCGCGGCAGCTCAGGCAGGCTGGAACTGTAGAACCAACACTATGCTCAGGCAGCCTGGAACTGTATAACCAACACTATGCTCAGGCAGGCTGGAACTGTGGAACCAACACTATGCTCAGGCAGGCTGGAACTGTAGAACCAACACTATGCTCAGGCAGGCTGGAACTGTAGAACCAACACTATGCTCAGGCAGGCTGGAACTGTAGAACCAACACTATGCTCAGGCAGGCTGCAACTGTAGAACCAACACTATGCTCAGGCAGGCTGGAACTGTAGAACCAACACTATGCTCAGGCAGGCTGGAACTGTAGAACCAACACTATGCTCAGACAGCCTGGAATTGTAGAACCAACACTATGCTCAGGCAGGCTGGAACTGTAGAACCAACACTATGCTCAGGCAGGCTGGAGCTGTAGAACCAACACTATGCTCAGGCAGGCTGGAGCTGTAGAACCAACACTATGCTCAGGCAGGCTGGAGCTGTAGAACCAGGCCCCAGGGAATTCTACACTTTTGTTCCCCCTTTAACGACCTGCCTTGATTCCGTAGCCCTCTCCCCTCATGCTACACCTTGCCTATTTAGCCCATAGTCATGTCAGCTCGTTGCTCCCATTGCTCAATCTTCACCCCTCATTTATGTCTGTGCGCTCTTGTTCAGAACGTTGTCTTACAGGAGCTCCCGCGTCAACACAATGGGCATCTAAACTCATTAAGTGAATTCCAAAAGAGCCGTTCACGAATGGTTCCTCTTTGGCTGGAGATATCAGGTTTAATTAGGTGACCGTTTTTGACAGGGGAGAAAAAACAAAAGGTGTTCCTCCTATTTGAAAAGGTTGAGGTCCTGCTAAGGGCCTCACGTTTCCCTCCCCACTGTAGCCGACTAATGACTGACTGAGGGAGGGTTTAACAACAACAAAAAACTACCCTGGGAGACGTGGAAGGTCTCTGGGTTCCCCCAGTCCACCCCCGGCTCAGACAAAGGCTTTCCTCTTCAAGGCCCCTTTCCCCCCACCAGGTGATTCCAATGTCCTCATTCTGAGACAATGGGGCGACAGACACACCGATTGTAAACATTTCAACTGTGCTGCTAAAGTTGAGCCGGCAGCCCGCTTCACCCCCAGTGTCAAGTACAGTGTGGACCACCATCACGATTGTCCGCCAACTTTTGCACAATTAACCACGGAGGCCAGGCCGTGTGTCTGGGCAATGTGAACTAGCGTGTCTGATGTCTGGAGAAATGTACCTTTCAACAGGGCCGACTGAGGGACCGCGTGTGTGTGTGTGTGCGTTCCAGTATTAATGTGGCTTACCCTTTCCCAATGAATATTTCCTTTATTAGCATTCTGTTACCTCCTTGTACGCCATGAATAACCAGGAACATTAAAGGGGAATTTTACGGGACTAATCCTGCTTTTTAATTCACTTAGGATCGGGGGAATTTTACCGGGCTGAATTATCCACTCATATTTGAATGGGAAGTTTTATTATATTTGAGGAAAAATGCTTCAACATCAAGCCACCCTTTCAAAAGACTGAGAGTTGACTTTTTGTATTGTTGCGTTGTATGTGTGAGTTCATAAAGCGTATAAAACAGTTAATAGTTATTGTGTTAAATATTGAACCCACTCTGTGAAAAGAGGCCTTATATCTCTCTCAGTGTTTGGATGGTTGTCAAGGATTCACCACTAACATAGTAAAAAGACAGGCCTCTTTAACATTGAATTGATAAAGTATGGCACTCTAGTAAATTGCATTTCCCCTATGCAATATGTGTGTGGTGGTGAGTGTGTGAGTGTGTGAGTGTGTTAGCAAATACCTTCTCTATTCATCCACATTTGTATTCCATATGAATCCAAATGAAACCCAGATACAATATACTGTATGTTTACCTTGGGACATATTTATCCAAAGACTATTATTTAGACACCATGAAATCAGCACAACGGACGTCTCCTTTAACCCTGTAGTTCAAATAAATTCATACCGAATCTTCAGCCCTCTCGGCAAGCCCCCGATCAACATGTCAAGTCCGATATCAACTTGATGGGATGTCATTCGTTCTGCACAATGTGGAAATGAGTGTCTATCCAGGTCTACAACCATTCTACTGCTTACAACTAGACTGGACTGGGCTGATCCCTCAAACCACACAGGGGTTAACTCCCAGTCAGACAGACCAGTCAGTGATGTGGCCTGTCTTCCTCATTCACAAGATCTGAAGCACTCTAGATACAGAAGAAAGAAGGGGTAACCCTTTTTTTAAGGATACCGGCATACGGACTACCCCCCTCTCTCCCGTTCCTCATTCAGAGTCCAAACAGAAGCTCCTCTAAATTCCTAAACAATCTGGGTACATTTATCAGTGACACTTTATTTGAAGCACATACATACAACATCCTCTATAATGCTGTATAATACACTTGTAATGTGTTATAAGCCTCCATAATAACTCAAGTGTTTACAAAACGCTTTACATACCGGCATGTTTCATTACCTCAGGACTATGGATTCAGATGGTGCAGTAGCCTAGGGGCTAGTCCTGCGGTGTATCCAGGAACCCACCCCCAGTTCCCCTGGCCACAAGGCCAACATTGTAACCCCCCCCCCCCCCCCCCCCCCTCTGCCCCAGCAGGACCCAAACAGGTGCCAGGTGCCCCCCCCCCATCTGTCCCAGACAAGAAGTATATTTCCGCTCCCCTTGCTCTGCGCTCCTGTGACCTCCAACCTTTCAAGCCTCCAAGCCCTTGTTTAACTGGAAGATTCAGTTCAGTCTGACTCGATGCCCCCCGATGCTATGTAGCAAAAATAAAAATGACTCCCGCACATACAATTTTACCTCACGTTTATTGTCTTTTTCAAGACCCCAGTGCCACATTCATAGTCACATTCACACAACTCTTCAGGAACAGGAACCAGATATGTCTCTCTCCATGCCTTGAAGACCAGTAAAGAGGGTAACTGCCAACAGGTGGAGGTTTAATGTGTTGCTGACTGTGGCCTTTAACGCCCTACGAATCATGCTGCAGTCACATTGCTTGAATATTTTTACATATACTTTCAATGCAACTTTGTTTGAGCACTTCCTCAATGTAGATGCAACCAAGACCACAGTACTAGAAAAAATATGCACTTCTACTGCCTTTCCTACTAGCCTCTATCTCCTGTCGGTTGGTATGGCCTTCACCTTTCATTATGTCCTGAGGTTATGACAATAAGCAGATCATTATTCTTAAATTATAACTTATAGTAAATAGTTACTGTTGGTGTTGGTTTCCCCCACTCAGTGCAATGATGTCTCCCTCACAGCAACAATGTCTTACCGACCTTCCATAGCCACTGTGGTAATTCAAGATTTGTGTGCCGTAATACACTGAACCACCATAACCTGTCTGTTCTCATTTAGTTTCACTTACAATGGCCACATAGTGATGTGGCTGTGTGTGGCTTCTCCCCTACTGCCATGTATTACTCTCCCAGACTCCTGAAACTCTGTTTGCAATTTAAGCCCACAAATTAGAAGCGTAAGTCATCTGTTTTCTATAATCCCCTGTCAGGGCAAGGAGCCATTGGCCGTGCATATTCTACTCTACTCTACTCTGGCTGAACTGGACTGCAGGCCTCCTGCTCCCCACTCTACTCCACTTCAGTGTGGACGGACTGCTAGTCTACGGTCTCTCTCTCTCTCTCTCTCTCTCTCTCTCTCTCTCTCTCACTCTCTCTTTGTGTGTGTGTCTGTGTGTGTCTGTGTGTAGATTGTGTGTGTGTCTGTGTGTGTGTGTGTGTGTGTGTGTGTGTGTGTGTGTGTGTGTGTGTGTGTGTGTGTGTGTGTGTGTGGATAGTGAGTGTGTGTGTGTGTGTGTGTGTGTGTGTGTGTGTGTGTGTGTGTGTGTGTGTGTGTGTGTGTGTGTGTGTGTGTGTGTGTGGATAGTGAGTGTGTGTGTGTGTGTGTGTGTGTGTGTGTGTGTGTGTGTGTGTGTGTGTGTGTGTGTGTGTGTGTGTGTGTGTGTGTAGATAGTGAGTGTGTGTGTGTGTGTGTGTGTGTGTGTGTGTGTGTGTGTGTGTGTGTGTGTGTGTGTGTGTGTGTGTGTGTGTGTGTGTGTGTGTGTGGATAGTGAGTGTGTGTGTGTGTGTTTGAGTGTGAGACAGACTGTTACAACACAGGAGGAGGGAGCTGAATGACTGTATGAAACTGGAGGAAAGAACTTTATCAGTTCATCTATCTGGATCATTCTGACTTTTGGCAGTAGTACAGGATTTAGCCTTTGAGTGTCAATGGCTCCTCATAAATTACTCTTACAGTTCGCTGATAAGAAAGAAATACACCTACATGCAATACTTCTTTGGAAAGTGAAATGTGTTGCATGGCCTTATTTGGGAGGAAGTGAGTCAAATGCTTGTTGTTTTAGGAATTCATTAACCAGATGAAATAATCTGTAGCTGTGTGAGTTTTTATGTTTTTGTGTTTTTTTTTTTTGGGGGGGGGGGGGGGGGGTTGTGTGTGTGTGTGTGTGTGCATGTGACTACCTGTCTGCGTCCATATGTGTGTGAGTGAGTAAGGTGGCTTTGTCTGTAAAACCGTGGCAAAGGTGACGTGGCCTACATGCTCACTGACAGCTTTATAGGCTCTGTGCCCCGGAGAGAGGAACTGCATTATGGGAAAGGAAGCTGGCTATTGTCCCAGACAGACAGACAGACAGGTAAAACACTGGGCTCAGGGACCAGCTCAGTGCTGCTCATTTTAACTGAAACAATCTGGCGCCCACGAACCAATCACGCCTAGCACATACTCAAGCAGAAAGCTGAAAAGAGTCAAGTCAAGCAAGGCCAAAGGGGGTCCTCTCACAAGTCTATTATTGTAATTATGTGAAATATCTACCTATCAAAGAGTTACCATGACACCCAATGAGATTGTTACAAGGGGGGAAGTGAAAGTCTACTAGAAATTGTATGTGTTGGGCATGAATGATAGGTGTCATAGATTCAACAACAATGAGTGAATGAAAAGACAAATGAATGAATGAACGACTGACCGAATGGGCCACGATATCAAGTGGCAACTGGCTGACCGTGGCTTGCCCCTATATCTATGTGGAAGACAAAAGGCATTTCAGTGCCAACGCAGCTCTAATTGGGCTGAAGTAGGTCTGTTTGAAGTCGGTGTACTCAGAAAAGCAAAATGTAACACCACCATCCTCATTATAACTTATCTAAAAGGCAAAGCCTGGTGATAATGAGCAATTTCCAATGGGACGTACGGTAATGCAGAGGGAAGAGATGGTGTAATTGTGTCAAATCGCTGGAAGTATTTAAACTTTAATAAAAACAAGGACAAAGTAGGGTAGGCCAAATACAGCAAAGGCCCATTATTATTAAACCTGTATGCAAATGTTTTTGTTCTACTCAGTTCCTTCCGGAATGCAGTGGGTTTTCTAGCTTGAAACTCTAATTCTAATATTGTAAAAATTCTAAAGGTTTATGAAGTTATAGTGAAGATACATTTTTTCCCTTGTGATGTATGGTTGTAGGCTATCCCTTTTGGTCGTATTTGAAATGGCACTAGAACTCATTGGCTGAGGATAAAACACCTAACATCGTCATGACAGCAACAATAGAGTTATCAACCCCAATTGGCTTTGCCAGCTGATCAAGATCAAATAGAGTTCCTTGAAAATACTCATTTCAGTAGCCGCAGCTACATTAGGGCTTGATCCCAAATGGCACCCTATTTCCTATGTAGTGCACTACTTTTGACCAAGGACTTATGGGAAGTAGTGCACTACATAGGGACAAGGTTGCCATTTGGGATGTAGCCTAGGAGTCGGAGTGCTCAGAACAGGTGACAGTTGATAGTTACCCAATCTGCATTTCAAAGCCTGCTCCCTCTTCAACATGAGAGGCCGTTTAGCTCTGGGTTTCTTTGTGATCGCTCGCTGATGAAGCTGCTGATGTTGGCAAAGCCTTGCCGTGTAAAAGCTCTTTGTGTTCCGTCATGCAATCGTTTATGTATCTGTTGTAGAGGCGCGATGCGAACGCTAGCTCACTGCTTCCATCTGTCTCCAAAAGCTGAGTTGTCATGACTATCAGTGGAATTGCTGGAAACAAGTATCTTTCTTGTTCTTCATAAATAATTGTCAGAATCTTCAAAATTCTTTCCGTTAAATGTCGAAATGCTTCTGTACAGTTTCGTACTAGCAGCTAAACCCTGTCAGTGTCCTATTCACACCAAACAGACTGTCTAGTAGTCTATGACAAATCATGTGGGATGCCAGCAAGCTTTATGAAAAAAAATTCAAATAAACTAGGTCCGACCCATACAACCGGCTCATAGTCTGTGTTAAATCTAGACAACGTTCCTTGGTCCAAGCTAAACACATTTTGTCATGGTTAGAAAACATTACCTCTCTCAGACGTAGAGTATTCTGAAGCAGTGGGAGGAGAGAAGGATGGTGGGTGGTTCTGGAGGTTGAGGTGATTGTTAACGTAATGTATTGCTCTTGATATATCCTGGGAAAAAAAGACAGAATGTTCTCTTCACCTGTGACCACCTACTGTATATCAGTCTGCCAAGTTATGCTCTAGAGGATATTCATGTACATATATATAGATTTTTTTTTTTTTAAGACTGTCTCCATTACACCTAAATATGCTAATCTATACAAGTTCTGTAACCTATAACAGGTTATGTTTATAAATATTCATTTAGAATACTGTGAGACACCATGACCCAACAAACCTTTTCTTATTCATTGTACATAACCTTTCCAAGCCTCGCTCATATTTTGTTTGAGTCAAACCACCTGATGCAAAATCAGTTTGTAACGTTAGTTTCCAAGCTAGCATTCCCCACCTGCAGTTCACTGACATGCGATCAAATAAAATAACATATGTATACATTATGTATTACCTAATCGTGTAGGGGTGAGAACATTTCCACAAGGGACTTGGCCTGATGCCTATAGTGGTCTCTATCTCAACTTGCATATTCCAGCCATTTTGAAAGTCGACCTGTAGCAATTCCCTCCAAGCCAACCCTCGCAAGGATGCTTGGCTGCACCGAGGACATAAATAAAGTGGAAAAGGTAGGCTAAATAGCTCAACAATCGTCAATTGCGTTCCCATACAAACCTCAGCGGCAGGCGGTGAAAGGAGTGATGATATATTTTCTAGATACACGGAGGTGCAGTGACTTAATACGACACGGGGGAATACCCTTTTTACGGCGGCCTTGTAAATGTTGAAAACTGATGTTTTCAATTAGAATGACTCAGAAATGGTTGGGTTCGTACCCTTGATGCCTAAAATAAGCAAAGGCCTTTTAATCCATTGCTCAGAGCTTTAATGGCTTTTCTGTGTAGTCCAAAATGACACCCTTTTCACTATATAGTGCACTACTTTTGACCAGGTACCATGGAGGGAATAGGTTGGCATTTGTGATGCAGAATACAGCAAGCTATAACTCAGATGTTATGAGGAAATATGGCTTCATGAGAAAGACAGCATATAGTGGAGGTGAAGTGAGCCCCACACCAAAGGAGATCTTATCCCCAACTGGACCTGAACAAATCACATAGACTCTGAGTGGTCTTGAAGGACTGGTTAACGTGAGGCTGTAACTGACACTAGCTGACAGTTCATTGCGATGAGATTAATTTTCTTTCACACAATGCAATTCACCCCTGTTCTCATGAAAAAACACTATGGCTCTGTAGACACTATACTCTTAGAAAAAAAAGATTTCAAAATGGTTCTTGGCTCTCCCCATAGTATAATAATTTTTGGTTCCATGTAGAACCCGTTTTTGGTTCCAGGTAGAACACTTTTGGCTTCCATGTTGAACACTCTGCGGAAAATGTTCTATATGGAACCCAAAAGGGTTCTACCTGGAACCAAAAGTGTTCTACCTGGAACCAAAAACGATTCTTCAAAGATTTCTCCTATGAGGACAGCTGAAGAACGCTTTTAGGTTCTAGATAGCACTCTAAGAGTGTAGAATTCTGCATGGTTGATTTGACAGACTGAATTACTTTTCGAACTAGATCTAACTGTTAAATTTTAACAGGGCTTGACCTCCTTCTGTAGCAAAAACCTTTGCTTTACTCAGGAGATAATCCTGCATACATGAATAGCTGCAAATAATAACTTTTCATAACTCTGTCCAAGATAGCCAACAGAAAGTTATGAATGTCCTGAGTATCAATTCAAGATAGCACCAAGATTCAAATAGCACTGGAAAAAAAACAGTTCAACATATACAAAGTGGGAGGAACCTTTAGTCACTTTTGCTCTCAGATGACTGTACAGTTACTCACAAGGACCATGGATGTTGTTGTAGGCCTACTGGTGATGTAACAGTGCTCCACCCTTGGCTGATTCTGTACCACAGCACTGTTAAGCACTCTTTCCTACACTGTGTTATCAGTGAATACTCTCAAAAGCAGTGTGCATGTGACTTAGCTGTACACGTTGACATAGCAATCCATGATTCACAGTTTTGTATATTTTTTACTACCTTGTACCGTGAATATAACTACTAAACTGTGTGTTTAGTCTGTAAAAAAAAATGTTGAATACCCCAAGGCCTTTGAATTGACAGTTCTAAAAAATGTCCATTGCAGCTCTTTAAAGCCCACAGAAGAAGACATCCCATACGACAGTGATATGGTGCGGCTATCTGGTGGCGTTGAATGATTGCTTATACTGCAGCTGTGCCTCCATGGCCAGGCCAGTGCTTGGATCTAGTGAAGCAGGGGTTCCTGGAGGACAGGTTCTGGGCTGCGCTGCTGTGTACGTTGGAGACCAATCCTGTATGTCAGTGCTCTCTGCCTGGAATTTGTGTCTTTTCCCCTGGATCAAGGCAGCTGTTGCTCGACCCCCACCCCTCCCTCCCATAAGGCAGATATTAAAGCGGGTGGTGGTGGCTCGGTGTCTGTGTGTGTTCTGTGTGTGTGTGTGTGTGTGTGTGTGAGTGCACGTGTGTGTGTATGAGAGCGTTTTCTTTCCCTTTGAATGGCTGTTAGCAATGGGATGCCAGCATGTATTTAGACCCTCCTGCTCGATGTATCAGCAGGCCCAGTAAATCTACCTGACAGCTCTTTACAGGTAACCTTAATCCCTCTGATTTAATTCAGTTTCGGAACTGTCAGAACCCCCCCCCCCCCCCCCCCCCACTTTCCCCTCTCTCTCTCTCTCTCTCTCTCTTTCTCTCTCTCTCTCTCTCTCTCTGAGGGGAGATCAAGCTCTCTTATCCCATTTATTGTGTTGCCGAGTTACTGTAGCATTGAGGTTCCAATGTTCTTTGCGAAAGGAGAAGGCCAAATCCACCATTTTGATACCGTGTGAGAGATCAGCCGCCGTCAAAACGGAGCGTGAGCGTGGTGTCGTTCAGATTATGTTTGTTGAACATTTGTCAGGTTTTTGTGTCGTAGATACAGTATTTGTGGGATTGCCTAAATATCAAGGCAAACACTGTATAATATTGTGTGATAATACTGCTTTTATCCAAGTTTTATACACAGCAAGACTATGAAAAACACTGTAATTCTAGTGAGACTTGCAATTTCTAATGAAATAAATAAATATTTAATTAATGAAATCTCACAGCAACGGTTGGACATGATGAGACATAGACAGAGGCTTAAACTGTTGACTTATATACATTTATAATTGATATTATCATACCTTGCATTCACCTTCCTGACTGAGACACAGTCCTGTTTTTCTCCTAGAGACCTGGCTCATCATGTGATGACACACACACACACACACACACGCACATTAAGAAGGTCGACAGGTCTTGCATGCTTCCATTGGCCAGTCACATCCTCTCTGTTTTCCACTGAAAAATCAAGCATCGCCTTTCTTACTGAGATTACGCCCCGCTTCCTGATGACTATTTCAGAGGTGAAGTAGTTAAAGGAGAATGTTGTTTTTTTTACAACCAAATCTCTATTATTTATGTAACTGGCATATTATAGAAGGGTCCAGACACTTCTTTTGCGATTTCACTTGTTTTGAGAAACAACCAGCGAGTCACTTCCTCATCCTCATTGTGCAGTATGGGGGCTCTGATTAAACACCCAAATACGTCCTTTAAGAAACGGAAAAGCTCTCATTATAGTGATGCAGGTCTTTAGATGTTGTACACGTGAAATTGTTTCATTATGAACTTTAAATTCCATTTTGTTGCGACTCGAGCGATACCTCTCCGTCCATTCTAGCAGCAGGCTACATGGAGAATGGAACAGCTGGATAGGGGAAATGTAATTTAACTTGTGGATAAAGTTCATAATGAAACAATTTAATGTGTACAACATCTAAAGATGTTTCTTAAAGGATGTATTTGGGTGACACAATTCAAGTTTAATATAGAAAGTGGTGTGTGTGTTTGTGTGTGCGTGCGTCTGTGTGTGTGGCTGGTACAGTCAGGGGGAGGAATTGTCACTATCTGTTAGACTACATTTAGGGCGGCAGGTAGCCGAGAGGTTAGAGCGTTGGCCCCGTAACCGAAAGGTTGCTGTATCGAATCCCTGAGCTGACAAGGTAAAAATCTGTTGTTCTGCCCCTGAATAAGGCAGTTAACCCAGGCTGCCATTGTAAATAAGAATTTCTTCTTAACTGACTTGCCTAGTAAAATAAAGGTTAAATATATTTTAAAAAGACAACAACCCCCCCCCCCTAAATGAAGTAAGACAAAAGGAGTAGAGGGTTCCAGACGTTTAGCCTATTAAACTACAACCTGTTTGACTCTTTCCTGTTCGTCCTCTGTGACGGGACGGCCATCACTAGTGGGCGCACGCAGGGAGCTCTGTAAGGTTGTGTTATCTCTGACCTGCAGCTTTAGCCCCACTGTCTCAGCTGCCAAAACACTTCCATTCAACATTGTGCTGAGTTCATCAAAGCTCTGCAGCCGCGGCCCAGAGCCACAGATCCCCGACAGCACAGGAAAAAGCAGGACAACCACAGCAGTCAGGACCATCACTCTAGCAGGCCACAACGTCTGGGGACCTCCATGACAAGTCCTATCTCCCTACCGGCCGCCTGGGCCTAGCTATCAACCTCCCACAGGTCATGACCACCAGGTCCCTCTACACACGTCCACCACCAGCCCCACACTCCCACACACCCAGCTCAGCCGAGGAGGCCCCAACCCACGCCCTCTCCCCTGTCACGGCTGTCACTTGACTTTCGCAACCAGCCCTCTTTTATCAGAAAACCTGAAGCCCCAGCAACTGACAATGGAGAAGAGCTGCCAAAGACTGACCCTTGTGTATATTTAACGATGGCTTGCTTGGCAGGCACCCATCCGAACTGTCGACCTGTCAGACGCTCGTACTGTCACGAATGTCCCCATTTGATCATGTTGTGAGGGGTCGCATGGGGCTCGGTATTTATCGTTCTCTTGCATGTTACAGTACGGGTCTGAAATGAAGAGCTCAACTGTATCCCTTTCTCTCTAGCACAGAGTCCAAATGGATTTGAATCAGAACAGAATATTTAGAATACTTAAATAGCCACTAGAATGTGGCAGAAGCACATGCATTGCACCAGATGAGAAAAATAATATGAAAGGAATAGAGTGGCACAATATTTCCCTTAACGATTATCAATGGACGCATGAATTAATATTATTATTCACCTCAGAACAGGTTAATAAACCACAGTGATGCATCTTATTATAATTATCCTAGCTCCTAACTCCTAACTCCTAACTCCTAACTCCTAACTCCTAGCTCCTAACTCCTAGCTCCTAACTCCTAGCTCCTAACTCCTAGCTCCTAGCTCCTAGCTCCTAGCTCCTAACTCCTAACTCCTAACTCCTAGCTCCTAACTCCTAACTCCTAGCTCCTAACTCCTAACTCCTAGCTCCAAGCTCCTAACTCCTAGCTCCTAACTCCTAGCTCCTAGCTCCTAGCTCCTAACTCCTAACTCCTAACTCCTAACTCCTAACTCCTAACTCCTAGCTCCTAGCTCCTAGCTCCTAGCTCCAAGCTCCTAACTCCTAGCTCCTAGCTCCTAGCTCCTAACTCCTAACTCCTAGCTCCTAACTCCTAGCTCCTAACTCCTAACTCCTAGCTCCTAGCTCCTAACTCCTAACTCCTAGCTCCTAACTCCTAAGTAGCATAGAGTCCTCATCATAAGGTGACAGCTCGGTAGAGTGAGTCAGAATAGTGCTTCTTACATGGAAAATGCTATTCTGAAATATGGGGCAGAACATTAGCATAGGCCTACCTTTTCGCTGTGCACATTATTGTACGTCTCTCAGATTGAATCCGATGTGTGTGAACATTGTGAAGGAGCATGGCGCATGAAAGGCATCCTCACTTACCTTCACTCCAGCATCTAACCTTAATACAATCAACCACACACAGTGCAGTGGTGCAAATGCTGAGCTTCACTCTTGCATTTAAACGCGTGGGCATAACGGCTCCTCTACAACAACGCTTTCAACATGAACACGTTACAGGAAACACATTTTTTACTGTTACCTCTGTGACGTCTTTAATCTTGGTATTGACTTAAAACATACTGCAGGTAGACTGGCATGTGGACAAGGGTTCAGATAGTATAACATTCTCATCAACAGTCAGTTGGTAACGATCCTTGAACACCTTGTACTAATGAAGTCTGTGCTAATGTCGATATTTAGTTGTTTCTTCAGTGGAAAGTTTAACTGTACACGATAGACGACACATTCATTTAAGGATCACTTCAGTTGAACGTTATAGACCAGTTAGCAAAGGGTTCCAAATTGAACCTAATAGGTTTTTCAGTCGGAGTGTTTAAATGGTCTTTGCCAGGTTAATGGGATCTACAGTGGGAAGTCTGTGCTCGACATTAAAAGCTGCATAGACGATCGCAGCGGCCGTTGAGTCAAGTGTTATTAACCTTTGACCTATTAGCCTGTCTGCAATCAACCGTCCGATACTCAGGTGAACTGGAACGCACCGCGGAATGTCTAAACATACCATTTGATGTTCTAATGGTGTAATGTATTCCTGCACGTACTCGGGGGTGAAGCGTTGTTTGTATTCTAATCAACTGTTTGTTTGGGTCAGCATCTATAATAATGGATTCTCCTCTGGCACGTAGCTGACCTTGATATCCTGCATTATCATAGAGGATTAGCTAGCGAACCGTCTTAACCAATGTCAGAGAGGCAGAATGAGTGGTGTTACCACCTTTGGTAGATCTCACGGATGCTCTTAGCGAGCGAGTTAGCTATGGAAATGCTGCCGAGGCATTTCAGTGTTCTCACTGAACTGCAAAACTCCAATTATGTTCCTCCAAACAGAGCTAACCAAAAGACAAATACACGCTGCCTGGCCTGGCACATATTCAGCCAGCAAACATGTTACAGCCAATGGTTAAACATAACACAAGGTTTCTCTCTCTCATCTATGCTTTCGGAAATGTTTTCAGACACCCAACACAGACACATCTTTGGGATATTTGTCAGAAGAAACGTCTTGTTTATGAAGCCAAACACGTCTGTCTTAGATGTGCTGCTTGTTGCTGGACCAGTGTTTGTTTAATGTTGTGTGCCTTAAAGTGGAAGGAAATGGAATAAGAGACACAAGAGGCCAAGTGTGTCGAGCGGAGTCGACGGACAAAGCATTCTAAGAGTCCAGTCAGGATGTGACATATTTGGCAGAGCTCCCCTGAAGGCGTGACATGACCAAACAGGTGCACAGGTACAATAGCTAGAACATTTCTGCTTCCTTGCGAACACTCTCCCTATTCTCTCCACTCCAGTCCCCACACCTCCCCCATAGCAAGCTCCTTCCCAGCACACACCACCAAGATCCCAACAGGTGCAGAAGTTCAAGTTTCAGCACTTTTTTAGGAGCTGCTTCGGAATATATGCATAGCTTTAGTAAGGCTCCTTCTCTCTCTAGCTCTCTCCTTCTCTCGCTCTCCTTCTTCTCACTCGCTCTCTCTATCTCTCTATCTCTCTCTCTCTCTTCTCTCTGACGTGCTTTGCTGGGAACAAGCAGGGAAGTTAATAACCAGCAAGGTACACTAATCTCTGATTGCAACATTTGGTTTACCTTAATCTGGAGGGACTGCTGTATTAAAGCAGGAATTATACTAATCAGTTCAAGGCCTCTTGCATATAAAACTTCCCATTAGGCTTAAAGTACAACAGCTTACCGCTCATTCGCTAGGAGGCCTACATCTGCCTCTCAATAAGGCCTGTCTCTAATTTTCAAGGTACAGAGTGAAAAGGGGAGGGACAGAGTTGGAGAGAGGGACGTCAGTGGCAGGGTGGGCAGTGTGTGACAGTTGTTGGGGGATGTATGGTGGTGGTGGGTGGATGAAGCAAAAGGAGGGGTGAGCCTAGTCGCCCATCTCTCTCTCTCTCTCTCTCTCTCTCTCTTTCTCTCTCTCTCTCGCTCTCTGTCTCTGTCTCTCTCTCGCTCTCTCTCTCTCTGTTCATCTCTATCCCTCTCTCTCCCTCTGTCCATCTCTGTCTCTCTCATTCTCTCTGTCCATCTCTGTCTCTCTCGTTCTCTCTGTCCATCTCTGTCTCTCTCGTTCTCTCTGTCCATCTCTGTCTCTCTCGTTCTCTCTGTCCATCTCTGTCTCTCTCGTTCTCTCTGTCCATCTCTGTCTCTCTCTCGTTCTCTCTGTCCATCTCTGTCTCTCTCTCTCCCTCTGTCCATCCCTATCTCTCTCATTCTCTCTGTCCATCTTACTCTTTTAATCTCTCTCTTTCTCTCTTACTCTCTCTCTCTCTCCCGTACATGCACAAATACAGACCCGCACGCACGCACACATTCATACATGCACACACTTCTGACTCACTCCCAACCCCCGCCACCCAACTGACCCCATTCCTGTGCCCCCTGCTCTCTAGAGGTGAGTGATGAATAACAATAATATACATGTTATCCACAAGGAAGAACAGGAAGTAAAGAGCACAGCTGAGTACAAAGCAGGACTTTGTTTTCTTTAAGTCAGAAGGGGTTTGATAGGTTGATAGGCCACACCCACTGTACCTCTTACCACCTGACAGGAAGCCTTTATTTGGCATGCAGGATGCAGGTTAGTCGAACTGTCTAGTGTGTGTGTGTGTGTGTGTGTGTGTGTGTGTGTGTGTGTGTGTGTGTGTGTGTGTGTGTGTGTGTGTGTGTGTGTGTGTGTGTGTGTGTGTGTGTGTGTGTGTGTGTGTGTGTGTGTGTGTGTGTGTGTGTGTGTGTGTGTGTGTGTGTGCTCCCGTGTGTGAGGGGGTTAGGGTAGGGGTTTAGGGTAGGGGGTTGGGGGTGATTGGTTAGACCCATCTCGGCCAGACCCAAAGGTTTGTGGCGTTGATTTTTCTGAACCCAGCAAACTATAAATCTGACTGATTACTCTGCAGTCTTTTGCTTGACTGAGCCTTTACAATCAGACGTCCCTGTTAACAATAAGCCCCTGATGAATCAAACATCTATGGCATTAGTTTCACCTAGCTGCCTCTTTCCCATGCACCGTACTCTCTTTGTCAGACCTTGTTTGATGAGAAAAACTACTGACACTTGGTGCACCTATTGATAAACAATTCTGTAATGAGGGGCCAAAAAAGCCAAATATAACTCGGTGGAGGAAGCTGGGGAGGGAGACAGAATACTAGGGCAGAGAAGAGCTCTTGGGTTTAGGGTGGATTTTGGTGGGGAATGTTTTTGTAAAATATATAATTGGATAAGTCTCAGTATAAAAAAAAAAATTAATTGTCACCTTATTATTTCACCAAAATATTTAGTTGTTTTTTTGTTTTGTTGAAACATATTCAAAGACCCATTAACACTTTATAAGTAGTGAAACTACAGTGTTTTTGTTGCGCACTGAAATGTTATTAAAACACTAATAGTAATTGCTAAAGCATTCCACCTTAAAAAAATAAACCCTAATATCCGTGGACCATGCCATCGCTGGCAGAGGATCAAATGTAAATTTACTGTGACACTGTTTGGGATACAAACACCTATTTGTTAGGATAGAGCTAAACCAACAGGAGGGAGGGAGGGAGGGAGGGAGGGAGGGAGGGAGGGAGGGAGGGAGGGAGGGAGGGAGGTGAGAGATGGATGGGGTGATGAGAGAGAGGGAGAAAGAAGGGTAGTGGAAGTGAGAGAGAGAGAGAGAGAGAGAGAGAGAGAGAGAGAGAGAGAGAGAGAGAGAGAGAGAGAGAGAGAGAGAGAGAGAGAGAGAGGGGGGGGGGGGTGAGAAAGGAGGTGAGAGAAAGGGGGTGAGAGAGAGGGTGGGGGGGTCTTCAAGAGAGAGAGAGAGGGAGTGAGGGAAAGACAGAGGGGGGTGAGTTAGAGAGAGAGTGAGTGAGATGGCGAGAGAAGAGAGGGGGGGATTCTAATGGTGTTTTCCAGTGGTCAGGTCATGCTCATGGTTCAAAGCCACAGACCTCAAAACCCACAAGCTCAGGCCCTGGTCCTGTGCTTTAGACCAGGCTACTGAGGACTGTCTTATACCCTGGCTTAGACGTGTGCGTTGGGTTGCGGGAGAACATGTCAAAGTGGCCAAAGAGGTGAACATAGGGGTGAGAAAAGGTTTGAGCCACCCACCACTCACCTGTAATTGGAAACAACTTTGCAAAACATGTGTCATGACAACTGATTATCCCCAATGTCAAAGATCAGGTCAGGTCAGTGGCAATGGTTAACCTTTAGCAGACGGTATGGAGATAATAAAAATGCAAATGTTTTTATTAAATGCATAGTACTTTATGTAGTTTAATGCTCTGACAACAGATATACTATGCATTAAATAAAAGCAGAAAAGGCACATGCACAGAGTACAGACATAACCATTTACATAAAGGAGACACCTCCATTTTTCTGTCATCACACATCAAACAAACAAAAGAGTCTTTGAATTCCTGGTATTTTGTTATACCTACCTATTTATTCAGTACCTCGCTGTGAATATAAGGGACAAAACAAGTCAAAGTTAATAGTGACTGGCTGGAACAAAACACTTAAATCAATAGGTTGACAGTTCATCTGCTTGTCACTGAACCATTACCTGGGAGACCTACACCTCCTGCTGTGGCTGAGGTTTGATCCAGATTTGCCAGCGCCTCTCTCTGTCTACTCCGACGGAACAAGGTGAAGACTCAAACACACACATGTATCGGCCTGTGTGTCTCCACCTCTCATTACCCTGTGTGTCTGTGTGTCTGTGTGTGTGTGTGTGTGTGTGTGTGCGTGCGTGCGTGTGTGTGTGTGTGTGTTTGTCTGTGACTGTGTGTGTGTGTGTGTGTTTGTCTGTGTGTGTGTGTGTGTGTGTCTGTCTGTGTCTGTGTGTGTATTTATTTGTGTGTGTTTTACCAAAGACAGTCTTACCAGTGTAGAATAGAACATTATACATAGCCAGTCCATTAACAACATGATTAAATAGTGAGGATTTAAGAGTTTAAACACTTCGACACAAAGTGTGGTGTTTCAGGAATAAATACATTACAAAGTGTGGTGTTTCAGGAATAAATACATTACTAATGGTGATATTTGTATTCATGCATGCCTTTATTATTGTGCCTGTTTGTGTAGATCCATACAGTGTGGTTGTTTGAGTGTGAACAGAATGACTGGGCATATAATCTCAATCTGGGGAAATCTGTAATCGGTAATCCCACCTCCACCTGTCTCTATATTCCTAATTCAGATGGGTTTAATTTCCAGAGCAGAGAGATTAATCAATCTGATTTTCCTGGGATTAGTAAACTACACTGAACAAAAATATAAAGTATTGGTCACGTTTCATGAGCTGAAATAAAAGATCACAGAAATGCTCCAAACTCATAAAAAAAATGTGTACAAATTTGTTTACATCCCTGTTAGTGAGCATTTCTCCTTTGCCAAGATAATCCATCCACCTGACAGCATGATCATTACACAGGTGCACCTTGTGCTGGGGACAATAAAAGACCACTCTAAAATGTGCAATAGTTTTTGTCACACAATACAATGCCAATGATGTCTCAAGTTTTGAGGGAGCGTGCAATTGGCATGCTGACTACAGGAATCTCCACCAGAGCTGTTACCAGAGAGTTGAATGTTAATTTCTCTGCCTTAAGCCGCCTCCAACATCGTTTTAGAGAATTTGGCAGTACGTCCAACTTGCCTCACAACCGCAGACCATGTTGTGTGGGTGAGCGGTTTGCTAATGTCAACGTTGACAACAGATTGCCCCATGGTGGCAGAGCGGTTATGGTATGGACAGGCATAAACTACGGACAACGAACACAGTTGCATTTTATTGATGGCAATTTGAATACCGTGACGAGATCCTGAGGCCCATTGTGAAGCCAATTTTTATTAAGTATCTGTGACCAACAGATGCATATCTGTATTCACAGTCATGTGAAATCCATAGATTGAATGTATTTCAATTGACTGATTTCCATATATACAGTGCATTCGGAAAGTATTCAGACCCCTTGACTTTTTACACATTTTGTTACGTTACAGTCTTATTCCAAAATTGATTATCTCATCAACATACAGGTAATACCCCATAACTAGAAATCTTTAATATTTTATATTTTAAAAAAATACTGAAATATCAAATTTACATAAGTATTCAGACCCATTACTCAGTACTTTGTTGAAGCACCTTTGGCAGCGATTACAGCCTCGAGTCTTCTTGGGAATGATGCTACAAACTTGGCACACCTGTATTTGGGGAGTTTCTCCCATTCTTCTCTGCAGATCCTCTCAAGCTCTGTCAGGTTGGATGAGGAGCGTCGCTGCACAGCTATTTATTTACAGGCTTCTGTCATTTAATCAGTTTTAGAATAAGGCTTTAACGTAACAAAATGTGAAAAAAAGGTCAAGTTGTCCGAATACTTTCCGAACGCACTGTAAACTGTAACTCAGTAAAATCTATGAAATTGTTCAATGCTGTGTTTATATTTTATATTTATATATTTTTTCAGTATAGATTATGTTAATCATTCTACTAATTTTCCACTTATATGGGCATTAAACAGAATTAGATTAGGGGTATGTTTATATGTTGACAGGAAAGAAGAAAATATGGATTAGTTAATTTACAGTAGAAAAAGAGGGGAGATAGATTATTGTGGGAGAGACTATTTAAACAGAGAGACCGGGGCTGGACAAAAAAAAAACTCAAAGCCCTTCCACCTTCTCTCCCTAGTCCCCGTATTGTCCCACTGAGTTTACAACCCCAGTCAGACGAACAGACGAAACAGCGGTAGCGGACCTGACATGGCAGACAAGAGAAATGAAGTAAAGGGATAGGGGAATACAAAAAAGGGGCGTGTACAATAGGAATGATCCAAGGCAACAGATGACGGGTATTATCCTATCAACCTGCTGTTAGCGTTACACCACCACCACCCTCCCTTCTTCCTCCCTCCCTCTATCCCTCCATCCCTCCTCTCTTCTGTTGCAGTGACCAGGGGGTTGCCTAGAGTCCACTGTGTTCCCCTAGCTATAAAACAGCCCAATAATGGGACAGGCAGTGTGGGGGCGGAAGGTGTTTAGAATAGAAACCTCAACAGGAAGAAGAGACCATTAGGATGCTACTATAGGAGTTACAGCAGAAGGTTTCCCTTTGCTCACTGCCTGCAAATCAGCATTTTCACTGGACAATAGGCTCAGCAGTGGCCCCATGATTGCTTCTTTTCAAATGGTAATGGGCATCCTAGCTCCTCTGCCAGTTTTTTCCTTAGCAAGAGAACAAATTACAGTTTACAAGGCGGGCATAGAAGAAAAATAAAATGGACAAAAAATAAATAAATCGGAGCTGAATATCTTTTTTCGTCCCTCTTCTCTTTTTTTAAATATTCAACAAACTGACATGTAAATTACCCTTTAAGTGCTCCACTCCAGGGCTCTGATCATCTCCTAATTGTCGCAGTCAATTGTGGCCAACAGTCTCTTCAATCCCAAGCGCTTTGACAACAAGCACCAGGATCAAAGAGGAATCGACTCCCTTCAATTTCTCTCTATTTATGGTAGTGCCAAAAAGACTGCAGTGAGAGGTGAGAGCGAGAGGGCACCGCACCATCGCTTTACACAGAGAGAGAGAGAGAGAGAGAGAGAGAGAGAGAGAGAGAGAGAGAGAGAGAGAGAGAGAGAGAGAGAGAGAGAGAGAGTGAGAAGGAGAGCGAGAGAAGGAGAGAGCTAGAGAGAGAAGGAGCCTTACTGAAGCTATGAGAGAGAGAGCGAGAGAGAGAGAGAGAGAGAGGGGAAATGATCACATCACAATAGTCATTTGTTCATTATAATTCTATAACCCTGGTATTTGACAGTGCTCCTGTATTGTTGTGCTCCAAATACAGGACAAAGAGACAGCAGTCACCCACGGTTACGTCTGATAACAAGCTTGACTCTCATATTGGTACACTATGTATTGTGTGACAGAGTATCGGAATAGCAAATGCAATTTTTGATTGACGAAGGTGAAACAGGACTATATCTACACCTCTATTTCCCTAAACTGTTCAGGTGTACCAGTGTAGAAGAAACCATTGCAGGTGTACCTGTTAACTGTGAACACCCTTTACCTGCCTTGTGGAACCAACAGCTTCACTGTGATAATTATTCCTCTGAGGATGAAAATCACCAACAATGTTAAGATAGACAGTGTTACAACTCACAATGACTAAAGTATTCACGATTATTTTACATCCTGGTCATTTGACCCCCCAACCGCCCCATAACCTCCCACACACACACACATACCTTAGGAGGGCGGAAACGTATACATTACAGCGTGATGAACACTGATGCTTGCTATGCACCAGGTTAGTGTAAATTAACACACTATATTGAAAATGTTGCGAGAGATAGAGAAAAGAGGTGAGAGAGAGAGAGAGAGAGAGAGAGAGAGAGAGAGAGAGAGAGAGAGAGAGAGAGAGAGAGAGAGAGAGGGAGAGAGAGAGAGAGAGAGAGAGAGAGAGAAGGCATGGTTTGGTTTGAGGATATAAGTTAGTTATATTAATTATATTTCTGTCCTAACAGGAAGTAGCTAGCATCATATATGGAAGCAGACATTAAAAGGCTGATATGCAAATGTGTAGAGATTAGAGATACAACAATTATTCAAATGTTTGATTAATAATGCATCATAGCCACCCTCATTTATTCATTCCAGAAAGTGATAAGTCATCTTTCGAGTCGAAAGTTAAGTACATTTTCCTGTTTTCCTGAGCAGCTTACCTTCTTTTTTTTTTACACACTTTGGCTAAAAGAGGACTATCTTTTGTCCATGTCAAATATTAATTGACTGTGTTTTCTGTATTTTTCCCTTCTGGGAATATATGCTTCGTAAAGAGGGAATATCAAAATATTAAAACAGAAATGCTGGTCTTTCTGAGTCCCTCATAGCCTCCCTCCACCGATCTGTTACTTTTCTGGCCACTGGGGACCTGACCTCTTTCCACAGGAAAGATACTGTCTCTTCTTTGAGCTGCTCAAATTAATAAATTGTCATTCGCAGTATCAGACAGAGCCACCATGCACTTACTCTGTTGATTTTAACAAGAGTAACCAACAGAAGAAAAATCTGTTTCTGATGTAAGCTCTCTCTCTTTCTCTCTCTCTCTCTCTCTCTAACTCTCTCTCTCTCTCTCTCTCTCTCTCTCTCTCACACACACACTTTATTTTATATACACTGAGAAGCATCTGAAGGGTTTTTGAGAAAAGCACAAGCAAAGGAGAAGTGCTTGTTTGCCTTTGAGGCCTGTAGCGAATGCAAACTGAAATCATTTTGCATGTTTGAGACTCAAAGATCACACACACACACACACACACACACACACACACACACACGGTCGCTTCTGTTCTCTAATTGTCCGTCAACCTCTCATGTTCTTCACTATGTACACAGCAAGCAATGGCGGAGCATAAAATAGCACAACGTCTACAGCCGTCTACAGCCGTGGGATCAGAATATCACAGAACGCAGTCCCATAGAGAGAGCTACAGTCGATGTTGTTGTTGTCATTGTAGTGTAGGGAGAGACAGGGAGCGTTACAAACAACCTAGAGGGGTAGACGGGATCTGGGGACGATGCTTTGTGTCACACCGTTATCATGTAGGCCCTTATACATTGTATTGCTCACCGAGCATCTTTAGAAGGCTGTCAGCTGTATGTTTATGGCCTCAGACATACTGTATACTCACCATCGTTGTAAGAAGCTGTCAGCTGTATGTACGATATAAGTAGTCATAAAAGTAGTCATACTTTGTGTAAGACATAGAATTATCTTCAACATATATCTTACTTAACATGATGTATCTTATAAACTGGGTATGACAAAACATTTATTTTTACTGCTCTAATTACGTTGGTAACCAGTTTATAGTAGCAAAAAGGCACCTCGGGGGGTTGTGGTATATGGCCAATATACCACGGCTAAGGGCTGTATTCAGGCACTCCATGTTGCGTCGTACATAAGAACAGTCTTTAGTCGTGGTATATTGGCCATATACCACACCTCCTTGTGCCTTTTTGCTTAAATATGCCATACTTGTGGTCGGTGAAATGATTCAGGGGAGACATTAAAACAGTGAAATGTAGAGCAGCTTTGGAGTATGTTCTCATGTACAGGAAATGACAGAGTCCTGTCCTCCTCCTCCTCCTCCTCCTCCTCATCGTTCTCTTATTTAGTTAAGGGATTCCATTAGATTCTCTCCCCACCACCACCTGTGCATTCTCCTCCTCTTCCTAAGTTTTAGCACAGATGTAACATTTCCAGGGAGCAATCTCATCATGTTAGCTGCTCCTTTCCCAGCACAGAACAGCGGTCCTGCAGGGAGTTGGAATCCAAAGATAGTTGTGTTTCCATGGGACTGTACGGGGAGGACAACAGAAATTATATATCTTTGGAAAATCTAATATTTTGTGGCTGGTTTGTAATCATACAAAAGACTATGATTTGTATAATTGATGTATGTTTACCTGACAGGTTATCTTGTCAACGTGTTATGGTCAGATAAAATGTAGTATTATTATACAAAGAAAATATGTATATAAACCATAGGCCAATAATGTTTTTGTGGTACATAGGATATAAGCTATACAGTTTTATTGTTGCACCATACCATCATTTAAATGCTTAATAAAACGGTCATATTTGATTCCTTGCTAAATGCATAAGTAATGATACAACTAACAAAGGGCATGTATTTGCTGTATTGCTATAATTCATACCAGCAAACACGGCGCGTAAAAATAAAGACACTCGCTTTCTAGATCCACAAAAGTGTGTTGTGTTTTCTCTCAATTAAATTAACAGATGCATTAACCCTAAGGTCCCCGTATAGGTCAACTACCGTCAGTAATCCCTTTTCACGCTATATATGTTTGTATAAAATATTCAAGCTGACAGCAAGGAGCCGTGTCACTCAGAGCGCGCGGGGATGAATAAGCAGGGGCACGGCTGCAGTTGTTGAGCTGCAGTACAGGGGGATTTGGCAAGTCAGACAGAAACGCTGCACTTGCTAGACATACATTCAGTGCGCACTTAAAATGAATGACTTTGGGTCTTTATCTGGCATGCAATTGTAGGCTATTATTTGCTGTCAAAGTCGGAAGCGAATCACACGCCTACATCAGTCTTCATCTCACACACCCATGCTGTACATAATATTAACACACGAAGCAGAGAACTCCGTGGAGTTAGGAGTAGCCTACTTACCAGCTGTAGTAAAGCGGGGTCACTTTCTTCAAGTCTGTAACGCACTCTCACCTGGCTGCGACCAATAACAGCTGCATAAATGACAACTAAGTTATTTTGCACATAACTATTTAATGAAAATAGAACAGTGCAACATAAATAGAGTAGTAGTCTATTTTTAAATACAATACTGTACGTGTAATAATAAACATCATAATCATAATATTGCAAATACAAATATTATTATTATTCTTAATAATAATAGTAATAATCATAATTAATACAATTATATATAATTCAAATTAATTGTAGATAAAAACCTTGAAAAATATTAGCAATCTCTTCTCAGCTGTGTTGTCTTTATCGACCGCCTTTTGGAACGTTTCATACCAGATGTTCAGCACCTTTGCCTCTCGAGCTGTGCTTCCGAGTTCTCTGGAATCTGATTGGTTTTGGACAAAGGCATCAAACAGTCGAGCCTCTTGATTGATGATTTAATTATACATACAGTTGATAACTGCATAAGGACAGGACAGAAAATATAATACTTTATTTACATAACCAATCACAGCGTTGCATAGGTGGAGCCTCCCTCTCCAATATTGCGAGAGACAGACAGAAATTGAAACAGCAGCATCACAAGGCAATACACAAATACATCAAATAGAGAAACATTAATTGGAGTAATAACCATGTCATATAGTTGCAATAGAGTGAAACATTTCTGTCGATATAACCTTGAATAACACCTGTGGAAAAAAAAAGAATAAAGTATACACTTGAAGTTGTTCAATCGTGGTCAGAGTAATGAGTGCAAATACACTTTTGTTTAAATCACACCGGGACAACTTCAACTAAAGTACCTGTACGCACACGACTCAACCTGGCACGTGCGAGAAGCACCTCAATATACACATCTCTGTCGCTCTCGTAGGTACATGGGGCATGCGCCGTTATACATGCTCCACTCACAGCGGTTATTACGATAGTAAAAATGAACGCACGTCGATAGAGGAGGAAAATAAATAAACGTTTATAAATATAAAACATTAACAACCCAAACCTCTGATGCTCACGTCCTTAACACTCTGCAACCGATATATTTGCATCCTTAGTATTTGTGAGAGTCACTCAAACTTGCAACACTATCATGTCGGTCCTTTTTTCTCCATTCAGTTGTTGTCATGTGGGTTCAATATGAGAGTGTTCCAACTTTTCTTCTTCCGGATAATATTATTGCTTCTTCGGCTGCTATACATGATAGTCATAGTCCGACAGTCACACTTCATTCCACTCGGATCAAACAGCGTGGGAGAGAAGAAAAAAAAAACGTATGACATTTAGTAAAAGATGCTCACGTTTGGTCCTACTCAATTATCCCCTCCCGTGAAGATAGGTGGCGCGTGTCCCACGGTTGGTTCTCTCCTCTCCTCTGTATTACAGAAAAGAAAAAGAAAAAAAATGTCATTAGAAGAGGCGTAACACGTCAGTCCGTCCCCAGGTTTGTTTCCTGGAGTGTCTGAAAGAGATCAGTCCTAACCTGCCCTAGCAGGAATAACGGTCCTTCCGAACCACTATTTCTAAGGCTTTATTATCGTTGCAAGGATCCCTGCACATTTGTCTCCACAATTGCTTACCGCTGCAGTCTTGTGTTATCACTACAACCGAACTCAACCGAAAATATACTACTCTACAAAAACAGGTATGTGTCCATTGCTTTAGTGCGACTAATAACCTTTATACAATAGGTGATTTATCATTTTAGAGATTGCGACTTAGAGCTTTTATAGGGACTTTGGTGCTATAGTATTACGTTCACGTTAAACTTTGTCTATACCTGCACAGGTGGATGAGGTAGTGGTGCGCTTTAAGTATCTAGGTTTGCAGTGGGGTTCCAACAGAGAAAATGCAGTTTTGTAGAATTTGATAAAATAGCCTAAGATTCGAGCCGAAAAACCATGAAAAGAAAATAACCAGCCCGGTCTTATTCAGCTTTGGACTCACTTTCACCGAGCCATGCATGCACCCTTTGTATCCACCTCGTTTTTGTTAGTGTCTTTCTGTGTTCTTCGGTTTCGTAAAGTAGAAGTTGTCTGTCTCACAATATGGTCAATATTCGCTTATCATATCAACGTCATTTGCAAATTTTTTTGTTTCGTTTTTTTTGTCTGGATAATTGTATTTTTGTTGACACATACTTGTATGGTATTTGTTAGTGTTTCTGTGTTTATTTGTTTTTCCTGTCATGGGTCGTTCCCCATAGTAATCCAATCCAATGTCAGAATTTAAGACACTCATTTTGCACGATTAGTCAATTGAAAGCATGAATGTTTTCATGTTTTGTCTGTTTTAACTTATATTTATGTACGTTTTTCTGCATGATAGTCTTAAAACGTAAAATATGCGTGCTATTTAAAATGTATCTTAAATTAACACATTTCGTAATTTTCGTAAATTAATAGTGGAGGACTTTGTCAGGCAAAAACATTTAGGCCTATGTATTTCACAACATAGCTTTTTGTGTCATGTTTATTCTTTATTGTCTTGTGTTGTAAGTGATCTTAGGCCCAGCCGAGTGAAACTGTTCTTCTTTCAATCTTCTGATATTTAAATTTGTCACAAAGCCTATTGTTGAACTAACTTTAACATTGCCTATGTCATAATCAATATAGGTTACTCTCAATTAAGAATGTAGGTTAAAAACACATAAGCCCAGAGATATCAATGTAGGCCTACTGTTTGCAATATACGAGTTATTTTTTTTTAGATCAAAGCAGAACATAACATGAAAACAGCACACAAGTAAGAAAAGGAGCAATGGTAAAACTTTTCTTGTTTGAATTAACACAATGCAAAACGCATGCTTAACCCAGCACGGCCAGTCCTTGTGAATTATGCCTCATATTGAAGGTGCAACTCCCTGTCTTCCCCTTTCTCTGCCTCCTCTCCTTTCCCCGTCGTCAATGTTCCTTCCACTTACCATCATCCCGATCACTGGCATTATACAGATCAGCAGTTCATTTATTGTTTTTGGTGTGTATTAGTCGGGTTTTCTATTATTTTCTGTTGTGTTGGGGCGTCTGATATTTAAATGGGTTCTCCCTGTCAGTTCAGTGTACCCACATTGTTGCTGCCTGTGTTTGGTTGTTAGATATTGAGCCTGCGTGCTGCTGCTGATTCAAGGAGTCGAGTCCATGCGAGCTGCCATCTGATCCACTCTTATCAATGAAGCACGAGATCATGGCGGATGGCCCCCGGTGTAAGAGGCGAAAACAAGCCAATCCAAGAAGGAAAAACGGTAAGAAAAGACATGAAAATAACAAACTGTCATTTGCGAATTATGTTTGTTGTGGATCTAGAGCTGTAATGTTGTCACTGTGACTGTAGTTCAGAGGGGCTGGCTACGAATTGCCAAATGCGTGTTCTGTGCTGCTCTCGTCTCATAGGAAATAAAGGGACACTTCTAACTGGGAAAGAATGCGTAATGTACTGTATTGTACTGTACACAGGCGGGACTGTCTATCCTTCATTGTGAAATTAGGAGCACAACATCTTTGCTCATTTCGTAATTTTTACAGAGACGCATTGACGGAAGTTGTAATAAGTTGAGAGTGTATCGTTGAGCGAAAAGATTGGTTAGCAGTGGGAGGAATTTCAGAAAGTTGCCCTGCCCATATAACGGTTCACTCGCGAAGTCCCTTATTTCCCACCGGGACAAACCCGTTATATGGGGACTGATTTTATTTGCTGTTCTGTAGTTGACGTACCTGTAGATTCATTTTTTTTCAGCCAGTGTTTGTTCCTTATGCTACACTTTGCTTAGATTCACACTCATGAGTATATTATGACATTAATGTAATTCATTTCTATATGTCAAAACGTTATTGGTATCTTTTGTTCTCGCGTTGCACCCAAATTATTTGTTACAGTGTCTATCTACTTTCTCTCGAAGAATAGTCCCCTTTTAGGCTGTAATAGCCTAGTTTACTAATTTAACAGAAACTAATAAGATGGCATGTGCGCCAAGATGGTGAATTTGACCGGTGGTGTGTCTCGTGTCATTTATTTTATTATTAGCAATATAAAGAGCTTGTATGGAGTAAATAGCGGTGAAGGATACGTTGGTCACTCTATTGTCAACCGTTTGTTCTCCCACCGAACTGCGTTACATGCAGGAGTTATTGAGACATGTCGTGGAGGGCTTTTCGTAGGGAATATACGTCTGTCCCTTTCACTTATGTAGACTGTAGACTACAATACACCCGGTGCACAAGTAAATCCAGCTTCACCACATGTCTGGCTCCCGAGATCTTTTCTTACACGGGAATGCTTTGCATTTTGTTTTGTCCATGGGCCTTATTAAATGCGCATTAATTTTGCGCATACTTGTGAAATGTCTCCCTTTATGTTGCTCTTTTCCTTATTAAATGGTGTGTATTGATTTCGTACAATCAATACAAGGAGAGCCATTGATGCTTAGAAGTGTAGCTTCAAGCTTGTTGTTGTTCTGAATAACAAAAGATAGGAGTGAAAGTAGGTTCCCCTTTTCGCTGTAGTTTTTAGGAGATGAATGTTCTTGCCTCTTTTCTGGCCTTTGAGCATCAGTTCCCACCTGTTCTAGTAAACAAAAGTTTGGGTTACTTTAAAACACTCCATTCAAGTAAGTGATTTTCTGACGAACACACACCTGATGATTACATTTGCATTCGTCAGTAACAAAAATCCCTACAAATTCCCACCATGCAACAGCAGCAAGAAGCAAACAACTTCACACACTTGTCAATGTAAAAATAATTAGCGTGTTATTTTTAGTCGCTTCCCCCCCTCAATATTATAGGCTGACTGAGCAAGTAGAAATTCGACATTCTTGATTCTATCATATTTTTTAAATATGCCATTGTGATCACGGATTTGCCCTCCCCTCGCCCCCCCCCCGCCCCCTATTTACATTTTCTCCTCACGAGATGCCTTCAATAGCTCTCTCCTTTTGGGAATGCTGTGGTTGAGCTATTCAGACAGAGTGGATTTTATTTTCTCCCCAGGATGCATGGAGAGATGTCATAGGAGCTGAGCTTGTGTGTCTGGCAGATAGATAACACCACTATATAGCTATGTCTCATGATCCTTATCAGGCCGATAGCCTACATACTGAGATTACTTGAATGCAGTAAACAATATTGGAAAATATATATATAGATGTATTTTGAATATCGATAGATTGATGATGTAAATTATGGGTAGAAAAATAAATGATTTTATGCGTGATCGCTTGTCATGTTTTCCAGAAGACATTTATCTGTAGTTATAGAATATTTTTTGAGTACGATTTCAACGTTTTGATTAACATTTATAGTTCGCTAAATTCTATAGCCAGCATTTTGACCTTTCCAGGTTCAATTATTCAGATTCACGTTTTTTGGTCACATAGTAGGTAATAATGCTTTTCTAGCCATGCATGGTGTATTTGGCTATTTGTTCATAACACACATTAGGCGTGTGATTCTATAGGTCCACATATGGTACTATACATCTCACATCCAGAGCCAAAGAGTGTAAAGTCACTCTCACAGTTCGGTGCAACTTGATATTGGCAACCCTGCAGTTTGTTGCAGTTTTCTCTCTGCCTGCCGTCCCAGGTGTTGTAATTCAGACCCAGCTGTGGGGGTCTGCCTCGCAGTGTGTTTTCAAGTACAGCTGGCAAAGGGCTCCACAAACCTTTTACCTTGTAACTTTGATTAGTCAACCAATGCTGTTAAAAATGTGTACTTTTGAATGGCACACTTTCAGTTTCCACACTTTTATTGCTCTCTCGGTATGGGTAAAGAGAAATGCACTATGGGAATGTCAGACAGTGGTACTGATCAGTATCTCTCGCTCATCCCGCTCATCTATTTTGTTTACGTTCAACTCTGGAGTAATGTTGGAGTTGTGTGCGTTAACTGGTTTGGCCTGAACTGGGTGTGCCATTTTATGAAGTGCTACATAAAATGATACCACTTTTTCAGAAGAAGCAATTCTGTTTTCCCAAAGGTCTGTTTTCCGGATATTCCCTGTAGTACACAACACAAAGACCTATACATTTTAAATCAACAGAAAGCCTCTCCATAGATGTTCCCATGCTCCAGAATATATTGATTACATAATTGAAGGTATAAAAAAAAAGAAGAAACTGTCCAGCTTCTCTCTCTGTCTCTCTCTTTCTGGCTCCAATAGTTTAATACAATGCTGTGAATGTGATTATAAAAGCCTGTGTGCATTCGCGCTAAAGATAGAAAAGAGTCCTACTAATTCTTTAGCCTCAGCCCTGCTTTCAGCCCAAACAATGGCAGATTCCTTCCAGTCTAAACATTTTGTCCATCTCTATTATTCATTTGCTTTTAAGGTGCATTTGCTCCCCAGTCGATGAGAAAAAGCTCCCCTTCCCTTTCCCTTTCCCACCCCCCTCTTTTCCACTTTTCACAAATGTCTCTTCTTCCCAAGGTAGGCACTATTTTGTTGCTGTCACAGGGAAAAGAAGGGCAGGTTCGCTAGCGCTCACGGACAATTGATTGTCAGTCGTAATGTGTTTCATTTACATGTTTATAACGTCAATAGTGCTGGGGTGTCCACTGTACCATTCACGCTGCCATTCCCACAAGGGTGCAATTGTCTAAGCAGCCAAAGCTAGTCACCTTTTCTGATGGCTTTTTCACTCGGGCAAAAAATGGAAAGGGCGTTGTTGCCGTGGTGCATCAGTGTTTAGAAAAGGATTATTTTGTTTAAGCAAGTGAAATAATTACTGCAGATATTACGAGCCAGCAAGAAATAATCTCCCTTCGGCAGGGGCCTGCGCTGTTCGCATGGCAGCAGTGACAGTGGTGAGGCATTAGGTGTCCAGACAGACTCAGGGTTTTTAAAAAAAAATGACGCTATTTCATATGATGGGATATTATTAGATTGTTTACTTTTGACTCATAGACTGATGGTATCTGGTAATGATAGATACATGTTGAGGATGTGTGTTTTTGTGCACTGTTCCCAAACTACATCCTCATACTGATTTCTGTCATGTAGCGCTTTTCACCCTTTTCAAACACATATAGTTTGGTTGATGCACAGCTGTAGTTTGATGTTTAGGATTTTTTTTTTTTATCTAACAGGGGTCATCATAAGCTAAATATATCCGTCTGCTCAGAGTACAATAGTCGGACGTACACCACTGAACACATTTGTCTTACCTGTTAGATTTCAGAACTTTCGGAAAAATTTATAAAACCCATATCCATTCCATAGTAAATGTTTTAGTCCATTCTAAACTACATAGTTTTTCTCCTTAACATCACATTCAGCCACAAAGCAATGTTGTGTTTAAACCAGATTCAAACCAGTATCAGATGATTATGATCTGACAAAACACTAATGACCATCTCCACAGTCGGACACCGATACCCAAATTTATCCCAAAACATTTTGTCAATAAAAAATTCACATTTTATTTTTTTTTGTTTTGGGTTCTATTATTTCTCTCTCTCTCTGGCTTGTGAAGATATTTTCGCCTAACGGGGAGAACACACACAGCAGAGGCACCGTTAGCTGAACCCCTGACACCACGGTCTTTGGAATGCCTTAGGTATGATTTCACTTTCGCTCACATCAATGCTGACCTGAATGTCTTTCATATCTGATCCGCCGTGTCTCTCCCAGTAAACATCCCCCGAGGGGAGAACAAAGAAAGGAGCTCTTCTTCTTCTTAATCACAATTCAGCCCTTTCACCGCCAGCAGGCTGCATTTGCATTCAGCATCAGAAAGGCCGAGATGAAAAGAGGAAGAGAGGAGAGCAAGAGAGGAGAGCAAAAAGCACAAAAAAAGGAGAGAATAAGGGTGGTGAGCAAAATAACTTAGGTGTTTGTGGCTGTTTGTTTGGCGTTCCCTTGGTTACTAGCCTAATATAGCTCCTACTCTACCAGGGTAGGCCTGGCCCTCCTGACAGTCAGATAGTGTTACGAGATGGCCTGCATGTACTATTCATGGGCACTCACTCTCACACTTACAAAAAAAATAAAATGTGTCTGAGACGGATCAGTTTCTAACTTAAGAAGTCTATACTGGCTAGGAGCTTGTGTGTGTTTAGACACAATTGTTTTTTTTTGTTTTTTTTGGTCTTCCATTTTGAAATAAGAATTGAGGAGCAACGCAGTGCTTATGTCTTGATAAGACTGTTAATTGTCAGATTGCATTCTCACATGGTATTGTAGGGATTCCTTGTGGATGTGTGTTTGCATGTCACTAGAAGAACAGGTGTGTCAGAGGTCAATAGGAGAGAGACTACTTCTGGAGTTGTTGCATCGTGATCTTTCAACGTATCATTTTAGTTGATACACTATGCTGGGTTTACTGAGAAAAGTTTAGTAGTTGAAAATAGAAACCCATTCAAACAGTGTTATCTGGAACAAAGTTTAACCGCATGCCTCCACTCTTCTCTTAAGTTGGTTGGCAAGATATCTTTATTGTGTAGTGAGATCCATTTCTTCTCTATCTCAATCAGACTAAAGAATCATTTATGCAAATCCATTGCCAAGCTGAAAAAGGGGGGGATGCTTCAGCCTACAACTTTAACTGCATCATGTGATATGAATTCCAGATTCTTTTTTTTTCTTCTTTTCCAACCAGAACTTTTTGTTAAGAAAAAGGGATTATTAGTACACCTTCCCCCCATCCCAAGTTGGCTGGGATTTAGACAGATTTACTTCAGCAAACACCTTTGGACACTGGGGGAAAGTAGGAGTCTGTTTGCAAAAGGAGTCTTTTGTTCCGAGAGGTGCAGGGATAATGCTTTACTAGCCAGGGAAAGAGGTTAACTCTTTGTGGACAGGCGTGATATTAACCCATGCTTCGACGCCAGGGAAAGAAGTTAACTCTTTGTGGACAGGCGTGATATTAACCCATGCTTCGACGCCAGGGAAAGAAGTTAACTCTTTGTGGACAGGCGTGATATTAACCCATGCTTGGACGCCAGGGAAAGAGGCTAACTCTTTGTGGACAGGCGTGATATTAACCCATGCTTCGACGCCAGGGAAAGAGGCTAACTCTTTGTAGACAGGTGTGATATTAACCCATGCTTGGACGCCAGGGAAAGAGGCTAACTCTTTGTAGACAGGTGTGATATTAACCCATGCTTGGACGCCAGGGAAAGAGGCTAACTCTTTGTGGACAGGCGTGATATTAACCCATGCTTCGACGCCAGGGAAAGAGGCTAACTCTTTGTGGACAGGTGTGATATTAACCCATGCTTCGACGCCAGGAAAAGAAGTTAACTCTTTGTGGACACACACTCACTCTTTACTTGGACAGTTCAGATTTCTGCTCTTCTCATGCTTGGAACATTTTATCATCTCTGTTGATAACTTTCCCTCTCTCCCTTCCGATGCCTTCTTCTTATGTCAGTTTTCCGAAGTAAACAGTTGAATGTTCTCCAAAGTCAGGACAGCCTGTTCCGTGTTCTGCTCTGTATTTCTTTTGTGGAAAAGCTGCAAGATCTTGGACAGGGGAATCACTTGGCTTTATAGAATACCCAACCCATCATTATAGCTGAAATTCCTTCCCTCAGCAATAGCCTCAGTTCTAGTTGCTGTTCTGCTGTCCTGCTGTCCATGTATTCTCTGTTGCTTACATATGTCACTGCTGAGAACCACAGAATGCAAGTAGTACTGCTGAGTTTCTTGCGTCATCAGTGACTAAGACAAATGCATGAATCATAACCAATGAGATGGCAATCCTCAAGCCCCTTTGGCTTAATATGTTGATTTAAGGTCTCAATATTCATAATGCTTAATGCGAATAGACATTTGATCATGTTTTGATAAGGCTTAAGTCTTAAGTTTGACTTGTTTTGAGACCCGGTTCACTTTATCCACCTCTAAGTACTGCGCTGGATCATATCGTGCTGTATTTGGTTGTGTGTGTTTGGTCAGTAGTTCAGGTTGTGTGTGTGAGGACTTTAGCGACTCACGGGTGTGAAAGATTGAATGATGGAGGAGAAGTGACAGAATTAAAGGTGTTTGTTTCGCCGTTCCGCCGTGACTCGTCCTCCAAGCCCGTCTCTGTCACCGTCCTCTTGTGATTTGACAGTTCATATCCACTCCCCTGTAAGGTGATGTACGCCTGAACTCACACACAAGTAAATTTGGGACATAATTATTCAAATGTTTTTCTTTCTTTCGTTCCTTGGCTCTTTTTCTCTGTGTGTGACACGGACACAAGGCAAACACTGAAATTGAAACTTCAGTGGACTGGCAAATAATTGCATACATTTTGACTTTTCTTAAGCCCACAATGTTTTATGCATTGGGTGAGAAAAAGTCATTTTAGAAAAATATCATGCCTCATTTGACATTTCCTCAAGTGAAAATGCAAAGTCTTTATTCGGCCCATCCATTCATTTCCTATCCTGCTGTTTGCACACATCTAGTTGTTTACAATGTCTTCCGTGTGATTTGGAAAATGTTCCACGTGTCAACTTTGCTATTTGCAAGGTACACTTGGTGTGACTCGCGACAGGTTGCATAGCAGGTGTGAACTAACATTTAGATTTCTTAATCAAACAAAATTACAAGTTTAAAGGCACCGCGTTTTGTGCGTATAATCTTATATTTCATTATGATATATAGCATGTGACTAATATTACACAGGAAATCGTAGGCCGACAGTTCTAACAATACACCATCTGTGCTTCAGAACAAGTCAAATACAATGTAAATTTCAATCGAAATCTCCCATCCTTCAAGGTGATTAGAATTGCTGATTTCCCTCTTACAATATGCATCTGTATTTTCCTCATGAGTGAGTAAGTATAGTGTCCCACATGCATGACATTTGTGGCTGCTCCACATCCCCCAGAAGCCTAAACAGCATGTATTCCGCAAGTTCAATAATGACTGTATTATGGCCTATAGAAATATTGGTGTGCTAATGGACCCGGCTAAGAGTATAGCACTCCATACTGCTGTCGGGGATGGGGAGGGAGTCTACTAAAAAGCTTAAAAGTTTAGGTAGCAACACTAGTTGTGAGGAAAATAAAAGGCCCTTTATCTCATTAGATGGTTTTTGATGTGGTTGCTAGGGTATGAATGGCACTGTGTTTCTCTGTTCATTGTTTGTTATTTGCCTGTTCAAACTTGTCACCTTTACGGAAGAACCGTGCTGAAAGTGGTCCCTCGGTTTCCTGTTTCGCCCTCTGAAGTCGGTAGGCTTCGTTTTTCACCAAGTCTGACCAGACACGCGCAAACGCACACACACAGACACACTCTTTGATGTATGTTTGATTGTCGGGTGGAAGAGCACTTCTGGCAAGGTCATGGACACTCGGGACAATCAATACGAGATTGTCAGATTAAGGTATCATGACATTTGGAAATGCAGGACTTTTTCACGTATGACTCAATGCATTTTACACTGTTGTACTATTACTCTTAATAAGACCTAATAGAACATGTTGCCTCATTCCAGGTCATTTACTTCCATTTGTTTGAATCATGTAGAAGCCAAGTCACCTAGAGAGATTTTATCATTTTCTACCTTTGCCTGCTTCAAAATGGAGAAGGTTATGTCTGTCTTTATTAAGGACGTACTGGGTCCGTGTTGAATACTATGGAAGTAAACTGTACCACTGTTATTTCTATGTAATTACTGTTGATTGCCGTGCGGATTCAGTCATTTGTAGCACTACGTTTTTGTCACTTTAAAAGCTTTCATCTTATCGTTTGATCAAATGAGCTCTTAACCGAACGTTGCAGCAACAGAGGAAATTGAATGAAATTACATTTGCCCCTTGTTATTCAAACATACATTTAACCTTTGGTAAAAGTGAGCCAAGGAGAGAAAGGAAACACACCTCCCCTTTAAATGTCATCTGTAGTAAGGACATGTGTAAAGATAGTGTGTGAACCAGTCTGGCCTTGTTAAAACTCAGAGGTGAATTCTTGTGTTAATGGGTTCTGACTGGCGATGGAGCCCCCACTGAACGGCCTGCGTCCCGCCGCTGTCAAACACCAATGTCAAACAAACACCTCCTCAGGTAGCTGGAGGATAATTACACCGACAGGCCTGTCCTCAGCCTTTCTAACACACAGGACCAGAGCCATGGGGTGGAGGCAGGGCAGGAGAAAAGGGGTTGAGGGCTAGGGTATAATGCTGGGGATGGGGTAGGGGTAGAGGGCTAAGGTTAGGGTTGGGGCTGGGGCTAAAAAAGGCCCGGGCTGACTCGGTGACTAGACTACCCTAGCCTCTACCTGCTGTATCACTGACTGTTTACCCTCTGTGAGTCCAGGCTAGACCCCAGCCATCAGTAATTACTGGCTACTCCCTGCCTTCCTACCCAAGGGAAGATTCACCCTTATCACTTCAGGGTCTTGTTCCAACATTCCTCAGATAAATTCCCCATCGCTTTGTTATTCTTACTACTTAGGCGTATTAGAGTTAGCATGCCCATCAAAGCAGACCTTGTACTTTCCATCTCTCCACGGCCATATCAGTGGTCGTACATTAGGCCCGGGACGCGCCATTGGCAGCAGCATAGTTGAATAATGTACAGGCAGAGTCGTATCGAACTGAGCCACTGACATCAAAGGGAGTCAGGATGATGAAGTAATGTAAATATATGGCTGGCAGCGCGGCAGTCAGGTTAGAGCCACACAGGTACTTAGTCTCGTGAATGAAAGGATTAATCAAATTGCACTTCACGGTCCAGGTACCTGGTTGCATCAGTGCTTTGTTAAGAAAATGTGTAGGAGGAGAAAGTCTCTCAATATTCTGTCTGTTTTCATTCAAATGGCAGGGACATGTAGAGAGGCGGTGAGGTAGAGGGACAGAGAGAGTGAGAGAAAGATAGAGAGGAACGAGGGAGAGAGTGATAATTTTCCCTGTATGTATTCTAATATGGTATGGGTCTGGGATATTATAGTATCTCAACATGCCGTGTAGGCTACCTTATAAACTGGCAATCACAGAATCTCTAATGTTATTACTTTTCATAATTAGTTACAGCAACACTCGTTCCATACTGCCGGAAAGGAATATTCCTTAGTAATTAAAGTCATGAAATATTCAGTTATGCCTACCTTTTCAGCAGTCTCGCAAATGAGGCAGCCATTTTTAATGTCCACACTGCCTCTGATTTTATTATAATGGCAGCTTGGCACATCTGCAATTAGTACTTCTACTGACAGTTACCGTTTCTGAGGAGCGGTAAAGAGGCAGCGAGGGTACAAGGGGCGGCGGGGGGACGCGGTGCTGGGCTCTATTACATGTGCACCAAAACCCTCTCTCTCTCTCTCTTTAACCTTGCTGTGTTTTTTTCTTCCTCTCTGACGCAGAGGTTACCTTTTCCCAACGGTGCAAAATCGACTTGACATAACTGTTCATCAGTTTCAGGATTCTCCCCTGAGGTATTTGCATCAAATCAGCTCAGTCAAGCTTCAAGTTGAAATTGGCAGGCCAGAACCTGACAGCCAGGGTAGGGACCGGGGAAAGAGCGAACTGACAGTGGCAGGGCGGGAGGGTGAGACAAATCTCTCCCTGGCTGGCCAGGGTGGAGGAGAGGAGCGAGAGAAAAAGGCCCTGAGCGAGCTAGGTCACAGGGGTAATGGGCGCAAAGTTAGAAGGATGAAGGGATGAGTAGGCCTTTTTCTTCCCTTGAATCTCTGTGGTAATGGCCACCTTTAGTGGTGTCTTTCATTGGGTTTTGGGGGGGGAAGGATATGAGGACAAGCATTTGTTGTTTGGCTGGAATACTGACTTGGAAAAATTGTTTTAGTGCATTGGATGATATTGCTGAGGATCAAAACCACTCAGTGAATGAGTGCAGTGGTGGATATTGAGCATCAGGCTTTCAGAGTTACTCTGTGTGTCAGAAAACGTTGTACACACACACACACACACACAGAGAGCGAGTGTGAAAACAAATGCAATAGTAGCACATTGAATGGCCTGAGTTACATAGGAGTGGGTTGCAGCAGGACACAGATGAGCAGTACTGTTCTCTTCTTGAATTCCTCTCCTCTATACCCCTTAGAGAAATCGAGATAAGGATTTGTGTGATGAAACTTTTAGTGATTCTTCTCTGCTCCAATTCTGTCTCTACGACGTCACAAAGCAGGACGAAAAGTCTGCTGTAAAATGTTTCAAATCCTCTAAGGAGCAAGAGTTGAAAGCCTCTTAACATATATTCTTATTAAAGGGAAAGTCAGAGATCTAGGTGACTATCGTTGTTTCTTGTATTCATATTTTTTTTATCTTTCCTACGCACACATGCTTAAAATGTATTTGCCCCTTTAACAGCCGTAGAGCCTGGGAGAAGTATGACACTTTCTCACATCTATTTTTTTTCTTCCAATCTCTCTTTCTTGCTCTCTCTCTCTCCATCTCTCCCCTCTCTCTTGCTCACACTCCCCCTCTCTCTCTGTGAGCTTTGCATGTGACAGGCAGGGCCTGACGGGTTGATGGCCGTTCGACAGGCAGCATTGAGTAAAAGTGGTGTGACGGCAGAGTTTTGTTAAGCTGGGAACAAAGGCATGGAGATGCTGGCCTGGTATTGTCTGCGTGCATATGGGCCTTGTCACAGTTCCTCAGGATTTTATGCCCTGTTTACTCCTAGCCATCACCACTAATATTCAGAAAGGGGTTGCCTCTTTTCTCCAGATAAGATTATATATATACCAAGTTTTGCTGTGAATCTCTTGAGGTGCTCTTGGAAAGTCAGAGGGGGAGAGGCTCATAAATATTCTCTTTTTTAGTGTTGACGTATGCTCAGAAGTTCTGTGTTTACTGCATAGTATATACGGGTTATTTTCATGACCAGCATTACGGATTTTGTTGTTGTTTTTTGGAATTACACACTGTACTCATACTCTCTCGCAAACCAGTTTTCAAAACACATTCAGAAGCAACAAATTATAGTTGCACTGTACTGTACTTGAGCCCCCCCATTTCATACTGAAGTTTTGTTCATAGAGAAGCTTCACTTCACTGCCTGTGGCTGTAGGCCTCCCATGCCTCCCCTCCCCTCCCCTCTCTCCTCCTCTTTATGGTCTCTGCTCAAACTGAAAGCTGTTTGCAGTGAGATTAGTGAAGGGGAGTGGGAGGCAGGCAGCTAGCTGGGGGAGGTAGACAGGGGAAGGGTTAAAAGATGTCCGGTAGCAGACCATGCTAGTCAGGTCAGGGTGAAAGGCCCGTAAGGCCCCAAGCCATAAGCCATACCAGATAACTCGTCTCCCCATCAAATGTGGACAGTAATGCGTACAGTCCTCTGGTCTCTAATGGGTCGGTTGGTTCCACCATTTCAAGCCATGACAATGTATCTGACTCAGTTCGATCTAATTCACCTTTGTGCCAAACACATTCGCCTTATAGGTGCGTCTCAGTTGAGTTTGTTAGCCAACAAATGCTTTTAGCGAAAGAAACAATACCATTTTAGGGGAATTTGCTATGTCGATGTATTTTAGTGTTTATTGTGGCAGCGCTTTTGACATTAATATAAAAGCAAGTTCCTGAGAACACAGCCTGTAAAAGTCCTCTAAGACACCAGTCTTCTTCAAACCCAATGATATTTTCACGAGCCAGTAAAGATTATGAGTCCATTCTTGTAGTACCCATCTGTGCTTTCATTAGCAACTGTCTGCTCAATTGTAAAAGCGGGGGGGGGGGGGGCTTGAGTGACTTTCATTTAGTTAAATAGTTGTATAAGGTCGATGGTGGTAAAGATGTAGTTAAGTTTGAGGTTTTTTTGAGAGAGAGGTTGAGTGTACAGAGATGGCACAATGTGTACAGACTTTAGGTGTTGGGCAAGACACCACATCAGTATATCAGCAGCAGGGTTGTCTAGCGTCTGCTTGTCAAAATTAAGTTTTACCCCAAACACGTATCGGCGGCAATTACAGGGTTAATCTAAATTAAACAATCTGTAAACAGATGAACTCAGTCTGTCTATCCAAATCATTTTTTTGTCGCAAAACAATTACAAAATTAAAGAAGATAAAAATTGTTCACCGCCTGTATTTATGCAATCAACACAACGAAGAAACAAAACAATTTAATGTGGGAAAATCATCATTCATCTGCATTATAATTGCTTCTTTTTCACATCTACACTGTGGTTAATTAAAATTGTGATTAAATGCGGCTGCGTTGCCTGAGATGTCTCCCCCCCCCCCCCTAAACAGGTGGTACAAAACGTAAAAGTAAAGAGAAAAACGTAATTAGCATTGGAAATTGAGAAATTGCCTGCAAGAATCGGTGTTAATTTCAGTCACTGATGAGGTAATTTATAAAAGGAGCAGCACTGCGGAGACTGTGCAAACTGAAATTACCATCCTCCTCCTGTCTGCTCTTCCCTGTTCCCAGCATGCAGGTGAAACTGTTTGCAAAACATTGAACCTATTTGGAATTCAGTCTTCGTTAGCATCACTTTGGCAATTCTTCTCGGCTGCCACTGATAAAATAAACACCAGAGATAGGAACATGTGTCATTTGAAAGGTCATTTAGGTCTTTTTCCCAGATAAATCCATCAGAAAAGCGTAAGCAGGGCCAATGAATAAGGTAATGTGAGTGTGTCATTAGGATAAAGACTTGTCCAGTTGTAAAAACAATGAGTTCTCTCCATTGTCCGGTTCCATCCAACAGTTTCTTAGCAGCACCGCACATTGGGATGGAACTCTTTGGTCAGGTTCCATAACCACTTGGTTTGGTTCCAGAACTCTACGTTCAGGTTCTTGGCCTCAGTTACAACCTCAGTCCGATATTCCAGAGAAATCCATAGAAGGAGCAGACTACAGTCTAGCCACTGATGGACTATAGCGTCTGTTAATTAACTAAGTGTTCATCACTTGACTGACCTTATGACGTCATCGCTGGCATGAAAGGGAGATAAAATGTTACACGATGTTCCCCACAATATCCCTTTTTGATTGTGTTTATTTAGATATTGTCATTATCAAAGAGGTTTTGTGATATGACACACGTTTGTCTGTTTGGGATAGTGGCAACATTTACTCAGCTGTGGCTAAGTATGTGCCTTTAGGACATGAATCTCAAAGACTCACAACACACAAACACACACACCTCCCTTTGCTCTCCAACCTCCGGTGCACTCAGCGAGCCATAAAAGCTCCCCAACTTTTACAGCTATGTGACAAATTGTTGTGCTTTGCCTCATGTCTGACATCCTTTTCTGGGATCGTTTGTTGTATTTTTTTGTTTGGCTGCGTTCTGAGACACAAGGTGGCTGCTACTGTACAGCATGTTAAATGTGGTTAACATGCTGCCATTTATCTTTAAAACCCCGTGCGCACAATAGCTGGCGTGTGCACGGCTGATTGTGAGGAGAGAGCAGGGAGCTTCCGAGCAGAAAGGCAGAAAGTGCTTTCTTTCATATATGCTGCACCACCTCCCTCCTCTCCCTCCTCACCTCTCTTCTTCACAGAACATCCCTTCATTATTGTTTTTATTTTATTATTTTCAGAGTCACTCTGCTGAACAGGTCAGGCAGTATCTGACAAGGTATTTTCAGAATTTTGTGAACCTTCACCAGACAGATTGTTCAGTGCAAGTGTAGTGTAACTGAGCCGCTTGTTGCCCGCTGGAGTGTGGCAAATAAGATCCAGGACAGATATTATTCTGCTTCTTTTTTTTTTTTACTTCAAGAATGTAAGATAGCAAATCAGTTTTGTAGTGGCTGGAGACAGGGGGGGAGGGAGTGGGCCTAGCCTATCATGTTATACCTAGCTACCTTGCCTTGGTACAGTACATTCCACATACAGTATGTCTACACACCGGGTAATGTAGGTCCAACCTTTTACAACCTCGGATGTTTCCTATCTGAGATAAACATGTTTTATTTAAGCGATAAGGCACAAGGGGGTGTGGTATATGAGTGCCTGGACACAGACCTTAGCCGTGGTATATTGGCCATATACCACATCCCCCCAAGGTGCCTTGCTATTATAAACTGGTTACCAATGTAATTAGAGCAGTAAAAATAAATGTTTTGTCATCCCCGCGGTATACGGTCTGATATACCATGGCTGTCAGCCAATCAGCATTCAGGGCTTGAACCACCCAGTTTATAATTCTGGATATGCCGTATAAGATATCAATTCACTCCTCATGTAAGGTGTCTGGGACACCGTGGATGTGAAAAGGGATGCAAAGGAATACAGTATAGTCATTTTTCATACAATGTTCAAAACTAGGCGATACAAAGATAGATGTTAAATGTTTAGAGGGTACACTGGCACATATTGAGGAAATTGTATGGTGTGATCGAGAAGATAAAAAAATAATATCCCTGTCAGTTTATTGGATGTGTTTATTTGCTGTGTCATAGAGTAGTAGTATTAACCTGTTGTGAGAAGATAAAGATGAGATATTATTATTGTATACTTTGTCTAGGCGGGCAGCAAGGCAGGGTAAGCGGGGAGGGGATGTTGAATAGGATGTCTTAAAGGTGGATATGCCTCCCTTACTCATATATAAAGAGGAGAGAGAGCTTCTTTCTACTCTTCTCCTTAACCCTAAGGGAGTAACTCTCCTCCAGTGCATAAGATACAGTGAGAAAACAATCCCTAATATCAGGGAAAACCTCGAGTTTGTTTATGTGCGCTTAATGTGAGTCTGTCCGCCTGGGAACCGCCGCAAATGGGAGAAGTATGCGTGGATTTCACAGGTAACGGGATTACGTGGGCACATAATTGATCCATTTGGGGGGAAAATGACAGCGCTCTAAAGAGGGCTAGGCTTTGGAAATGGAGTTTATGAAACAGGCATTCGTAAATTCAAAGGAATCAATACGTCAATTTTATTACATCTCCAGGCCAGATGGGCTTTAAAGGCGCAGTGTCTCTGCTATTTGTATCTTTGTGTCGGTGTCTCTCAGTGTCACAAAGGTCCTCAGTGGCCATTTTGTTGTTGCTATTTTACTATAGGGTGGGGGGAAGCCAGGTCACCATGGGATCCAATGTCCCTGACCGAGCACTTTCATCCGGTGAAATATGTTTGTCAATGCAGTTGTTGACTTGTGACTATTATTCTTTAGAAGAAGCCATTTAGTAAGACTGGCAAGAACAATAAAGTATTTTCAAAGCTTGCTCGCCCATAGTCATCCATTTATAAGGCGAGGAAAGTCGATTAACAGCGTTCTGTTTTTTCATCACCAAAATATTCACATTTAATTTAAATAGAAATGAACAAACAGCATCCCAGCTAGGAGAGATTTAATTACCCAAGCAGCTATAATGCAAATGAATAATGCAGTAAAGACTGATGCAAACGGAGAGAAATATAAGGCCATAGATGTTTTCTTAACCGGGAAAGAGCGGGGGGAAACGGGTTCCAAATCTCGTCACGTCTAGCATGCCGGCTTGCCTGCTCGCATTCCATGCAGGTGGGAGAAAAACCAGAAGAAAAAGAGAGAGAAATGAGAGAAGAAAAAAAACTAGGCACAATTATGAGTCCTAGTTTTCTTGGCGTTTGTAATGGGCTCTCTCCTCTCTCCTCTCTCCTCTCTCCTCTCTCTACTCTCTCTCCTCTCTCACTCTCTCTCTCTATCCACCATTATAGTAGTTCATTTTTCACAGTAAAGTAAATAAGAGAAGTTGGTGATGCTTGCCTTTTTAATTTCATTTTCCTCCTTTTTGTGTGTGTGTGTGTTCTGTTCACTGACTGACATCTGCTATCAATGCTAAGCAGGTGTTTCTGTGTAAACAGACGTGCTCTGTTTGTGCTGCTCCATCCTCACTACTGTGCACCCAAATGAGCAACGTGATTAAGAATCCTGTACATTTTTGAAAGGAAACGGATGGCTGCCCGGCTAGAACATAATTACACCCCTCCGACATCCGCAGCTCACCGCCGAACGACGCCAGAGCCAAAGAACAGCACCAAAATTAATAATATATAATAGCATCTTTCTTGTAATTCATAAATGAAATAAAGTGAAGGGGAGTATCTGCTGATAAGGTTTTTTTGGGAGGAAGAAGGAGGAGGGGGGTAATTTTCTGAGATTGAGTGAAGATTATAGTCTCGGTGATGCGTAACTCAGCCCAGGCGTGTTTAGAAGAGCTTGAAAGACCATTTTTTACTTTTACACAGTTCTTTCAGCTCATTTATTTATCAAATGAGGCCTCCAAGAAAATTCTCTTCTGTTCCATCATTACAGATCTTTATTAGTGCTATTTGATCATCCATGATACTAAAATGGGCAATTCGGCTCTGAAGTTTCAGCTTCCATCCAGTCAACCTTCTGTCTGTAGAGTTATCATGTGATGTAGCCATGGTAATGCATATGGGTAAAATGGCTGCTTTTGTTGTTGTTTTCTCTGTTCATCCAATCAGAGACAGGCAGCATACACATCACTATAGAAACCACTAAGCTGAAGCAAAGTGAAACAAGAAAAGCTGTTCATAAAAAAGACAGAAAGTGATGAAAAGGAACATCCCCCAACAATTCATGGGATGTTATCTGTCATTTCTTACACTTTGGCTTTTTTTTATTTCCCATCTCATTGTTGGTCATGCTCTGTGTTAGCACATCTTCCAGAGATAAACATCAATTTCCTCACAATGCCAACTTCTCTGGAGGAGTGGAAACAGATCACAATCGCAGGTTAATCTAGGGAAAAGGACACAAAACTGACAAAACGGTAGAAAATGATATACTTGTGGGGGAAGATTGAGCATAGCAGTTGTTCGAAAGTGGGTGAGGACGGTGTAACATCTTGAAATTCAACTTCATTCCAAATCTACCATTGATAAAACGGCATGACTGATAGGCCGATGTTCTGGGAACAAATGTAGTGTTATCGATTCTTCATGCTGATATATTTTCTTGAACTGATAAAATAAAGGGAGTAAAAAAAAAAAAAATAGAATTCTGTCACAGGAGATGTTGCATCTGAAATGTGTTGGAGCAGTTTCTCAGGGTGGCTTCAAATGGTCACTTCTCTGGGACGAGAGGGAAAGCTTGACACACGGACAGATTGAAAACCTTGCAGGGGCAATGTTGACAGTTATCCAGGTTTTTTATCCTGATCACTCCATCTTGTTGGAAGCAAAGCTGCACTCCCTTTTACATTACAGTTTCTCCTGATAAAACAAGGTAATTACGGTACCATATATTTCGCATTGCCAATACACAAGATACCACAGCTGCATATTCAAAGGATACCATTGAAGTGCCCATTGTAGTACCTTGCACTTGTAACCTATTATCAGCTGGATGCCATATTTATTCACAGTTTGAGTCCAACTTCTACCTCTGGCTAACTGCTAAATAACCTTCCTTCTTTGTAAGTGTAATCTCCCTGGTCAGTGGTCAGTGGAAGTGTATCTCCCTGTAAACACACTTGCAAGAGAGCCTTCACTTGCTCACTTCTTTTCTGTCCCCTTTAATCAGAGGCCTGAGATTACATCCTCCATCCTTCCTTTCGGAAACATGATAATTACACTCCTCTGTGAACACAGAACCCTGTCCTGTCTGATGTAGTTGGCTCTCTGTGAGACTGGGAGGGACAGGCCCAGATGCTGACAATTATATTCGAGAAATACACATACACTACACACACACACTGGCTACTTTAGGACCTTTCCCCTTGTCACATCTATAATGATGATATTTGTATAGAGGACGGCATCAGCATCACTACTTATATTGCAATATGACAAGTATAGTTAGATCTTTTGGTGCGTTCCTTTCTCAAGAACTGTCCTCACATAACTGAGGACCTGTAGTGATAGAATAGAAAAATTATATATATATATATATATATATATATATATATATATATATATATATATATATATATATATACAGTATAAGCCCTCTCTTTTGTCCTGGGTGAATTGAGATTACTCCTTGTTTACCTCAGCCGGCTGCTGTGAGATGATTTGCGCAGGTCGGGGTCACCACAAGCTACTCCGAGGACAAGAGGGTGATTGTGTCTGGTGCCAGTCGGTCGCAATTAAGGACAGGACCAGGGGTAAGCAGCAGGCCCCCGGCCCCCAAGCCCCTCTGCTTGTCGTATCTTACGGCCCCGGCCCCATACAAACCAGCTCACCTGAACATAATCGCCCCAACAGCCAGCGCGATGCAAATGAGCCCCGGAGGTTAGCGTGGGAAAAGAAGCAACGTCGCAGAGAGCTAGGTGACCCACTAGGCAGGGGGTCTGCCTCAGGAGAGGCCTTTGTTTCTGGACTGCCCACGTTAAAAATAGTCCCCCTTCTTTAGTCTGGCTGGCCAGTGCAATGTAGCCAGGAAGGAAAAAGAATTGGTGATATATGGTTTGTTTAACAAAAGGAGGGGTGTGTGCGGTGATTTGTGTGTGTGTGGGTTGGGTGGGCGTGTGGATGGATGGAGGGGAGAATATTGCCTCAGTTCAGCTTGTTTCTTTTAAGGTGATATTTAGTGTAAGAATCACACTGGGACCTAAGATCAGAAATAAGGCTTTGGTCTTCTTTTTCTGTCTCGGTATATTCAATAGTGACTGCCAAGCCAGATTGAGGACGTTTGGATGAAACGAGAGACTGTGAAATTTGAACACTAGGCTGTAAACAGAGACTCCTGTTTGACACTAAATCTAGGTTAAATGCAGATTGAGCAGGAGTACCAGACAGCAGTAATTAACATGTTACTTGCGCTGTATATGTGCAGTAGACCAGAAGAAGTTGTTGAAGAGATGTTATCTTCTGAATTTACCAATTTAATCAATCTATAGGACAACAAATGACTATAATACATGGAATAGTGTCTATGACCCGAAAAACTAACTCACACTTGCTATTAAGGAATAATATTAAAAATAACTCACACTTGCTATTAAGGAATAATATTACAAATAACTCACACTTGCTATTAAGGAATAATATTACAAATAACTCACACTTGCTATTAAGGAATAATATTACAAATAACTCACACTTGCTCTTCCAGGTGCCATGCTCGTTAGACAAAGCTAAGAGGTCATTGTAAGGAATGAGCAAAATGTACAACGTCTGTTTAGACCTGTATTGTATCGTCACCTATCATGACCTTACTACATCACCTACAATGACTATCTCTTGTTGTGTGCCTTCCTGTATCACAGTAGTCAATACAATATTGTGTAGCATAATTTTGTCCATAATTTTGTCTAAAGGAAAGAGTTAGTTATTTTTCTCTCATTAACATGGCCTATAACACTAAATTAATCGATGTATTTTGTTTTGTTTTTCTTTCTGGTGCTGTCCAATTTGCTGTGGTGTGCGTTCATCAAGAAGCAGGTAAGCACTGTGAAGTGGTTTATGTTGTAACTGTACTCTGTGAAACAAACAGAAGGTAAAAAGTATTTTGTCAACTTAATTTTATGGAATGAAAGTGTCCATGATTTGTTAAAGAAACATGATTTTTAAGGATAGTATGCACCCCTAGATATTTGAATATGACATGCATCCATATAAAAAAATAAAAATAGCTCTCACAATGCCGTCTTTAAGAAAAATTAATGATTGGGTGGAAAAGCATTACACAGCTACATACTGTATTCTCCTTTGTGTGATTGTATGTACTGTATGTGGTTACAAACATCTTGTCTGAATAACTTTTTTTACAAGGCAGCGTATTGCAATATCCCTCTCTCAATACAATATCCCTCTCTCAATACAATATCCCTCTCTCAATACAATATCCCTCTCTCAATACAATATCCCTCTCTCAATACAATATACCTCTCTGATACAATATACCCTCTCTCAATACAATATACCCTCTCTCATACAATATACCCTCTCTCAATACAATATACCCTCTCTCAATACGATATACCCTCTCTCAATACAATATACCCTCTCTCATACAATATACCCTCTCTCAATACAATATACCCTCTCTCAATACAATATACCCTCTCTCAATACGATATACCCTCTCTCAATACAATATACTCTCTCTGATACAATATACCCTCTCTGATACAATATCCCTCTCTGATACAATATACCCTCTCTCAATACAATATCCCTCTCTGATACAATATACCCTCTCTGATACAATATCCCTCTCTGATACAATATACCCTCTCTCAATACAATATCCCTCTCTGATACAATATCCCTCTCTGATACAATATACCCTCTCTGATACAATATACCCTCTCAATACAATATCCCTCTCTGATACAATATACCCTCTCTGATACACTAATGCTCTTCTACCATAATGATTAGTTATTGGCAGTTTCTTCCTCTGACCTCATTCCCTCCCCTACTTCCTCCTCTCCCTGTCCCTTTATCGCCATTCTAAATAATTTCTACAAATAAGGAGCTTTTCTCAGCACGCACGGAGCTCTCAGCTTTCACTCATCAAACTTTAATCGAAGCCGCATTTTAGTTTTTGAATAAAGCACACTTAAAAAATTTAGATGCAAATTATTTTGCATTATTCATGCTCCTGCGCGTCCTTGTAGATTTAAACATTTCCGAGGCCACCTTGATTCAAGTAATTACCTAGGCTACGGCTCCCTCTGTCATGAATAAGGTATTTCCTACAAGCAAAGTATGCGCCTGATGAGCTTTTAAAGTGGCTTTACACCGAACTTGTGTATTGCTTCTTGTGCATGAGTGACTTGAACATGCATCGCAATCCGTCTCAGGTGGGGAATACTGGCAGGGCAGTCATGAGTGACAGCAAGGAGCGAGGAGTCTCAGAGAGCTGAAGCCGGGGCCTCCTCTCTCTTTCTCTAGCTCCCCTCCACCACTCCTCCCACCCCTCTCTCTCTCTCTCTCTCTCTCTCTATTCTCCCCTCTCTTTCTCTCCCTCAAGTCTCTGCCCTCAGCCCTCTGTATCTTTATCCATTTCACTCTGAAGGCTCCCAAAGTGTTTTAGATCTTACACTCTTAATACCTATCTTTAAGCCAGCGGCTTTGAATCTCTCTCTCTCTGACATACAGAGGGGAAACTAGCAGCTTTCTCTGATTTACCTGAGAGCCTGAAAAGATCCTCAGAAATAATACTGGGCTTTGTTGGGCAAACCCTATGTATCTGAGTCTATTTGTACTGCCTTTATGACAAAAGATAGCAGGAAGCCTTTCGTACTAACGTCCTTAGAAAAGTAAAAAGGAGTGACATTATTCATATTAGTTACTCTAAAGTCATTTCAAAGCTATGTTGTAAGGGAATATAAATGTATCTGACGTAGGTATTGACTGGTACCTATAAGTATTGACAACTGAGATCAATTCTAATTTTCCTTCAGAGTCCTTTTAAATGAAGATGTTGGATTCTGTGTAGAGTCATTTGTCTGAAACACCTGAGAGAAGTTCTAAAGCCATTGCGCCAAATATGAGATTGCATTCTCCTGTATATATTATGGAGTAGTCCTGCCAAAAGCATTGAGACATTTAGAGATACATAAAAATGAAGAAATTAAAAGTACCATTAGTCCTAAGAGAACTCAAATTCTCTTTAAAAACAGTAAAACCGCAAAACCGTAAAGACATTTGTTTGTTTGCCAAGATGGTGAAACGATACAGGATCACGTTTCACGGCAAAGTGTTGCTCTGGCTTTTAGAAGAAAAATAAAATAGTTGACACTGTGACTCGATCATTTTTACTACCCAGCAGAAGAATTAATATTTAAACATTCTAATAATGTAGCTTGGCTTTGCCTTGCATGCACTTTTAAGCAAAGCAACAATATTTTTCACCTGGGGTAACACAATGATTTTTCTTCCTGCTGAGTGCAATTTCCCTTTCTAATGTTTTGTGGAGCTTCCAACTACCATCATGCATCTGGTTTATTCATCCCCCAACACACTTTTGTGATTTTGTATTATTTTTCCACTACAAAAATGTATTCATGAAGATAAATATATTGAAATGAATTTTCCTGTCCATGAGAAAGAATCTGTTCAGACCAGCCTTTCTGAATGCAGAATATTCCCTAGAGAAACATGTAATGATTCATAAAATCTAATGTTATGAGAAGTTATGTTGAAAAACACATAAGCAGGGGAGTTTCGCTTATTTGAATATCTCAAATAAAGCACTGAATAATGCTGACATTGGCCAATATATATATTTACATTAAAAGTATGTTATTAATGTAGGAGGTCAAGTCTTAGGAGCTTGGTACCTGGCTCCTCACATGTATTCTTCCTTTTGTTTTTTTCACCTCATTCTCGTTCCTAAACATTGTGACTACTTCCTGAGCAGTCTCTCAAAACTCACCAGTCTCTACCAAACATAAATCCTGCAGTAATTACCAAACATGTAGGTGTCTCTCAAAAATCACTAGTCTCTACCAAACATAAATCCTGCAGTAATTACCAAACATGTAGGTGTCTCTCAAAACTCACTAGTCTCTACCAAACATAAATCCAGCAGTAATTACCAAACATGTAGGTGTCTTTCAAGCTCACTGGGGAAAACACAAAACAAAAATCAGGCATTTTAGTGTATTTCTGCAGGAACACTAAGCAAACACCATGAACAGCTAGTCAGTGTAGGTGTGTGTATGTGTGTGTGTGCTGTCAAACAAAATGCATTACAGATGCCTTCAGGTTTTGTAATTGATCTTGAAAATGAATTGCGGAAATGCTGAGGCTGAATTGAACGGCATAAATAAGAGTTATGTGTTCCCCGTTTGGTTGATGTGTATCCCATGTAGCCTTGCAAGCACTGGGGGAGGGAGGGGGCAGACAGGGGGTTGAGAGGCTCAAGAAGCAATACGCTCACTGAAAAAAAGACTCCTGCTTATGAGTAGAACCAAACAGGGAAAACTTTAAGACAGCGTGATTGCTTGCTAAAGTGCTTGTAAGAACCAAGCCCCAAGACAACAGTTATAGCCTACAGTATGTTAGGTGTAGAAGTACCTTTTTCCTGGTGAACTCGTTGATAGGGAAGGCTACATGTTGTAACCGATTGAAATCCAACAGTAGTTTGTTTTACCTCATATGTAGACGGTGGATTTTATGAAAAGCCCAACAGAACCCAACTGTTTTGAATCCACGTTCTCCCATTCACTCTCTCCAGACTCAGAAGCCAGAAGTCCAGATTTGACCTGTTACCCCTTCTACCCCGGCACCCCAATCCCAAAGCCCCCCTCCGAACCAATCGCAGCAGCCCTTTGTAAAGGGATAGCTCATCTTAAACAGGGTATGACAGAGCAAGGGCAGAAGGCTTCAGTTCATCAGTGCCCTCCAGGCACTGAGTCATACATAGCTGCTAGGAACGCCAGTCAGAGATCAGGAGCACAGACACTTGGAGGTGAAACCTGAGAAGATTTATAACGAGAAGGTAGCGGTTTAAGGCCACAGTGTTAGCAGGGAATAAAATGTCATGCTGTGTGAGGAGGAGGGTGAGGGCTGGGATTCCACTGACACTGAAAGACAGAGGTCTGCTCTGCCCCGAGAGAATCCACCCACCCACCCCCTTCAATCCTGCAGAATAATAACTCCTCACCCTGGCCAGCCAAGAACACCTTTTTAAAACGTAATTGATTTATTTAAAAAGCTGCTTCTGCTGCCACATTATATTATTGCCTGGGAGAAGTGCCTTATGTCAAATTACCTTGCCGTTCTGCATTTACCATCTAACTGTGACAGTGTAGCACTGTCAAGTATTCTGTCTAGACTGGGGTAGGATTTACACTGTGGCTTGGACCACATGACATTCAACAATTAGACTGAGTCATGTCTAATTTAAGAGAGCTTTAATTACAGACCCACAACAGTCAGGTCAGGTTGAAACGTAGCAGGTTGAACCTATCTACAGTAAGACCATAAGGGACCTTAGGTTTAAAGCAAACCATTTGCTTGGACACAATTTTTAAGCTTTTTAAAAAATATCCCAAGATCGACTGCAAGTAATATGCCTCTAGTGTTAAAGATGTATCAAAGGTCTCAGGGAGTAGAATGATAGGAAGTCAAATCAAATCAAATCATCCAATGTGAGTGTCACTCCAGAATGTAGACACAGCATTTCTATTTGGGTTCTTTTCAATGTGTGGACGGTGGACAACGCCCGTCTGGTCTTAATCAATCAGGGCTCATCCTTTCCCCGAGTCTCGCTGGGCTCCCAGCTGTAATAATACACAGCTTCATCTTGGGCCACTTCAGACACGGGTCAGATTCTACGAGATGACCCTGAAGAGTGAGGTGGGTGGCGGGGGGAACCAAGTCGTATTGTCCTAGTCGAGATGCCATCAGCCTATAGTAAGGCCAAGACAAAGATAAGCATTTAGTGAGTGCAGGAATAGAAAGTTGGTCAGCTTGAATTAGAGCGTAGACTGTTTAACAGGATCAAGTCATAAAGGAAACTCTAGGTATTTTGTTGTTCTTTTTAGTCGTATAGATTGCAGAGATCAGATTTTTTTCACTGCTGACGTTTAGTGGAAATGGTCAGCCTTGGGGGAAGAGGAAGATACTCTGCATAACAATACCTACATCTGTCCTCTGTTTTGTTCTTTGTAATATCTGGGGTCTCTTTGTGACCGGCGCTGTCGGGGCAACGGGACTAGACGTTTGGGGGGGTCTGTTGTTGTAGGAGTGAGAGAGCTTGTGACTTGAACGCCCCTGTGACACAGCCTTTGTTTTGCTTAGATATTTGATCCTCTTAGCTGTTCAGGGTACCCCCTGCTTCACCCCCCAACACCACTATACCACCACAAACCAAATGCACAGTCACGCTCTCCCTCTCTCTATGTTGATCTCTCTCTCTCTCTCTCTCTCTCTCTCTCTCTCTCTCTCTCTCTCTCTCTCTCTCTCTCGATCTCCCCCACACACTGAAACTCATTACACTCATATTATAGTCCCAGTTTGTTGTAGCCTCTCTCCAACTGGTATGCCCTAATGTCAGATTTTACATACCTTGTAATAGAGCAGAAGGAGTCGATAAGGTCCAACATATTTACTTTTTATTCTCAGAAATTGTATTGAAGTGAAACAAAGTTAGTGCAACAGGCCTCTGGAGAGTGCATTACAGGGTCTTTATTGTTTTGAAGCTGAGGTCATCCTTCTAGCCGAGCGTGTGTGAGACAAAGGCCAAGCGTTTATTACTGGGCTATGTGTGTGAAAGGAAACCCACTCCAACATTGTTTGATGGTCAAATGATCCTTAAAAATATAGTGGGAGTAACACTCTACTCTAGCACTGCATGGGGGGAAACCATTAGCTAGCTCAATTGGCTAGCTGTGTGATTTTCCTAACAAGCTAGTTAATTGTAGTCTGTAAAAAGTTGCTTATTTGTAAACGTTGGTTTATGTTTCATATTGACATTTTGAATGCGGAGTATGGAGTGTTGCCCTTGCGCTGAATTCTGAATTCCGAGCCTAAACGTATCATAAAAGAGATTTCAGACTCGGCTGTTTGACTGTTTTTTATATGTTCTGTATTCTAAAATGGTGTTCTTAAAACGCGTACACAATTTTATATGAATATGTTTGATTTGATACAAACAGGTTTGGATATCTGGGAGTGGGCAAGCTGAAGTGCTCTGAGTGACAGTTCACTTGTGTCGCTGTTGTCATCCCAATTTGGCTGACATGTTGACATGCATCAAGGGCTTGGGTGAAGGAAACAGAGCGAAGGACAGTTTCAAAAAAATGAAAGGAAAAACAATTGAATGTGTTTCTCTCATAGTTCAATAATTTCCCCAATTAAAGCAATTAAGTTTAAGTGAACTGGTACATAGTTATGTCATACACTAGAAAACAACAATGTATTAGTAAAAAATGTATTTAAAAAAAATCCCGCTAGTCACTTTAAAAATACAGCAATACGAAGATAGCATCATGTCACGGCTAGGGTCCTCAAAATGTCTGGCATTTTTTTGTTAGGTGACCTTGATAATTGTGAAGGTAATTTCTATAATTGGCTATTATATTCCAAGGTGTGGGCATCCATTACCCAAATCAATTTGAGTCAGTATCTATTTGATAAGATTCTAAACACCATGGCTTTACGGTGTACGAGCGAGAGATGCTGCACACTCTGCGCGGTTCTTTGTTGCGTCTTCATAATGGAATGCTGTTATTGTGATTGAACCACCTCCCTCCTACCCTCTCTCTGCAGTAATCAATATTAACAAGCTTGTAAAAAGTACTACTATGAAGTTGCTTTGGTTATGTCATATGCAGCATCTGCCTTACACCCAACATAGAAGGAAGGTCGATCATCCGTTTCAGGCTCGCAGAGTTCTTTGGAATGGTCCTATGGAATTCTAATGACAAGAGGGGGACATCTCTTCATTCCTTTATGGGGGAATCGGTGGAACTTAGCTTTTAAATGTGACCCACCTGGATGGCCTAGGCCCAAGCCCAGAAAGACGGAACAGATATTCAAGCACGGCTGGATGCTTGTCTAAATAGATCCAGGTCTCCGGGCGGTCCTGATAGACAAGCACAGTTTATGGCCCACCTCATGACAACCAACCAAGTATGTGTTGTTAAATCCTGCACCTGCGTTGTGCTACAATAACAGACAAGTTGTTGGAGGAGAGAAGAAGAAGAAGTGCAGACCAAGGCACTTCTACTGGCCTTGTCCAACAGCAATATTTGGGACTTATGAATAAAAACAGACAATTATTTGGCAGTTCTTTTGATGTATGTGTCTATTCACAAAGTGCCCCCCTGCCTCTTGACAGTAGAGTAGAAGAGATTGAGATTGTTTTAGCTGAAATGCTGCGCTCCTCCAACCATCTGCCAATGAGAAAATGACTGAGCCGGGCCAAAGACGTGATTTGTGAGAGGCGGGACATAATTTAGTAGCATGCAGACACATACTTCAAACGGTAAGACAAATATTGTCTCGCGAAATGTCAATATAATTAATTACGATAATGATGAAGTTGGAATTGTTTACATTTTCCTGTAATATTATAACAGGGTTGTCAGGTATAAGAGACACAGGGATTCACAGACAGTGTTTAGTACAGTAGTAAGCCAGGGAAAGGAGGACCCCTTAATCAAAGGAAAAGAAGTCCAAACACTGTGGGAGCAGAAAGTCCATTCCTAACCCTCCCTATCATTCCCAGTTAGAGCAGCAAGAATTATAAAGAACTGCAGTTATTTCACTGACCTTTAATTGTCATTCTGAGGGAAAATATGTAATTAGTGGCGTGTTTACGAGTCTGGCAGTAACACACCTGCAGCTCATCCTAGGAGCTTTAATGTTTGCTTTCAAGAAACAAGACAAGCAAGACTGGTGCCAGTTTCTGTCATTGCCTGTCACTAAACAGAGAGAAAAAAAAAATAGAACGAAAGAGAGAGAGAGAGAAGGAGAGAGAGAGAGAGAGAGAGAGAGAAGGAGAGAGAGAGAGAGAGAGAGAGAGAGAGAGAGAGAGAGAGAGAGAGAGAGAGAGAGAGAGAGAGAGAGAGAGAGAAAAAAAATAGAATGAGGGACACCACTGTGCCATTCTTCAAAGAAAGAGGAGAAATCTCAGACTGAGACTGGCTTAAATCCGGGTCTGTGTGTGTATGAATGTGAACAAGAGATGGGTAGCAGCATTTCCATGGTAGCACAATAGAGAGTACATTACTTACAACACTGGCCTCATTATATCCCCACGCCTACCTTCTGCCCTGCGCTGGTTTACTCACTCCTAGCTCTTATTGTTGGACTATAATGGCGCTTGTGCATTTCTGAAATTCCCTCATTATTCAGCTTATTAAGGCTGTACCAACTCGGTAATCGCGCTGCATTTTGTGTCAAAGGGGAACTGTGTTGATTTACCCACATTTGAAGGCAGGCTAGACGAACGCAGGCAGGCAGGCTCAGGCTCAATCCGTTCAGCGCAGGCAGGCAGGCAGATGAAATTGTTCTGTAAATACGGTGATGTTATAATATTTTGCCCGGCTGACACAATACTGGTGTCCCCAGGAGACGGAGCCAGGCAAAGTGCGCCTGACTGATAACCCTGTTGATTTGGATACTGTATGTCATTATAGTAGGGAACGCACGGTCCAATTCTTTAGTACGGAATACCAGTAGGGTTATAACAATAACAGGACAGATGTAGAAGAATGTTGAGCACTGCAATATCAAACAGGTTTAGACGCACTATGCGCCAGGAGGAAAGTGACATGCCCTTGCAAAATGTTTCCTCCCCCTTTTCATCTTGCATGCTCGGTGGTCGTTCAGTTCAAACATGAGGGTAAGACAGGATGACAGAAAAGGGGGATGTCTAAAAGAGACATTTGAATGGCTGTCAGATCAATGGTCACCAAAATGTTAACCTGAACCTCTTTTGATAGATAGACCTCCATTGCGATCAGGACATTTGTCCTTTATTAATAGGTATGCCACATCTCTTAGTGTCATGGACAGAAATGGGTATATTCCTCAGTGAATGGACATGTTTGTACATTTTACTGTTTCAAAACACAAGACATGGTCTGCCTCCACTCTGTACAGCCATAAGCCAACACAGCTTTAGAAGGTTAGGTCACAAAGACACAAGCATTGGTTCTCCTAGCACATATTATACATTTTTACTTAGCAGTAATTATAAATATTATGCAAGGCTCTTGCGAAGGATCCTCTTCTTTATTATATATATATATATATATTAAAGGCTATTCAACAGCCATCCAGGATGCCAAGAGTAACAACTGCCTTCTTGCCCCGAAGCGAAGCTGGGGCTGCATTTTGTTATGTGACATGTTGTCATATAGGAAGAAAAAAAATCAATTGGCAATTAAATGATGCACCTTGTGAAGATGACAAAAGGCATTTTGTTGCACAGGAAGAAGTGTGCTGTGAGGGGTTTGTAATGAAGGCCTAATGACTATTCATAAGCTATTTTTCAGTCCTCTGATCCACTTGACTGGAAAGTTCTGCCCTGGAGAGTTAATGCTGTCAGTTTCTCTCACCTCAAAAAGCCGCTGCGATCGACGGTGTAGAATGAGACCGAGAAATTACCCCAGCTCCTGGCTCCAGGGCTGTCTCAGGTCACATGCAGAAGGCACACATCTGGCACACTATAGGTGCCACCGGGGGACAAAATACTTCGAAAAAAGGAAGTATAAATACATAAAATTGACAGCGGTGGATACCTCCTTTTCCTCCATGGAGTGTGCCACACTTCAGCTTTGTTCCTCGTCTATGTTTGGCTGTATCCCATTTATATTATTGAGTTGCGAGATGCTCCAAGTGTCCATCTGTCTATCTGTCACGGTCCATCCATGTATTTATGACCTTCTGCTGAACCTTGGTCAATAGGTGACACATTTAAGGATCCCCGTCTGATAAATAGAGAGATGCCTTAAATCTGAAGAGAGAGCTCCAGGGAGTAATGCAGAGATGATAAAAGAAAGGACTCATCGATGACCTTTCCTCCAGTGTGAGCATTACTGGGTCACTCGGTAGAGAAATATCAGTTAGCAATTAGCACACCGGAGAGGCGATATGAGTTCTCAAACGCGCATGAACAAACATTGCTTTAAAACTACTACTAACTGACCCTTATTTTAATTGTAGACTGTTTATTTCACCAGTTTGTACCCTAGCCAATAGGTACTAGATATTTTATTTCAACACCACGAAAAAAAATTATGGTAGTACATTTAATATGCTATATATGTATTTCTGAAAACTATACAGTACAGTTAAACGTTGAGCCGCTAGGAGTGCTTTTAATGCCAAAGAACCTAAGTATATGTTTTCCATTCAAAGTGTTATCTTGGCTTAATCTACTTAGGCAGCTCACCTTATCTAAGGTAAATACAATGATGTTCTCATTAGGCCTGTTTCATGGCCACTTGGCAGCCATGTTTGTAGAGAAATAAGAGCAGGGGAATAAGAGCCTGTCAAACACAGACCAGGTCACTGATGTAGAGGGAGGGAGGGAGGGAGGGAGGGAGGGAGGGAGGGAGGGAGGGAGGGAGGGAGGGATGGGCATTAAACTGCAGGCATTAAACTCTGAGTGTAATAGTGTAATGCACTGATGTGGTAATTGAATAAGGCCTGTGTGTAAGGTGTACCTGAGCGGAGCGGATAGTGTTGTCCCCATGACTGTGCATACCACTTGCACTAACCCAGTCTAGTCTAAAGCCTTCACTTCGCTTTGTACAAGGTGGCCGGAGGCGTGGAACGCTGCCAAAAATGACAATTACATGTACTGTATTAATCTGCATCGATCAGCTGGTTAGCACATGAATCAAATGTAAAAAGAATTGAGCAATGAAGTCGTGTTGGTTGCTGTTGTCTAGCGTTTCTTTCTCCCACAGTGTCTGAACTGAATCAGGGCAGAGCTAATGCAGGAGCTAGAACAGAAGTTCAAGGGACAATAGGTAACATTTTGAACCAAGGGCATTGAAAAAGCCATTATCAATGTTACGCTGCTAACCCCGTTGACCCCGTTGACCCTTAAAGAAAGGGAAGCTCAGAAGAATCAAATAGTTTGGGTCCAAATTCGAATTTTCCCCAGAGTAGAGAACGATTGGGGATTTTTGTATGTAATCTGGGACTATAAATTGTCTCAAGATCCTGTGTAAGAACGATGCTTGGTTTCCTTTCTTTATGGTGATTGTTAGGCCTTTTATGGGCTTTCACCAACGACATTAGGACCCATACATTTGAAAAATCCGTAATCTAAAAAGGAAACATATTTGGGTTGGTGAGCTATTGGTCCTTTTGATTAGAGTGACTTTAGTAGCTCAGGACTTCACACTTCTGTCTTGCTCAGTCAAGGTATTTTATTGCTAGCGTGACACTTCCCATTTTGTGTGTGTAAGTGTGTGTTAGAACTCTTGACACTGGTTGGAAAGAGTGTTTGTGCTTGTGTGTGTGTGTGTGTTTAGTCCTCAGTGTCAGTGTATCACAGCTCAAATAGTGCTTTGCCAAGCAGGTCCTGGAGGCCAAACTGCCCTGATCAGCAGATCTCAGACCAGTTTCACTACTGCAAAATGTAGCAGGAAATTTACACAAATAGGTGCACTGAAATAACACTGTCCCTTAACTGCTGAAAATGTAGTTCTACCTAATCGAAGAGAGAGTGTAACTGAGCCATGTAAATCAATGCTTATCACATGGAGTGTGTGTCTGTGTCTGTGTCTGTGTGCGCACGTGCGTGTGTGTGCGTGTGTATCTGTGTGTGCGTGCGTGAGTGTGTGGCCGTTGTACTGGTCGAAGGAGTAGCAGCTGTACTCGTAAGTACTTTTAATTGAAGTAGTAGTAGCATCATTATCATGGCTATCATTATTACAAATCATGCCTTTCAGTGGATACTTCCCTTTCTGGCCAACCCCCTAGACATCAGCACATCATTATGTAGTGGCATCTATCAGATACATGCTTAATTAGACGCTGTACAGCACATTAAGCCCAGGGAGTAGCCAAGCTAAAATATTTATAAGGTTGGGTATATTTATTATCTGTCATAATCCTTTATCAGATTGAAGACTTTCAATAAGTCTCTTCTTGCTTCTTTTTACAACTTCTGTTCACCATTCTGTTTCCCTCCCAACCATCCTAACCTACTAGAAGGGAGGAGGCCTGGAGTTGTGGTGCGTTATAATTTCTCATTTATCAACTGAACTTTATGCTATTCTTAGGGGCTATGGATGCTATGGAGTGGCACAGCTCTAAGTGTCAGTGAGTGGCCCTTCCGTAGGCTGAGTGCTATCACGGGCAACCTCTGTCTGATAAAGCCCCTTGTCTTTTTGTTAGGGGAGGTGTCATCGTCAAGAGTCCAATAGCCTTTCTCCCTCTCTCTCTTTCTCCTCCGAGGCTCTTCCGAGCCAACAGCAAATAGTCACTCCGTTCCTTGGGAGAATTCACAAGGGTCATGTTTATTTCAAAAAATGCCTGCCCTTGTCCTCAAAATGTTCTGTCTCTCTGAAAGGGAAGGTTGGAGGGGAAGCGAGGCGGGTGAGAGGGGGGGGGCGAGGAGCTCTCCTTTTGGGACTGTAATTAGACATCATGCTTGAATCTCCCTTTTTTTCTCTCCCTACTACAACTGATGAAAGACACAGGAAGGCTTAATGAATGCAGATTTGTATGGGATGTGATACACTTGGAGGAAATATATTTTAGCCAAGGTGCTTTAAAACAAATGTTGGTCTTTCGTTCTTCTATTGTTTCTTTTCTACCTAAAAAAGTGCCTAGACCTAGTTATTGATGTATTTATTTATCAACCGTGCTCAATAATCCCTGTTAATGTCTTCCTATAAGAGATCCCGCGTTGTTTACTAGCTTAAGGTAACACTCACAGATAAAGTAAGATGAAAGGAATTAGCTCGTAACAAAAAAGTGTAAAAAAAAAAAAAAATACCCTGGTCGGTAAACAGCTAATGATGCCAAACCCCTTACAGCATTTATGTTGATAATGTACAGTTCGCAGTGAACCAAGAATGCACTGTATGCAGTTCACAGGGGAGCAACAATGCACTCTGGAGATATTCTAGCTCCAGCAGCACAACATCCACCTACATTGTAATGTCCTTAGCTCGTGAGACCCACGGAATTGAGGTCGTGTTCACATCTGTGACCCTAGCATATCCACTCATGATGAGGAGGGTATGTGTGGGCGGGACCAACATATTCCAGGAATTTCACTCGGCAAATGTGGCTTATCCTCGGCCAAACCCTGGCTACGTCCCAAATGACACCCTATTCCCTATTTACTACACTACTTTTATAGTCTGCCATATTAGGGCATAGGATGCCATTTTGGGAAGCAGCCCACTAAAAACTGTCTAATACAGATTGCATAAACAAACAGGTGTGACGGGTCCGCACTCAAAAAGATGTTGCATAAAGCTTTCTTCATAGCACCTACACACTGAAGAAGGCTGCGAAGCCGAAACGTCTATGTACTCTATCCCTGAAGTAAGTTTTAATGCAACATTGTTTTGACTGCGGACCCGTCACACGGACCCGTCACACCTTTTTGTTTATCTGAGTTTACAGGTTTTTACGCACCAGCCAAAACTTCTGGGAGAGGGCGATGCTCCCCTTTTGATTAGCTTTTAATATAGATTGCATGCCAGGAATAAACAGCAAGCCAAGTCTCCAACCCAGTAGTACTGACCTCACCCCCCACAATGTATTATTCGGGATCCTCGGAGCACTGAGATGTAAAATATGACAGTATTCAACAAGAGCATCCAACTGCTCACCTGCCCTTAGGTGTGGTTACACAGCAACAGTATCAGGCTCTCTTGGATAAGAGTTGAGCCAAGGTTCCTCTGATCTTCAGTCACATACACACTGTTTAGACAGAGTATTTGAATGATTCAGGGTTTAGTTTAAAACCGCTGGTGGAACACATCAGGTTTTTATGTTGTTTAGCCACATGTTGCCAGTTGCTTTGTTTCCTAAGCAGGGAGAAGGAGAAGGAGTAGGTGTGTGTTTGTGCATGTGTGTGTGTGGAGGGGGGAGGTCACCCACCACGGGGGAGTGTGGAGACCTGACTATTAAATTAGCCAGGGCAACCTCCACCGCGTCCGCCATGCAAGAACTCATCCCCGGGGACCTGTGAAGTTTTTTAACACTTTGTGAAGGAAGTTTGGTTCGATGCAGACCTGCCAGGCTGAGTAGGTGGTGACTGGATTGGGTGTCCAGGTTCGTAGCGGAGAGGTGGTTCGGGGAACGGGGTCAGAGGTGTCCAGTTGCCGCTCCATGCAACTTGCGTGATCCTGCACTCCGGTACTGACACTGATGCAATGGAGCTGGCACCCGGACAACTCTGTGGGATGAACCATGTTGCTCCAGGAACTCCCAGATGGCCTTGCAGCAGTGGCCCAACTCTCCTCGCACTGCTCTGGCTTGGCGTAAGAAGCCAGGGCCTAGCTGCCTGGATGTGGAAAATGATCCCAACTCTTACAACATATAAACTTAGCATTGGGGCCCTTTGACCAGGTGGGGGGTTCCTGCTTTATAGATTTGTATTACTTTCTGACACCATACTTCTCTGTGTTTGGCCACCAACGGCAGTAAATATTGAGCGCCGGTCGGGTGTTGAGTATGAGGTAGAAGGATAAACAGACTTACACATCCCTCCTCTAGTCCGGGAAAACATTGTTTTCTTTTTCCATTTATTCTCTCCCTCTTTCTCCCCCCCCCCCCCCCTTTCTCCTCCTTTTCTACTTCCTGTTTTGTTTCAAACAGTAATGAAACCATAATTCCAGTGTTGCTGGAACATAGTGAGCTATGTCCTTCATTTAATACCCTTTAACACGGTCACTTTTGGTTGCAGAATCCCCCACACAGTTTAGTCCTGGAGGCCTACATTTGTTCACAGCACAAACCAACTAGTTGTCCATCCATCCATCCATCCATCCATCCATCCATCCATCCATCCATCCATCCATCCATCCATCCATCCATCCATCCATCCATCCATCCATCCATCCATCCATCCATCCATCCATCCATCCATCCATCCATCCATCCATCCCCAGACCATGTACCAAATCAAAACTGCCAGACACAATCTTGTTTGATGTCTGAAACACCTCAATTCTATTTTGTATTTTTAAGCATTTATTTTCACCAAGGGCAACCTGAACCCCAGCAACTTCTAGGCAGCAGTGAGTTGTGAGTGATCCTGAGCATGTCATCACAGATTTGTGAGAGAGAAGGCGTATGAATTCCCCTGTGGCACATATTGAAATCTGACAAGAAGCCAGCAGGGTGTTGACTCACAATGCCATTTCTACACACACACACACACACACACACACACACACATACACACACACACACACACACACACACACACACACACACACACACACACACACACACACACACACACACACACACACACACTCACACAAACACGCACACCCACACACACATACACACACACACACACACAAACACACACACACACTGAGTCAGAATGCAATTTTTAACCTTCATCTGGGTTCTGGGTTCTGACTTCTGACGCTCTGCGGCCGACAGACCGATTGGGGAGGTAACCAAACCTTCTCTCAGTACAACGCCTTCGTCGTGTTTTATCTCGCCTGTTTACGTCTTAGTCTGCTGTTTCTTTTATTTTTTTAAGTTAGATTTCCTGAAACCATGTTTATTTTAGTCATTGTTCATTTCTGTCATCTTACAAAAAAATGGAAGTATTTCTTCTTCTAATATCTGTTTGAAGAGACAAATCTTGTGAGATTTTATTGGACACTCTCCTAGGTATTAGCCAATTGAAACCTGTTCTTCTTCCTCTATGTAACCAGATGTATTCTGAGACTCATCCACCTGGATTTTTAAATAATTCAGCCATGCAGGAAGCTGGGCCTTGTTCCCTCATGAGTACGACTGGGTTGTAAAGGCTAAAATTGCTTCATCATGCCAAAGTGAAAGTATGCATACATTATTTAGTTTAACCTGAGAAAATCTGACTTCTTCCTGGGAATTTGTGTCTGTTTGCAGCCTACTTAAATTTCAGAAAACAGTGGACGTTTTCTTTCCTCCCAGCACAATAACTAAAGCCTACATCAATTCATTGATGGAAATATTTTGAAATGGTCAAATATTCATATTTTGAAGAAAGTCCTCTTTCTGACTGCATTTACTCTCTATTAGTTATACTTTACTATCATGGATGCTATAGTGAGTAATTTATGATAACTCATCTACTTCAGACAGACAGAACTGTTGCACCCTATACCACAGTGTGAATCGGTGGAGGCCTTGTGAAAGTATCAGGTTCGCTACTTCCTGCTTGTGCTTAGACACTTGTTTGACAGAAGGGCTGACTCATTCCCTTTTCTTAGTAAAAAACTCCACTAATGTTTAATTCCTCTGACCTTCCTTCCTCCCGTCTCTCTCCTGTACTCACCGAGACACACATAGGTTTCAAACTGTCCGGCCACAGCTCTGTATCTGTACCAGGCTCTTATCTGCAACACACAGACATAGCATTAAGTAATCAACATGAGCACTCTCTCTGAGACACTGCCGTTTTACAGATCTTTTGTTCGGTTAGCTTCTTTTAACAAATTGTCGCTAATATGCCATTGCAAATCTAATAGAATAGTCCCTTTCAAATAAATCACTAAATTTGCTTGTTGTTAAAGGTACTTTGCACACGGGCAATATTGTGTTTTTTATCGCGCCGCCTGTCTGCTGCGAACATCTCCATGCCATGTATAATGTAATTAAGTAGCTGTGTGGCTGTATTCCAGGAGCCAGTTAACAAACACAAATTATAACCCTTATGAACCTGGGACTTTTTTTTGGCTCTTTTCAGGTCACATGAATAGAAAAGCACTGACAGTTTGCTCTGCAATAAGCAGCCTAGGCTACTTCCAGTCCCAACAAACATGGACACATTCTCTTTTGGAATTTGGATTGGGATTCTGTTTCTAGAATATGTTCTGGTACTTTGATACCGTAGCTATGGCAATGACGATCAGTTGATTAAGACGGTAGAAGGAGCGACACGGTGTAACACCTCAAGGAATACTGGAAGGGAACAGCTGTGTGGAGTCTGTCTGTATTTCTACTGGGTTGCCTAGTCTGGGGGTTGGATGGGGTTCGGTGGGGGATTGGTAGGGGAGCTTAGGGGGCCAGGGCTGGGCCTCGCTTGAATCAATGCTGTTCAGGGTTGGCCATGGTGGCTTCCTCCTGATGAAGTCAACTGTTGTTACGGGTGACTCTGGAGAGCAAGAGGTTAGGCGCGGCGTGGCGGAATGCAATTTCTTCGCCATCTGACAGAGTACTGGAATAAAGTGGCACGCTCTTCCTTGGCAATTGCAGGGAATCGCTTCTCAGGGTGACAAATGATTAGCTGTTATCTGTTGACTGAATTTGATTCCTACAAGCAGCTGAGTCAGGTAACTGTGGTGGATCTGAGGAGAGGAGCGGAGAGGAAGGAAGGAAAGGAAAGGTTTTTCCAGTAAATGAAATCGGCTTCCCCAGTCACACCGGGACCAAATATAATCCTCTCTGTCAGAACAAGATTACTACTTTGTCTAATTACAGACAGCTTTCCGTCAGCGGTAGACTATTTACCGAATGTTGCAGGTGTCTGTTTGGGTTGGGTTCTTGTTTGTTTTAAACCCTATTGAGAATTGAGGTTCAGAAAATCATCCTTCGACTTCTACATAGTTCTGCTCTTGTGGGTAAATGACAACATCTTTTTCTGTCAGGATTTTTTTTTTTTTTTTTTTTCATGTGATTTGATTGTAGCTAAATACCCTTTTCTCAGATAAGACAAAGGTGAACGTTGTAGTGATCCATAGACATATGCTAAAGCAATGGGAAAATAGTTTTAGTTCTGCTGATTCTAACAAGCTAGGGTATTGGCAAAGCAAAGTCTATAACGAGCTATAATGAAGAGGTTTATTCCTCGGTAGTGCAGAGTAAGGATTTTGACACATTAGGCCCTGGGTGGAATTCAAGTCTTTGTCTGTGTAATGGTTCTCTGGCACCTTGGATTCAAGTATGAAGCCAATTTGTAGCACTGACAGTGAGCGAACAGGCAGGGGGAGAGATGTGGTCGCTACACTCTGAAAGAGAGACTTGAACGGTTCAAGGTGTCAATACATGATTAGCTCTCTCTCTGCAGTAGATCGGCTGGGTGGTTGTCACCCTGTGAACACAGTTAAAAGGGGAACGGATTGGCCATTCGTTCTGTCACACCTTACACCGACCGAAACAGATAAGAACTAGAAAAGAAACAAACAGACGTACATAGCACCTTTGAAACACCACACAGCAGCTAAACAAAATGGTTGAGCCAATCAAATACATGTCTGTCTGTCTGTCACGAGAGTCAACAGAAAGCTCTATCTTTACCCTGGTTAAGCCCCAGACATGTACTAACTGTCCGCTACAGAGGATTTAGTGTCTTCATGTTAGAAAAGTCACATATATATATATATATATATATATATCAGTATATGGGAGGATTGACAACATGGACAGAAAGGTAAAGACTACCAGAACATTTAGGGACCTTGTCAGACTGGCCCTTCCTGTCCGACCCTGAGCACCCATGTGGGAGTCTTCGGCATGTCGTGTGTGTCACAAGAACAACATAACATGTCTCGTCAGCTCTTTGTTTTCATTAACTGAAACAACAATCAAGAAAAAGGAGAGAGAGAGCGAGAGAGAGAGAGAGAGAGAGAAAGAAAGAGAGAAAAATATAGAAAGAAATGAGTCCTTCTCTCGAAAGGGCACCGCTGAATGTGCCTTGGACTTCCTGTTACTGTAGATCAGTGAGAGGCAAACTAATACTTCACCTCTTTTTATTTGGGTTAGCATCTCTCCTTCTCTCTCTATGTTTGAGTGCAGCTAGGAGGGGAGGAGCCAGGGGTAGAGCAGAGAAGAGGAAGGGGAAAGAGAGAGGGGGTGATGGGTGTTGCTCCCCTTCCACTCCTCAGGGCTCACTGCTGTCTCAGGCTCAGTGTCTCTCCCCTCTCCCTCTGAGGGGCGTTCCCCACATCCACTTCTCACTGTGGGAGCCTGAGCTCCACTTTTTTTAAACTTCTCTCTCCATGTGATTTATGACCCTCCGATTAGATATACCCACGGGTGCTCTCCCCTCTCACCGTCTCCACACACACAGTCCCCTCCTAACACAAAGACCTCCGGACTTAAATGGATTAGACAGAGCAGTTATCCGCAAATGGATCCCGCAGCAGCCTGGCATTATTACCTCTGTCCTGTTAACTAACTAGTGTAGTGTGTGTGTCCCAAATGGCATCCTATTCTCACTTTAGGGCGCTACTTTTGACCAGTGCCCTGGTCGAAAGTAGTGCACTGTATAGGGAATAGGGTGCCGTTTTGGATGCAGACCTAAGACGGCGAATAATTGCAAAGGTGAAGTGGGTCCTGAGCTGCTACTCTGATCTGCCACAGCTCTGTTTACCACAGCTATCATCAACTGGTTTGAATGAGTTAATAGCCATAGGAAACTGGTTTTGTGGGGATTAAAGGAGCTATATCTCGTGTTCAAAGCGATGAGAGTTTTAACGTGTATACAGACGGGGATACTTTTCCCTTTTCCATTCTGTAGCTCTCGGTAGAAAAAAAGAAAAAGTTTCCTTATCAGGTATTAGTTAAAAGGAGAAACTCTGTTGGAAGTGCACTGTCTTGAGGAAAGCTGGGAAGATGAAAGGCTCTTGTTAAACGTTACGCTCAGGACAGGTTTCCTGTGCCTTTCTGCTCACTCCCTTGTCTGTCCCTGGCGAGTTCCTAGCTCCAGTCTCTTCCTCCTGCCTTCTTGCGTAGCCTACACTGTCTCTGAGGGGAAAAGTAAACCCTCCTTGCCGCCCGCCCGTGTTAGATTAAATACCGAGATGGCGACAGGAAAAAGCCAGAGAGGGAAAACAAAGGTCAGGGTGGGTGAGAGGGATGTTGGGAGAATTATCAGGTTGGTGACGGAAACTTCCAGTTTGTCTGACTCAAATATGTACATATTTGCTGCTCTGTTTCTCTAACCTTTTGGAGGACACGGTCTTCTATAAATCTAATAATAAGTCCCATCCTTTATTGTTTCATTATTTTTCCTTTAAATCTGTGAAAACGTGTAAAGTGTAAAAGCAGTTTCCTAGCAGGTATAGACTTAAACTGGGCCATAGGGAAGTGTTCTCCCACAGCACATTTCCTCTAGTTTACATTGTACCAATCATTCTGCCTGAGAGAGCCCTAACAGGGAAAGTAGAATTAATATGACTTCCGGTCGAGATGAACATTTGATACACGCTAAGTCCCTTGGGGTTCTTAAAGCGAGAGAATGACGTTTTCAAGGAACTTTGAGGAAGTATCAAGAAACAATGAGCTTAGTACTTTGCCTGGCTTAGCTCTCCTCCTTTAGTCCTAATCGTGTGTCTTAGAGGAATGGTGATAGCTTGCAGGCAGTGACAGAGCCTGTGTGTGTGTGTGTGTGTGTGTGTGTGTGTGTGTGTGTGTGTGTGTGTGTGTGTGTGTGTGTGTGTGTGTGTGTGTGTGTGTGTGTGCGCGTGGGTCGGTGCGGTCTCAACTTGAGACTCTATAAGCACTAGAATGTGTTTAACTTGTAAACTAGTCGGAGACAGATTACTGGTGGTTGGCAGGGAGGCGAGGAGGCGACATTTCAACTGTTCACCTTTTGCCTTCACATCTGTCCTTCTAATGGGCTAGTCTCTCTCTCGCTCTCTCTCTCTCTCTCTCTCTCTCTCTCTCTCTCTCTCTCTCTCTCTCACTCTCTCTCTCTCTCTCTCTCTCTCTCTCTCTTTCTCTCTCTCTATCTCTTTTCCTCTGTCTTACCAAACCTCAGGCACCTTTTTCATTTCTTCCCTCATTCCAATTTCCCAATTAAAAGAAACAGTCATTATTAGTTTATTAGCAAGCCTCAGCAAATGTGTTAGCGGATATTCAGTTGTTAATGAACGAATTCACCCCCCATCATTGAATGTATTCACAGGCAGCTGTGAGTGCTTTAGCTAATAATAGTTTCCCAAAGACAAAAGATTAAGGAAATAGCATTATCAGGGGTATAACAATAGAGGCCTATTGGAAGCACTTTAATGGAATGCTCTTTCGTTTAAAAATGGTTTCCTTTTACAGTTTCTATGTGCTTGTCTTGCTCTGTTAAAGAGCTCTCTCCTCTCAGTATATAACAGCTATAGCTGCTGCTTTTCTCCCTAGGCAGGGCTATTGGTTCCGGGGTTGACGTAGACTATAGAATGTAAGTTATCTCAACCTGTTGGAGCTGAATTCCCCTCCTCCTCCTACAAACCACTGTGTTGCTGCTTTGGCAGCCTGGCATGCCCTGCCATCTTCTTAACGAGGCAGGTGAATTGTTAATTAAGGTTGAGGTAAAGAGGGGGTGTTGGGAAGGGGAGGGGAGGACCGAGGGAGGGGGCAAGCAGGGTAAAAGTGAGAATCACAAACAAGTCGAAGCATTTGTTCGCGGCGTAATCTACACATCAATTATCCCGCTGGGCTAATTAGCACCTTGCATTACCCCAGGTACCTGCAGCATTCACACATGCTAACTCTTTCATGCTCCTGATCAAAAAAGGAACGGATTGACAGAAACACGGGGAGGCTGAACCCAGGGGTACAGCTAAGGAGAAGAAAAAAAAACCTTAGATCAAAATTTCCTTTTTACTCTTTTACGGAAAAGAAAGCCTCTTTTTTTTGTGTGCATGCACCGTTACGTTTCCCAGGTCCCTTTGCACATCATATATACCACAGAAACTGCTCAATAATATAAGGGGCAGGAGCATATACCATATACCCTATATCATATAGTACGCACCCAAGTATGCATATAATTGACAGGGAAATGGGTTTGTGTGGTTAGTATGGACTGTTTTTAATGATAGCTCGTTTTATTCATGGCCTGACAGGCAATAGGTCATGTTTTTGGCAATATTCAATTAAATAAAAAACGACCGGAGAATCCAAAAATTGGCTCAGGTATTGTGATTTGATGTGTATTTTAAAGAACACTTTTGTTTAGCATTTGTTTTACATTGTATGTTAGAAAATGTCACAGTATGACTTGTCTAAGCCTCCTGGTTAAAGATAGATAGATAGATAGATAGATAGATAGATAGATAGATAGATAGATAGATAGATAGATAGATAGATAGATAGATAGATAGATAGATAGATAGATAGATAGATAGATAGATAGATAGATAGATAGATAGATAGATAGATAGATAGATAGATAGATAGATAGATAGATAGATAGATAGATAGATAGATAGATAGATAGATAGATAGATAGATAGATAGATAGATAGATAGATAGATAGATAGATAGATAGATAGATAGATAGATAGATAAGATAAGATAGATAGATAAAACACAGGGCAGGTGCAAAATGCCAGAACGAAATACACAAAAGACGATACATGATACATAGTGCGGCAGTATGAAAAAGTATAGAAATACACAAAGTCTGGAGTGCAAAAAGCTATAGATTAGACCTTATAAAGGTGTGTTTAGCATTAAAAAAGATCCTTAAGGGGTCCCCATGTGTCATGTGGGTCCTCCTGTGGATCGGCCACTCTCTTGGTCAGAAATCATCATTATAACTGACTTGGAAAAAGCAGCTCTGTTTTCTCCTACTGTGGGGATGGGGAGACCCTCCTGTGATGTAATTAAAGGTGTAGTTTCTGCTCTGGCTGTGAGAAAATCTGTCTCTGATTTTGTTTACACACACCCACGTCATCCATAACTTATGGGCTGGGACGTGTGATGATGTTGCCCATTTAGTTTGACAGAGAGAGAGAGAGAGAGAGAGAGAGAGAGAGGGGTTACTTACACCTCTGTCATCTGCCTCCTATAAGAACACCTATCGACTAACGCAACTCATCTCACAGACACATGGTTCTTGAAATCTATCTGACTTGTCATACAATGTCTCTGTTAAAATAAGAGCATCCTAATTTTTGCATCCAATGTATTTCCTGGTATCCTCGTTTACGTCTGTGTCAGGTGATGAAGTCTCTTTGGAAGCCGCGTCCTCCTGACTGCTCTGACTAATTGGGAAGTGGTAACAGTATCAGGCTCTGTCTGTGTCCCTCTGAGTCTCCCGAGGCTGTTTCCCTCGCTGGGGCCCGTTGTCAGGGGGTTCGCCCACCGCTCATTTGCTGATTGGAGAGAGGTGGAGAGAGGTTGGCGGGGAAGAGGGGATAAAAAGAGGCCCATTTCCTGCAGCTCGTTTGATACCTGGTGGGGATGCTATTCAGGTGACAAAGATCCAGGCACAGAGGGGGGACCAGATGTGATTTACACACTCATTAGCATTTGAATGGAAAGGCTGAGACCCAGGCTGGATCAGATCAGATTGGGGGCCATGCAGACCAGACCGAGGGTGGGGTGGGGGGGGGGCTGCCTACTCCCACTGCCTGGCTTGGTCCTCACCTGGATGGGTGGATGGGTTCCCCTTTCCCCCTCCTCTCCCATCTGATCTTTATCCCATCTGAGGGACCTGATCCCTCACCCCCTACCTCCCCCCCTCGGACCCTTCTAAACCCCCCTACCTTCCCTCTCCCTTCCCCCTGGCCTCCAGCTGGTGACAGACTGGCAGACCAGCAGAGTTGTATGACAGTGAGCAGTCTTTGCTCTCTCTCGTTCTCCTCTCTCTCTCTCTCTCTCTCTCTCTCTCTCTCTCTCTCTCTGTCTCTCTCTGTCTCAGGCTCTCTCTCCTCTCTCATCTCTGTCTCTTCTATCTCTCATTCTCCTCTCTCTACTCTCTCTCTCTGTCTCTCTCCTCTCTCTCTGTCTCTCTCTGTCTCTCTCCTCTCTCTCTGTCTCTCTCTGTCTCTCTCCTCTCTCTGTCTCTCCCCTCTCTCTCTGTCTCTCCCCTCTCTCTGTCTCTCTCTGTCTCACTCTGTCTCTCTCCTCTCTCTGTCTCTCTCCTCTCTCTGTCTCTCTCCTCTCTCTGTCTCTCTCTGTCTCTCTCCTCTCTCTGTCTCCCTCCTCTCTCTGTCTCTCTCTGTCTCTCTCCTCTCTCTGTCTCTCTCTATCTCTCTCTGTCTCTCTCCTCTCTCTGTCTCTCTCCTATCTCTGTCTCTCTCTGTCTCTCTCTGTCTCTCTCTGTCTCTCTCCTCTCTCGGAGCACAGATGCTATTCAGAAAATGTGCCTTCACACCAATTTTGTTTTTTAACTCATTGTTAAAATTGTGTTTAATGCACATCAGGAAAATTCTACGAACCCGGTTTGTTTGGAAGTCTTCCAAGATGCTGTCTTGTGACAGTGAGCCTGTATTTCATATGTTGGATACATTTCATTCATAGGCTACAAAGAGCTCTAATATTTTATGTGGTAAAAGGTAATAAATTAAACGTGGTCATCGTTTTGGCTGCCAGTAAATGATTTTAGTTAAGAACTTGGAAAGAAACGGTAATATATAAACCTTGCTGTATGGTAATGGCTTCACTCAGTGTTTCTCTTATGGGTTTAGTCAGGTTGACAAGCTGTCTCCTGCAGTGTTTAAAACTGTGTGAATACAAAGGTTTCTCTTGTTTTTCTTCAATAGAATCTAATAGAGAGATACGAGGTGAAGAGAATGAGAAAGAGAGAAAAGGGGGGGGATAGAGGGAGAGAAAATAGGGAGAGAGATGGAGTTTAGTAGAGAGATAGAGAGAGAGAGAGAGAGAGAGAGAGAGAGAGAGAGAGAGAGAGAGAGAGAGAGAGAGAGAGAGAGTAACTGACAGATTGTGTTAGGCTTCAGGTGCAAACTCAGTGTTCCTGAGATAAATGTAGCTTCAGGCTACAGCCGCCTGGACAGGAATGCATAACAACCTTGACCAGATCAAACTGTTATTTTTACCCATTTACTTATCTCAGGGTCTGTACAATAGTTATGGCGAGTTTGGAAAGGTGAAAAGCATTTGTGGGAACACAAAACAACTCAACTTGTCAGACTTGTGAAAGGATTTTAGCTTCTCACAGGCCAGCAAAAATACAAAAAAAATGTTACCTCAGGCCTATACATTTTATTATTGTAAAGGAAATCAACATCAAATGACTGTAAGAGTACATAATTACAACTCAGGTTCTCCTTAGCTGTTATTAACAAAAACCTACAGTAATCCATTCTGGCAGCGCAATATGTTATTGTAGCAAACTAATGAATCTTACAGGATGTGTAATACATTTACAATATCAGATTGAAGCAATACTGTATATAGATTTATTAAATCTTTTAATCAGTTCTGGCTAAATTAATTTTGCACTGATTGCTTACATTTGAATTTGCATATACTTAGTGCAAGTCATTTATTTTCATGGATTCCTTTTTATTAAAATGGGGCGTATGGCCCTTGAGCAAAAAAAAAACATTGCTGCTTTTTAACACAGAACATCCTCACTCTAGTTGCATTAAATAGCATGTCCATTTTTACCCAGCAAAATCTACAGCTAAATCGGCTTCCTGCAAGGTTAGCCTTAAATGAAGAGGTTATGACTTATCAACATGACCTGTATCCAACAACAATAGGCTCTATTTTAACAATTTGACATAGTTGAGAGTTTTCAATGTGAAGAGGCATGTTTCTGATATCTACTGCAGTCACTCTGTCATGCTCTGTGGCCTTGGTAAGAGTAGATGATACTCCTCGTGACGCACCTTTCCTTTCTTTGTCCCTGATAAATAGAAATGTGATAGAAGACATGTTCCGTAGCATATCTCTCTTTCTCTCTCTTGCTCTCCCTCTCTCTCTCTCTCTCTTACACACACACACACATACACACATGGGAGCTCAGACTGCAGCACTCACTTGCAGTACAGTAGACTGTAATTGATGACAGTGATGCATGAATAAATAAAGGGGGAACTATTGGTGTTATGGTGGTGGCTGTACACAAGGTGCAAGGCCCCACTGGTTCTCTGAGGGCCTGAGCTCACTCACAGCAACAGCAGGCAGACAGAGCAACAGAGTCAGGTCATATTAAACAGCTAGCTGATAACACTGTGCTGTGACTATCAATTTGGTGCCTGCCCTCCTCCCACCCACCACCCCCCACATCAAACCAACAACAGGCCCTGGCCCTGCTCTGGCCCCGTCAGCAGATTCCTTTACCTGGAACGGAACTGTAACTGTGTGTCTGTGTTTGTGTGAGTGTGTTTGTGCGTGTGTGTGTGTGTGTGTGTGCATTTCTCGATGCCAGTGTATGTGTGTTTATAAAAGAGCATTCGGAGGGGAGGACACACTGGGGCGAGGAGGCGGAGGTGGGGGGGCGTGAACCTGTGGCAGCGAGCCATGGTGTCTCTTTACAACTGGTGAGGAGGGCTGGAGAGAGAGAGGGAGAGGGAGAGAGAGAGAGAGAGAGAGAGAGAGAGAGAGAGAGAGAGAGAGAGAGAGAGAGAGAGAGAGAGAAATAGATAGAGGGAGAGAGAGAAATAGAGAGTGAAAGAGAGAGTGAAAGAGAGAGAGAGAGAGAGAGAGAGAGAGAAATAGAGAGAGAGAGAGAGAGAGAGAGAGAGAGAGAGAGAGAGAGAGAGAGAGAGAGAGAGAGAGAGAGAGAGAGAGAGAGAAATAGATAGAGGGAGAGAGAGAAATAGAGAGTGAAAGAGAGAGTGAAAGAGAGAGAGAGAGAGAGAGAGAGAGAGAGAGGGAGAGGGAGAGAGAGAGAGAGCAAGAGAGAGAGGGGGAGAGGACAGGTCCAGATAAGATTCTCAGCTTATAGCAACACACTACTCCACTATCAAGAACATGGATACTCTCTTCTTGAGTGATCAGGCCGCCAGAGCAGAGCAGAGCACTGTACCCAGCTAGCAGGCTGAGAACATCTAGGAAGCTAAAATAGAACAAGAAATCATACGATTCCAAAAGAAGTTTGCTACATTTGTACATACTGTAATTCCCACTCTGCTTTTTGAAAAAAACTAAATCAAGGGTTTGTGTGTGTAAGGGCCAGCGGAGCACTTTTTGGGGTAACATTAATATTTGATAGGAAACCTAGGAAACCCTTCATTATTTATCTGTTATAAATATCTGCATAAATTGAGCAGACATAGGTGATTTGTCAACAGTCCAACATCGAGGGGACATTGACGTGCAGGTGGTGCTCCCTTGGTATGATTACTATACAATTTACATTTGTACACATTTACGTACAAAAGCACACACATTTTCCAATAGTTTAAGTACCCGCTTGCTGCATTCATTGGGAAAAGGGGTAAGAAGCCTAAAAAGGGCTTTTATACTATAGTCAAAGAAAATTAGAAATGGTCTCCCTTTATGTGAGCAAAGTACCAGTTTGCCCACGATGAACGACTCAAACTGGAAAGCGTTTCATCCTTCCTCCTCCGAAAGGTTTTGTGTGTATTTGGTTAGTTACAGTAATTATAGCCAATAAGTGACAGCCAAAATCAGACAGGGGAAAGTAGAGGCTGCAAAGGCACACACACACACACAAACACACACACACACACACAAACACACACACACACACTCTCGTAGCAGGGACCCGCTGCAGAACATCTGCTGAGAGATTTGCATATTAATTAACCCATATTAACACTAATTATTCTGGGAAATTATCAAATAAATTAAATTTTCTAATTTTAACCTTTTCCTTTGCTTGACGTGTGTCAGCAGCCGGAGGAACCTTTAGCTGGGAATCGATCTCACCTGAGCCGGTGATCTTAGGAGATGGTTATTTTTATTTATAATTTTTTCCCATTCCTCCCCTAGTCCTGGGCAGCCTAGGGAGCTTTTGTGTGCCTCGCCTCTTTTTTTTTGGCTCCTGTGTTGGAGAGGAGGGGGCCCAGAACATTTGTCGAGAAGGAGGAACATGTGCACAGGGATGCACAGATGGTGGATCTGTACAGGGCGAGTAAAGGTGGACCCTCTGAGCAGTTGATCAAACCTTGAAGCTTTCTTTTTCCAGCCTGTTGCTCAGGCCTCTGCAAATAAATGGGAGTTTAATTCAATTAGAGTCAGGCTACTGTGGCTGCCTCATGGCAGACATTATTGAACATAACCAACCCCTTCCTGACACACTCAGAATCACTCACCACTCACTCCCATGCACACAGACACAGAGAGAGAGACACACACACATACACACACACACACACACACACTCCCCACTCCCAGGTTGGTTTACACATCACTGAATTTTCACCATTCATCGACCGCTACAAAGCTGCCCCTCTCCTTTCAGCTCTTTGTTCCCTCTCTGTCACTCTCCTTTTACTGCTTATGGCTTGCTCTTGTCCCAGTGAAACACCATAGTAGACTTGGACAAGATCTCGAGCATTCTTGTGTATCTCACTGGAATAAAGACAGTCGCAAGCATTTTCAGCATGTCACGAATGTATTTTCAGCATGTCACAACCAGTACTCCTAATGAGTAAAAAGCCAAAGTTAGACATATTTAAAATTCCCAAGACAGAAGAATATATTTAAACCCTCCCTCCTTTTCTCCCACCTACAACCCCCAAACGCTTCCTACCCTAAAAGGATGATTATTCACGGAACGGCCTACTCAGAGCCCTAAACTCGGTTGCGAAAAGGAATTATGACAGTTAAAAGGTCATTGTTAAAACCCCTTCCAGTGGGGTAGCCACAAGGCTACGACCTCATTTCTACCTTAATGTCTCTCTACGTCCCCCATCCCCATGTTCTCCACCTCTACCCTCCATCCCCCCTTCCCCCTCTGCCCTCCTAGCCATTCAGGTGATCTGCATGTTTCTCATTCATGAGACAGGGCAGTTATCCTCCAATAGGGTGAGTGTCCTGGCTCATTACCAACACTGATAGCTACAGGAAACACAACATTACCTGGAGCTAAGCCTCAATGGCCAGTTAGCCAGGCTTTCAGTGTGAGTCACCGACCACCTTTCCCCATCACCTCTACGGGGAAGCTATCTGGAAACTGGAAAATCTCTGCCTCCAGATATAGGGTAAAGCGATGGACATAGAGACACACAGGGGGGAATAGATCTGGCGCCTTCCGTCTCATGTGTTCCAATGTGGTTATTTGGATATTTTTTGGGGGGTAGTTCGTTATGGATGCAGTGCAGATCCAGCGTGTCCCAGCTTAGGAACCAGTTGAGAGGGCTTTGTGGAAGAGCGTAAAGAAAGAGTAGGCACATTCATCCAAGGTATGTTCATTTGTGTGTGTGCTTTGGGTATGTTCAGACGGTCAGTCTATGACTCAGAGGTTGTATGGTTGAAGTCTGAGTGTGTGTCACCAGATTTCGTAGTGTGAGAGTTATGGTTTGTTCAACAGTTCAACAGTAAAAAAGTTTTTTTTATTTTCTTAACATGCTGTCTTTTCTCTTTGGGAGAAGACTTTACATGACCTTTTTTTATCATAAGGGTACCGAGAAACTGTCACAGTAGAAATATTGGTTGTCATATTTTTTCCTTTATTTTGTTTTAAGAAAGATGATGAGGTTTTCAATCAGACTCCTTCTTTTTGTCACAGACATTGAAAGGATAACTCTCTATCTCATTCTTCAACATGAACTGTCCTTTTGGAAGATTCTAGTCATCATAATCAATACACTATTGGACCTGCCCTCTTGTACTGGTATGCCTGACAGCCTAATACCCGAGTTCTAAAAGGGTTATGTCAGACATGTATACGCCTGACATTAAGCAAGACTCAAGCAACCAATTACAAGTGTCATTTTAATGATGTGTAAAATTTGTTCCCTTTATTTACCTCCAATCAGGAGAAAGAAGAGAGCTGGTAAAATTAGCTGGTAACAGGTAGCATCAGTCAAAATGGCAGCTATAATTGCCTTTGTTGAGGGCGACACTTAAACTGAAGGAGTAGAAAAATAGAAAGTGTCGTCTGAAAGGAAACGTAGCCTAGAAAGTAAACATGACGATCTCTTTGTCTATTTCATCTAAAAACACAAAAGTTTGATTAGCAGTGAGGTATAAAACAAAATAATGACATAGTGTGGACTAACGTTAGTAGGTTCCAAATGACTTTGTTTCGGAGTACAATGCCCGACGTCAGGCTGGTGCTTATAGTATACTGAGGCGTCTGTCAGGGATGTCACCTAAACAAAGCAGGCTTTCTGAAGTCAATGCTACTTGCCTCTTTGATTGACGAGTTGCACACTGTCATTTCTGTCTTCTCCGAGCTCTTTGGTGAGTAATGCTGTGTCTCGTAGCCAATGTTCTAACATGGAGATCACAACCAGTAGCTCCCCTGTGCTACTCCCTACCTCTCCCCCTGAACATGTAGACCTGTATGGATGCACGGAACCCCAACCTGCCATTAGTAGCTTTCATGAGTGGCTTAGTTTGGACAACTGTAGATGTCTAGAGGTCTGCAGGGAGTGTTATGATCTTCGCCTCTCCTCTATGTCCAAGGCCCATTGTCTCCAGCTCCCTTGCTAAATATTGAAGACGTCACATTGTATCGCCTCTCTTCATGCGTTAACCTATCCTCTATACGTAGACCTATAGCACACTGAAAAACATCCTAGAAGAGTTTTGGGGTGTAAGGAAAGGCCTTTTAAAACCTGTCCATCCTTAGATAATGTCATTCACTCCTCCTGGGCCTGTCTGTATTCAGGCTGTGTCCAGAGATCAGGTCTGCAGGGGCGGGGTAATAGCTTCCCAGGCCTCCTGCTTCTTTGTTACCCCCTGCAGACCGCCTGCTAGGCCACCCTTAGAAACCCGCCTGGGAGAGTCCACAGCACGTTGTGTTGCTAAGAAATGGTTAAACCTCTGGGATGAGGGGGGTTAGGGGGTGTCGGAGTAAGTTTGGAAGGGCAAATATAATTATAATTACACATCATCAACTGTGCGCCAAGGTATATCTGGGACCACACAGCAGGAGTTTGAATGTCTCACTTTCTTTTTGGCTTTTCTTTTTCTTTGGCTTTCTCTTTTTTGTCTGAGGGCATTACCTAGTCTGAACTTGCCTAAACCCTTGTGGTCACACCTCTTGAAAAGGTTTTGTTTCCCCTGTCAATTGGTATTCTAACCAGGTCAGCTGATTCTGCAGGCCCGGTCTACGCAGCCCTATTCATTTTAATTTGCACCTGTTGTCTGGGAGGCAAGCGCAGACCCGTGGATTATACACAGATCATGTATGAACATACTGTATATGCTTAGTGTAATCCTATTTCTCCCCATAGTATATATATATATATATATATAAAAAAAGATATCTAATTTATTCTCCCTTCTCAGTTTTGGAAATTACGAAGGTTTTAGGGTTTTATTTATTAGTCGTATGTAGCTACAGTACAGCAATTAAAACAGACCTTTAAAATGTTTGCACTCTACCTTTTCCTCGCCTTCCCCTAGCCACTTTTGAAACTGCTTCCCATGATGTCATACTCTGATTTCCCCCCTCTGTGGCAGTTGTGAGTGTGTTTCTCCAGAGTAGTGTTTTAGGAGCTAGCAGTGAGGTGTGTCTGTGTATGATGCAGTGGTGTGGCGGTTCTGTTTCTCTAGCTGAGCTAACTTCCTGTGTTTATTCCTCTAATAAGTCTTTTGACTTCCTTCGTAGGACAGACAATTTATGGACCCTTGTGTGTAGACTGGAAAGGCTAGAGAACCAGCCTTGTGAGGGCAGACTAATTCACAAACAGCCACCTTCAATTGAGTTCACAGCCCTTATTTACAGGCTGTCTATTTTAAGAAAAGCTGCCATGTGTCTGGGACCAAGTGTTGTGGAATCAAGCGGGCTGCTACTTGTGTGAGTTATTTTAATGCTGGGCTTGACTACGCAGTATTTCTCTCCGCGACCATGACTCATTGAAAACATTCCCTGAAAAAGACAAGAGGAGCGGGAACAGTGGGAAAGGATTGGGGATGCAAGTCCTGTTTTGATGAAGTTACGGGAATTATATATGTACTGTTTCATTTATCGTTGTAAAGATCTGTCTTAACGGTTGATATCTGTCAAGTTCTGGTGAAAAATATGGTGGAGTAGGTGCGTCACTTATTTAGGAGTGGTGAAAGTGATGAAATGGCGAGGGGTTAAGCCATTTCAATCCAGGGTGGCTTGACTATGTGACATTTGTAAATATCAGAATATCTCAGCCATGTCGGGTATGCTTTAGATCTGTGATCCAAACTGAAAGGTGCAGCTAGGTTGGCATCTCAGGCAGTCTACTGCATGAGAAAATTAGTGGCTATTTTGGCGTGTCTATGTAGCAGCTGACTGACTCCACACACCATGATGGTTAAAGTTACAGATTCCAGTCAGTCGCGCCGGGTGTTGTTGTAATTGGGATGAACCCCCACAAGAAAGGGCCCATGTCCCAAACAGGGATGGGTTTAACCTGTAATCAAATAAAATCTATGTTTATTGGTCACGTAAAAAGTTTAGCAGATGTTATAGCAGGCGCAGCGAAATGCTTGCGTTACTAGCTCTTGACAGTGCAGTGCAATCATGACTTAATCCAAGGACATAATTACCTTTTTTCCATTTCAGAGTCAGTATGATGACCTCCAAATGTGAATTCCTCTGTAGTGACGCATCTTCTTTTGTTTTGTGTTTCCCTCATTGCAGCGTTGAACTATGGGAATGTGATGGATACTGGTTCAGAGACAGAGGATGAGGACAAGCTGTTGGTATCGGAGGAGGACGGCCTACTTAACGGGGTGGGCAGCCCTGCCAGCCTGACCAACCACGATGCTGGATCCCCGAGGGTGGGCCACGCCTTGATGACAAAGGAGGACGAGGACGATGACATGAGGGACAGTGGAGTAGACCATGTCTGGCATGACAATGACATGCTGCACGCTTCAGTCGACGGTACTGGTGAGTGTCACACGCACAAGCACACACACACACGTGAATCACGGCCTGAATGTTTCAGATTTATTTTAGTTTACATGAGTTAATAGGCTAGCCAACTCCTCCTCCCTCCACCTCCACCAACTCCAAATAGCAAGACCACAGTAACAGGGACAGCGCCTGGCCACACCTGGCAGTCATAAGAAGTGGATGAGATCAAACCCCGGTTTGACATGCAGTGAGTTGACAGGGGCAAGCAGAGTCAGGAGACATTACTGTAACTTGACGATGAATTGGAAACGTATGATGGTGCCAACTAAGATGGCAGAGGTATGGTGGAGATTCCTACCTCACAAACGACTGAAACTCACCCGGCTCGTCCCAACGCTAAATCTCAAACATCTTCGTTCTCATCTTTATCCTCACTAAGATAAACCAGAGTTACCTAAGATGATATTAACAGATAGCTTCTCAATCATAAAATTCAGAGCATACATGACGTTTTCTTAGAATTACCTCTTTTGATTGTCTTTATAATCGTAATATCATCAGACCTTCAGTTTAGTTTAGATCATTTCAGGCAGGTTGTACACGGAACTTTGGTGGAGCCTTCCATTTAAAAAAATAAATAATTCGGAGCATCACCGATAGCAGAGAGCATAGTCATGGATGCTTGAAAGATAAATACTTTTAATTAGGGCTAGGGGATAATCATTAAAGGAAGCCCGACTGCTGCAAAAGTCATTAACAATCTTAAATGAAATTTTTATTTTTATGATAGCCATTTACATGTATAATAAGAGTCAATGATTCTTGCAGCGTTGTGACAGAAACAGAGTATAGCGAGAACTCATGTAAGACACCCCATTTAAATGAGCCGGTGTTAGCTATTCATTTCTGCTAATGAACTGGGCTCTGTAGAGTAGCTGAAAAGGGGGAAATATGCCACTGTCTAAAATGTTAATACGCTCGAAAAAAATAATGTATTGAGAAGGAGGAAGTTCACTTTGTGCTTACTGATTATCGACAGAGAAATCGGAAGCATAGTTGTCGTAGACAATCAATGTATTCTTTTGCTATGTTTACGGATATTTATATTTCTGCCGCACTAGTAACTGTACATATGGGGTTTGAGTCTTTAAAAATAGAAATGTTTAAATAAATCAAGATAAAAAATAAACAAGTATTCAAAGCATACAGTAATTGTTTATTTGATAGAAGCCTGTGGTGCCTTAATGTCTGTAATTCAACTATGTTGCAATTCCCAGATAATCTGCTTCTCATGTGATAAAACGTCTTGTCTGCCATATTTCTGAGACCCAGTGTAGTTAATTAGTGTAGATGATGGGAGTCTTCTCTTTCCCAAGCTTGTGGGCATTATGTTTGTCTGTTTTTTTTTTTCTTTTTCACGGTGCCTTACTGTCTACAATGATACCTCAGTACATAGCTTTACCCTGAGATAAGCTGTGCTTTTCACCCTGCCTTTTCTACGTCAGCACTCTGTCCAAAGGATACAGGTTTTGAACTGAAGAGCACTGCAAAAGTTTCTTAGCTGTGCCTTTCCGGTGCCAGCACAATCAGAGTTTTGTGTTCTAGAATTGTCCTTGACATTCTTTCATCCCACAATGGGGTGGTGGACACAGTGTGCTGGAATCCATGACATCACTATCACTGACAGAGATTTGAGAATAAATCACCTGCATTCTGTCCTTTTCTGCCCTTGTCTCGTTCTTCTCCTGGCCCGGCCCTGTTCAAGGACTTTCAGAGAACTAACAGAAAGAAGGAGGAGGACCTTTGTTTTTATTGAGCCCTGTTCCAATGGTAACTGGCCATAAAAATAGGAATGTTTTCAAAACAAACACCATCAATGGCGTTAAGTAAATAGGTGGACTTACGGCAGGGGAAAGGTATTCTGGACCCCTCCTGGGTCGCAGTCAGAAACTTAAACATCGTCCTTCAGTGAGGTGCAGGCCTTCTCTCACACTCCCCCTCTCCTTACATGATTTATCAGGTAGAGGCAGACAGCGAGAGCAGACTGGCTCTCGACTCACATTACACGTTCAACTATAAAAGCGGTCTCACTCCAATGGATGTGTAGCTGTCAGAAGCAATAGAAATGACCCAAAAAGTATTTGTGCAAAGGTCCATAGAAGTGAGGTAGGTGTACAGTATGTGGTCTTAGCCTACCTCCTGCTGGAAGTTCTCTCACTCTCATTCCTTGACCACATACAAATAATAGGGACTGTTCAAAGTGAAGAGTAAAAGGTACAAAAAGCCAATCCCCTCTTGTGCTACTTGAGTCATATCAAAAATATGCAGTTAAATTGGACTATTAAAGGCTGCGAAAACCAAAATGGCTGCATCCATGCGAACTCTCCCACTTTCCAGGAAAAATAAATGTGAGGGAAAGAGGAAAAGAAAGCTTGATTAACATTCAGTAAATTATAAACGACAAAAAAAAAGTTACTATTCATATATGCTGGTCTCTTAAACCCCAGAATTATATTTGTGGCTGTGATGGAGGTTTTTTTGATTGCTCACAATACTCCAGTGTATCTTCAACAATATTGCTAAAGGGCCATTTCCTTAGAGTGCAGCCTGGTTTGATGTCATTACTGAGAAGACAACGGCACTCCAAACCCCCTCATATGCAAACGCAAAATGGCTGGCAAGTTTCTCCGCTGCACAGTCAAGCTTCATGTCAAGGGAAAGTTGAGTACTTTTCGTTCAATAGAGTCCATTTTTTTTTCTCTGAAGCTATTGGCTGGGTTTATTTTTTATCTGTTTGGTGCAGAAGGAAACTGTCTCACTTCAAGTGAAAGAAACATAAAAAAAAACCTTTCTTAATGATTGAAATGAACCAACCATTGAAACAACAGATGTTTCGTTCTACATATATATATTTGTTTTTCTCCACATGATTTGTGATTGCTAATTGACAATGACGCAGGCAATGTTTTACACAACATTTTCAGCTACTTTTCAAACTCATTTCCAAAATGTTTTCTGTTAAGTCCAAGGTGCATTAGACAGTAAAGAAGAGAGTTTCTATATTCCCATAATCCATTAGTTTGTTTGTTTACCCCTCCATGGCAACACAGTATCCTTGAGACCATAGCAATCACATGGTTAGAACAAGGAGAAACAGAGAGATACAGGAGACATTTTTATTACCAGCTACTATCTTCTCGGAAGTACCTTGATTTAATTTTCAAAGACCGGACGGAAGGATGGAGTCACAGAGGACTCTTTAAGTTAATTGTCCGTGGACTTGAACACCAACAACGTTAAAGAAATGTACCCACCAATGTCAAAAGTTGTTCTCTCCCTTGTTTATGAGCCTGTCTGTCAATATGGGGTCCTTTATTTATGGCTGTCTTACCTGTGCCAGGACAAAATGCAAGTCTGCCCTTGGCGTTCCTAAGACTATGCATTACGCTGATTGGTAATAGAGTCTGAGCCCACAGCCCATGTTTTTCAGCGAAAAACCCCCTGTATAGCTTGTATTTTTTTCTGCTGCATGTAGATTGTTAGTAGTGTCAGGGTGAGGGAATAACAACTGCAAGGCCTTTTGTGCCAGTTACTCTTTTCTGATTGTTCAGGTGGATGGGGCTGGCTACTTAAATTAATCTTTCTTTCTGGCGACTCTCGCTACCCCCGGAATGGCAGAGCAGCTTTCTTTCCCACTGCTTGTTGTTGTTTTTAAGGTAAATAAGTCTCTGTCTGGTCCTGATGATAGCATTCATTAAGAATGCCACACAAAGCCTCGGCACAGTGCAACACAGCAAGTCCTTTATATCGCCGTACCTTCCTCTGAAGGCTTCATTGTGAGGCTTGGGTTTGCTTGGTACACTACAGCACTGAACATTGAACTGAACTTCTCTTCTCCTCCTCTTCCCTTCTTCCTCTCCTCCTCCCTCCCCTCTTTTCTCCACAGATGAAATGAAAGATGATTATGACACTATGGGGCCTGACTCCACTCTTCAGACTATTGGGAACGGTACAGGTGAGTTGATTTTATCCATTGTGAGGAGATTTGAAGTACATATGTAGGATCTTCAGGAAGTTTAAACTTGTGGGGCTGGTTTCCCGGACAGAGTTTAAGCATAGTCCTGGACTAAAATGTATTATAATCCATTAATTATAATCCACATAATAATTCACATTTCCTGTTGCTGCATGATTATTTTCCTGCTGTAGCAAACTGGCTCAAATTAAAATCCTACATCTGTATTGTGTTGAAAGAATAGACCAACCACCCATCCAATCCCTGTGTGTATCTCGCTGTCCGTGTAGAGCATTAGTCTCCCTGCATGGTCCTTTCTACACAAAACTGTGGAACCAAATCCTACCTGCCATTTTTAATTAAGTAAACAAAGCTGATTTCCACCCACAAGCCTCTTGGGCATTAAGTTCTCTCTCCATGATATCATCCTGACCGCTGCTGACAATTGGCCTCGGCACCGTTCGAGTAAACACTCACCACATAATGGGAATCCTTCCTCTGGAATCGTCTATTGTTCTTTTTATTTATTTCTATATTTTTTAGTGTGTGTGTGTGTGTGTGTGTGTGTGTGTGTTTGTGAGCACGCATTCCTGCACCCGCGTTCTTGTGCCTGTGTGGTGACTGTTTTTTGTGGAAAAAACAGTCGCAAAATGTTTCCATTCAGGACATTAAGGCTGTGGAAAAAAATGTAGTGGCACTGCATTGGAAGGAAAGAAAAAAAACACCACTGGATTACATGTGATTTCATTTAAGAAATGAAAATTGCAATCACGTCTTGCCACCTAAGCACTCTTTAATCCAGGAGATGTCCTCTATAGCAGAGATGAAAGTACCCCATCTTATTTTAGAGGGGAAATTTCAATGGAGGCATTATGAGGTTGAGCTTATAGCTTGTTGGCAATACAGTGACATCGTAAATTACATTTCATTTGCAAAATCAAATTAGTCCAGATTTGATATTTTTGATGTATTTTTAAACCTTAACATACATATTTGTTTAACGGTGAGTTCTGAATCCAACATAGAGATCTCAAGCATCCTCACAGTTGTGTGTCTCTAAATTACATTAGATGATTCTCAAATAGTTCACACAAAGTCCTAATGAGAACGCAGGAAGTTGAGCTGCCTAGTTAAAGAGTTGTTTCATACGATTTAATAAAAGATCCTTTGGCACCAGTGACATTTTCATGCCACTTTTGACAATCAAATCCACTACCTTGACCTTTCACAAATTGGGCCCATAAAATAATCACTGCCAAACAAATCACAATATAAAAATGTACCTTGGCTTGGAAATGTCTAATTAAATAAGCAACTATCTAAATCCAGTCAAATAAAACAGTTTATGTGACTTCCTGTAACATTTAGCAATGTTATATGTGACAAGTGTTATAACAGTGATATGATAGGGGTAATAGAATATAGACTTGCCTCATGTTGTTGGGATGCTGTATAGTATAGCTTTGAATTAACGTGAACCTTTGAGGTTTGTCTATCATCTTCTGTTGACTAATGAAGGTTGCATATTTTGATTAGCTTTGTTTGCTATTGGAGCCAGCTATCTCTACTCTGCAGCTTTGGGATTCCCCAAAGAGAAGGGACTGGAGAATATGAGAAAACACACAATGTGTGACTTCAGCAATTTTGGAAAGACGGCTTTAGAAAGTATTTTCTTGACTATGGTTAAAGCTTTTTTTGTGCAACATTGTGGTTTGTCCTCAGTAATCTGTTCCACAGCCAATCAACTAACCAGAGCCCTTTTATTGACCCCTTGTGTGGAAGTCAATAAACAGGGAATTTGATTGTATTGTTGCTACACAACGTGTAAATAAAATGTTATTTGAGAGGCTTAAACACTGAGGCTTAGTTAAAAAGATGAACATCCAAAATTATCAAGTATGATAAGGAAAATTAGTAAGTAATTTGACCACTTTAAATTGTGTTCCCCACATTTATTGTGGAACTGCTGATACGTTTCAAGTGAATATAATATGTTTATCTAAAAGACTTTCCCATAAGGTGGTACTTTTCTAAGATGAACTCATATGTCTTGTTTTAGTGGCTGTTGTGTGACAAGATAACACAGTAATTCAGATGTATTCTCCTCCAACCTACTACCTTAATGTCTGTTGTGGTGTTTCTTCATCACATTTAGAACCAACATGTTCCCACTATTGCTGTAACACACATTTCTCTTGGGGAGTGAATCACATTTTTTAAACCCATCTCTCTCTCTCTCTATCTCTCTCTCTCTCTCTCTCTCTCTCTCTCTCTCTCTCTCTCTCTCTCTCTCTCTCTCTCTCTCTCTCTCTCTCTCTCTCTCTCTCTCTCTCTCTCTCTCTCTCTCTCTCTCTCTCTCTCTCTCTCTCTCTCTTCTCTTCTTATTTTCAGTGAAGAATGTTGTTGATTGCACTTCAGAATTTGAGGAGTTCTTCGTTAAGCGCAGTAAGCTCCAGGAGGAGAGCCTGAGCGAGAGCCACAGCCACGTGGTCAGCATCGCTGAGTACCTGCAGCGTGGCGACACTGCCATCATTTACCCAGAAGCACCCGAGGGAGAGGAGCTGTCCCGTCTGGGCACGCCCGAAGCGCCTGAATCAAATGGCCAGGAGGAAAATGGTAAGAATCCAGAGACCAGCCAGGGAGGGCAAGAACAGAACTGGGGACAGGGGCTGTATGTATGAAGCGTCTCAGAGTAGGAGTGCTGATCTAGGATCAGTTTTTAATTTTATATCACAATGAATAAGATTACATGGACAGGGGGAGCTGATCCTGGATCAGCACTCCTCCTTTGAGACTCATGCTACATACGCCACCAGAAGAGAACAGAGCAGCAGTGGTGTGGCTGGACTCTTCTTCGTCTCTGTGGCTCAGTGACATGGGCAGCTGTTGGTCTCACAGATTCTTCACTGGATGCCTCAGTGTTTACCTTCGGTCCTTCGGTCTTTAAGCAGCTACAGCTGCCAGAGGTCTGAAATAAGATAGTTCACCTCCCAGACCCCGGGGGAACAGGGATTGAATTAGAATGGATTTATGATACATACTTCAGAAATGATGAAATTGTGGTAAAAATTGTATTAAATAAGCCACTTAAAAGCAATTAGGCGAGGGAACTATGGTTAAGAGGAGCAAGGAAGGACGAGGGGGAGGGTGGGTAAGGTAGTGTTCTTAAAAACCAGGTCAAGGTGCTTTATTTCAGACTGACATTTGTAAGATATCAGTGTAAGACAGTTTAAGATTAGATATCATGTTTCATTTGTGTCAAGTCGAAAGTCAAAGAAACAACACAATTTCTTAAGCTTAAAGTATATTATGCAACACATTCTAAAGTGTATAGGTCAATTAAAAGCTAATTAATTTGAGTATGTATGAATTTTCACTTGTGTCTTAGTATGTGATATAAAATAAGAGAGAGAGAGCAGAGTCTGTCTGTGTGCGTGTGTGTGTGTATGTGTGCGTGTGTGTCAAGGCACGGATGCCAGTCTGAGACGATGACACTCTGTAGAGCAGATTGCAGTGATACCTCCCATACCATTCCGGGCAGTACGCCCATTAGCTGACATTGATTTGCTGACCTTTTGGACAACTTTCCCTCCACAACCCCCCTCCCCTTCTCCTCCCCGTCTCCCCTACCCAGACCTGCCACCTGGAACTCCAGATGCTTTCGCCCAACTGTTGACCTGCCCCTACTGCGATCGGGGTTACAAGCGCTTGACATCGCTCAAGGAGCACATCAAGTACCGCCATGAGAAGAACGAGGAGAACTTCGCCTGCCCGCTGTGTAACTACACGTTTGCTTACCGCACTCAGCTTGAGCGACATATGGCCACGCACAAGCCCGGCAGAGATCAGGTGAGGATCATATGCCCTCGTTTTTTGTTGGTGTTGCTGTTTTCAGTCACTTTCAGGATAATATGCCCCTCTCATTTCCTGTTTTAAATCACTTTCAGGATCATATGCCCCTCTCATTTCCTGTTTTCAATCACTTTCAGGATCATATGCCCCTCTCATTTCCTGTTTTCAATCACTTTCAGGATCATATGCCCCTCTCATTTCCTGTTTTCAATCACTTTCAGGATCGTATGCCCCTCGCATTTCCTGTTTTCAATCACTTTCAGGATCATATGCCCCTCGCATTTCCTGTTTTCAATCACTTTCAGGATCATATGCCCCTCTCATTTCCTGTTTTCAATCACTTTCAGGATCATATGCCCCTCGCATTTCCTGTTTTCAATCACTTTCAGGATCATATGCCCCTCTCATTTCCTGTTTTCAATCACTTTCAGGATCATATGCCCCTCTCATTTATTTTTTTCAATCACTTTTTCATCTCCCCTTCCCTTTCCTCTCACTCACTTCATTTCTAATGTGCTATGATCCCTTGGAGGAAAATATATCATTTTGATTGGCAATCATTATTAATTTTTCATGGCATTTTGAAGATGCAGATCTTTTAATGGTAATAACTTTAATTGAGGCCCTAAATGGTTTTTTGATGGCCCCGTCTGATACGATTTTGCAGTCTTATGTTCACGATCGAATGATTATGTTAATTTCCAATTTAGACATTTTATCTGCTCCTTAACTTCACTTCAACTAGTAGATTGTATGTTTTTTAAAATCAAGCATTTTCCTTATGCATTCCACCATTTCCTTACATTGCTTAAACAGAGTCGACATGTACACTTATTATTGAGTCTCACTCACTACCAATGTCTTTTTTAAATATAAACTAACCTGGGAATTTGTTGGCAATTTGCATGCGTCACATCCAACTCCCTGTGTGGAAAAAGCCCACCTTTTATTCATATATGTTACATTTGCTTGCCAGACATGTTTAAAAATACTTGAATATGAACAAAACCAGTAGGGACAATTTAAGTTCTCTTGGGGTTAAAAAAATAAATAAAAAAATGTGTTGTGAAGTTAGTGAACCATTGTGGCATCGCTTACAGGCAAGTCCCAATCCCATGTCCCAGAAGAGCTGTCTTTACCTAGGAAAAGATGCCCTTGCCATAAACACCATAACAAATTCTAAAATAAATTCTACAAGCCAATAATATTTGAATACCCAGCCCATGCGCACCGCCCACAACATCCAACATCCCATCCCTAACCTTCATGTAGGATAGCAAGTCCGCCTTCCCCAAAAACACATTTGCTGGTTATTGGTGCCATTGACAATTAGGGTTGGAGAATGATTGTATCTTATTGGCACAACTAAAGTTTACGGCGGTCCTCAGAGGGAAGCAGGGGGAGCCAAAGCAGCTGTTGCTGTTTGTTTATGCAACTCAACAACATACAAGCGGTGGGGTCCCTGACTGGCGCTTGGCGGCCCCACCGACAGACAGACCCACTCCTGCTTGATGTTTGAAGGTTGCTGCCGTTTGAACAATCCTCCCTGTGTCCTCCCTTACGCCATCTGTCTCCCCAGGAATGTGGGTAGAGTCAGCACACCCCAGCAGTTGTCAGGCTGGATCAGGACGCTGGCTGCTTCTTCCTGCTATGCCTGCCTGCGTAGTGAGTGCTGCTGCGAGATCTTTTGTATTGCCTAAGCATTTAACATGCTCACCTCCCACTGAATTAATTGTACACGCCTGGTGCGCCCCCCGTTTACACGTATGCTGTTATTGTTGTTGTTGTTGCTATTATATTTTGATTTTGAAACAGGCAGACCCCCCCCCCCCCCCCCCCACTCCCCCTGTTTGAATTGCAAATTTGAGGGGCCGCAACTGATGTTTACCTTTGAACAGAGAATCAAGGCCCGTCGTATCCAGCATAGTCTAAGATTGTTAAAGAGAGACGTTTGGGGATTCAAATGATTACTGGAAATCTGTTCCAATTAAGACATTTCAACATTTATGGAAATGCAATGTTTCTTCATGTCTAATTACTGTTGTTTGCAGGTATGTGAACTATGGGGAAGGACATCTTGTGAAATAGTCTGAATATCTTTCGGGTGATTACCCCAAATTAATAAAAGTTGATCAGATTGCTTGTTTATAATGAGGGGGAAACTATATATAAAAAAAAAAGCCCCTTTCATTTATTTTATTTTATTGGCTGCCAAATTCTAAAGGCATGCTTCCTTGGCTCGAGAGCCAGGAAATTAAAAGGTATGTGATTCCCTCTGTTATCAGTGCCACTCTTGTACTTTCTCATTGGAGTTGGAAGTAGAAAGAGGCAAGATGGGCTGTGTAGCAACGCGAGCCATTTGGCTTGTCGGTCGTTTGCACCGAGAGCTGATTGTGATTATTTTGTGAACTCTTTTCCCCCTGTAATGTTGTGAATAGAACTCATGTAAATACCCGCTTCTTTCTCTACAGCACCAACTGCTGAACCAGGGGGTTGGCAACCGCAAGTTCAAATGCACAGAATGTGGCAAAGCCTTCAAATACAAGCACCATCTGAAGGAACACCTGCGGATTCACAGTGGTGGGTAGCAAGGGGGCCTGTGCACTCCTCTTTGAATATGCATAACCTTGATTTAAGACTGTGGTGAACTTCATAGGGTGTACAAAAATCGATTGCCTTTTCCTTTTCTCTCTCCTACTGATCCAATGGATGACTTTCCTTCTATCTGACAATCTTACAATAGAGCAGTTTAATTCCCTGAAATGAGTTCAGTGTTTACACTTTAATTTGGCATTGATTAAAGGTGTTTACTGTTGATATATTTTCCCTCAGCCCACTTGAAAATATGTGTGTTCATTATTCCATTCTGAATGTGTTCATGGTAGATTTTTTGTTTTTGAAAGTATACGTTGTTGTCTCTTTTCAGGTGAGAAGCCATACGAATGCCCAAACTGCAAGAAGCGCTTCTCCCACTCAGGCTCCTACAGCTCTCACATCAGCAGCAAGAAGTGCATCGGCCTGATAGCCGTCAACGGGAGGATGCGCAACAGCATGAAGACAGGCTCTTCCCCTACATCAGCCTCGTCCTCACCCACGAACACCGCCATCACCCAGCTGAGACACAAGCTAGAGAACGGAAACGGAAATGGCAAGCCCCTGGGCCACCACCAGGACCAGAACAACCACCACCTGAACATCAAAACAGAACCACTAGACTTCAACGACTACAAACTCATGATGGCCTCCCACGGCTTCGGCGGACCTGGGCCTTTCATGAACGGAGGGATGGGGGGAAACAGCAGCCCGCTAGGGATCCACTGCTCAGCCCAGAGCCCCATGCAACACCTGGGAATGGGGATCGAACAACAGCTCCTGGGCTACCCGTCCCTGAGCAACAACCTGAGCGAGGTCCAGAAGGTGCTCCAGATCGTGGACAACACTGTGTGCAGGCAGAAGATGGACTGCAAACCGGAAGAGATCTCCAGGCTCAAGGCTTACATGAAGGAGCTCGGAAACCAGATCGAGGAGCAGAAACATGGACTGACGTCACAGGGGGGTCACCAAGTTGGTCTTCCAGTCGTCAGCCATAACGGTGCCACTAAGAGCATCATCGACTACACATTAGAAAAAGTGAACGAAGCCAAAGCTTGTCTCCAGAGCTTGACCACAGACTCAAAGAGACAAATTAGCACTATCAAACGAGAGAAATCTAACCACATGCTAGATTTAGGTACAGAGGATAAGATGCATGAGAACAACATTATGTTTACACCCTTTGCTTGCCAATACTGCAAAGAAGCCTTCCCAGGTCCAATTCCCTTGCATCAGCATGAACGTTACCTGTGTAAAATGAATGAGGAGATCAAGACAGTTCTCCAGACTAGTGAGAACCTTATGCCCACAAAACAGGAGATGTTTACGGAGAAGCATGCCCTCCTGCTCTCGTCCATGCTGTCTGAGAAAAGCCCCATCAACCCGTACAAGGACCACATGTCAGTGCTCAAGGCCTACTTTGCTATGAACATGGAGCCCAATTCAGAGGAGCTACTGAAGATCTCCATAGCGGTCGGCCTTCCTCAGGAATTTGTCAAAGAGTGGTTTGAGCAGAGGAAAGTCTACCAGTACGGCACCCCAAGAACTCCTCCACTAGAACAACAACGGAACAACCATGCAGATATGGTTCTAGCCGCAAACAACCACAACCACACTCCCACTAAAGACTCAATGGCAGCTAGATCCCCAGTTTCCCTGATCAAGTCTAATGACCGTGACCGCCACCGTGACCACCATATCACGTCCCCCTCCATTGCAGAGATCCATAACAACGTCAACAACTGTGAGAACCAACTCAGACTCATGAAAGCCAACACGTTCATTGGACACACCAAACACATGGGTGACCACTCCAAATTGGACAACCACTCAAGGAGCAGCACACCTTCTCCTTTGAACCTTTCCTCCACATCTTCCAAAAACTCCCACAGTAGCTCATATACTCCAAACAGCCTGATGTCTGAGGACCTGAACCTCAACATGAACCAGTCTGAACAACCACTGGACCTGTCACTGCCAAAGCTCATGAAGGAGCCCAAACACGCCATGACCGTGAAGAGCAGACCTAAACTAAACAGTATTAACCACCATGACCACTTTAGTGTTCCCTCCCCACGAGAGCACTTCGAAGAGCCACTTAACCTGGCCTATCTCAAGAAGGAGTTTGAAGCCAGAGGCCAGAACCACCACAATGGAGACCTCAACAAAAGCACCAGCCCCTTGTTCGGGATGAACCCCTTCGGTGCCAAACCTATGTACACGTCGCTTCCTCAACAGAGCGCGTTCCCACCTGCCACCTTCATGTCTCCAATGCATGCCAGCATGCCTGGGCTGAGGCCATACCCAGGGCTGGATCAGATGGGCTTCCTACCACACATGGCCTACACTTATGCAACAGGAGCTGCTACCTTTGCTGAGATGCAGCAGCAGCAGAGGAGAAAATACCAGAGAAAGCCAGGTTTCCAGGTAAACAGATAAGACACTTGTGGTTTTGTTTTTAAGCCTCAGGTTTATCATCTCTCTCTGTCTCTCTGTCTCTCTGTCTCTCTCACCCTCTCTCTCTCTCTCTCTCTCTCTCTCTCTCTCTCTCTCTCTCTCTCTCTCTCTGTCTCTCTCTCTTTCTTTCTCTCTCTCTCCCACTCTCTCTCTCTTTCTCTCACTCTCGCTGTCTCTAAAATGATCTGCTCATTGTGCCAGTAATTAAAAGGTACTCTAATGAGCTCAAATGCTCACCTGCAGCACATTGAACCATGGAGAAAACACAGTCAGGTAGATAACCAGCTGTCAAACGAGCCTGGAGTTGTTCAGTTCTCCAAGCGGGGCGTCATTAGCGATATCAGCATATAATTGGTGTTTCAGAGAAGGTTATAATGTGGGGGATTCGGTTGTTGCCAGACTCCACCGTGAATTGTCCTTACCACAGAGTGCAGGCAGCATCACATCTCCAGCTGTTCAGTGTAGTCTATTCTAGAGTAAAACATAGACTACGTACCCTTTAAAATCAATCTGTCTCAGCCTAGTTTCTTTTGGGTTTTTTCCTTAGGTATTTTGTTTTGTGGATTGTGTGAGGGAAATAGAGTATGTGATCTGTGCAATAGGCAAAGGGTAAGCCCTGGAGCTGCACACAGCACAGAGGATCTGACTCCAACTCCAATTCTCTGCCATTTTCGTGTATTTTATTTTAAAGAGAGTAGCTCGCTAAAGCTAAAATGAGTTTCTATATGCAGATTAATAATGCACAGGCTTCATGTTCATTCCCACTGAATGCTGAAGGCTGTTTAACATAGAGGGAACCATTTTGATAAAAAGTATTAATAATGTTTCCTATTCTAAGTTATTAAATTAGATTTTAAAAAATACAGCTACGGGCATTTAGCTCAAATTGATTGCGGAATGATAGTAGCTCTGTTCTTTAAAAACAGTGTTAGAAAGAAAATGTCCCCGCCAAAGGAATCATTGTCAGACCAGAACGAGCACTTCTTAATGAGAGCAATGGTGCTTCTCGATATTGGTCATTTAGAACACCTCTTGATTTAATCAGTTGGAAATTAGAAGAATATGACAATACGGCTTTCTCTTATTATTATGACCTTCTAATGTAATAATATTTTCCCCCATTAATTTAAGTTTGAGCCTATCGGGTTAATCTTCCCTTATAAAGAACAGATAAATATAGAATTAAAACTCTTTCATGTATAAAATTAGACCGAATGTGAATTCAAATATATGGAGGACAGATTAAAAAATTCGATATATATTCAAGGGTAGATTCTCAACCATTACAGTGTAGTCTGTCCATTTTTATATATTTATTTACACCTGAGCTCTGTATTGGAGTGTTAGTAATTAGGTCAAACACTAAATTCCATTCAGTCTTTCATTCAGGCAAACATCAGGAGGTACTGTACCTATATTTACTTGACATGTGTGGATTGATAAATGTGTTATTTTCTAGGGGGAGCTGCTAGACGGAACAGCAGATTATATGTCAGGACTGGATGACATGACCGATTCAGACTCCTGTCTGTCCCGGAAGAAGATAAAGAAGACAGAAAGTGGTATGTACGCGTGTGACTTGTGCGACAAAACATTCCAGAAGAGCAGTTCCCTCCTAAGACACAAATATGAACACACAGGTATATACTGTTCTAGAACACTTATTTTATCCCATTGCTTTTATTTGTAATGTTTTGTCTTACTAAACCCTTTCAAATGTTTTATTTTGTTTATTCCCCACTTCTTTTTTTGCTCTGTTCTTTTTCAGTAAATGTAAATGGAGACCTAACTTGTTTCTTCATTGACAGGGGTGAGGAGATATACTTATACTACAATATGTACAGTAGAGCAAGACATTACATGCCAGAAATACTTTTCTCTGAATATATAAGCTCCATACTTAAATCAAAATGGGGTAGAAAGTGCCTAACTAAATGTTGTGTCATTGCTTTGCATAATGCATGAGGGCACTGTCTGACAAAAATGTAATCCTTGGCCATTTCTAATTATATCCATCACATGCTACTTTATTAACCCTATTATGATTTACAAAACACACTAACCATTCCCACATATATAACAAATTAAGAGAACAGGACTGCTGACGGTATCACTTGACCAAAACTGTCCTTTATTGAGTATCACTCTAGTCAGTGATAGATCGGTTTAACCCATTGAACATGTGTGTTGATGACAATTTTTTTTTTTACACTTATACAGTGAAATGCATATTTACAAGCCCTTAACCAACAGTGCAGTTTAAGTAAAACATAAGTATTATGTAAACAATAGATAAGTAAAGAAATAAAAAACTGTAAAATGACAGTAAAATATATATATACGCAGGTGGTATACAGGTGGTATATACAGGTGGTACCGGTACAGAGTCAATGTGCAGGGACACCAGTTAGTCGGGCTAATTTAGGTAATATGTACATGTAGGTACAGTTAAAGTGACTATGCATAGATGGTAAACAGAGAGTAGCAGAAGCGTAAATAGAGGGGGTGGGGGGACACAATGGAAATAGTCCGTGTAGCCGTTCGTTTAGCTGTTCAGGAGTCTTATAGCTTGGGGGTAAAAGCTGTTAAGGAGCCTTTTGGACCTAGACTTGGCGCTCCGGTCCCGCTTGCCACGCGGTAGCAGAGAGAACAGTCATGACAGTCCATCACAATGAACCTCTTTCACTAAGTTGCATCATTCTTTACACACATGACTATATGCAGCACTTAGCAGAATACTGCATGCTTTATCTACCCTGCAGTTTATCTGGTTGTGGTATTAGGAGGTGTGTGCTGCAAGTATGGCAGCTATGGAAAGTGTCGAAGGCATTCCAGGGCTATTTGTGGCTAGGAACTGGCCAGATGTGTTAGTGTGTGTGTTGGTGGTGTGTCTGTGCTTGACGGCACAAGTGTTGTCACGAGCTGATTGAAATGCCAAAGGATAAACTCTAATAATTTGTGTCAGATAGACTGTTATGTTTCCGGATGTGCTGAGGTGTAGTAAATTCAAGAAGGGGATAGGGTGCAACTGTCCCCGACTCCCCACCCCATGATATACACCATGACCAGCCACCATTGCTGGCTGCTGGGAGAGTTTTTATTTAGCCAGATCATTTGGCAGCATGATGTAATGAAATGTCACTCCATCAATGTAGGGCGGCTCGAGTTTCTCGTCTCACACTTTTGCATTCAGGGTATCCCGTCTTGCGCGGTGAGCAGAGTAGAGTAGAGATGAGTCCCAGAATAATCGAGGGACAGAGGCGTCTAGAAACTTCAACTATTCTACTGAGATCATCAGGGTGGCCATAGGAGTCTCTTGTTCAATTTTCATCTCCTATTTCTTTATTTATTTGTCACAGCTTTCTGTTTGATTAGTGGCACTCACGCCGAAAACAAGTGTTTTTCATTCTATTCCTCCATGCTTTAGCAATAGGAGGGATTACATCATGTAAACACATGACAGACCCTGTGGTTTATTTCAGCTGTTTATCTTCTCATTTGGAATAAACAAATGACTTATGACAAAGTTAGCATTGATATTGTAATTACAGTTCACGTTGCTTCATACCGTTCTAATCATCTGAACGAACTTTTAGTTTGTCTCTGTTTTCTATTCCTGATGTTTTTTTTAATTGTGTGAACTGTAGTAACAAAAGTAGCTAGCTGGGAAACTCATGTCTGCTTCCCTGTCCCTTTGTGTCCTCATCAGGTAAACGGCCACACCAGTGTCAAATCTGCAAGAAGGCATTCAAACACAAGCACCACCTTATAGAACATTCACGACTGCACTCGGGCGAGAAACCGTACCAGTGCGACAAGTGCGGGAAGCGCTTTTCTCACTCGGGCTCCTACTCCCAGCACATGAACCACCGTTACTCTTACTGCAAGAGGGAGGCCGAGGAGAGGGAGGCGGCCGAGAGAGAGGCCCGGGAGAAGGGCCACCTAGAGCCCACAGAGCTACTATTGAGCCGGGCCTACTTACAGGGCATGACTCCTCAGGGCTACCCCGACCTGGAGGACCGCGAGGGCATTCTGGGGGACGGAGGGATGAACGGAGGAATGAGAGAGCATCAGAAGGAAGTTGAAGGAGCGTACGCGAAAATAGGACGTAGGGGAGAGGATTTTGAGGAGGAGGAGGAAGAGAGTGAGTACAAGAGCATGGACACAGATCCAGACACGTTGAGGGATGAGGAGGAGAACGGAGAGCACTCGATGGACGATAGTTCGTTGGACGGGAAAACAGAAACCAAATCGGATCACGAGGACAATATGGAGGAAGGCATGTAATAAAACTACTGCATTTCAAAAGCTTCCCATCGTACTTTTCTGTTCAGTATTGTTACCTGCTTGGTTTTAAAACGCTGCTGTGTTGAAGCTGTACATGCACGTGCCTGAAGCTTCTAGGAAGCTTTGTATTGAAGGACTCAAGGGGTGGTGGTTGTCTGTCTGCTCAAGGAGACATTGATTTGAAGTTTGATTTCGGGGTGGGGGGGCGGGGGGAATTGTGTAAGAAGAGGCTGCATTATGCAAAAATGAAAAATGAATAAATTAATACATTTTAAAAATTGTACAGTATTAAGGCCTAAAAATATGTGTGGTGCTAACATCCTCAAAACCCTGTGTTCCATAGTCTTTATAGCACAAACTAGTGACTTGTACAAATTGCACTTCGCTTCTATAATCACTACTAAAATAATAAAAAAGTATTGCCTATGTATATATTTATACAGTCTTGAAAAAAGCAGTAGTGTCCACACTACAGTCCATCAGTTGTATTACTTATCTTTCACTTAATGTGTTGTCTATGGTTTTGCCCTGTCGTCAGGCCAGCTAGCCACACAGTTTTAGGCCTCAGAATTTCTTTGTGAAGGAACTTGTTTGATTTTAAGATATTGAAGTCTTAAAGAGACCTTGAAATGAAGGGAAAACGGTTTGACAAGTAAAGGATCGTGTGAACAATGAAGGAGAAAGCCTTTGTAAGGTGTTTTTGATAAGAAAAAGCCTTATATGCAAACCTTTTAATCTGTGTGTTTCTGCAAGTGCCATCCTTGTATTGTGTGAAAGGAAGGTAACACACGTTACCTCTTCACCAGCTTCGGTATTAAGAGATAGCTCACCTTGCTCTTTGAAGCACCCATGTCAGTATTAGTACACTAGGCAGCAGTTCCTTAGTTTACATATGTCTGTGCAATTTTCAGGTTTATTTCATTAACTTTTGTCAGTATTACACCAAACAATTTTTTGAAAGAACAAAATTGCATTCATTTTGTTTGTAGGTTGAATAACATTTTATTTATGTGGCCCATTTTATATTTCCTAATTTTATTTATTTCATACTGTAGTGTACAGTATTCAGTATTCAATATATAGATATATTTTAGTAAAAAGGAACATGGCGTTGACCATTGGGGCAAATTTTACGTAAAGAGAGCATTTATTGTGTTTTGAAACATTAATTGTGAAATGGAATTTTCAACTTTATTATTTTGTTTTATTTCCTTTATTTTCCAATTACTGGAAATTCCAAATTTGGGAACTTTTATACAATATTGTGAAAACACTGTATTTTTAACAAAAAAAATTCCACTTTCTTCATCTTTTTTTTTTTTTTGCTAAAAATATGAAGAGGGACTGTTAAGATACAATGTATGATACCATGACTGAAGAAAATCTTTCCTGAAATGTCTTTGTAAAAGTATTATTGAATTTTTAATTTGTAATTTCTCTTGGAAATGACCATGCTCGAATAAAAGTAGCCAAATTACAGAACACAAATGCCTTGTGTTTTAATTTGTTCATGCTTTTGTAGCAGTGCTAGAGAACCACATAACTACGCCTGTCACTCAGAAAAGGATTTGTCTTCAAGTCAAAGACCCACATTCCCCGCAGAATTGAGAGTTTGCTTCGTATGATTTCAACTTTACACACACTGTCACACAACATGTTTTTTTTTATATAGTTATTTTCAATAGACTAAATTACAATTAAATTACAGTCACATTACCATGAGAGGAAAAAGGCTAAGAAACAAATGAAGTCATTAAAATAAAAGGTGGACGCCAGCTAAAAGTACTTTCGTGTGAAGATACTTATAGCTATTAACCGCTCACACTGCATATGCATATTCAAAGCAACATCAAAAGGCTAAGATGAAAGGGAAAAGGTTGAACAATGCCAAACACAGAACATGATTTGCATATTCCAATTTTCTTATTGATCCTGATGCCATCTGATCATTCGGCGCTATCTCACAGATAAAAGGGGAGGTCTTAAATGATTAGCCATTGAATTTAAGCATGTACTGTAAACTGTTGGGACGATTAAGAATGCAAAGCTTCCACAGAGATCAGAGGTAAGGAGAAGATACCTTCAAGGAGGATAGAACCCTCCAGGTGGAATGTATTTGACACATTCTAATACCCTTCTGCTCCACAATACGAAAGAGCAGGAAGTTAGGAAGAAAGTTATACTTCTGCTGTTATTTGTTGGCCCAGTCAATTATGTTGAAGTAAATAACAATTTCCTTTTAAAATGTTATGTGAAAATACTTAACCGAGCTAGTCGAACGTTTGGGAGGAAAAAACACCCAATGACAACATGCTGTTAAAGTAACTCTTAATAGTGTAATTTTACCATATGTTTTGGCTAGATTGGTGGTGTGTTTGAAACATATGAACTCTGATGATTCATTGCTGGTTTTATGTATAGACTCAGACTTTAAGTGTAGATTTTGCCTGCAGGGTGCACAATTGCTTCCATAAATATCTCCAAGTCTTACTATAGTTACATTACTTAATATTGTCATTGGCTCAACACATACTGTACCTCGCTGACATGTTATATAGGGAAAATGTATGGCCCTTGGCATGCACAAGTTCTCAGATGAAAAGGAAATTAAAATAGAAGTGTGTATTGAAGTGTGTACCGCTGAACTGAATAAAATGTATATTCAGTTTAATTAACTCTGAATACAGGACAAGCAACTTATTTCCAAAACGTTTAGTTTATTTCCAAAACATTTAGTAAACATTTAGCCAACTTTTCCAGGGAAGAAGAGGTTGATATAGGATCGAGGATATATCCAGGGTGAGAGAGGTAGAGAGGAGAGCTCAGACTTTTGACCTCATTAAATTACTTACATATCCCCCATATGCTGCCCATATCATTCTCAGGGCGTATGAAGGACGGCCCCTGTGAAGAAGGCCCAGACCTGGCACTGGGAGAGAGAAAGTTCAATGACAGGCAGGCAGGAGAAGCACAAGTGACCAGTAGGGATTAGCCAACCAGAGTGTCAGAAGAGCAGCCAGCTGTTAGCTGTTTAGTCTGGCCCAAGCAGAAAGAGACCCAGAGCAGGTGGTGCACCAGTGTGCCAGTGGTGGGACGAAAACAGACAAAAAATTATGATGATGATGACAATAATAAAAGAAAATCAACCAACCAGAACTATATCCTTATTGGAGGGCAGGGTCTCTAATGAAGTTTGTACTCCAATGCACTGTTGAGAATAGTGGCAAGCCAAGGAGTTCCTAACTTTTTAAATGTGTTGTATATCATGAAAGGCTACACCATCTGCGACAAAGATGCTAACACACATGGATTTCTGCCCCATGATATAAAATACTAGATTTTAGCAAAAGGGCTGTAACACAGACAACTAATTCGGAAAGTATTCAGAACCCTTGACTTTTTCCACATTTTGTTACGTTACAGCCTTATTCTAAAATGGATGAAACAATCTACACACAATACCCCATAATGATAAAGAAAAAACTGTTTTTTTTTTAAATGTTGGCAAATGTATTAAAAATTAAAAATACCTTATCTACATAAGTATTCAGACTCTATGCTACGAGACTCGAAATTGAGCATAGGTGCATCCTGTTTCTATTGATCATCCTGTTTCTATTGATCATCCTTGAGATCTTTCTACAACTTGATTGGAGTCCACCTGTGGTAAAATCAATTGATTGCACATGATTTTGAAAGGCACACACCTGTCTAAGGTCCCACAGCTGACTGCATGTCAGAGCAAAAACCAAGCCATGAGGTCAAAGGAATTGTCCGTAGAGCTCAGAGACAGGATTGTGTCAAGGCACATATATGGGGAAGGGTACCAAAACATTTCTGCAGCTTTGAAGGTCCCCAAGAACACAGTGGCCTCCATCATTCTTAAATGGAAGTTGTTTGGAAACTGAGCAATCGGAGGAGAAGGGGCCTGGTCAGGGAGTTGGTCACTCTGACAGAGCTCTAGAGTTCCTTTGTGGAGATGGGAGAACCTTCCAGAAGGACAACCATCTCTGCAGCACTCCACCAATCAGGCTTTTATGGTAGAGTGACCAGGAGGGAACCACTCCTCAGTAAAAGGCACATGACAGCCTGCTTGGAGTTTGTCAAAAGTCACCTTAAGACTCTCAGACCATGAGAAACAAGATTTTCTGGTCTGATGAAACCAAGATTGAACTCTTGGGCCTGAATGCAAAGCGTCACGTCTTGAGGAAACCTGGCATCATCCCTACGGTGAAGCATGTTGGTGGTATCATCATGCTGTGGGGATGTTTTTCAGCATCAGGGACTTGGAGACTAGTCAGGATCAAGGCAAAGATGAACGGAGCAAAGTACAGAAAGATCCTTAATGAAAACCTGCGCCAGAGCGCTCAGGACCTCCGACTGCGGCAAAGGTTCACCTTCCAACAGGACAACGACCCTAAGCACTCAGCCAAGACAAGGCAGGAGTGGCTTCGGGACAAGTCTCTGAATGTCCTTGAGTGGCCCAGCAAGATCCCGGACATGAACCATGCAGCAATGCTCCTCATCCAACCTGACAGAGCTTGAGAAGATCTGTAGAGAAGAATGGGAGAAAATCCCCAAATACAGGTGTGCCAAGCTTGTAGCGTCATACCCAAGAAGACTCGATGCTGTAATCGCTGCCAAAGGCAGGGTCTGAATACTTATGTAAATGTGATAATTTTTTTATTTGTTTATATAGATTAGCAAATATTTCTAGAAACCAGTTTTTGCGTGGTCATTATGGGGTATTGTGGTAGATTGATGAGAAAAACAACAACAATTCAATCAATTTTAGAATAAGGCTGTAACGTAACAAAATGGCGAAAAAGTAAAGTGGTCTGAATACTTTCCGAAGGCTCTGTATATTCAACTCTAAATGTTTAGTATGCATTGATCACAATACATGTCTTTACTAATAACATACAATTATGATGAATTTCAACATCATCTCATGTATTGATTTCCAAGGTAAAGTGTCAGGACAAGCAGACTGAATACCATCACTCTCAGTTGAGGGAGTACTGGAGCTCCAAGCCTGCCCTGCCTGCATTCCCTACTCTGATGAATGCAGCAGGTGCAGAGCAGGGAGGAGGCAGGCAAGCAGTAAAGGGCACAAAGACAACAATGCTCTCTGAGGGGGTTGGGCGTTGTGTGTATCATGTGATGCCCTTGTTCACACCCTAGCAGCATAGTTGACATGGTATGGAAAGCAGACATTGTATGTAAGTAAGCTATTTAGACTATGTTGGTCTTGTGTTTTGGTGAGTTGGACCCCTCCTCCCCCAGTCCATCAATACACTCTCATACCGTAGTAATCCATAGCCCTACATAGAGAAGGCACACTGTTGTTGCATCGATGTTACACATTTATACAGTTTTCAGGGAGTTTCTCTACCAAGACTTGCCTTCCCTTTTTGTTTGTTTTTCTTATTTTTTCTTGTTTTTCTTAACCCTCCATACTTTCACCCCTTTATAAAAAATATCCCCTCTCTCTCTCTCTCTCTCTCTCTCTCTCTCTCTCTCTCACTCACTCTCTCCCTCTCTCTCTCCCTCTCTCTGAGGGGAAAGTGATTATGTGTTTTGCCAACGCATTTGTGGAATCTTTGATATGCACAAACACAGATTCTAATGTGAAGCAACAGCGGTTTTGGCTGACGGGTGATTAGAATGCTGGATCATGGCTGTGTCTGCAGGGCCTCAGCTGGGTACAGGGAACATCACTCATTACACATTTCTAGGGGAGTTTAATTCATGCTAGGCCCAGCATGCCGGTGTAGGTGTAATCATATCTATTTAAATTACTGGTCAGTTATGGCCGACGACAACAATCGTCTGTTATGCCATAGGATAGGAGGATGGGATAGTTCCGAGGTGATTAAACCATTGGCCAAGACAAAGTGACACTTCTTTAACATTATCAATGAGACGGTTAACCGCATTATCCCTTACCCATGTAGGGTGATTAGGCTATAGCCTGGTTTCTGAAAGCTAGTGATCGCCTTCAGGGTTTTCGGGTACAACACTTTACCAGGGATATTAATTTCAATGGTGCACAATACTCCTTCACAAATTATAGTGATCCTTTCAAGATGGGCACATGCATTTTTTATGAAAGGCATCATGCAAATGGTGGATGACTGCCTAGACTTTCATATCACTAATATGTAACTGTCCTCTTGACTTAATTAAACATGGTCCCCACTATTTTTTGACAGGAAAATATCTCTATTTTAATTAGATACTTCACCACCAGACGGAAAAAACGACGGTGTAATTCAAAGTATGGTTCGTGTGGTCATTTAACTCTCGCAAGACTCATTGTCTGCTTGCCCTCCTTTCTGATGTCAAGGTATGATTTGTACACAGCTTGAATTATAGTAAACAGGAAATTGTTAATAGCTGGAATGATTGAAGCTCAGATGTTCGCATGGCCTGTCTAACCCCTGTACAACGTTTAGCGCTGGCTCTGAAGAGGCCATTGCCAATTAATTTATGAGGTTAGTACATGGTAGGTATATGATTATGCACGGTGAATAAGCGCCTGAGTTAATGGACTTAACACAGTTTTTACACTGCACACTTTGGAAATAGATAATTATGCCATTGAGGGAGCCAAACCTTTGCAGCCCAAACCTTTTTGTTGGATTGAAATGAATGCAATTTTACATATATGTAATTCCTTAAAGCAAGCATTCACTTCTATCCTACTGGGATTAGGCCTAATGACAGCAGTTAATTATATTAAGAGTAATTTTTTAAAACAGTTCATGAACTGCAAATTATACTTAAAATCACTCCATAATGCTCTTAACAGTAATTAAATAGCTTAATATCTCAAGAAAAAGGAAAGAATATAACAAACATGGTTGAGATAAATAACTTTTTGGGAGTATAATTTAATTCCATGGATATGTACACTACTGTTCAAATGTTTGGGGTCACTTAGAAATGTTTTTTTTTTGTCCATTAAAATAACATCAAATTGATCAGAAATACAGTGTAGACATTGTTAATGTTGTAAATGACTATAGTAGCTGGAAACGGCTGATTGTTTATGGAATATCTACATAGGCCCTCAGAGGCCCATTATCAGCAACCATCACTCCTGTGTTCCAATGGCACATTGTCTTAGCTAATCCAGGTTTATCATTTTAAAAGGCTAATTGATCATTAGAAAACCCTTTTGCAATTATGTTAGCACAGCTGAAAACTGTTGTGCTGATTAAATAATCAATAAAACTGGCCTTCTTTAAACTAGTTGAGTATCTGGAGCATTAGCATTTGTGGGTTCGATTACAGGCTCAAAATGGCCAGAAACAAAGAACTTTCTTCTGAAACTTGTCAGTCTATTCTTGTTCTGAGAAATGAAGGCTATTCCATGCTAGAAATTGCCAAGAAACTGAAGATCTCGTACAACGCTGTGTACTACTCCCTTCACAGAACAGCGCAAACTGTCTAACCAGAATAGAAAGAGGAGTGGGAGGCCCCGGTGCATAACTGAGCAAGAGGACAAGTACATTGGAGTGTCTAGTTTGAGAAACAGATGCCTCACATGTCCTCAACTGGCAGCTTCATTAAATAGTACTGGCAAAACACCAGTCTCAACGTCAACAGTGAAGAGGTGACTCCGGGATGCTGACCTTCTAGGCAGAATTGCAAAGAAAAAGCAAATTATAATATAAAAAATGCATTTCTTTCAAAAACAAGGACATTTCTAAGTGACTGCAAACTTTTGAACGGTAGTGTATGTATGCATACACATAATGTGGATAGTTCACAAGCAAATATCTAAAACCAACGATGTGTCCATCTATTCAGCTGTAGTCCCTCCCGTGGAAGTTATCGTGTATGTCTCAAAGACAGCAGTAACAGAAGTATGTGATGTTGTCTTAACTGGGTAAATGTATTCATTTTAAGGCGTCAATACACACAGAGGGCTGTGGAGCAACACCCGTCTATGGATGGATCCCATCAAAAGTGTTTCCTGTAAGACCATGTCTCATATTACACACGGGACAGACGTGGAGAGTTACAGCAAGACTGACTTTATTACACACAGAACAATCTCAGCTACCACAGCGGTACAGGCCGTGTATGCTAACGGTAGTGTATGTATGCTAATAATTATCATCAATTTGTTAGGGTGAAGTGGCTAAATGCTTCAATAAAATAAGTCTTTAGAGCACCTTGTTCTGTTTGAAGGAGGCTGTATGATAAAGTGTAGCTGGGGACCTATACCACTGACCAACTATGGACTAACATTGTTATAACAGAAGAGATTGATGGACTTTGTGACTTTGTGAGATGGATCAAAAAGTAACTTGAACTGACCATCCTGCAAAGGCAGTGTATGTGTTTGAGATAGGGACAGTGTAATCTGCATGTAAGCACATAAAAACTGTACTCAAATGAATTAATTTCGGCCATCTTGTTTGGATGTCAGTGGAACAGCCTCACCACTTTTTATGCAAAAAGTGGTGAGGCCGGTGAACGTTGTAACAATCCTCAATGGCTAATACGTATTTCCTAGCACTCAGCTCTGTGAGCAAGAGAGATTCAAAATATGCATTTGGCTCCCTATAATTAGGTATATTTCCTTTCAGATTATTATTTAATGATTAGCTTTGGTGCAAGGCCTGCACTTTTGAAGTCTAATGATACTTGACTCATGCTACAAAAAGAAGAGTTCTCAGTCATTCTTTTGCATTGAAACCTTAATATGTACATCATTTAAAGCTGCCTCCCCTTTATGAGATCAAAGACCCCAGAGAAAGTATTATTCAATCGTAGGCTGTTACGTAAAACTACAAACATTGTACTGTAAAACCCTTTCCCTCTAAAAAGGAGGTTTTGAGGCTGTAGTAGCAACTTATTCACTGGGTATAATATTATGCATTCTTAATTTGCATGTGGTTAAACTGTATTTATGTTAAGGAATTCATTCTATAATGTGTCTGCCAGGACATGTAGAAAGCCTATGGGTAGGCTACTAGTACTAGATTGGTAGGGTGGACACCTGTAACACTAACCTACAATATCCACAGTATATCTTTCTTCTAAAAATCTACTGTATGTCTCCGTCATGTAGAGGTAAACTTGACTGGCTGTCAATACCAAGCAGGTTATGACTTAAGGGTGTAAGTATATGCTGTATATATGATATATATCGTATCAACTTTAAATGAGATCTAGTTGTGGTTGTGAGCATACATCATTACTAATCACCTAGAAATATATGTGGACACGAAGAAGAGGAAGAAAAAAAAAGGATGATTTATTTGATGGAAAGCCAGACCCCCCTCTGCTTTTCTCACTTGTAATCATCTCCAAATTCGCACAGGAAAAGCTAGCGATGGTTGTGTGGGTGTTGTTTTTACTTCATTAAAACCAGGGGTTTGTGAATCCCAGAGACCTCTCACGCCAGAGACTTGATTCAGCACGGAACCATTTGAAAAATAAGTTGGTTGTTTCTGTTAAGACTGGAGTTGAGTAGAATGAGAAGAATGTTGGGACATGTTTCTGTGCTGTGTTTGCGCTGTGCTTGTGCTGTGTCGCGATGTGTTGCGCTGTGCCAAGGCGGATGCCAGAGTGAAGTGGGTGGTGTGGCCCACCTTGGCAGCCGCCAGCTATCTGCAGGGACCAGCCTGTACCGCTGTGGTAGCTGAGATTGTTCTGTGTGTAATAAAGTCAGTCTTGCTGTAACTCTCCACGTCTGTCCCGTGTGTAATATGAGACATGGTCTTACAGGAAACACTTTTGATGGGATCCATCCATAGACGGGTGATGCTCCACAGCCCTCTGTGTGTATTGACGCCTTAAAATGAATACATTTACCCAGTTAAGACAACATCACATACTTCTGTTACTGCTGTCTTTGAGACATACACATTAAATTGAAACACGATAACTTCCACGGGAGGGACTACAGCTGAATAGATGGACACATCGTTGGTTTTAGATATTTGCTTGTGAACTATCCACGTTATGTGTATTCATAATACCATGGTGTCTTTATTATCAACGAGTAATGTTGCTTAATTAGATGAATAATTTCATCATGCTTACAATGTTGACATGGAACTGTTGAATCCAATCATGTACACGCTATCTCTCCGGGGTACTGACTATACTGCTGACATCTCCCAAACTGAAGTTAGCCAGTGAGTGGACAGGAATGAAGTTTGTTGAGTGGAGTGTCTTCTCCATCCTCAGAGGTTCATTTAAGTGATCAGTGGAGCTTCAATCTGCTGTCTCCCCTGAGAGGGACGTTAATGGGGGGGGGATACTTCATCTACTTCCTCTGATATCCTATGAAGGCATATCCTAATTAGCCCTGTGGTGACATTGCATCACTGTTGACCTCTGTAGTGTCAGGCCCAATTGGGGATGACGTAGTGGAAGGCCGCACTGCCCCGTGTGGATGGGTGGACGGGGCGGACAAGTGGGTCAGACTGGTGAAAGTGACGATACATGGTATGGCAGTGATTCCTGTGACACCAATGACCGTGTTGACCCATTAGAGCCATGGTCAGTCATCTTTGGTGGGCAGGCAACTTGGATACCTGTCTGTCCATACATTTCAGGGTGGCAGGTAGCCTAGTGGTCAGAGCATTGGGCCAGTAACCGAAAGGTTGCTGGATCCAATCCCGAGGTGAAAACCTGTTGATGTGTCCTTGAGCAAGGCGCTTAATCCTAATTTGCTCCAGGGGTGCCGTATTGCTATGGCTGTCCCTGTAGGTAGGCTGTCCAGGTAAATAAGAATTTGTTCTTAACTGAGATGCCTGGTTAAATATACAGAGCGTGCATACCCATAGGGCACATGAATCAATGGTGTGCCAGCTTGATATGAGTGATAAGCTTGGTTCAAGCCATCTTGCTGGACCTTCTATCTGCATAGGTTGTAATTTCAAGGGCAGTTTCTATTATAATGACCTTACAACAATTAGTGAATGAGATTTATATGCTATACTGTAACTCTGGCCATCTGTGGTGTCATAGTACTTCATAAATGCGTATTTTTCTATCTTGTCAAAGATATTGCCTTCATGGTGATAAAAGGTATTATTTCTTCAAAATGTATTCTTCCAAAAATGCTGGACATCTAGCTAGGCATACACCCAAAAGGTTAATCTACATACACTGAGTGTAGAAAACACTATGTACAAAACACTAGGAACACCTTCCTAATACTGAGTTGCACCCCTTTTTGTCCCCAGAACGGCTTAAATTCGTCAGGGCATGGAAAGCATTCCACAGTTGTGTCAAGTTGGCTGGATGTCCTTTGGGTGGTGGCCCGTTCTTGATACACATGGGAAACTATTGAGCGTAATAAACCCAGCAGCATTGCAGTTCTTGACACACTCAAACCGGTGCGCCTGGCACCTACTTCCATACCCCGTTCAAAGGCACTTACATCTTTTGTCTTGCCCATTCAATGTCTAAATTGTCTCAAGGCTTAAAAACCCTTCTTTAACCTGTCTACTCCCCTTCATCTACACTGATTGAAGTGGATTTAACATCAATATGGGATAATTGCTTTCACCTGGATTCACCTGGTCAGTCTGTCATGGAAAGACAGACAAAAGAGTGTTCCTAATTTTTGGTACGCTCAGTGTATATACAGTACAAAAAGTTAATCTGGTAAACGTCAAGAGCATCTTCAGGTTCATTAGAACAACAGGCTTACTTCAAGACAACGACACTCACTCCATGTTGATAGAATACAGGCTATCCATTAATTCTGGGAATTTAGTTGTCAGAAATAGTATCCGAGCAACCATACAACCAACTGAGGCTGATCGCTCGAAGTAAAAGTGTGCTGAGCACTCAAATAGTCTTGAGAATAATGAACTTGAAAGATCCTCTTAATTTTCTTTCTGTTACGTCTCAGAAGGGAGACCCAAAAGAATTTAGAATTCCAGTCAGAGGTAGGCGATGATTAGATTGCTATGCCCAATTCTTCTAACGTTCATCTCCCGTTCCTTTAATATGCAAATCGTAGGTATGCAAAGATCTGATGCTTTTATTTAAGAGATATGTCCTCAGGCGACAGTAGTATGCTTCTAGGGAGAGCTCTGTTTCGCTATGAAATAAATAGTTGTTAAAAGGATCACATGAGTTTGTATCTTAGAAGATGAAAAGCTAATTGACATGAATAATTTATTGTGATGCAATATGTTATAGAAATCAAACAGAAAGGAGAAAAATAAAGAAGTGTTCAAACATTTCATTATAAACCAGGACGTCATAATATTAGAATATTCATCCGAACTGATTTCCTCTGGATTATTCTGAATCTTTCATCTTATTATAACACTTGTCCTGAGGTCAATGAACTACAATTACTAAAACCATACTGGCGTAACACTGGCAGATATTAGGAGTGTATTAATGATTTTGGTAACAGTTTATATGAGGTACTTAGGATTTATTTAAAACGCATTAATTGTACATAAGTATAGTGTATTATAAACCAGGTTGTTTGGGCCCTAAAATTATTTGTTCACTATTGGCAAAAAGCTAATAATAGCAATAAGGCACCTCAGGGGTTTGTGGTATATGGCCAATATACCACGGCCATGGGCTGTATCCAGGCACTCTGCATTGCGTCGTTCATAAGAACAGCCCTTAGCTGTGTTATGTTGGCCATATACCACACCCCCGAGGGCTTTACTGGTTAAAGGTGCTACATGTAGGACGTCTCGCTTTGGTGGAAGTTAGGTGAATTGAAACAACACGATTTTACAACTCTCCCCCTCCCCCACATCTAATTCCCCGCAACACGGTGGAGAGGTTAGTGCTATCCGACGTCCCAAGGATAGCATGGACCATGCTCGTTATGTCCCAAGGATCCCTGTTAGCATGGACCATGGTGGAGACTATTTTACTTTATATAAAAGGAATTTCATAAGGTTTTAGGTGGTGCAATGATTCCCTCCACTATTCAGTGCTTGATTTTTCACATAAACTAAAAATAGAAGGAAGGGTGTAGAATTTTAGCAACCAGCAAATGACAGAGCGATATCTTCATCGCTGCTTGCCCCAGTCTGTCATTGTTCGTTGTGCTTGAGGAGGAGATGACCACGCCTTTTATTGATGCCGATAGGGAAAGTGCAGTTTTCCCATCTTGACAACAGAAGCCTGTCTGGCTTTTTGTCAAATAGAAAGTCTGCATTTTAGAATGCGACTTTGTATTGGCCCAAAATAATATTTTTGTGAAAAAATACTATCCTTCCACTAGTTCTGCATATATATTATGGACACTTTCTGAAATGACAATGAACAATTCTACAAGTATCTCCTTTAACTATACCACTTGCTATAAGCAGTCATAAGAACTCATAGTTATTTAGAACATGCTTTATTCAAAGTTGCCACTCGGAGCCATGACTGACATGACATATCAAATAAGATTTGGGAGATTTGACTCTCAACCCTCAGGGGTCGTGAACCCCATGTTATCCCATTTCCAGTGAGAGAGATAGAGGGTCGCTGCAGTTCCACCGTGAGATTTATCCTTTGTTAAAATCTTGATCTTCTCACTTCCCATACATGACATTAAAAGCATCATTAAAACGTAGGGTTTGCACACACACACACACACACACACACACACACACACTCACTGCATGGATCCCACTGTAGTGGACGGTCGGCAGGCTAATGATGTATGGAGGCAAATGTCATATCTCTGTTGGCATTGTTCGGCCTAAAGTATTCCACTCAAACGGAGGCCTGTTGGATTTTAGTACCACACAAAGGCTTCACTTATTACACTGAACTTTTGACAGCGCGGGTTGTGGTCTGCAGTGGGTGAATACTTGACATTTCTGTGTGCTGATCTATTCTACTTTCATTTGTTGCTGTACTGTATGTATATATTATTATTTCAATTTGTATTATTAATCCATTTGTATTGTTTTATTTCACTTTGTCCTGTATTGTTGAAGCTCGGAACACAATCATTCCACTGTAACCTGTAATTATATCTGCAAACCATGTGAAAATGTAACTCTCTAATATCTCCTTCCATCCTACATCTCTCAATGCAGGCCTTACCTCGTCGGTCCAGCTCACTAAGGCCGCATGAGCTTTGCGTAAAACAGGCCTGTAGATTCTGTGTGTATCCTAACCCTTACTGACTATTTGTACGATAAATGCTCTTCCAAGTCCTTCTTGTGTCACGGGAATTTTATTGTGAAGACAGACATACTATACACTTTGTAAGAAAAGGTTATTCTGGTCTTCTTGTTTCATGCTTTATTTAGCATTTATCAAGCTTTTGTTGTGCGTGAGTATTCTCTTTTTCCACCCACAGGTTTGTATACCTAAGCTTATTGTAATTCACCAAATGATCCTGTATCGTTTTATGTGAGCGTGACATAAATGAAACAGATTATTTGTGACATGGGAATATCTGAGTCATTCACTTTATACTGTTTATTAAATGAAATGGTTCTCACACCTAGACAATGACACGTGTAGAACACACTGTCACCCCTTTAAGTTAATGCAGGTTGAAGCCACACAATCTCTATTTCATGTGCTGAAAAACTGAAACTCCAAAACATTATATGATATTGGGCATATTTAGCTTAATAAGACCTCTCCACCGGACTACAATGACTAGTCAAATGTTGGAATGAAACGAAAGCCTGAACCTTTGAATAAAGAACTACATTCTTATTGAGGAGGTGAGGGGCTGACAATGACTACCCCTCGCTCCGAGTTGAGCCTGCGAGAGAGCCAGACTTGTTCATTCCTTGTTATACTGTTAATGTGTATGATTTAAGGGGAATTATGCACATCTCAATGTGCCTATAAATGATATTATTCATGCACAGGTGCTGCTCTAAGCGGCTTCTGAATGATAATTAAGATAATCTCTTCTCTTCTCTCTCCCTCTCTCTCCTTTCTCACGGATCCACTTTGTTCTGCAATAGCTCCTGTGTCAATACCTCGCAAGACGTACGGCGGGCCTTTCCCTCAGCCATTGTCTGATCTTTTTTTTTAGCACAAAACCTCCACTAACAAGTGAGACCACATTTATGTTTTCCCCTGAGCCTCGCTGTATTCTAAGAAATATGTGCCAAGTTGAATTAAAGTCACCCCAAAAAAATGTGCGACTGAAAAACTTGGTGAGAACTTTCCCCAGGGAATTGAAGAGAAGATGAAGTAGTTTCAATTCTATAACATTAATATAAAGACGTTAGAACACTTTGCATATGATAATCTTTTTCTCTCCTTTTTTCTTGGAAAAGGAGTATTATTCCATTTTGAATGGTTTCCAATGTTTGTGGATATTTATCCAGTCATTCAAGCAAGACATTAAGAAGACTTTGAACATAGTGAAAGGAGATCAACTCTTATTTTTGTCACACTTTAGGGGCATAACAACGGTTTTGTGGGTTTACTATTGCGGTTTAGATTCCAAGTTTGGAGTTTTTGAATAGCAAAGTTAGAGCAGCGTCTCTTGTTGTTGATCACGACAAGTCATAATTGCCAATGGTGACAACACAAGTCTTGTATGGAGGTATGAGCTCCTAACTTTACTGGGAGGAAACAGTCTTCTTTATTAGGAATTCAACAAGGGCCAGTAAACTCATGCATTTTTAACCAGTGAACACCTGGCACGTTGGAATAAGCAGAGATTGGCTCCAGAAATAGAGCCATGACCTACAAAAAAGTAATTTCCATAGTAACTAATAGATGTCGTAGTATCCCATTATCAATTGTATTTGATTTGATGTACTGTAAGGTGAAATAGAGGGATACATTAGATTTAAGCCAATTTAATGTAGCCTAGCAACTGAACTCGTGTTCCTTCCTTGTTTGGTCTGTTTTGGAATCCTAAGACTGTTTGGTAGAAGGAGAGAGGAATACCGGCTGGCTGCTCAGGAAAACAGGGAGTGATGATTACCATTGCTTATAGAGTGGATATCCAGCTGTATCATCTTAGCACAGCTCCTTGTTTACAATTGTCCTTTTCAGGGGAAGGCCATATTTAATTCCGTTTTCCTTTGTGTGCAAATGCGTTGTTTTGTTTGTCTTTGGTTTAGTTTGATTTGTTGTGTGTTTTGATGTGATTCTTTTTGGTAACCACATGTTGTCTAGCTAGCTAAGGAAGCAGTAAGCCTGTATGGTTGGATGGCTGGATGGTTGGTTCTCCAGCTGGCTTACATTCACAGGCTACTGTCACACCCTTTGGCCTCAAATAAACACAGTTATAAACACACACACAACAAAATATGTTTCATACGGTTCCTTTACCATATGGAATGTAACACAAAATGTCGACTAGCAATCATTAGAAGCAGTACCAATTTGATAACATTTCCGTTAATTGTGTTATATAACTGCAACCTTCAAAAGGATCACATTTAAATACATTGTCTTGCAAACGGATCCAGTTAATATGACGTCTTCGTTTCTAAAACACATAGAAGCAAGGACACAGTTAGATAGCCTAGCGGTTAGAGCGTCAATGTGTCCTTGAGCAAGGCACTTAACCCTAATTTGCTCCAGGGGCTGATCTTGTAGGTAGGCTGCCATTGTAAATAAGAATGTGTTCTTAACTGACTTGCCTAGTTAAATAAAATAGTTTAAATGATATCTTTGTTTCTAAAACACTTAAAAGCAAAAACACAGAGTAACAATAGTTCACTCTAAAACCTTCCTTTGGATCGGGGGCGTTAATGGCTGGTATAGCTCTGGTTTTAAATTAGAAATAACCCAGTAGAGCTCTTGACTTATAAAAAAGGTTACAATTAAATACAATTAATTAATCTCAATTTCCGGTTCTGAATGAGAGTAGTTAGGAAACATTTATTTTATTTGAATTGTACTCCCATAGAAACCCATAGTACAACGACACAGCAGGTGCTATCTATACATTTTGCAATAACAAACTACTTTGGACTCTCTTTCTTGGCTCAGCGTAAGACTAATTTTGTTCCACCTCTTTATGTTCTAATGTGATTATTACCATAGAAGCTGATAGGTATCTCTAGTTATATTTTTTTTTATCTGTTTCCTATTTAGAGTACGGTAGTTACTGATTGTACATAGTTTGCGCGAGCCTCTTTTGAATGTTCACAGGTGTAGAATTGTTGCCAGAGGGGGACACTCCTTAATGAGCAGCAAATCACTATGGAATTTGCAGCGTGCAGCCGACATGAGAACTCTGAAATACCCAGTACCTAATTAAGTTATTTCACACCTGTCAACAAAAACATTCTGAAAAGTTTTACATCTCAGATGAGGGTGTGTGATAATAGTTTTCCTCTAGCACCTGTTATTGTATATCATACTAAATCATCTTCAGAAGGCTTGATAAGATGAAGACCAGCCACATTTAAGTAAATGCGCCAATTCTAGGATTATTTTTAGCAAGATCAAAGATCTAGATCAAAATATATTAGAAGGAGTACAAAAACACTCGGATAGGAAATTCGTTCCTTCAACAAAAGTCTTTGTTCCTTCAGCAAACCTCAGTCAATTGAGTTCTTAAGTCACAGGGTCTAAACCTTAACCATACAGGATGTCTCAGACTATTCTTGGCAGGAAAAGGTAAAAATAAAGAAGTTTCATCTGGTTTGAGTCTACCGACTGCTTTTTCTTTTGTACGTGGGTCCTGGGCTTTTTGATTAAAGCTCAAATGGACCAGGAAATGCAAATAATCCCCATTCTGAAGATGTACAGTGACGTGATTGTGTGGCAGTATGAATGTCTCGTGGGCTCACCACATTAAAGGCCTTGCAGAGCTACAGATGAGCAGGGACTGGGTTAAGTTAGGGAGACCGAGGAGCTTCAAAGACTCATAGGTTCGCCTTTCACATTGGAAGTGACTAGATGTACATTTTATTAATAGCATCCATCATACTGTTGAGTGTTTTTTTTTTTTGCTAACCCTTTTTTTTGTTCTTTAATTGCCATGATATGTTGGCTGGTCGATGGAGGAAAAGCGAGAAGCTATGTTAAAGCTGAAGAGCAATAAGTTATACTTTGATCGGCTATCAGGAAAACAGAGTTCAAGATGGCATCTTGTCTGATTATAGTTGTTCATGTCCGAATGAATAGTAGACTGCAGAGATTTGAAAATGTATTTTTTATTTTGATACCATTGTGTGTGATATTACTTCTGGTCAGTTGTGTTACTTATTCTCATTGCTAAAAGTAACGTCGGCATTTTGCTGGGTCTGGTTTTAGCATAATGTGGAGGACTTCCCTTTGACTTTCATTTCCAAATACCTTAGGACTTCATCTGCATAATCCTGCTCCTCTAGCGGAATGAAGAGAGTATAGCCAGTAAATTCTTTCGCTCTACCTTTCCTCTCCAGTGTATTCTACGCAACATAACTGTGGAGATCTTTTCCTGACGAGGTAGCTCCAGATGTAGTGACCTTAGAATCACACGCAGTAGGCCTACAGTAGCCTAGATACCATATATATCTATAATGCCAACAATATTAGACGATTCAAATAACTTACATTATTCTCCCCTTTTTTTCTTTTTTAAATAAGTATTACTGAAACATGAAAACACTCAATTATCCTAATAATATTGTGGCTTTTAAGTCTTCATTTTTATCCTTTGTGATTCAAAAGTTAATCAGTATTTCAGAGGCTGATTAGCATATTATTATGATATGAGTGGTGCCCATCATTCTTCTGCTGCACACTAAACATATCTCACTTTTCTCCCTTGTTTGAGAAAAAAAATCACGATTTAACTGCAGTAATTCTTTTCAGTACACTCTTTCCAATTGGTATTCATGGTCTTTGGAATGGCATGGGCTTGTACTCTATATACAATCCACCACTGTAAATCTTTGTCAATCCAAAGTCAGTGTTCCATGTTATCGAGCAAACAACAACAAATACACGGCACAAAAGAACCCTAATGAAAATTCTATAATTGACTGTGTTTAGGACTCGATCATCAGTTCTGGCTTGATTTGAAGACGTAATCTGTCTTTTGCTAATGCCAGACCTCTTTACTAGTGGGTACACATGTTAATAAAGTCGTAACCTCTTAGCCTGTTATGCTCATCTAATGTACTTGTAATGATTAGGTTATGAAAGAAGACGTGCTTTATCATTGTGTTGCACAAGAGTTGACAAATCGTAAGACCTTCAACTGGAAATAATTAGTATCTAGTTAAATACTGAATGCTGACCATAGTGCTGAGACAGAGCTAAGCCTGTTAGCTAACAAATGTGGTGGCAATTCAACAATTTATCCCCCCTACAGTTAGCTATGGCTTCATCACCTGAAAATTGATTACATTTCTAGGGATTGTAGTATTGGTTGACCACAAAGTTGCCAAATCTCTGTAAACATAATGAAAAAAAAATGCTAATTTTAACATTTTAATTCAAACAATTGAGAAACACTCTAGTTGTTTTTTTGTGGTCCTTTGGTTTTGGTTAATTGTTTCCATGCCAGAACCCAAAGTATCTCAGGGTTTGTAGATCCCATATGAAAACCTATGCAGACGACACAGCTTAAATTAGTTCAGGCAGGCAGGCTGCTTATCGGAATGTGTTTTTTTTTTTTTTCTCCCTCTCTCTCCTCTTTAATTTCTTCACATAGTTTAACATTAAAAATCAGGTCAACCTTTAAGATTTATGAGAAAAAATTAATGGCGTGCTATTTTTATGCAGTAGAAAGACTGTTAATTTGGTATGACCTTAGTCAAAGGCGGTGAAACAACAAACTCTTCTTCTACTTCTTCTTCTCAAGACCAAACCCCTGGTCTCCTGTGTCGCTTTCTAAATGAATTGACATGAGTAGCAGGCCTGTGCCAATGTTTCTCAAAGTCTTATCTGCAAAACTCAATACATAGGATTGCCTTCTCTCATCAGTATATGAGAGGCTCTATGAAAATAATACTCTTTCATCTAATTTCATAGCATATTGTTTTGATTAGCATATGTATTACTTGATTGAAAATGTTTGAAACTGTAAATACCCTTCAGCCTCTCAGTACTGAGAATATTTATCCCAATGAATCCAGTCATGCATATGTATCGCTATTACTAAATCTTCTGTGTGCTGATGTCACAGAAAGAACTCTTTCCACAGAGTCAGTTAAAATGATTGGTCACCATGGAACCTTTGGAACCGATTGTGAAGGTTATCATTCCTTTGAGACTCTTTGTCCCTTTAGACTTTGTCATACGAAAACAGAGGTGCGTTCCTCCCTTTTCCACCGTTTTCTCCCTGCATTAGGGCTCACCAATGAGGTCCCACTGGGACTTCCCTTGACGGGATCAAAACTTTTCACAGGCGAGACCTCGGTGACTCGTCGTTCAGAGGCCTCCATTGAAGCGTCCCCACAGGGGATATTATTTTTTTGTTCTGCAGAGGGAGCTGAGGCCTTGAGGGGTGAAGGTGAATGTTTGGAGCAAGTGACAGAACTTCAACACTTTGTCTTTTGTTCCAGGTTGTTTCTTACCAGGCTTGTCGGCCTCAACCTGCCTGAACCGCGTTGCCTCTGACCTGACCTAGCCCTGCATGGCAGAGAGAGAGAGAAAAGAGAGCTAAAAAAAAAAAAGAGCAAGGATAGAGGTATACAATGCCAATAAAACTAGGTCGATGTCACCCTACATCTCATTTTCTACATAGCTGTGTAATCAACCTTGATGTACACACTGTGGACCAGCCTATTCAGTTAAAACTCAGGGCTAAGCACTGGTTATTTGCTGTGTATTAACATATAACCATTTACATGTAAGTTGCTCCTATTAGCGTATAATGAGAAAATATACAGCTATTTTTACTTTATCACCATTATACCTGTTCCATTTGGAGCCCTTTTAGTATGATTTTAATGATGTTTTCCCCAGGGGCATGAACCTAGTCACAGTTTGACTTTGTTATTGGAATGTTAGGAGAAAAGGCCCTAACCATGAGGTGGGCCTCATCCTAACATCACAGCGATGTGCTTGTCATGTACTAGGGCGGTGAATCTCGCACATGCATAGCCAAGGGTCACTCTGTCGTTAATGAGGTGTGTATGTGCCCCATGGGTAACACAAACGGGAGGGATGGAGAGCCATGCCATGCCGGACAGATTTAGACCAGGGGGCAGAGGCCTTGTCTTATCTCTGTGCTTAGCCTAGCAGAAATTAAACTGCCTACAGGTTGGTTGCCTAGCACCACGGCACCGTGCAACAACGCAAAACAATAGGCTAAAACACTTTACATTGCTTCTGTGGTCCATAAGAAATCAATTTATGTAGAATGCACTTCAATCTCACATAATGTCGATGCGTTAATAAGCATCCTCTTTGAGAGATACAAGCCCATTGTTGAGTGAAGACAGTTAATTATGACAGCTCAAAGTGGGGCTGTCTGTCTCTCTTCTTTGGAAAGAGCATGATTATTCATCGCATTGATAAGAATTAATATGCAAGAAGACGAATGTCTCGAGAAATATTGTTATTTTTCCATTGGACGGAATTGTTATTCTCCTAAATTATACAGTCAATCTATCTTTGTTTGTTTATTTAACCCTGTTAAATACTGTATGGCAGCACTTTTGGACTCTTTAAGTGAACTGTTTAAGTCAGTGGGTGATTAAGATAGGCCTTATTGGACTTGAATTGCCATCTCTACAATTTGTGTTAGCAATCTCAAACAAATAAGCTTTAATTTAGTAGTGGTAAACAAAAGTTATTTACAGTTATTTACATTTCGGAAAACAAGCGGTAGAATGGATTCGCGACAAAGACATGAAGTGATGTTTAACCAAAACCAAAAAGTCTACACACACTATAATTACCCCACTTTAATTAAAATATTTGTTTGTTATGAAAGTAAAGTATTTACAGTCTTAATAAGTTATTGCAGACAGTGTTGGGTGTTTCTCTCAAAGAGGCTCTTCATGGTATCATGGGAGTATAATGACAGATCCCAGTGTAAACTGGAGAACTATAGTAGCACTGTATCAGGGACCAGAAACTCACCCCTGCTGTTTGTGTCTTCAACCATTTAATCAAACTGGCATTAGTTTGGTACTGTCGCTTAAACTTAGCTTACCTCTGAATTTGGAAGCTGGGAAAGTCTTCATTTTGTGCTCAGGAGATCTGAATTCATCCCAGAGACTCAGCAAGTAAACGGATCATCAGGACAGATGGGAAATGGGCTTTGAGGAAGACTATTTTTTTTTCTACCACCTTGCTACTGACACGGATACAGTGCAATCCAATTCAGGCTCATAGGCCGTCACACCTGTCTAGAATCTGGAGACAGGACTAACAAAGAAGATGAGGGAGGAGGAAAACCTCTTTTAGACTAAACTATAAAAAAACATGGAAAGGCCTGAATGTTAACATAATGCTCAACTATACATATTTCTGCAGTTTAATTAATTTCATGTGAATAAATAACACAGTGTTGTCTTCCTTTTATAATCTCACACTTGTATTATGCATTGGAACGACTGATTCTATTTCCTAAAACATGTCATGTACCTATAGCACAGACAATGTTTTCTGTACAGTATATTGTTCATTTCTCCCAGTGTTGGAATGGCTCATACCATAGAGTTGGTTAGAGGACCCAAACGGGTAATAAGATGAGTCCTCTAACTAACTCTACGGTTCATACAGACATGCAATGTCAAGCCCTTTGCTTTAATATCAAACTTCCCAACATCAGAACATTGCTTTGTTGGGTTGTTTCATACTAACAACAGTCATTTGCCTTCAAGAGATCACCATACTTTGATTAAAAAGCAACATAGTTGTTTCTAATCCGCTAAATCAAGCCAAAACAAAGCGCTGAAAGAACAAGAAGACAGCCATGACAGTTCACCGTCAGGCAGATGATGATATTAAGTGTCTTAAGTGTTTATTAAGATGAGGTTAGTCAGCTTATTTATCTGTAATGCAAATAATGCCTTTTAGGTCAGGTCTGGACATAACCACACTGTAGCTACATTTGTCCTAGCTCAGCAACTTCTTGTTTTTCCGTTTTTGAATAGTAGGTATTCCATGTAGCTCAGACTTTGGCCACAGAGGAAAACGTAAAGCATTATGTAAACAGTGTACTTATCTAAACATTGTTCTAAGCAACAACCAGCAGTACATTGTTGAAGCATCATCCCTGGGGAGGAATGGTTGAGACTGAAACTGAAGAGTAGAATGGGTTTATCTCAGTAACTATGTCATGAATAACTATTTCGCCATGTATTGTAGTATAACCAATTAAGCACGTAAAGTGAATGATTTTGTATTTTGAAAATAACTTACATTGTCAGACAAAGATAATAAACATCATAAAAAATTGTTGAGGGAGACTTTGTTTTCACAATATACAGTACCAATGCTTCCCTCTTCAGACATAAACTGATCATCACAGACCTTAAATGCAAGGCAATGTTGGGGTAGGTCATCTCACACGTAATATCTCTGTATCTCTGTAACTTCTGAGATATGTTGGAGATGGAAGTGTGTTTGTCTATGTTTGTAAGCGTTTGTGTATGGGTAGTTATGTAGCTGTGGTGAAATAGCTGAAATTCATGATGCAAACTTGTTGTTTTTCAGATCATTTTCAAATGGTAATTTGCCTTATCCAAAGTAAACTCATAGAGTGTAAGTAAATTATTATTTGCATGGCTGACAATCATTCAACATGCCTTCGGTCTTTTTCAAACTGCTCTAGTTTGTCCAGTCTTTGAAAAAAAAAAAAAAAACAGCTTGGAGAGACCAAAGGCAAAAATGTGAGATGACTTTAAATGCTCCTTCCTTTGAAGTGTTCGTAAATTTGTCCCCTTCCATTACAAAAAAAATGCACATCAAATCAAATCAAATTGGATTCGTCACATGCGCCGAATACAACAGGTGTAGACCTTACTGTGAAATGCTTACTTACATAAATGCCAGTGTCGTTTTCCTTACAGTCATACAAGCAACTATTTTTTCATTGTTATTTCACAGGACCACAATTTCAAAATATAAAACATGCTTTCTATCAGAGGAAGTTTTACACCGTAGTTCAATACTGTCAACATCAATCTGAACGGCCTCCATCAGACGCAGACGGGATCTGAAATACGGGAACACAAAACAGTTTGAGTCCTTCATTTGGCATGCTCATTTATTGATCAGTATTTAAGACATTGACACACGGTAATTTAATAAGGACTGACCTGGGCTAGCAGGAAGTCGGGCTGACAGACAATACAAACTCATTTATCACTGTGGAAGCATGCTGGTATAGAGATCATTTCTTGGTTTTCATTGTTGGGAGTTAGGGGTTGACCTGTGGGTGTTAGAGTGGAAATACAGAAGGATTATTCATGTCTACAGGTTAACTTGGATTTTTAGCCATTGTTAGAGAGTGAAGGTAAGACTAAATTTGTTCATGTGGGATTCCAACTATGAAATGTTGGGCTTCAGGAATGTCTGAATTGGAACTCAGAATAATGGCAGCAGGCAGGATATCCTGTTTGAACCATTTCCCCATGCATGTGAAGCACAAAGGTATACCAAGGTATTTGATGCATTTGATATGATTTTTTTAAATGAATGATTTAGTAAATCAGGAAGCGCCTGCACCTCTGGGTTTTAATTCATGTCTGAAGGCAGAGTAGTTTGCTGATAACGAGACGAAGTAGTGAGCTGGCATGAAAGTAGAATGGTAGAATGGAAGACGAAGAGAGGCCCACGGAGTATTACAGCAGATTATTACTGTCTAGATTGTGGTTATACAGTGCATTCGGAAAGTGTTCAGACCACTTGACTTTTTACACATTTTGTTACGTTACAGCCTTATTCTAAAATAGATAAAATTGTTGTTTCCCCGTTGTCAATCTGCACACATTAACAATTAATGAGAAAGTATAAAACATTTTTTTTCAAAATGTTTGCTAATTTAAAAAAAAAAAAAAAAAAACATTTACGTAAGCATTCAGACCCTTTATTCAGTACTTTGTTGAAGCACCTTTGGCAGCGATTACAGCCTCAAGTCTTCTTGGGTATGACGGGTACAAGCTTGGCACACCTGTGTTTGGGGAGTTTCTCCCATTCTTCTCTGCAGATCCTCTCAAGCTCTGTAATGTTGGATGGGCAGTATCGCTGCACAGCTAATTTTAGCTCTCTCCAGAGATGTTCGATCAGGTTCAAGCCTGGGCTCTGGCTGGGCCACTCAAGAACATTCAGAGATTTGTCCCAAGCCACTCCCGCGTTGCCTTGGCTGTCGGCCTAGGGTCGTTGTCCTGTTGGAAGGTGAACGTTTGCCTCAGTCTGAGGTCCTGAGGTCATCAAGGATCTCTCTGTACTTTGCTCCATTCTACTTTCCCTCGATCCTGACTAGTCTCCCTGTCCTTGCCAATGAAAAACATCCCCACATTATGATGCTGCCACCACCATGCTTCACCATAGGGACATATCCTCCAGACGAGTTCGATCTTGGTTTCATCAGAGCAGAGAATCTTGTTTCTCATGGTCTGAGATACCTTTAGGTACCGTTTTGGCAAACTCCAAGCGGGCTGTCATGTGCCATTTAATGAGGAGTGGCATCCGTCTGGCCACTCTACCATAAAGGCCTGATTGGTGGAATGCTACAGAGATTGCTGTCCTTCTGGAAGGTTTCCCATCTCCACAGAGGAACTTTAGAGCTCTGTCAGAGTGACCATCGGGTTCTTGGTCACTTCCCTGACCAAGGCCCTTCTCTCCCGATTGCTCAGTTTGGCCGGGCGGCCAGCTTTAGGAAGAGTCTTGATGGTTCCAAACTACTTTCATTTATGAATGATGGAGGCCACTGTGTTGTTGGGGACCTTCAATGCTACAGACATTTTTTGGTACCCTTCCCCAGATCTGTGCCTCAACACAATCCTGTCTCGTAGCTCTACGGACAATTCCCTCAACCTCATGGCTTGGTTTATGTCCTGACATGCACTGTCAACTGTGGGACCAGGTGTGTGCCTTTCCAAATTCTGTAAATTAATGTAACAAAATGTGGAAAAAGGGAAGGGTCTGAATACTTTCCGAGTTCACTGTACAGTATGTTGTGTCTCTCGAATGTTCCTTTATGATCCCTTGTTCTGCATTGTCTGTTGACATTTATGAATAAGCGACAACATCACAGTAGCTGGCAGAAGGTAGAAGGATTAATTTGGACATTTTCTGTCCTCTTAAACAAAACAATTGTTTAATGGGACCAGACTACTTCTTAGATTACTTTTAGCTCCCTATATAAGATGAGAAGTACACTTGTGAACATGTTTGCTTCAAGCTGCTACCCCCTCTGGTCTTTCTTCAATTGTGTACACTCTTTCTCCATTTATATCCAGGAGACTAAATTGCCTTAGGCATAGCTCTAGGTGATCCTGTGTAGACATTACCCTTACTGTAGCCTTCTTCAGACATTACCATATCACTCTTCTTCTGTAGTCTGCTCTGTCTGTCATATGTCCCTTTATAGTTTTAAAACACGTTTAAATGTATTATCATATATCCTGCCACTCAGTTAAAGATAGATAAAGGGAAGTATGACAGATTTATGATTATTTCACTTCCAGTGGCTGATTGCTGTACACTATACTGTATATTATACTTTGATGTCATACAGCGTTCAGTGTTACATATGCAAATGTACAAAATAATATACTGTAAAAAGTCATATGAACATGTGTACATTTTTACTGTGTTGTCTGGAGATTTTATACATACTGTAGATTCTCCTTTTGCCCTTTGTCCAAAGGTCAGAGTTCGCTTACCTCCCACACATACAGTAGCAGCCAGACTGCCATACATGTCTCTACAATGTTGTGTTACCAACACTATGTATATTGTCAAAACGTGTACATAATATGCATATTTCATTATTATACCATGGTTTTCTCGGAACGAAAGTAATGTTCGTTATGGGAGTTGCTTTTTCTTCAGTTTTCTTGTCTTTCTTTTCTCTTTCTCTCCCATCTCACAGGGGAACTGAAGGCAAACTGGAGTTCACCCAGCGTATCTGGCCCCTTTAAATACGGATATACGGATCCTTTTACTTTTATCAGACCGATCATTCAGAGTTTTCCCACAGACACCGAGACGCAGCTTTCTGATCATGATGCCAGAAGAATCAGTAGGCAGGGAGTCCTTAACGAGATGCCGTTAGGATAAAGTGGAGAGAGTGAACTGTGTTACGATGAGTCACTGATACTCTTTGACTGCTGGGGTTGGCTGTAATGTAATGGCTGTAATGTGGATTTTAATGTGCTGGAATGATATGCTTTTACATGCAACAAGAGGCTCAATGTTTTCTGTTTGGCTGGCTGGCTGGCAGAGCCTCGGCTGCACTTGAGCAAGGCTCCTTCACCTGTAACATGACAGCGGTAATGAGGATGATGCTAGTGTTGATGTGGGGAAGTGACACCTCTGGTGTAATGACAGTTTCGTTATCTCCCCTTCTAACCTGATAGTTAATTGAATAACCTTGTTTACTTTGTGTCTTCGTTACGTTGGGATGCTTAACGTGGCGTAGTCGACTGAAGTAGCGCATTATTATAATGATGAGTCATGATCACTGAAATAGGTCCGCAGCTTTTGACATCTAGGTTACATGCATTTTAGGTGCCCAAAGTGCAACTAGGCTCTCTGGTCAATTTGAACGCTCTATGTGAATGTTGAGCCCTGTCTCTCGCCTGGCATCTCCTCTCTTCTCCTTCACTCAAAGCCCAACTCTCACCAGTCCAGTCCAGTGGAAATCAATGGTATTTGTTTTATTAGTGGATGCCGTGGGGAAGACTTGTGATTATTACCAATAAAGGGGAATTAGATAAATAGATTTTTAGACTTTGAAATTTGTGTTTAATCAAATTTGAGATAAAGCCATCAGTGAAATTGCAGTTGATTTATAAATGAGATAATTGACGGGTGGCATTCCTCCTAAGTAGCTTTCACAGAGTGAGCGGCTTTATTGCTTGGTCAAACCTCCTCATTCAATTTTAAAATGGCCTATTGAGTGGAATTCTCTCCGGACATGCCAGACACTACCGCCCGTAATACCTTTCTACAAGTACTTCCTTGTCTACTTCAGACAAGAGAGGAGTTGAGCGGTTACAACTCTGTTCTTTACATTGAGCTACAATTCATCACCGAGGATCTCTCTTCCAGGCCTTTTAATTTGTCTGGTGTGGCTTTTGGCAATAATGGCAGATGTTTATAATATGGCAGTGGCATTAACACCTTTGCCTCGCAAACACGAACAACCAATAGCGTCGTTCGTTTAGGTAAATAACTCGCGGTGAGAGCGGCATTTTCAAATCATACAATAACCCAATAGCTATACAATATACGGTCCTACTGTGCATGCACCTTTGTTTAGCGTTGTATACTTGTGTCCCTGCTTGTTTGTGTAAGCTAATTTGTCATGTGTGTATTCAGTCTGTCTCAACAAAAAGCATCCTTTTTTCCATTTGTATTTGCTAAGCAAAATGATTCCTCGTGTCGGTTTCTCTCAGGAGGCTGGGCTGGCCCACATCTCATCTACCCAGCTGCTTTGTGTTAATGTAGAGAGTAGGAGGACAGTGACACAAGCATTAGTACTTCACATTCCTCTGACTATCACACAGTGTCTTTGTGAAACCGGGATCTAGGTTGTGTGTTTGTCAACTGCAGTCTACAACAGTGTATTTCTTGTAGTGCTGAGAAATAACCAATGATTGAAGCAGGTGGCAATCGTCTTCATAATGTTGTTGTCAGTACTTGTAATAAGGAAGGAGTCTCCAAACTTGAATTCCATATGTCTGACTCTTAAATTCCAGACGAAATTCCTATTGACATCCATATCAATGCAAAATGTACAGGAGCACGCAAGTTAAGCGCACATATTTCAAGTTAAGATTCAGCCCATAATGCATTAGCATGTGCATTCACACCATTTGAGGTGTTGATGGTCTAAGAATCAAGTTACCTGGGCGGCAACACAGAAAATAGAATTAATATTCCCATGTTAAAACCCCTTTTACGAATACCCCGCCTTTTTGGTTTTGCTTTTTGACAGAAATAGCAGAGCACTACAAACACTTGTCATTTGAGAACAGTGCTAAGTCTGTTAGCTGTGATCCTGTGATGGCCTCCTTCTCATCATGGGATACATTTTTGCCACATGTTAATTTGCCCCTGAATATATCCTTAACTGTAATAGTGAATGAAACACCTTCACATATGGAGATTGTCCCATGGGTGCCTAGTGTTCAGAACAGCATTTGAGTCACTTTCTCTCTTTCTCTACAGTATGAGCCCGCTCTCTGCCTCAGTCAAAAACCAGGTTTCAAACCCATGGAAAGTCTCAGGTCGGACTGGAGCACCAAGTAGAAATCTCCCATTGTCTATGTATCCTACCACTCAGGAAGTGGGGCCGCTCTCTGTCACTATACACTTGGCGCTCTGTGAGTGAGTTGGCGCAGGCTTCCTATTACCAGCTGTGCCTGAACCCCCTGGTGCTTGTGTGTGTAAGTCTCCTGGAAACGTCCACGTCTGAGAGGTATCAGCGGAGAGCAGAGTAGTGGCCTCAGGAGGAGTCCTGCTGTTGGGGAGGTCTACACACTCGGCTCAGCACAGGATTACAGGTTTACAGGTCTGGAGCAACACTATGACACTATACTGTACAAGCTGCATCCAATCCAACTCACCTATTACCTTGACCACAAAGGATTTTAGACACAGAGAGACACGTGCGTGCGCACACACACGTGCACACACGATCATACACACCGTTTAGGTCAATCCGATGCATTCCATGGTAGCTACCTTCGGACAAACTTTTTGTCAGAGCAAAAGTAGATTCAACATCACAGCATCATTGGTAGGCATGGATCCAATGTCTTTAGCCAGCCGAATAAACACTGCTTTTACATTACAATGTGAAACTTGCTTTTGAGTAGTTTATTTTTTTTCTTATGTTAAGGGGAGAAGTTTGAAGTATTTGAGAAAAAGGAACCTTGACAAAGTTAATTGGAATGAATCCTTCACACAACAGGGCAATTATGTTACTGAGGACGGACAATACTTGCTGAAAAAGTGAATATCTTAGCACGACTCAATGTCTCATTTTCAAGAGTGTTTGGACTGTTTTGGCAGCTTTATCAGCAATGGGTCTAATTATTCTTATGTTATAGGAATATATTACAGATGTACTTTTTATTCACTGATTAACATTAAGTGCTAAAACTGCCCTCATGAAGAAAAATCATAATATGTAGCTATTGTTCTGACAAAAGTAGGAAATGAACAAGAGTAACCATCTTAAAAGTTGATATGCGTCTGGCTAATATGTCTCCTGCTTTTTTATCCAACAGAAAGTTATTTAATAGCCACTCACATTCATTACCTGTTATGGACATTCCTCCCTCCAGATATGACTTTGAAATACTATCTCTAAGGTCTAATTAGAATTAACGTCTCCTCTTTAGAATTGTCAACTCTATCTCACCTCAAGCCTGGAAAAAGTATTGAATTTCAAATAGCCCTCTGCAAAATGGCCGACATGTAACTTTGTACTGACCTTAAGAGAATTACCATGATGTGTGTAAAATGACTTGATGTGTGGATTAGGGAGGGACACAGGCACTGAATATCTGTGTCACTTTGCCTCGCTGTTTCCTCTTTTTGAAATGATACTTGGAAAGGTTATTTTGCTCAGCCCAGCATGCAGCCAGTAAACATCACAATCCATCAGAACTAGTCTCGGGGAAAAGGATGGCTTGTTTTCACACTTAAAGGGGACATGAAATAGAGTGTCCTTAACTTAATCACCACCTTGTTTTACTACATTTGCATATATTTGCATATTAATTGGACTACAGATTAAAATTGGTTTTGTAATTTTAATTAAGTGTCCACAAAGGTATATGATTAGAACTGTTTAAAATACAGTCTGACATAACTAGAAGCAAAGGCTTTGGTGCAGATTTTTTCCTCCCCCCTTTTTAGGAAGGGGGGATTACTTTCAGGGAATGTCTGTTTTATGATAGTAATTTTTAATCTTTAGTAGATTACACAGCCAAGTAGACTGTGGGGGTTGGAGGGAGGAGGAGAGGAGGGGTGGGTATCAGAATCATTCTCATTTTTCAAGATTCATATTTTCTATGTTGTTGATTTCCACTGCTTGATGAGTTCTTGTGCAATGTCTTTCCTGATTGGGAAATTTAGTTCAGCCATAAATGCAGAGAATCAAATTGATTCCGTTTGTAAGCAATCAGATTATGCAAATGAATGTACAATTACTTATAAATGGTGAGAATTATAAAATATATACACTGCTTATTATCTCAACCGTATGTATTTGACTTTGTATTATTGATAGGTTCCAGGTACACATATCATTCAATACCTTCCCTTGAGATTGAGGCACACCCTTGGCAATGGCGTGTATTCATGGATGCCATGGGAAGCCAGGCTTCCCCAAATATTTGACAAATAAATATTTAAAAAATAAATTACTATTTATCTTTAGTTTCTCTTTGTTTTTTAATTTTCAGTCAATTCACAAGTGGCTAAATCTCACCGGAGAAATCATCCGAGAGAGGGAAACAGCGCCCCTCTCTCTCAGTATGTGCAACCTATGTATCTGATGCTGTCTGGAACAAAAGAGTACGACACGTTGCAACCGTAGCATTTGGTTGGTTGATGCCAGCAAGCATTTGGCCTCCCTTGATAATTTTTTTTTTAAAAATTAGCCAATCAGCATTGAGCTGAGCTCAACTGTGGGTTGTCCTGGAAAAGCATAATCTCCCCCAAGGGAGGGCAGTTTGGATTTGGCTTCACACCAATCAAATCACATCCTATGTAAAACGTCATCATTGTCATCATTGTCAGAAAAAGGCTCGCTAAATAGACCCTTTCCTTAGCCATGGATGGCGATGTGGATTTGGACTTGTGGTTTTGACGTAATTCTCTGTACAGGCCAATGATTATGATGGCGATTCTGATCTAACCATAAATTAATATATTGTGCCACTGGCCTGAGGCTCAAACCTGCATTAGCTATGGTAGCTACTGAAATTCAATATTTAGCCTAGATGAAGCCTAGTAGGCTGACGTTAACTAGTTTGCTAACTTAGCTGGTTCATTGTTGCCTATGCGAGGAAGTTAGTGTAGCAAGCATTTTAGCTAGGTAGCCTATGAAAACAAAAACTAAAAGCGTACTGTATGAAGTAGCCATAGACCATTTTGCTAACATGAAAGAAAGGAGGATAGCATTTGCGTTCAAGTAGTCTGCATGTAGGGTGACGCAAGCACACACACACAAACACACACAGAAATCAGTACCATGGACAGCCACATGATATTTAGCAACATTGACTGGATTAAATTGTTTTTAGTATCTTTAAGTTTGTTTTCAGTGTGTTAAACTAAGCGCATGTAGCCTTGTTTATTTGATGACGTTTAAATGTTTCATTTTAAATGGTGCTGGAATAGCGGAGGCAGTGCTGCTGTTGTCTTTTTGCTGACTTGCGGTAACTCTGTGTTTCTAAATCAGTAGTTTAGTAAACTTTATTCAATGGATGGGTCTAATCCTGAATGCTGATTGGTTAAAACTGCATTCCAGCATATGAACAAATATGATCAAAACTATGAAAAAACACACACTGAATCATGTAGTAAACAAAAAGTGTTAAACAAATCAAAATATATTTGAGATTTGAGATTCTTCAAAGCAGCCACCCTTTGCCTTCATGACAGTTTTGCACACTCTTGACATTCTCTCAACCAGCTTCAACTGGAATGCTTTTCCAACAGTCTTGAAGGAGTTCCCACATATGCTGAGCACTTGTTGGCTGCTTTTCTTTCACTCTGCGGTCCAACTCATCCCAAACCATCTCAATTGGGTTGAGGTTGGGTGATTGTGGAGGCCAGGTCATCTGATGCAGAACTCCATTACTCTCCTTATTGGTCAAATAGCCCTGGAGGTGTGTTGGGTCATTGTCCAGTTGAAAACAAATGATAGTCCCACTAAGCGCAAACCAGATGGAAAGGCGTATAGTTGCAGAATAATGTGGTAGCCATGCTGGTTAAGTGTGCCTTGAATTCTAAATACATCACAGACAGTGTCACCAGCAAAGCACCCCCACACCATCACTCCTCCTCCTCCACGCTTCACGGTGGGAACCACACGGAGATCATCTGTTCACCTACTCTGCGTCTCACAAAGACACAGCATTTGGAACCAAATATCTCCAATTTGGACTCATCAAACCAAAGGACAGATTTCCACCGGTCTAATGTCCATTGCTCGTGTTTCTTGGCACAAGCAAGTCTCTTCTTATTATTAGTGGTTTCTTTGCAGCAATTTGACCATGAAGGCCTGATTCACGCAGTCTCCTCTGAACAGTTGATTTTGAGATGTGTCTGTTACTTAAACTCTGTGAAGCATTTATTTGGGCTGCAATCTGAGGCTGGTAACGCTAATTAACTTATAGGTCACTCCAGGTCTTCCATTCCTGTGGTGGTCCTCATGAAAGCCAGTTTCATCATAGCGCTTGATGGTTTTTGCGACAGCCCTTGAAGAAACTTTCAAAGTTCTTGAAATGTTCCGTATTGACTGACCTTCATGTGTTGAAGTAATGATGGACTGTCGTTTCTCTTTGCTTATTTGAGCTGTTCTTGACATAATATGGACTTGGTATTTTACCAAATAGGGCTATCTTCTGTATACCAACCCTACCTTGTCACAACACAACTGATTGGCTCAAAAAACTTTTAACAAAGCACACTTGTTGAAATGCATTCCAGGTGATTACCTCACGAAGCTGTTTGAGAGAATGCCAAGAGTGTGCAAAGCTGTCATCCAGGCAAAGGGTGGCTACTTTGAAGAATCTAAAATCTCAAATATATTTTGATTTGTTACATTTTTTTTGGGTTACTACATGATTCCATATGTGTTATTTCATAGTTTTGATGAAAACCTGGAATGAGTAGGTGTGTCCAAACTTTTGACTGGTACTGTATGTATCATGACTATGGTTCATCCTTGCTTATAGCTGTGTATTCAGTGTGCAATGTGTATCATTTTGGGCAATTTGATGTGAAGGTTCTGAATCATTGCAGGGTTCCGGAATCGTTGCAGGGTTCCGACTGACTAACCTGCATCTGGAGTACAGAAGAAACATTATTTTATACTCTCAGATTATAATGAATACAGCTTTGGAAAAGTTTGATAGCTTGACATGTCAAAGATTTTTTGATACAATTACAGTGAAGTCAGGGTAGCATTCTGTCAACTTTGAGGGAAACATAATATTACGGAAATATTTCTTTGGTGTGGTCTGGAAAGTTTTAGAAAAACATTTGGAAGCATTTTCCTCATAAAATAAGTGACAGGATACTGTTTCTTGGTTTTTGGTCCTCTTTTGTCTCAAAGTATAGGGAAAACAGTTGGTTGGCAATACACTTCATTTAAAAGATTTGATTTTGACCATTATACCCATGTTTTACTGCTATAAATTGTACTGTATTGTATCTTTATGGTCTTGGTATGGAAGGCAAGATATTTTGGAAATGCTGACCTTTTGTCGATACTTACTCTTCCACCGCTGTATCCATAACACAAGCAAACTCTATGAAAGCTGGTGAGAAAAAATGGAGCCTGTGTTTCTGAACACCACGTTACACAGTAGTGCATATTTTTGCATTGCTTTTCATAGCAAGCGTGATTCTCGAAGCCGTCATTGCACTTGGTTACCACTTCAACTGTGGATTAGGAGACAAAGAAGGCTCTTCTTCCCTGGCTGCAATCTGCTAGATAATGCCTGGCGTGGAATTGGCCCCTCATTAACAACTCCTTAACCACCTCTCTGATGACGAGCTCCTCTGTCATCTATTCCACTTTTCAAAAGCTGCCTTTTGGGAACCCTTAAACTTACCATGCTGGCTTCAGTTTTTCCCTGCTCGCTTTTTTAAATTGCCACTTCTTGAATTACTAAGCTTTCCTAATAGGTACAACCTGCGCTGACTGTTCGAGGGATGGCTTTTTGAAATGGAACGTTTGTTTGCCTTGTATTGTGCGGAGGATAAACGCTATCCATGATGCTCGCTTGGTAACATGCAATCCTGTCATAAATTCATCTGGCCCTTAACACAAGCCTCAGTACCAGGACTTCAAATGTGGTTTCTATTTCTCCAACACTGACATCAGCATCTTTCCATCCTCACTCTCTCTGTTCTTACATTCCCCTCCCTCAACCCCCCACCCCACACACACTTTACGTCTCTCTTTGTCCAATTGATAAAAAAACCCAAAACAGAAGATGTCAGTAGCACTGTTAAACTTGACAATGAATGAAATCTTTGTCCTGTGCCCTTTGGGTTCTCTGTTTGCTTGTGTCCTGTGTTCTGTAAACATTCTCTGTTAACATTCTGTGTGGTGTTATCAGAGGTGAAATAGAAAACCACCCACCTTTGCAGAGGGGGAGAAAGACAGAGGAGAAAGGTGCAAATCCCAGACGGCCAGGGAACATTGTCTAAGCCACATAGGTGGTAAGTGATGGATATTTCATCCTTTATGTCTGAGCATTACCATAAATAAAATAGGACACAAACACAAGCCTTTGCTCACTAATGGAATTTGTCAACATGGAAGAAGCATTATATTGTGCTCTTCTCCTCTCTCACTCTCTCTCTCTCTCTTTTCTCTCTCTTTGCTGATGCTTTGCCAAATACTTATCCCCTCTCTTGTGAACATTTAGCATTAACTCAGGGGAACTCCTGGGAATCGCAGTGCATAATGAAATTACCTCTGCGCAAACAAATAGGGTCAAACTCTCAAGGAGAAGTGTATTAGAACCATATTTGGCTAATTATGTGGCAGGTTCTTTCTTGTATCTATGGAGGCTGTTGAATAGCGTGGATATTCATATGTCAGCATGTCCAATCCTGATTTAATATGCTACCAGAAAAGAGCTACGAAACTCAAACAAACAACACAATAGGAGTCATTCAACACATGATCATACTGTATGCGTTCCATTAACACAAGGTTCAATTGAATCATTGGATTTTATTAAACCTTGCCATTTTCGAAATAAACATTGAGAAAAAAATTTTGGTTAAGTAAGCTAACCGCACCCCAGTAACGATGGTAACAAAAGGTTTTTAACAGACACCTGTCATTCAAAACATGAGCAGTGTAATTGCCCTGTAGTGAAGGTCAATTACCCATTTACGTATTCAATGCCCAGGCTACAGACCTACACCTATTCTGAATAATGGTGTCTGTTTAGAGGTGGAATATTTATGAATAATAAGAAATTGAAGCAATCCTTCCCAGGGGCAAGGCCCTTGTTATCCTAAACGGCCTTTTATCCACCACAATGGTATCAGCTCGCCAGTATACTAATTAGTCTTACCTGTATAATCATACCCAGCAGTGAAATGCATGCTATTACCTATACTAGCCATGACAGAGCATTTCATATCATAATTATTGAGCATGACTGGTGGGAATTAGTTTAGTTTACAAAATCTAAATGAAGTAGGGGGAGGAGCCGTTATAAAATCCATGCACATTGAATACACAAGGCCTGGAGCTGTTTGTGTGCGTGTGGTGTTATAGCAGGAATTCTCTATCTATCTGCTGGAGCTGCAGCAGGAAGTAGTATTTTCTTGGCACCAGGATTATCGTTCCCTCATCTGCCAGAATGGGTTGACAGAGAATTTGCACTATCAGCAGAAATATGTGTTTTTTCTATTACTACATACTCGACATTCTACAGCAAGACGAAGCTTCCTGCCAAGGGATATCGATAAATCTGACCAAACAACAGCGGAGACCACCTATGTTGCATCGCTGTGTTGGCTCGAGTATCTGCCGCGCTGGAATCAGCACGGCCATATTTGTTCTGTCTGTTGCTGTGTTGGCTTTGTCGGCCACCTACTCTAATATCATTAACAGAAGTTCTCCATCTTGTAATCTCCTCTAAACTGAACAAAGCATAGCTGGATTACTGCTGCTAACATCCTCATGAATTTGGGATTTATTCTAAGGTAAATTAGGATTGAAAGAGGTAGGGCTTCACCGCTAGTTAATCTCTCTCTCTCTCTCTCTCTCTCTCTCTCTCTCTCTCTCTCTCTCTCTCTCTCTCTCTCTCTCTCTCTCTCTCTCTCTCTCTCTCTCTCTCTCTCTCTCTCTCTCTCTCTCTCTCTCTCTCTCTCTCTCTACTATCTCTCTCTCTATCACTGTTCTCTGTTATTCCTCCCCTCCTTTTCCGCCCTTCTTTTCACGATGATCATTTCTGTCAGTTTGTTAATCGGCATGTGTCTTGATTAGTAGTGGACTTCATCCTCAGATTATAGCCCTTACTTATTGCAATAGCGGGCTGGGAGAAGGATCAGCGGCTCAATGGGTCAATGTTTCTCTCCAGATGGCAACTGTTAGCAGGTGTAGATGGAAGTGTGGCACACCGACAGGCCAAATCGCCTTTGTGGGTGGATTTGTACTCCCAGTACGTTATAACTACAGGAGCCCATGGCATCTGATCTGGATCAGCTGGTACCTAAAGGGATTTTCATATTTGATTCAAAATGTCTGACCAAAAGGAATAAGTCCTACTAAACAAAAAAAATGAAATAACTGGCAGTGAAGGCAATTTGTTGCTGGAGCACGGTGCTCGGGCTCTCCCCCGTCCAGATTTCCCATAAGGTATATGCTTCAGTGTAATTCATCACTTGCCCATACTGCTAACTGCTCTTTCTCTCCATGAAATATGAACACTATGAGAGAGCATTTTTACAAGTCATGCTGAATGGGTTATTATTTTGCCAAGCTCCCTACAGATTTCCCAACACCTTTTTCTGCTATTACTACATGAAGGGCGGAACTCAAGCAAAGCACATTTCACAAACTAAGTAATGTAATCTTAGATGATTTTATAAGTGTAACATGCAATGATATAGAATGTTAAAGACCTGTTTAGGAAGTTAAAAGGTAGAAGTAGGTCTACACCTGCAATAATTAATTCTTCAATAAATTGGGGTGTCATGCCACAGAAGCCATGGTGCACGGAAGCCTGTATTGAGTTCTAAAGTTCTTCATGTGGATTTACACGGAACACCTACGGATGACTCCTCTCAACCCTATCTGAGAGTCAGAGTTCCCACAGTCAGCAACAAGGCTAGTTGAGCCATTTTTATCTCAAAGCTCTGAAGTTTAGATTGGGTGGGTGCATGTGCGGCGAATGAGGGATATTTAATGCACAGTAAACAACTAAAGCACTCCAAGCTTTAAATCCCAAGGGAGGAGGAGATGTGGACTGGCGAGTCTCTCCTTTCCACTCACAGTGGGAGATGGCAAATGCCATATGTCCTGAGCACAGCGCTTGTGTTAATCCTATGCTGGGCTAGTCCAGAGCAGGCAGGAAGGCCAGCATCCATCCATCCATCCACCTGCCTGCCTCTACCTCCTTTTTAGCCTCCGCTAGTGATGGGGATGGTAATGGTAATGGTGACGGTGGTAGGGATGGCCACATGAGAATGAGGCAGTGGCCTAGGTTAGAGAGGTTAGAGGCAGGGTGTTATGCAGGGCTGACGGAAGCCCTGGCCTTGATTTAACTCTTTGATTTGACTTTTAATTTCCTAGCCCAAGCTTAATGCTGGGGTTTGACTGTCTACAGATGTAGGATTTTAATTTGATCCAGTTTGCTAAAGCAGAAAAAATAATCGTGCAGCAACAGGAAATGTGAATTATTATGTGATGTGTAATTAATGGACATTTTTTGTAGGGGTTGATACATTATTGATTAGGGCAAAGTGGAAATTACAAACTTTAGAATCCTTTATAAACCTCTAATACGCTACACGTTTGCATTGCTCTTACACAGGAAAATTCTCAGCAACAAAAAAGTGATCAAATTAAGATCCTATGTCTGTAGCTGCACTGATTAAACCATGTGATTTTCTTGACTAGAGTCTTGTCTACTGTTTAACTTTTTCTGTATAGTCACTGACCTCGACCTTTCAACATCAACACCAAACACTGTGTGTAGAATTGAGTTAGCAATTATTTTCATTCAATATAGACCAATACTGCCAATATAAACAGTGATATCGCAATAAAAAAATGAAAAATTGAAAATTATTAATCTACCTTAATTTGCAAGAATAAGCATTACTCAAACAACACATTAAAATAGTTATGTTTCTTTCAAAAATCTCCAGTGTCAAATTCTAAGAAATGTGAGCTGAATAGAAAATATATTGGTGGTTGGTAATTAATCCTTTGTGGGTGACACAGAAGAGAATTACGGAGGCTCCGTTTGTCAAGCCAACATTAAGGCCTAATTTTGAAAATCGAGCGTGCAGTCAATTTCCAGCAGCTAGCAGGATGCCGTGGGGCAAGAGGTAGAGTCTGACAGGAGGGCTAATTCTGTCTGCCTTATTTACCCCTATGCATCATCCATGAGCACTCAACTGACACACAGACAGTGGGATTGGAAATTAGACCCAATGTTGCCTCACCGTTCAGAATTTACGATGACACCCAGTGGTTTGTAGGGTATGTGAGCGTCTGGGAACTGGCATGACGTAGAGAGAGAGCGGCAAACCTGGGGAAATACATCTTTTTAATAACAGTCAGCAAGGTTAATGTAGTTTACCTTGGAGAGTTGGCAGTCAGTGAGTGGAATGCTGTGGCCGGGGTTATGATGACAGGAGAGCCGACAGTAGAGAGATGTTTGTGTGCTCTGTGGTGCTGGTACCTATGGTAGCTGTATACAGGAGCTCTCTCTGCCTGCCCCTCCCCATCTATTTGCTGTACCAAAGAGGCAGGCAGCATAAAAAGAAGGGGGAAAAAAATCAAACTCTTAATACTATTGTGTGCCTATAACCATCTGTCACTGCTAGCCTGGAGATGAGGGGAAGATTACGAGGAATAAACAGTGAGCTCCAGAGTATCGGTGAAGCCTCAGGGCAAAAAAGAGAGGGGAAAAAAAATAAAAAGGCGGAAAAAACTCATGTGGGGACATCAAAGACATTATAATTCTGAAGCAGTCAGGGATTACAGTTTGTAACCTGTGCTGACAACAGATAAATGACAGGCAATATTATAGGAACGCTCCAAGGGTCTTTCTGAGAAGACAACGAAGATGTTGATGATGTTGTTGATGTTGATGATGATGATGATGATGATGATGACGACGATGGTGGTGGTGACGATAATGATTAGTTTTTTGTGTTGTATTATTTTTAACAGATCCGCCAACACAACCAAATGAAAAAAAAAAAAAAAAGTATATTTTCTTGGATGCCACTGGCTTAAGGAAGGCATTTGCTAGCTCCTGGGGCATCGGCAGATCTCCTTTTTAAATTGACCGTGAAGGCTCTTAGAATTCCTATTCAAGCAGGATATTCTCTTTAAACCTACCATTTATTGCTTTTAGAAGACAAACCTCTCATGTCTCAAAATACAGTGCCACTGCTTTAAGAGACCTGAGCCCAGGGACAATAACGTAGGACAGTGGAGACAACCTTTTCCAGGATTATGCTCTTGGTTGGAATAGGAATTTGTCACCCAAGAATTTTACAGCAGATGCATCACAGAGAGAGAAGCAGACAAAAACTTTGTGGTTTGTTCATTTCCATGTTTTATTCAATATTGTTTTCGAAACTATTCACTGTCAGTCTCTGAATGATATACCTTCTCAGCAAGATGCATTTTGAAAGATATACTTTACCTAGGTGATCGAAATAGTCTGTCTGGGACTGGCCACTGAGTGCACACACGGTGTGTGAATAAATGTGTCTATCACTACACACACTCCAGCTGCCCTTACCACTGACCTTGTCATTGCGGCCCACTGCTGCCGGGGACTTTTCCTGTTGGACAGCTCAGGTCAAGGTCTCCTTCTCAAGGTCTGACCGACGGCTGTCATGTCAAACCTAGCCAGACCCCTGTCAAAGACCGCAGGCTCGGCCTCCACACCTCACACGGTACCCCTGGCCCCCTCCCTCCCCTGTGACACATACCCCTGGCCCCCTCCCTCCCCTGTGACACATACCCCTGGCCCCCTCCCTCCCCCAGAGAGTGACAGCAAGGTTTATTACTGCTAATGCTCCTAGCTGAATCGTTAACAGTGGAACAGGAGCATTTTGACACTGGCAGAATGTAATTATTGTACTGTATATGCAAATGTTATAGGATTAATAAGATATTGACCATTTAATTTCCTTTGGCTAGAGGTTATCACACTGTATACACCGAAATGAGCTAATGGTCATTGGAGCGAATTGATCATTCATACCACTTTATGGTCCAACGATGGTGTCTGAGTAGAATGTATTGTAATAGTGTTTATTAAGGTGGTATCTTAGAACAATGACGTATGGATGAAACATACTATATCATCCAGTATTTTCCTTTGAACAAAGCAGCACCCAATCACCTGCTATTTTGGCCCTTCTTCATTAAGGCCAATAGTGATTTCACTAGCTAGCTTTTAAGTGTCCCTCTAATTAGGTGTCTATATTTCTGTATCTCGTTATTGAATTTATTTTATATTGTACTTTATAGTAAATAGTGTTTGAATTTTAAAACACCTCTTGGGTGCAACATAAAGGAGAATTTTTAATCATATTTTCTGTAAATGAAAGGATCCTGCATTTTAGCTTCAGAATGCATTCTAATGAGTTTTTGCATGGGCAGGTTCCTAAGCAGATGCATTTCCTAATTATTGTTTTATTTAGCTATGTCTGTACATCTCCTTCTCTGGTCACAGCATGACAGACAGCTTCTTGGGGGCACAAATTAAAACAAAATGGAAAGAAGAGATGGAGTGGCAGGGGGGACGAATGGAGGAGCGGAAAAAAAGCAAAGGTGGTGGTGTTGATGGCCACTGGTTTCCCTGGGCAACCAATTTATTTATTAGAGGCCCGGGATGAGATGTGTTAATATACCACATAGCATACCTGCTGATAGGGAGACTCTCCTGTTTCAGCCTGGGTTGGCAATTAAGACCTGGGCGACTGTAGCCAGGGGTTAATGCTCCTCATTAAAAGAACTAGGTCATTAGTGTGGAATCAAGGCTCTTAAGGCGGCATGGGGAGGGGAGGGGAGGGGGGTGTTAGGGGGTGTAGGGGGGGTGTTGGGAAGCGAAGGGGGTGAGGGGGGTTGGCATAGTAAATTCTGCATCTCCACGAACACAGCTCTTACATTAATTAACCTCCCTTTTCCTTGTTGAAAAAAAAATCTGTTATCATATATGCACATGGCTGTACACCAATTAATTGCAAGGAAAAGAAGCTAGTTTACTGTCATCCCAGTGGTCGCCTTGTCTTCCTGTGCGGGAGTTCTATTATTTCAGGGAAGGAGGTAGCAAGAAAAAAAGAAAAACAATTCTAATGTCTGTATGATGAGCAAAAAGGGTATTAAAGTTAAGAAGGGAATCATGGGTAGGAATCAGCTTTACCACAAGGGAAACGAGCAAATAAAAGCCACGGAAATGAAAATAAATAAGCTTTGCTAATACCTCACCTTAGGAGTCTCTCTCTGTACCCGGTTGAATCAGGGGTATTTAGAAGATACTTCTATACCAGCATTATTAAGCTGTTACACAGAGCTTTGACCTTCAACAGAAAGCCCTTTGTGGAACAAATCCATGTTCATTGCAGTAAGAACAAGGCGAGCGCGTCATGTCACTTGACCAACAGGAGCTGCTGAGACATGAAACCTGGTCCCACAGCTGGTTCCAATTGAGGTAGAGTTTGGGATGATTAAACTGTGATTTGGAGTCCACTACTAAAATACTTCATACAATTTCCTAGAAAGCTCCTTATGGAGATTTCTGCCTCAATAGGTTAGGCAAAAACAACTTTTCCTGGATAGCATCCCCCCACAATGACAGTGGGAATGTGTTCAGATGGGTTGTGGTTTAAAACCCCATGTGAAACATGACCGAGGAATCACCGACAGCTTTTCCAAACGTTACTCAAATGTATTTTCTTTGTACAGGGTTAACGTTAAGGTAACATGTTAATCCTATTCTCATTTTCAAGTAGAGACGGAGATAATTGGTTCCCTGTCAGTACATTTCCATCCATAAAAGTGAATACACTGTATAATTGACATTAGACAATAACGTCAGGAAAGAAAATTCTCCAGTTTCTGTTTATAGTCACAGTATGTAAGGGTAACTGGACACCAATTCAGTTAACTAAAAGAGTACCATTCATTGGGTTTGCATACACGTGTGGGTAATTAAGTAAATAGATGCGATGACAAAGCTTAGGTGATTGAGCACAAAGCCTGACAACCTTCTGGTTTTTCACGAAGACAGACCGTGATATTCTCCAGTCATTATAGCTTTACAGGGACATGGCCTCCCATGCTATTTCATATATACACTACCTAATCTAGTGGCCGGGTACTGTAGGTACTATTGCTTTTTTTCAATACAAATCGAGTGGTTGAGAACTTAGAAAATTCAAGGGGCTAAATTATCCATATTATCTGCAAATATGATGGTGTTTTTTATCTACTAATTTCCCTAGCACTTTAATGAGACAGTGTCGTCTGATGGAGCGATTTGAATTTAAATGATATAATACTTGAGATAGCCTAATTTCCCCATACATATTTAATCTAACATATTCTCTTTCTTTCATGATGTCCTAATGTGATAGCTCAGCTATTGAGCCGATATGTTGGAACATGGAAGGTACTGTACAGTGTGTAACTGAGCAGAGGCTTTTATAGCTAAGAGGCAGGCTATTTGACTATTGTCTATTTGGCTTTGGTTATCTTAGTGGTACATTGCTAACAATCATTCTCAGTGCACATATCAAGTCAATTTGAAAGGACCACTTCCTGGTTGGCATAATCTTAACAGATGTGTAGGGTATATCTACCTAATCTCTGCCTTGTTTCCCTTTGTGCTTTGTGTTGTCTGTGCCTAACCATGTTTGAACCATGTTTCTGCTGCTACCATGTTGTGATGCTGCCATGTTATGACGCTACTGTGTTGTTGTCATGCTGTGTTGCTACGTTGCTGTATTGTCATGTGTTGCTGCAATGTTGTGTCGTTGGTAGTGTTGTGGTCCCCTCCTGTATTTTTTTTTTTTGTCCCCCGTTCTAGTAGGAGGCCTTTTGGCTGTTGGTAGGCCGTCATTGTAAATAAGAATTTGTTCTTAATTGACTTGCCTAGTTAAATGGAGGTTAAATAAAAATAAAAAACCTAATCAAAAACATTTGGCCCACAGTCAAAGGGCAAGGCACTATTGACCCTTTTCACATAAGAAACAGTAAGGTAAATCACAAGAGCCAAGTATTGCAGTTAGTTGTCACATTTCCCATGTTGGGTATATCCAGCGGAGTGGGTTTTGCCAAGAGTTAATTGAAGCTATAGGAGGGTAAGAAATAAGAGATTTGCTCAATTAACCAATATGGCACAGCTGAGGACAGCACCTGTGCATACCGGAGGCTCTCCACTTCTACCGCACCATAGATACCATGGTTGATTACCCTCTAGAGTGCACTATGATAACATACAGTCTATTACATATCCTAACCTACCTGGTGCAAGCAAGGCTGGCAGGGAGAAGATAGCATGCCATGCAGCAGAAATCACATCAGATATACGTAATTGCTCTCTGGGTGTTAATATGCACTTGTGTTCAGAGTGTACAATTTTAGTCAGAGGTATGATGATATGTGGTTAACAGGTGCCCATCTTAACTGCTGGTAACACTTCAACTCCCAGGCAACGTCCTGTTAAGGAATATTGTGTTCTCTTGCAAAAATGAACCCCAAATCTTAGTTTTACTTTCAATTACTGGTTTACATCCATATAGGGTAGTTTGTTTATAGACTCATATATACAGATGTAGGATCTTAATTGGATCACCCTGTTGCTGGAGAACTTTGCTACAACGCAGGAAATGTAAAACTTGTAGTGTATTTGAGGTTTAAAAAGGCTTCTGAAGTTTGAATTTCAGACTTGATTTTCCCTTTTGAATAATGGATCAACCCCTAAAAAAATTATAATAATAATTCAAATTTCCTGTTGCTGCAGGATTATTTTCCTGTATCTGGAAAAGGAGAAAGGACGTATTCTTCATGTGAATACTTTACAGATAAATGCAGTGACTGTATATCGCAAATAGTGTAGTACAGGGGAAACAACATTACTTTTTAAAAGTTTCTTTATTTTGTAATAATGTTGGGTGTGGAAGAAAGTTAAGTTACATTCTCTTAAGACCTGTCTGGTTTTCTAGTTCAATGCAGGAATAGAATAAGCTGAGTACCTCTGAAGTCTAAGTTCAAGCTTACATTGGAAGAGGACGTGGAGAAGTAGGTCGATCAAAAGACCTGAATTCTATTTGTTTGTTTCAAGGGAACACGACAAAGGCCTCAAGGTCTTCTTCAAGATGGTTCTGAAGCTGAGAGAGGAAAGGGACCAAGACTTTCAAGTGTCCGTCCTTGGCGAGACCTTTTCCTTGGTGCCAGGTACACAGCTTTTAACTTTACATAAGGGCGGGGTGTTTTTCATCTGCGCTGTTTGGGATTTATTAATATTCCCAAAGACAGGAATTTTCCCCAGGATTGAAATAATGGATCATACTTAAAAGGGGAAGAACTCATTTCAGGTTTTAATACGGTAAGCCTGTTGGACCCAATTATTGGAGGTGCTTTGCCATTGTCATCTTGTATTTCTCCTTGAGGAGATTAACTGCCAACACTGAAAAGACCTCAGCAATATCCCAGGACTTCGTTCATTTCCAGAATCTGCTATGAAATGGAATATTTTTTCTTCTTCTTGAGATGATTCCACAGAAGAAGGGTACTGTAGTGTGTGAAGATCCAAAGCGTAATATATATTTGTCTCCCATGTTTTACCTAATTATTGCAATTTGATCCTAAAGCAGGAACTGTCCTAATCCTCCACAGTAAAGCCTGTAACAAAACTATGGTAATAAATTTGGAAGAGAGACCATGGGACACTCCAAGTGAATATTATCATCCTCAAAATGTGTATAGTGATGTACAGAATGGACTCCCTGGTTCACACACCTGCATTCAAACTGAACACAACAGCCTATTGAAAAGCTTCAAGGTGGGTTTTATACCATTCCATCTGGGAACGGTTGTGAAGCTGGCAAGGCATGGATTGCACTAATCTCTCATTTTCTTAATAAGTACACCGTATTAATTTCTTTAGACGTTTTCTTTTCCCTTGCATCTATATTCTCATAATTCCCCCCATGTTCTCTCTGTTCTGCTTTTTCCTACTGTTCTGTTTCTACCCCTACAGGCCTCTCTCTCTCTCTATCTCTCTCTCTCTCTCTCTCTCTCTCTCTCTCTCTCTCTCTCTCCTATCTCTTTCTCTTTCTCTCTCTCTCTCTCTCTCTCTCTCTCTCTCTCTCTCTCTCTCTCTCTCTCTCTCTCTCTCTCTCTCTCTCTCTCCCGGTGCCACCTAGCTAAACCTTTCTGCAGGACATCCTCCTTTGTTATTCCACCACAGTGCTCGTACTCCTCCCTCCCCTTCCCGTAAGTGCCTGGAGTGAGCATCATTCATGGATCATTACTTTTCAAAGAAATTTAAGCATGGAATGCCATTTAATTTTTTCAAATGTAGTCCGTCATTAGAAATCTTAGCTGTCACAGCAATGCCATTTTTGGTGTGATGTGTTTGTTGCCTCATTTCTTTTAATTTTATCTCCATTAGCTTAATTCTTTTTTAATATTTTCATCTAACGAACTTTACAGTCCATTTTGTTTGAGTGTCTGCTAAGCGAGTTTTATGAAGCAGGCAGTTGGCTCCTCCATTTGGAGGGTGGGTAGGCGAGGAGGGCCCTGTGCTTTTGTCAGCTTATTTTTGGCACCTCAGCTTGCTTGTGGTTCTGCTTCTCTGCCTTGATTATACAAGCAAACAACTGCATGAAGTTCATTAAAAATAAGCAGCAGCTAATTAACCTGAACTTCAGACAAACCAGCACTGTCATCCAAGATCAGTTTGGAGCATATTGAATTGTTTGGAGCCTATTGAAGATTTCCGTTTATCCACTTCCACATATTCTCCTCTCTCTCTCTCTCGCTCTCTTTCATTGTTGTGCATTCACGATAGCATGCACTGCAAGCATCTATACTAACTCAGTTCCATTAAGACCTTTAAGGTGTTTTATTGACTCTCAGAGATGTTTGACATTTGTTCAGGGGTGTTCTATAAAGTAGATGGATTTAAAGTCCCACTGCACAACACAGGCCCTGTGATAATATAACACTGTACTAGGCCATGGCGTGCCCCTTAATTATATCTAAAACTGTTTACCCAGAGGTTGTGCGATACACTATTAGTGAAAGCCCTTCAAGCCCTTTGTTCATGTAATTTGCTTAATTACTTTGTATCAGTAGACAGATGAGATAAGTTTTCTATTGAGATCCTTGGGGACTGTTCCAGGAGTTATTTATTTGAATATCCATCTCTTTTTTTATTGTTTCTTGGACAAATTTCATTTCACACTGTCCAGTGGAAATAATCGAAAAAAACGCCCAACCTATTAGTAAATCTTTGGATTCAATCAACATATCTTTATTGAAACATACATGGCTAAACGACTGCGTTGATTGTTTTGGTGGGTTGGGCTGTCTAGTGCCAAGAACTAGCCCAATGGCTGCGGATCTAGAACGAGCCTGAGGGAAGCTAAGCTGAGACACCACATGCAGCTTTCTCACTCTCTGTAGCAGGCAGCATGTCGTTCCCCTGTGAGTTCCCCTGCATTTCCTCTCTGTGCCTCCTCTTAGTACTTAATTACTGTGGCAGCTCAAAGTCCCTCTCCCTAGATGCTTCCCCACATGTGGCAATGGGTGGTGGCGGGTTGGGTCTGGAGGGGGGAGGGAGGGTTGATCGGGCTGCCAGTGGGGTAGGTTATGGTGGGGTAGAGGGTTAGTGTTCTGATCCGTCTCATCAAGGTCCTGGTTGTGTCCTGGTTTTTTGGAAGCAAGGAACAGGGAAGTCTTAAGCCGCTCTACCCTTGATGTTCTTCATACCCTCAGACTCCAGTTGTTGAAATCCAGGTCAAGGCAGAGTGGAACCCAGACACAGAACCTGGATTTCCATGGTTCAGGTCCCTTGTTAGCTATGGTCCAAACCCTACCACACTGCGTGATACAATTAGTGGTCTTTACACATTGTGCTTTGGGAGAATTACAACAGTTTTTACCCAAAGGCAAGACATTTCAAAAGGTGCAATAGACCTCACAGTATCACAATTCCAGTTGTATAAAGCTGTAATTTTTAGCTCTTGGATATAAACAATGTTCTTATGATTTCCGCATAAAGATTCCACAAAATCGAATGTACTGTTGAATGCTCCACAAATTACAGCGAACACGTCCACACATACAGTGAATTCAGACAATATTCCCACCACTTGACTTTTCCCACATTTTGTTGGGTTACAGCCTGAATTTTAAAATGGATTCATTATGCATGAACTCACTCTGTGTGCAATAATAGTGTTTAAAAAGATTTTTGAATGACTACCTCACCTTTGTACCCCACACAAGCAATTACAGTATCTTTAAAGTCCCTCAGTCGAGCAGTGAACTTCAAATATAGATCCAACCATAAAGACCAGGGAGGTTTTCTAATGGCTCACAAAGAAGTGCACCTACTGGTAGATGGGTAAAAAAAAAACAGACATTGAGTATCTGTTTGAGCTTGGTGAAGTTATTAACTACACTTTGGATGGTGCACAAATAAGTCACTACAAAGATATAGGCGTCCTTCCTAACTCAATTGCCGGTGAAGAAGAAAACCACTCAGTTATTTCACCATGAGGCGATTTTAAAACAGTTAGAGAGAAAAGTGAGGATGTATCAACAACATTGTAGTCACTCCACAATACTCATCTAAATGACAGAGTGAAAAGAAGGATGCCAAAACATGCATCCTGTTTGCAACAAGGCATTGAAGAAAAACTGCAAAACATTTGGCAAAGAAATTAACTTTACGTCCTGAATACAAGGTGCTATGTTTGGGGCAAATCCAACAGAACAAATCACTGAGTACCACTCTTCATATTTTCAAGCATTGTGGTGGCTGCATCATGTTATGGGTATGCTTGTCATCGGCAAGGACTATGGAGTTTTTTAGGATAAAAAGAAACGTAATCCTAGAGGAAGACCTGGTTCAGTCTTCTTTCCAACAAACACTGGGAGACAAATTTACCTTTCAGCAGGACAATAACCTAAAACACAAGGCCAAATATACACTGGAGTAGCTTAGCAAGACGACGTTGAATGTTCCTGAGTAGCCTAGTTACAGTTTTAACTTAAATCGACTTGAAAATCTATGGCAAGACATGAGAATGGCTGTCACGCAATGATCAACAACCAACTTGACAGAGCTTGAAGAATATTACAAATAATGATGTACAAATATTGTACAATCCAGGTGTGCAAAGTTCTAAGAGACTCACAGCTGTAATTGCTGTCAAAGGTGATTATGACATGCATTGACACATTTTCAATACACTTGCTAAAATTTTAGAAAATATGTTTCCACTTTGTCATTATGGGGTCATACGTTTAGATGGGTGTGAAAAAAAATCTATTTAATCAGTTTCGAAAGACGTCTGTAACACAACAAAATGTGGAATAAGTCAAGGGGTATGAATACTTTTACGAAGGCACTGTATGTAACAAGCAATAACAGTAATCTACGCATATACAGAATAAATGCATGTAAAGGAATGAAAAAGAAAAATAATGGACTCATACCTCAAAAGTTGCCAGGGAAGAAACTGTGAATAATGTGGTAATTACAGATCTAATGTCATTAGGTTTGACAGAAATAGAAAAGGCAACGGTTGAATGGTACTCAGTTCATCAACTGTATGGCTCTCATTAGACGATCAGTATCCCGGTCATGCTAAGAGCAGAAGTGATAGCAGGTATACGTTTCAATGACAGCTTAAAGGAACATTAAACCTCATAATAAATACATTTATATTCACGTCTCCTAGTAAATGTTTATTTTTTATTTTTATGTGACGTACGGATAACATTAACAACCCCTCCTGTTTCTTATCATGCTTGCTTTAAATGTGAAAATTACATTCATTACATTTCAGATATGTTTGTTTTATATTCAGACTTACCTAACCTTACCAAAATGTATATCACCTTCGAAGTCCTTTCATCAATGTTGTCTACAATAGGTGGACCCCCCACCGAATCGGACAGACAGACATCGTGCTGCGGCCTACTCGACTTCAATCACCCAGCTCTAGCAGTCTGAGAGCTGGAGGGGAACGACTCAGTATTTTGATCTAACACCACCCAGCTTGTCTGCCTTTCCTTTCACCCATATGCATTTGCTACAGGCAACAGAGTCTGGACCAGAAGAAAAAAAAAGAAGTAGACAGGCGTTTTGACACTGACTGAGTCTGCCCCGTATCAAGGGAAGATAGAGGCAGAGCTTAACTGGGTCTTGCAATGTCTTGTTCTGGGTTTGTATGGTCACATCACAGTTTCCTTTAAACACTACACTTTTACAGCCATTACAACCAAACTAACGGGGAGCAGTGATAGTGGCCACCCACTGTCTTTGCACCAACTATGTTGTCCTGTAAGACTCTAGCAGTGGTCAGGAATCTTAAAAGTATGAAAAAAGGACAAAATAACGATATAACTTGAAACATTCAGGCAATGGTCTGACAGCCTCACTGACTCTGCCCCTTGGCATAACTCTTGCACTGAAGTTCACGGTGGTTTTGATTTTTCATCCTGTCACGCTTCTTTTTTTCTCCATGTCTTTGAACAAGGGTGGGTGGGTGGTGTGATGCCCGGGTGTTGAGGGAGGGGCGTGTTGCATGTGGAACAACATTTGACGGTAAAGTATGATTCCCACATGGGGCTCCGTGTCATGTAAAGAATACCATAACGTGCACTAAAGTAAGTCATTCTAATTCCATCTGCTAAGTATGACAGCATTAGCATATCCATTTAATTAGCAGCATGCTTAGAGCAGCCCTATTTTAATCACCTCATTGTATTTACTTCCCAACTAGTAGCAGTCGTAGACTTTTTACTTTCCTTCCCTTTCAATTCTATGTAATGAGGTGTTTCCCACTCTTCCTATCTCAGTAAGAAGTTATATACTTTCCTCTTATTGCTCGACAAAGGTGTCAGGGTTGTGTCATCTTCGTTAGAGCCAAATCTAAACTATCTGATTCATTCATTTGTGAGCGACTGGTGGCATAGTCTGGGCCCCCAAATGGCAACCTACTCCCTATATAGTGCACTCCCTTTGACCAGGGCCCATAGAGTTCTGGTCAAAAGTAGTGCGCACTATGTAGGGAATAGGGTGTAATTTGGGATGCAGACGGAGTCCCTTTAAGCCCCTCGGGGAAATAAGTAATTTTACCAAACAAAATTATCAGGGAAGTTTTGCGGAATCGAAAGCCTAATAATAACTATGTGCACTCACAGTTAATGGACTCAAATTGAATAGAAATTCATATTAAGCCTCGTAGATTTAGCAGACAATTTATTAATTGCCACAGAGGCATCATTGTTTGCCTTTTTGACGCCGATTCAATTAAAATTACATTTAGACTGTAATGGATTATGCAGGGTCCATTTTATATGTGAGATGTATCGTGTATAAAAGAGACGAAATAAAGGCTTCCCTCCTATGAAAGTAAACAACACAGAATGCAAAACGGATGTTGCTCAAATATGTTTCTAGTTTTTGTTATCATGTCCTTTTGATTGACTGAGTGGTTACAATGGCAATGCTTTTTGTGTGCTTCAATGTGCATTAATAAATAATTGGAAGTCTTTTGAAGGAATTACCAGCTTGTAATTCTATACTGTAATTTCAATATTTCCTAATAAGATATGACTTTATGCAATTTGCCTGTTGTGCATATTAATTACATTTCCTTGCATACTGTGTAATTAGGCTACCGCTTAAAAGTTGTAGTATTTCACCATAACCGCCATGAATGTGTCCCTGTGCGTCTTCCTGTGTGTGGACTTTTATCTATTTTTACTTTTCAGTTTAATTGTGTAATTGAAAATATAACTTAATGTACAACAATTCACACTATTTGCGTAAAGCGTTGTAGCTAGTCGTTACGACTCGTTACGACTAGTTGTAGCCATACAGGTACATAGCTGTAGCAGTACAACTAAGTGTTAAAGTACAGCTAGATAAAGTGCTTGCTAGCTGTATTGATACTGCTAGCAGTAGCAATATCTAGTAGGCCGGCTTCTTGAGTTTCCAAAATTATACGTGTGTTTTCTGTGAAGCATCCTTTTGTCAGACAGTTGTTGTGAATCTAGATATTTCCAAACATCATCATCTACTTCCTATCCTTTTTTGACAGATTGTGAACATTTAACAAAATGTAACCTCTCTCAAATTCATAGACAGAGCTGGGATGCAAGGACTGACTATCCCTAATATTGTAACCATGTTTTGAGGCTATATAGTGTGTGTTTATATTTACTTTGTCTACAAACGTTTGAGTAAAGCAAGCTTATATTTGGGGTTCTGATGGGGTACGGTAGTTGAACTAAAGCTCGTGAGACATTTATGTGTCATATTCTTCAACAATCAATGGATACATATCATTCATTCATGTCCATTAATGGACGTGGCGACTGCCGATTGCCCCTTTAAGTCATGCTGTGAAGTAATTTTCCAGTGAATAACTATCTGTGTTATTTAAAAAATAATTTTAGTGGCATGAGCCATGTTTCTATTGCAACAGCTGTTAATGGGGAGCAGATTTCGGGCTTTCCCTTGGTGTAAACACTGATGCCTGTTTTAAGGCAGCATATCAACGCGTTCTCCTCACATGGACCAGAAAGGGGAATATTACACTACTGGCTAACTTTAACCAATTCTGAATTAAAGGACATTACTCTGCTACTCCACCAAGGTAATAGTTTTAATAAGTTATGTGGTTTCTACGTGTGTTTCTGAGTTGGCTGTTACTGGGAACTACAATGAACATCTATGTAAATATACAGTATGTGTGTAGGCAATAATGACTTTTGGTTGGATTTTATTTGTCTAATCTTAAGCATAATCTTATTCATATTTAACAGAACATCTAAACAAGTGACAGTGTATTTGGTAGAAGATATATATATCGGTATGTTTTTGTTATCTGGGTTACAATTGTACATTTTGTGCATCTCGGATTTGGGTTTATTTCTGTGTCACTTTCATACCTGATGGGTAGATTCTTGCCGATATACATTTGTACATGTTTTTCATTCGGTACAGGACTTATTAATTCACCCACAGGAGACGAGTGAAGTGCACATAGTCACTCTGAGGGACTGTTTTGCATTAAAAATCCTTTTGAGCAGATGTAACTTCGAAAAAATCAGGTTTTAATAATGCACAACATGAGACTGCACAGAGCAATATACATTTTTAATTACTAAAGTGACTAATATCTAGGTTCTGCTTTGAGGTTTTTGTTTCATAAAATATGTATCTACTTTTCCTGCAGCTGAATATCTATACCTGAGCCACTCTTTAAAAGGCTACAGGGTTTTACAGGAGGCCAGACATTTGCCAGAGGACACCATGTTAAGGTAGTAAGTGAAGTTAGATGAACATGAACTCAAATTGTGGTAAAAAAAAGCGGTGAAAAAGTATGTCATAACAATCTTCACAAGGAGGGAAAAAACAGGATCCTTTCAGGTCAAAAGCAACTTTCTGCTTTTCCTTTCTGTCGTTCTTCCTTTAAAAGGTGAGCTAATATTATGTAGGGCATTCCTGTTTATTGTCAGCTTAGAATAGAAATACTGTGTTCAAGTAACAATATGTGCTAATGAAAAGAAGATTCTACATGTTCAATTCTTACTAAAGGTAAACTGAGAATACTTATTGAGTGGCTTTTCAAATTTGTTTGTAATTGGTTAGAGCGTTGGGCCAGTAACCGAAAGGTCGCTGATTCGAATATCTGAGCCGACAAGGTGAAAAAACCTGCTGATGTGTCCTTGAGCAAGGCACTTAACCCTAGTTTGCTCCAGGGACGCCGTACTACTATGGCTGACCCTGTATGTAGGCTGTCATTGTAAATAAGAATTTGTTCTTAACTGACTTGGCTAGTTAAATAAAGGTTTAAAAAAATTATAATAATTGCGAATAGCAAGCAAGCAGCAAAATTCTCACAAGGGTGTCACTTTGAATGAGTGTCCAATTTAAAAGGGACTTATAGAAAATGCATTTACTGTCCCTACTCAGGATTATTTTTGCAAAGACTTTAGTACAGTACATGACTGTAAAACCTTCAATAGGTAAAATAGCTGTTACACCATTTTGATCTACAATATTTGACCGATTAACACAGTCCTTTTTAAAGTGACTGCCCTAAGGAAGATTACTAATTCTCTCATCCATCCCATTTACCATTAACTACCTCTGACATAATACTGATTTCCTACTTCTGAATAGTCATTAAATTCTGTGTCTGAAAACGACAGTATGCCACTATATTGTAATAGATTCTACAATATGTCACTGTATTGTAATAGATTCTACAGTAATCCACTGTATTGTAATATATTCTACAGTATGCCACTGTATTGTAATAGATTCTGCAGTATGTCACTGTATTGTAATAGATTCTACAGTATTCCACTGTATTGTAATAGATTCTACAGTATGTCACCGTATTGTAATAGATTCTACAGTATGCCACTGTATTGTAATAGATTCTACAGTATGTCACCGTATTGTAATAGATTCTGCAGCATGTCACTGTATTGTAATAGATTCTACAGTATGTCACTGTATTGTAATAGATTCTACAGTATGTCACCGTATTGTAATAGATTCTACAGTATGTCACCGTATTGTAATAGATTCTGCAGCATGTCACTGTATTGTAATATATTCTACAGTATGTCACTGTATTGTAATAGATTCTACAGTATGTGACTGTATTGTAATAGATTCTACAGTATGTCACTGTATTGTAATAGATTCTACAGTATGTCACCGTATTGTAATAGATTCTACAGTATGTGACTGTATTGTAATAGATTCTACAGTATGTCACTGTATTGTAATAGATTCTGCAGTATGTCACTGTATTGTAATAGATTCTACAGTATTCCACTGTATTGTAATAGATTCTACAGTATTCCACTGTATTGTAATAGATTCAGCAGTATTCCACTGTATTGTAATAGTTTTACAAAGAAATAGGTAAAATATGACATTGTTAATATGCAAGGGGAAGTTATTTGACCAGAGAAGAAAAACTCAATATAACACTTAACGTGTTTCAAAGTCATTACCTTCCACTGTCTATTGAATGGGTAATGGCTCAGAGTCAGGATCATAATGGTTAAAAACGCTTACTATCAGTTCTGTGGTCCTAGCTCATTACCAGGCAGTAGAAGGCAGGAAATCCCTAACACTAAAGACTTCACAGCGGCATGCAGACTTGGTATGACATGACTTCAGTAAGATCATATAGATGATCATGAACTTTATTTTTAGATCTTCTTTTGAAGTCAGAGACCACAGCAGACCACTTAAAAAGCTCTGAAAAGGTACTCAGACAGTCTATACAACATAAACATTGTATTCGGAAAGTATTCAGACCCCATGACATTTTCCACATTTTGTTGGGTTACAGCCTTATTCTAAAATGGATTAAATAAATAAAAATCTTCAGCAATCTACACACAAAACCACATGATGACAAAGCGAAAATAGTTTTTTGTTTATGTTTGCAAATGTATTCAAAATCAAACACATAAATACCTTATTTACAGTACATACAGCGGGTGAAATAAGTATTGAACACGTCACCATTTTTCTCAGTAAATATATTTCCAAAGGTGCTATTGACATGAAAGTTTCACCAGATGTTGGTAACAACCCAAGTAATCCATACATACAAAACAAAACAAAATGACACAGGGAAAAAGTATTGAACACATGAAGAAAGGGAGGTTAAAAAATGCATGGAAAGCCAAGACAACAGCTGAAAACTATCAGTAATTAAAAAGCAATCCAGCCCCCTGTCAGTGCAAATTAATATCAGCTGGTTCAGTCCCAACTGATGGCCTACAAAAAGGTCTCATTGCCAAGGTGTCACACAAGACACATCTCATGATGGGTAAAAGCAAAGAGCTGTCTCAAGACATTTGCAACCTAATTGTTGCAAAACATAATGATGGCATTGGTTATAGGCACATTCCTAAGCTTCTGAATGTTCCAGTGAGCACTGTTGGGGCCATAATACGGAAGTGGAAAGACAATCATTTCACCATAAATTTGCCTCGACCAGGTGCTCCTCGCAAGATTTCTGACAGAGGAGTGAAAAGAATAATCAGAAGAGTTGTCCAAGAGCCAAGGACCACTTGTGGAGAGCTTCAAAAACACCTGCAATTAGCAGGTACTGTTGTCTCAAAGAAAACAGTAAGTAATGCACTCCACCGCCATGGCCTGTATGCACGCTCACCACGCAAGACTCCATTGCTGAAAAAAAAGCATGTTGAAGCTCGTTTAAAGTTTGCTGCACAACATTTGGAAAAGCCAGTGAAATACTGGGAGAATATAGTGTGGTCAGATGAGAGCAAAATTGAACTGTTTGGATGTCATAATACACACCATGTTTGGAGGAGAAATGGCACTGCACATCACCCTAAAAACACCATACCAACAGTGAAGTTTGGAGGTGGGAACATCATGGTGTGGGGCTGCTTTTCAGCAAATGGTACTGGCAAACTTCACATAATTGAAGGAAGGATGAATGGGAAAATTTACAGAGACATTCTTGACAAAAATCTGCTGCCATCTACCAGGATGATGAAGATGAAACGAGGGTGGACATTTCAGCAAGACAATGATCCCAAACACACAGCCAAGGAAACTCTCAATTGGTTTCAAAGAAAGAAAATAAAGAATGGCCCAGCCAATCACCTGACTTAAATCCCATTGAAAATCTATGGAAAGAACTGAAGATCAAGATTCATAGAAGAGGCCCAAGGAATCTTCAAGATTTGAAGACTGTTTGTGTGGAAGAATGGGCCAAAATCACACCAGAGCAATGCATGCGACTAGAGTCTTGAAGCTGTTAAATAAATATCAGTAAGTGTGTTCAATACTTTTTCCCTGTGTCATTTCACATTATTACACATAACTTAATTTCTGAACTTATTTGTTTTGGTTTCTTTGTATGTATGGATTACTTGGGTTGTTACCAACATCTGGTGAAAATGTCATGTCAATAGCACCTTTGGAAATATATTTACTGAGAAAAATGGTGACGTGTTCAATACTTATTTCACCCGCTGTAAGTACTCAGACCCTTTTCTATGAGACTCGAAATTGAGCTCAGGTGCATCCGGTATCCATTGATCATCCTTGAGATGTTTCTACAACTTGATTGGAGTCTACCTGTGGTAAATTCAGTTGATTGGACATGATTTGGAAAGACACACACTTGTCTATATAACGTCCCACAGTTGACAGTGCAAAAACAAAGCCATGAGGTCAAAGGAATTGTCCGTAGAGCTCCGAGAAAGGATTGTGTTGAGGGACAGATCTGTGGCAGGGTACAAAAAAATGTCTGCAGCATTGAAGATCCCCAAGAACACAGTGACCTCCATCATTCTTAAATGGAAGAAGTTTGGAACCGCCAAGACTCTTCCTAGAGCTGGTCGCCCGGCCAAACTGAGCAATCGGGGGAGAAGGGCCTTGGTCAGGGAGGTGATCAAGAACCCGATGGTTACTCTGACAGAGCTCTAGAGTTCCTCTGTGGAGATGAGGAACCTTCCAAAAGGACAACCATCTCTGCAGTACTCCACCAATCAGGTCTTTATGGTAGAGTGGCCAGACGGAAGCCACTCCTCATTTTGGAGTTTGCCATAAGGCACCTAAAGACTCTCAGACCATGAGAAACAAGATACTCTGGTCTGATGAAACCAATAACTCCCCATCCAACCTGAAAGAGCTTGAGAGGATCTGCAGAGAAGAACTCTCCAAATACAGGTGTGCCAAGCTTGTAGCGACTTATATATATATATATACAGTATATATATACTGTAAACTGGTCTTATTTACATCTAGTTTTCAATACTCCGTTAGCCATAGTCGAGTAATCAAAAATCCTTCCAATTCCACTTCATATCTACATTATTTATGTATTTTGCCACCAACACAGTCAGAAGTCCTGAACAAAAACTTCACACACTTTCAATTTTTTCTTCAATGGTCTCCTGATACAACATCCTCTCCTTAGTGATATGCTGAACACCGAGACACAGTCCCACCTAGCTATAGTCCCTCATAAATTAAAGTTAAATGAACGAGGCTCTCCGCATCCTGAAAGTAAATGGAAAAGTAGTGGCCTTAAAGTGAAAAATCAGTCATTAATCAATTATGTACCTCACCACCAGTTCACCCACTCTCTCTTTCAACCCAAAGGCCCATGGGAAATGTCTAGCAAGAGTTTTACATCACATAGTTTCCATCCCGTCGAGAGTTGCTGGTGGCGTTTAAGACATCTTTATCTAATTCATAACAGCCTGGAGCATTTATCATATCAGCCATCATACCGATCTAGATTCTATGGATTTTCAATATGGTTGACATTCTATTCCAGAGTACATTTGTTTTGATTGTAGCAAACTATCAAGATTCCTTTGACATTTACTTCACTAGTTTCTCAATATAATCTCAGTATAATTCAGATAATCCTAATTTGATAGATTGTTTGGGTGAATTTGTGAGAATGAACGTCGGTTGGTCACATCTTGACTGCGCTAGAAATCAGGGTTGTTCTGCACTGCATCTTCTCCCTGTACTGGGCCAACGCTTAATGAGGGGATAAGAAAGTGGTTATGGCAGTTCTTGATTTCCATTCAAGGTGACAAAAATAAAGCAGTTCCACATGCAATGGCACCACTAATCCTGACTTGCATTAATTCAGTTAAAGTGCGTGCCAACAAACGTGGTAAGCATCCATCATATGGTGAACGTGCGTCAGATATTTTATTACTTCGTCTCCCACTCTAACGTTTTACTCTCAATATGGTTCACTTTCAATCTTTTCCGATTTTCCCAAACTTTCAATCTTTCAGATGATCACAGATTTTGTGATCAACAATACGAATATGTCGAGAGCCTTAGTTCAATAGAGGGCTCTGGATTTGGCCTCCACATCAAAGCTAAACTAGCGTTCGTGGGGTTTCGTTGCCGATTGTTTGCTCTATGGAAGGATTTTGCTGAGGAGATGTGACATGTGGAAGTGAATTAGATCAGTGGGACAAGCAGGTCATGAAGGAAACACTGAGACATGCTAATCATTCACTGAGTCATTTACACCACAATGTGTTGTCTACCTCCCTCCCTCCCTCTCTCTTCCTATCTTTCTCCTCTCTCTCTCTCTCTCTCCCTCGCTGTCTCTCTCCCTTCTGGTCTCCATCTCGCCCCCCCTCTCTCTCGCTCTCCTTTTCTCTGACATGGCTACATTCTTTGAGCAGTTCTGAGCTCTGAGAGCACGGACAGAATCCAGGTCCCTCCTGGCAGCCGGAGCCAGTTGAAGATCTGTGACAGATGGGGCGAAGTCACAAACTTGCAGCCCGGGGCAGAATTCATCCGCAGAACTTTCCAAAGTGTGCCCATATTTACCTGATCAGAGAGAAGAAGTGATGGGAGAGGGGGCCAAGGAGATGGAAAGAGAGGGCGGAGGGGGATGTAAGAGGGCGGAGGGAAGGATGAGGGAGGGAGGGAGGGAAAAATCTGCAGGGGAAGCCATAGAACTGGCTGCCTATCATAGCTGACACCAAGCCATCTGCCGCAAACCTGTGGCAGCTTCAGATCTCCCCTCCCTGCCACCACCCAGACCCCAAATTAAACACAGATCTATACAGACCTTATGATGGCTACACATGACACCAGCTTCACATGCAGGACGACTTTTCCTTTTGTATTTTCAAGAAAAAGAGAGACGAATGTATAAGCGCACTCATGTATCCCATATGTGGTGCCACATTGAATTTCCGGTTGAATCTGTTTTTATCCTTTGTACTGGATGACATGGTGCCGGGATTCTTTGTTTCTCCGACGTGATGGCGGCCAAGCTCTCTACTTGGCTGCGTCTCCACCTATGTTGCCAGGTTATCGTGGTGTCCTCTGAGGGCCACAGGGGCTGAAGGGAGGATACAAGTGCTTCTGGACTAATTGGGCATCCATCCATCCATGCATTGTTTTTCAGGCTAGTAGGAGAGGAGAGAGGGAGAGAGAAGTGTCTCGCTGCCTTGCTGCCTTGCTTTAGCAAATGAATGACTCCGGCGGAGGGGTTTTTAAGTGAAGGTATTAATAAGTGTTCTGGCAGGTATTCCCATGTTTCACAGCGTCACATTTGCATTTCATTAATCTTGAAGAAAGCTGGAAGATAAACAGCTGGAAATCAGACCAGCACTAGGACCCTGCTGCCACCTATCTGATGAAATCAGAGCCAATATGTTTGTTTTATTTCATGTGATACACACACCGCTCCCCTCTCTGTCGCTCTCTCCCGTTCTCTCTAAGTAACATCCTCTTTCTCTTCGATCAGCAAGTTTGCTACTATGCAAATCAGCGATACATTATTTATTTATTCTTATTTACAGAAAGTAAAGCATATACTGTAAAAAGACAGCTTTGCTTCGTGCACTACTACCACTGTCTATTGTATTCCTAAACAGACTAGATATAATGTTTTATATATCACAGTGGTACCGCCCAATTTCATCATCCAAAAAAGTTAACCATAATCGATTCCTCCTATCTGTGATTATCCCGTCGTGTTGGGGACCTAATAATCCTCTAAGTGTCTGTTATTAAGCTGCTAACAGTATAGTAACAGACATGGAACATGAGGTGCCTGATCTAATTGGTGATCAAAGGTGTGTTGTTGTGGCTACCGAATACAGCTTCCAATATCTGTGCCGTTACACCTTTTTAGCTTGTGCTTTACTCAGTAATTAACACATGCCTCCAGCCTTCTGAACGTGGCAAAGTAATGGTGTCCTTCCTGTTTTTTTCAACGTTTGGCCCACTGTAGTTGCCGACAGAGGGAGGAGACAGCTAGTCAGCCAGTGTCATTAGAGCCACCATGGCTTTCGTCTGAACAGCCTTTTTCCCAAAAAATGTGCCTCCTTTTCATCGCTTGCGGCTATGTTCTCTGGCCTTCTCATCCACTAGCTTTTTTCTTTTGTTGTACTTTGGAACGCTTGTGGTTATTGCCACAAAATGGAAGCTATATGAACATAAGTAGAAAGAGAAAGGGAAGGACAATAGGGAGAAGTCGATTGATAAGGCACAAGGAAATGTATCAACTCCAGTCATTTGAAACTTTACTTTAACTGTAATGACATTTTGATGATACACTGTGTGTGCGTGTGCGTGTGTGTGTGTGTGTGTGTGTGTGTGTGTGTGTGTGTGTGTGTGTGTGTGTGTGTGTGTGTGTGTGTGTGTGTGTGTGTAAATATATCTGAGCATGTGTGTGTAAAAGTGTCTGTGAGTATGTGTGTGTTGCATTTAACTATGGTATTAATAGACTTTGCTGAGGTTACGTGGGGCCTTGGGTACATGGTAAAACTGTCGTCCTACACAATCGAGCTGCTGTAATCTAGCCTGAGGCACACCTACCCACAGTCACTATCTAATGCATTTTACATTTTCACAGATGAAAAAGAGAGGAGAGGGGGGAGAGAGAGAAGGACTTTGCTCTCTACGCTCCTTTTGTACCTTTCGTCAGTTGACACACGGAGACTGTAGTGGAGGGTTTTGTTGCTCTCTAATCTGTAATTAGAGGATTCTGTGTACATGGCCTCAGCATTGTGACTGGTTCTCTGGGTGACAAATATTACTAAGGGATCATGGATGTTAAATGGCTAAACTGGATATTTGAATGTTGAGTTGCCCCGGAAAATTTTAACTGTTCAATTGCTGGCCAGTTTGTATTAGAATATAAACTGTTGGGTAAAATGGTGTCTTCCTGTATTTCACTGATGGCCTACTTCTCACAACTTGTGAGGTGAGGAGGTCACGCCATTAGCAAACATACAGTATACCCATAATAGCCTGTTGTTAGACTTTTTTTCTGCCATGATCCGGACCTACAGTACCGTGGTGTTCTTTGTGAAAAGCTGCCAATATGCTCATAAAAGAAAATTAAATTCTTGACAAATCGGACTTCTGGGAGCTTGGATCTCTGCCAACTTCATCAGGCCTTTAAACTAACAACGATCCATAAAAGGAAAAAAAAAAACATTTCTCACTTTTTCCCCGACCTGTAAACTAAAATAAGAGATACTTGTACAAATATTGAAAGTATCCCTGCAGCTGAATGGCCCCTAAAGCACATGTTGTGCTCCCTAGTCACTCATCACCAACTTCTAAATAACAGGCTTGGCAGAGGCATCTAGCTATCTCATCTCATGCAGCTCCTGAATCAGAGTGTTAGGCTGGGGCTGACACGGAGATGCTGAGTTGCCAAAAAAAATCACAAATCTCTAACCCCCCAACAACTGCCGGCCCGGTTCCCTTGTGTGTTTTCCGAGAGAGGTGTTTCCGGACATGCTGGCGGTCATGCTCCGATATCACCTTCTCTTGACCGGAATTCGGCCTCCCCAGCATTTCCCCGCGTTCCCATCTGTTTCCCTGTGAGCGAAGTGGAGCGCCGGCACACCTAGCTCCAAGACTGCTTAGCTGCAGAGCAAGCAGAGTGAGCCTGTGGGCCATGCTGTCTGATGGGCCTTGGCCCCCACATCCTCTCTAACCCCCTACTACTCAGACTCTATCAGGAGGCCTTAAACTAACAGGAGTTCACCCTGTATGTATTTTCTGGATGAATGGTATATGTTCCTTTTCCTCTGCTAGGAGGGTGTTTTGTGTGAGGGTGTTTTGTGTTATAATTAAATGTATTTGTTGTTGGTAAATTTAAAGGTATATTTGATTTATTGGCAATATTTGTACATTTGTGGGATATGGGTTAAGAAAGTGGAGTAGGTGCCCATTGAGGAGCTCCATCTCTACCTTCCTGTTTGGATGTTCCATCTACACTCCCTCCTCTCATGATACTACCTTTCTGAAGTGCCAATTTATTTGTATTTTTACAGGCAAGTCAGTTAAGAACAAATTCTTATTTACAATGACGGGCTAGGAATAGTGGGTTAAATGCCTTGTTCAGGGGAAGAACAACAGATTTTTTACCTTTTTTTTAGCTCTGGGATTCGATGAAACAACCTTGCGGTTATGGGCCCAACGCTCTAACCACTTGGCTACCTTGCCACCCCAGTCATCTAAAGCTGTGGAAGAACATCGCCCAAGTACGACCAGATCTCTACATTTGCTATGCTTTATAGTTTTTTTTTTTTTTTTATTAAATTTTTATACACTTAGGAGATTTTCCTTGTAATGAAAAGCACTATATAAAATACATCTATTATTATTATAAGAATACATTCCCATACATTTTTTTTTTATGGCAGTTGCAAAATAGGTGTTCTCTGTTAAGTGTTGATTGTTAACACGTCAAAAATAATATGCATTATCCTCAGTATTTTATTTTCAAAAGGTTATCAACCCAAACCCAATTAAAATCCCAAACCACTGATGTCTGATTTACTTTACAGTGTGTCCTTTAATGACAAAGACTTGTTTCCTCCTTGAGGCGGGAACTCATGTATTTTTATGTTGCGTTAGTTGAACGAAATCAGTTGAAGTAATGCCTTTGTTCTATTTGTTACAGGCATCTAACTAAAGGGCCTTTGTATTAACTTCCCAAACTTTTATTAAGATCTCCCAATGGAGTTTTATGTAGCAGCTACATTTGGTCTGTCTTCCAAATGGTACCCTATTCCCTTTATAGGGCACTACTTTTGACCAGGGCCCATAGGCCTTTTGACAAAAAATAGTGCACTACCTATGGTGTAGGTTGCCATTTGGGGCACATCCTTGATCTCCAATCTTCCAGAGGGACTCCTCTTCCCACCCCTATCTCCTGAACCCCACCACCTGAAGGACTATAGGCTCTGCTAAGTCATCCCTCAATGTGGCACACTCAAGTACTTTCACATGGGCGGGGAGGGAGGTGGGGTGGAGGGGGGGGGGTCCTCTGCTCTGTGTGTTCTGGAAGGCCCCCAGAGGTTTCCCAAGGTCCCCTTTCTGCGCTGGATAGAAAAAGGAAATGGTACTGTAATAACAGTGGATGGCAACTTTACACCTAGTTTCCAGCCTAGCGCTCGCTAACACGACAGAAAGAAACAATTGTTTGAGGGAAACCTTAAGCGCTGTACCATGCTACCTCACTAGCTACCTTTTAGACATAATAAATAGAACTTCAGTATATATCCATTACCCCCACAGCAGTGCAGAACAAATTAGATCTAATAGGGCCCCCCCCCCTTCGTCATTTTCACCATTTGCTTTCAAATTTAAATTTGGTTTTGCTTAATGCTAAAGTTTCCCCAACAATGCATTATATAGCAATATGACACCAATTATAGTGACTGAGAACATTCAATTAAAAGCATTAGCACATTATTACACTGAAAATCAGCCGTACGAAACAAGTTTCGTCCAAAGCAGCAAGCGTGTCATGCGAGTCATAAGAGATATGAAACGTGCACAGAGAGATACTTGAGGACTAACAGCTTAGCAGTGGTTCATTATCAAATTATGAATACTACCACTTTTGTTACCTTGTACTTACAGTACAGTGTCTGCCCTCGCTGAATTCATTATCCTTTCAAACATCTGTGTCAATCTGAATATTACAACCAAAATATTACATCCAGCACCTGCCAAATGCATTTACCACCCTTTAATACGGTGTATAACACTTCACCCAATCCCTGAGCTGTACTGTATGTGTGAGAGAGTAAGCAGGTGATTCTAAATGCATCACTCCCACACGGTCAGTGTCGCAGGTACTCCTGCACCCCTCTGTTGTTCCACATGGGGCCCCGTATATCTCCCAGTCCTGTGGGACCGAAGGGACATGGCAGCACGTTGTGACATCTGATGTCAGATTTCTCTCTCGGCCGCCCCTCGCCATCCTGCACGGGGAGGTGGGAAACCAGATGGCGGGATTCAGACCGGCGAGTAAACTACACACGTGTCCATGGCGTGATGCTCAGCGAGCGGCGCTACGCCTGCTACTAAACTTCCTGTCTGCTCTCCCACCTCTCTGTCACAGCAGTTGGTGTCACTATGCCTTCTGCAATCAGGGCCCCCATGAACAGATTGGACAGTCTGCTGTTAGGATCATTCACAACACTGTCAGAATGTCCACTGGAGCTTCGCCCACAATAGTGAATTAGTCAGATTCAAGACTCTCTTTTAAGCATTTTGGGTTTTTTAGGGAATTGATTCAATTGATTGATTTGATGAATTCAAGTTTGTGTATTGTTGGTTATGTATATAATATATTTGGTATGTGGTATCTTCTTGAAATAGCTACTGTATGTAATATATGATATTGATATAAACAAAATGTACTTTTTTACACTAATTAGTTTGATACATTTTATGTACATTTTGCCACTATTAAATATTCATGTCTGTCTTTATATTGGTTGCTTCTTCATTGATTGGCTTCATACCAGCATATGTTATTTTTCCTACTTATAATCAGGTCTTGCCCCGAGCTCTCTCCTACTGTACATCTCAAGGTCTGGTGTGAACGGCCATATCATATTATGGGACTGACCGCCTAGACTATTTAGCCTGTAGCATTTGTCCCATCTCATGGCCCTCCACTATAGGTTTACTGTGGAACTATAATTTCCAAGGATTCTTCCAAGAATCTCCCCAGCACCAGTGGCTACTGTCCAAGCTCATCAACTAGAACACTACACCAGATCTAGGCCACAAACTAATTACTCAATCAAACTTGCACTGCTCTTCATCTCAAATGCCGCCTCTCTTATAAATGTTATAAGAACATCCATGAAACAATAATGGACGCCCCAGTCTCAGTGGCATTGTCTTCTCCCCGCCCCCACCTAACTGGAAGTGCCTATAGACAGATGTACCTGAGGTACTGAAATCCTGCCTTGCCTGAGGGAGTTAAAAAGTCTGACATATGGTCGTGTGGCTGCACCTCTTGACTCAGTCATGCAACACACAGTATCTAATCACATTTTCAATTGCTTCCACAACTTCAGGGTTGATTATCAGCCACTCATGTGGCTTGAGATGGGCAACACTCTAAATGCAGTTGGAAATGTTCATCTTGAGAGCCGGTGATTAAAATTTGACCCCTTGACTAGAGGGAGGGGTTGTGGGCTGTCTGTGTGTACCAGAACTCATTAGAATCCCGCTTCTATTAACAGACGCTTGCCAAGGCCGGGGTTCTGAAATCTTTGTCATGACGAGGAAAGATGTCATGACGAGGAAAGGTGTCATTCTTCCGAAACCCAAACATGTCTGTACATGTTTTCTGACAAACAGTTTTTATTTTATTTTAACTCTACAGAAGTTAGTCTATATTTGTGAATGTACTGTGAACTACATTGGGCGTTCACCCAAAAACCGAGCAGAAAGTAGTTGAGGAATCTAAATGTTTTCAACATTTTGGAGGGAAAACGGAGGGAAAAGGGACCACCAGGTGCAAGCTCTCCACCTCACTCGACAGAAGCTGCTTTTCTCCTCCAATAACCCAAAGCAGGGAGAGAGATGGCACTTCCCAGTAGCTGAGCCAAAAGACATTTCAAGTGTGTACTTCAAAGACTGCTTGGATTATATCCGCATACAGTCTATCCTGAGGGAAACCTTTGAAGGAAACGTACTGTAGAGCTGCTTGTGGCCATCAAGAGTATGTTTGTGTGTCTCTGTTTGTGTTTTGTTAGTGTGTCTAAACCCATTTTGCTCACCACACTCGCCACCATGCCGTTGATGTCTGGGGTTTCTACCAAACGCCCTGTGAGATTTCAGCTATGCATATTCTGCTTTATTTACCCAATGAATTTCTATCCCTGGAAATATGGTTCCTCAATGGCATACTTTAAGCAGTGTTGGGGATGCTACTCTGAAAGTGTACTTTACCAAGCTACCAATTGCTTCACACTGGAAGAAGTTGAGCTACACTAAAGCTACCCTTAAGAAAAATATAGTTTACTTAACTAAAGTAACTTAAAAAGTAGTTCACTACATCCAAACTACTTCTTGAAAAAGTATCATATCTTCATCTGAAATATCATAGACTACAAATTCCAATGACAAAGCACTATGCATAACCAAGCATTATGGTAACAGGTTTCAAGTGAGAATTAGGCAGGTGTAATGCCGAAAAAGAAGGACAATTCTTGCCTATATTTTATTTTTGCAAAAAAAGCAGTGTGTACTTCCAGTAGTTAGCTACGCAGCACCAAGTTCAACTACCACTAAGCTACAACCAAATTAAGTTAAATTACTAGTTGATCTACATGTAGTCACTACTCCCTAACATTGCATACTTTGTTTCAGAAATTGTATATAGTATTGGTGGCATCATAGGCAAGTTACTTGGAAATGTTTGGGTTCACAATTGAATTGAGGAAGTGAACAAACATCTTCACGGACACCTGCAACCAATGGGTGCCATTATGCCAACTCCAATAGGAAACAAGGGTGAAAAGACTGAAAAAAATAGAAACACTAAAGCCTATTATCATAGCTAAACCAACATCAATTAGAGGCCTCAATCACTACTCCCTGTGTTGCCTTCATATGCAGATGGTGGCATTTGTTTCAGGTGGTTCCCCACATAAAGAGACTGGAAAAAAAGAGTAGGGGGATTTATTGGCTGAAAGGACAAGTAAGTAACAGGATTTGTACATTGTCCTGGAGGTTTGGAGGTTGGTTCACCTTAAAGCTGCTGGAAGTGATTAGTAGTTAGTTGCTCCGAAGCCATTCGAGGTGGGCACAGTTGCCTTTTTGCATTTCAATCGAGCCAGCATTGCACATGGAGGGACCGGAGTAGAATGTGTGCCTTTTATATTTCACAACAGCGGTGGTGGTGGCAGTTTGAGTTTCATTCTGGCTATTGGGCTGGCTCCCCGTGCTCCCAGTAATCACGAGTAAACAAAGAGCGGCATTGTGACTTTGGCCCCTTCCTCTTAAATGGTGGTAGAGCCCGGGTTGACCTGAGGAGAGCAACCAGGCTGCACCACATGTGGCTAGCGGGGCGGGGGGGGTTATGGGTGGGGGGGGGTTGGTTGGTTTGGATTCCACCAGATGAGGAGTGACACGGGGTTCGAAGGTTAATGTGTGTAATAGGCGAATTTGCATACAAATGAAAAATGACATAATTTTTCTGTTCTCCCAAACTTTCAATGTCATCCACATCAAGCGGCCCCATCAGCGTTCCCTGGCCGTTTGAAGAATATTCATCACTTCTGAAGCTGGGGCACCTTGTTTGCTATTAATCTCTACTGCAGGTCAATGACTTAATTTGCCCAACTTTATCAGTGGTGCCATTCACTTTTTTTTCCATCGTACGGTCTCTTTGTAGCCCCCTTTTTATAAAGTGTTCTTATTGCCTTTCTTCACACAGACTGGATAAGCTTTTTAAGCACAACAAAGGCACATCAACTGTGTTCTCTGAAACAGTTTTGAAGACATAAATGAATTACTTGAGACGGAAATATATCCAACCCTCTAGATTGCTCCCTCTTTCTCCTTCTCCCTCAACACCCTTCTACAACTTCTTTGAGAGATTTCCTCTCTCCAACCGTTTTTTTTTCTCCCTCTCCTCGTCTTGATTGGATGGATTGTTTTTCTAATCCAAGAAAAATTACTTGCAATAAGGGTCACATAATCATGGTGAAAGTGTGACGGCAAGAGTGAAGTGACTATATTATTTTCCCATGATCATAGTGAGTGTGTGCGTATGTGTGTGTTCGAGTGTGTGTCTCTCTGCGCACATACATGTGTGTCTGTGTAAGATTCCGCCCCGTCTGGCGCCATTCTCCCCATTCTGTTCTGCTCTCGTGTCTGACACTGTGTGAGGGGAGAAGCTACTCTAGAATGAGAAAGCCAAAATCCATGCATTGTCAGAGACTTTCGTTACAATAACGGATTTACAGTGCTTCCTGTCTGGCTCAAACTCTCTGCCTGACTGTGATCACTGAATGAGGCCAGTCTGCGTTAGAATGTCTAGTATGGGAAACAGAGTGGAGTTCTGCTAATCAGACGTCTGACACGCGAACCAAGCCTCTTGAAAACTTTCGCGCAACTTTCACACAGTTCTGGGATTCTAATATCGTGGACATTCTTAGAGTTGGAGCTATTCGCTAAAGACTAACTGAAAATGTCCCCCCTTTCTCCTTTTATCTCTGAGATACAGTACTGCCTCTTTGCTCATCCGATGTCCTCTTAGGTTCCCCGAAGGAGACACAACTGTTCAGCTGCACTGACAGTCCAGTCCGATGGAAAGGGGAGTGTTGTTTATCAAAGGGAATCATATTAATTGGATTAAACTTAATTAAACTTACTTAGAATCACGTCTTTTGTGAGGCTCTAACGACTTTAAAGGGACTTAATGAACTTCATCTGGCAGCTGTATGAACGATGTACTGTATTTCCTCATCGTAAACAACATTAGCTTTTTAAATGGAGAATAAACAGACAGAGACAGAGCATTGAACACTGTCACAAACTGAAAATCCAACTTCATGTAATCAACGACGTGTGCAATAGGCTACTTAAGCAGTGTAGTTTTGTATTTGCTATATTGTCTTAACTACTGTAAGGCTAATGGTAAATTGTATTTATGATCGTTTATTTGGAGTGAACAATGAATATAATAATGAATAGTTCCTTCTTTTAATGCTGTTTATGTTCATTTGTCCTCGGAGCATTACAATGTGACCGAGTCTGTGTGAGTATGAAGATGTCAACGTACAGTTCACTAACACACTTATCAGGCGACACAGATCAGAATTGCATACAAACCTATAGGCGCTCTCGACAATCGGCTGATTGATTCTATCTTCGAAAACGCACGAGAAATTTGATGAAAACTTTGAGAATGCACTGCTTCATTGAGCCGTTCACTCCTAAAAGATCAACTTGAAGGAGAGGAAGAAGAAAAAGGAGGAAGCAGGGAGAGCAAAAGAAAGAGAGATGGGATGGGTTTGTATGAGGCTGCAAAAGATAAAACATCTTGTGAACCATTGTTTGGATCTTTATGCAAAACCCCCTTTGTGATTTGAACGCTTGATCCCCCATAGGCAAAGGAGAGCTGGGTATTGATCTGCACCAAACGGAAAGGCTTCTTTCATCGTTCAGTCCTCACCTTCCCTCTCTTGGAGGAGTTACTACCCAGGACCAGAGCACCCTCGTCTGGGTAGCAGCCAGAGATTATGGAGAGATAACCTATACAACCTAATGAGCTATAGGTACAGAAGGAACCCAGAGAGTGTCTAATTAGTGGTGATCAAAGTCAGGGGTTTTATCCCCAAAACAAACCTGCACATTTGAATGTGGTTTGAAAGAAGAAGAAAAAAGTTTCAGGTTTTTGAAGTTTGTAAGAAGTAATACTTTTTCAATTATATGCAGACCTTTTTATTTCCTTTGCCTTCTTGCTTTGCTCGCACACACACACACACACACACATTCTCTCTCTCTCTCTCTCTCTCTCTCTCTCTCTCTCTCTCTCTCTCTCTCTCTCTCTCTCTCTCTCTCTCTCTCTCTCTCTCTCTCTCTCTCTATCTCTCTCTCTCTATCTCTCTCTCTCTCTCTTCTGTTTCTCTCTCTCTCTCTCTCTCTCTCTCTCTCTCTCTCTCTCTCTCTCTCTCTCTCTCTCTCTCTCTCTCTCTCTCTCTCTCTCTCTCTCTCTCTCTCTCTCTCTCTCTCTCTCTCTCTCCCAATTCAATTTAAGGGCTTTATTGGCATGGGAAACATATGTCAACATTGCCAAAGCAAGTGAAGTAAATAGTAAACAGTAAACATTCCACTCAGAAGTTCAGAAATAATAAAGATGTCATATTATGTCTATATAAAGTGTTGTAACAATGTGCAAAGTACAAATGGGAAAATAAATAAATACATAAATATGGGTTGTATTTACAAATATTGCTGCTGTGAAGGCACACTGTGGTATTTCACCCAGTAGATATGGGAGTTTATCAAAATTAGGTTTGTTTTCAAATTATTTATGGATCTGTGTAATCTGAGGGAAACATGAGTCTCTAAAATGGTCATACATTTGGCAGGAGGTTAGGAACTACAGCTCAGTTTCCACCTCATTTTGTGGGCAGTGTGCACATAGCCTGTCTTCTCTTGAGAGCCAGGTCTGCCTACAGCGGCCTTTCTCAATAGCAAGGCTATGCTCACTGAGTCTGTACATAGTCAAAGTTTGAGTCAGTCACAGTGGTCAGGTATTCTACCACTGTGTACTCTCTGTTTAGGGCCAAATAGCATTCTAATTTGCTCAGTGTTTTTGTGAATTCTTTCCAATGTGTCAAGTAATTCTCTTTTTTTTTTCTCGTGATTTGGTTGTGTCTAAATGTGTTGCTGTTCTGGGGCTCTGGACCAGCTTGCTTAGGGGACTCTTCTCCAGGTTAATCTCTCTGTAGGTGATGGCTTTGTTATGGAAGGTTCGGGAATAATCTTCCTCATAGGTGGTTGTAGAATTGAACGTCTCTTTTCTGGATGCTGGGTGCTGCAGACTGTTCTAGTGCCCCCCCCCCCCCCCCCCCTCCCCTCTCTCTCTCTCTCTCTCTCTCTCTCTCAGATTCTAGTAGGGTGAGGCTGGGTGCTGCAGACTGTTCTAGTGCCCTCTGTCTCTCCCTCTGTCTCTCTGTGCCCCTCTCTCTCTCTTTCTCATTCTCTCTCGCTCATTCGGTCACACTCCCTCACATTTCCCTCTATGTATATGTGTGTGTGTGTTCACAGTTAACTCTACATTGCAGCCACAGTGAGGCACTAACTCTTGATCTCTGTCACACACTGAAATCTAAGCATCCATTGCTCGACACATGCGTGACCAAAACCATACTTGATTAAACTGGACCGCAGTTAATATACTCGACACAGTTCAGTCTTGAAGTCTACCCTCTTCTTGATAGGGTTAACCTTATATTTGACCTCCTATGACCCCTTCTAGTGCGTTACTCTAACCCACTAGCTGCTATTTTGATAGTCGTCTGCTGCTACATCTCTAACACACTTCATTGTTGCCTTTTTGTCAATTAACATCCTCTATCAATTAGGTCATCAAATTGATTAGCCAATTGGCCCTTTTGGACCGAATCTAAGCATCCCCATTACAAGCATGTCTAAAGGAATAAAAGTCAATTGGAATTGATGAGGAGCGGCAAACGGGGTCTACTGCTTTGGCATATGTGACAATTCATCTCATTAACTGTCAAATGTCCAATCAAAATGGGAGAATTCCGTAATTATGAATATCATATGTGATATTTTATTGCATTGACTAGTATATATGTACTCATACTTAACCTCTGCATCTTATACACCCACAGCACTACACAATATCAAATAGACATGATACCCTGGAAATGTTAAATTAATTCCTTATAAATGTATTTCTATAATGCCATTAGATATTTTTTCATATTAGGTTAACTCATTTTGCTCACAGCCACAACCCTACGTTTGTGGCTCTTTTTAATCTTAACGAAAGCAGTGGCAGGACGGCAATTTTACGCTACAATTTTGCTGCATATATTTTCAAAAATAACAGTCACGTGCCTTTGGCCTCAAAGCTAAAACAAGTTCACTATCTCCCTTTTACACCAGATGTACTTCTGGCAAAAACTATTGAGACAAGAGTTGAACTATCCAACGTTGTGAGAAAACTAAACCCACGTTTTCTAGAATGTTCAGGTCAATTGTAATAAATCTGCAACTCAACAAAACAGGTTACGTTTGTTATAAGATACATTTCCTGAGGCAAACAAAAAATGTGTATTTACTTCTATGACTGTGCTATACATCATTCCCTGTTTAGCCGTCAGTAAATATTGCCATTATCACATTTGGGCAGAGGTGCAAATATAGTATTCACCCCCCATATCCTCCTATCTGCATACTAAATTCAGTGTTACAGGAATCCTCGCCAAAGAGAATGCTCTAGACTGGCAGCTACTGAAAAGCGATATGTGTATCACCCCCTCCTCCCCAGTTCCCCCGAGGGACGGGAATAAAATCCGAAGTGCAGGTGTGACGTTACTTTGGAGCTGAATTACACATCCAATGAGTGGTTAGCTGGGGGTTGGAGGCTAGCGGTGTCTTGGGTCTGTTTGCATTGCCTTTGTGCATTAAGCATTCCCTTGTCCAAAAAGAAAGGCCTGACCTAAATATGGCTGAAAGACACAACATGTGACCTGTTTAGTGCTCCCTGTCATGCCCTAGAGCCATGGCAGGGACTCTATTAGTGGGAGAAAGCACAGATGCTACCAGATAGCCAGCATATTGTCCAGAGATGACCCATGTATAATTGCACAAAGTTCAATACACTCAGGTCTACAATTGAATTGCATTGACCACCTTTGCTTGCTGTCCACTGCACACTGTCATTGGATTTAAGGTGGATACATTGTAGCTCTAGCTATCTTTCTGAAACAGAATCCCTACCAAGGCATTGTCCGGAAATATGGAACCTTACAATAGCCTTGTGCATTGTATGATCCATAGGCATACCATTTCACTACACTTATCATGAATATCAATTTGATTCTGAAATGCATATTTCATTTTGAAATCAAGGTTAGGATATGTGCACAAATCATATCTATATTAATCTATTAATGGAATCAAGCAGCAAAACAGAACACATCTAACAATATGGTTTCTCCTGACGAATGCAAATGTGTCCGGTGGCTATGAAAAAGCTGTCTGTACTCATTTGTAGTGGCCAGCCCGGGGGATAAATGAAATCACTCAAATCTTCCTGCTCCCTGCAGCTGTTAGCAGAGTCAGAGCCCAGGTAGTGCTTGGGGCCTGTGCAGGCAACCAAGCGACAGACGTGGTGCATGCAGAAACACGCCGTGGTACAAATGCTGTGTATGATAGTGCTACTCACCATGTTTCTGCCTAATGGCACTTCTTGGGCTATAGACACAATGTTGTTGGTTTATAGAGAAAAAAGTACAATAAAATACTACCAGATGATGATTAAATGGTGGGGGATACAACTTATATATAATTAAATGCATTACATGATTAAGGACAGAATTATAAAAATTATAATTAAAGGTAATGTAACCATGAAACGGTATGATCTGATATCATGGATGGTCATTCCACCTTAAATGTTAAAGGCACCTCCCCCTCATCGATGTCAAGTTGCTAAACATTTTTTGTAGACGCTCAATTCATATTGATCATAACTCGACCTTCAGTAGACTGCAGTTGGTAATATGATCAATAGATATGTTTTGCCGGGGCATGGCGAAGGTAACATCATCCACACGCTTTCCAAATAGACGCATAGTGGAATGAAAGGATAGGCTAACAGTGATCTTCATTTCCAATACATTGAGCTAAGATGTACAAAAATAATAGCAGTTGAGCTATAGCCATAGGCACTGGAGATGGATAATGCTGAGTGTGTTGATGTTTACAAGTACACTCTTTCTAGTGAAAACATAGGTACAGTCATGAAAAACAGCAGTTCAAACAAGTCTAAGTGCACTGTGGGAAATATACACTAACTTGGTGTTGATCTACTGAAATGGATAAACATATTCCATGCCAATGATAATTCACAATGCACAAGAGGCGAGTATTTTATCAGTCATAAAAATTTCTTGAAGATAATGATTTCTGGAAAGGCACAAATCATTAATAAAAGAACAAAGTGACATCTTGTCATTAGAGTGAGAAGTTAAAATATACATCTGAATTAAATTAATAATATTTTTTATTTCAATTTTGGAATAAAATTTCATTTAAAAAGAGCCCTTATTTGCATTTCATAAGAGTCAAACTCAGCTCGCCAGATATTACAATCTTAAGTTTAACCAGTGTGTGTTCGTGTGCGTGCATGCGTGTGTGTGCCTGTGTAAATGGTCACTGGTATGAGAGAGGACCTCATGGAACACTGTGATAATGAAGCTACTACAATGTAGTTGTGTGTGTATTGTTGTCTATATACTGAAATTAAACGTAGATGTGTGTGTCTGTGTGTCTGTGTGTGTGTGTGTCTGTGTGAGTGTGTCTGTGTGTGTGTGTGTGTGTGTGTGTGTGTGTGTGTGTGTGTGTGTGTGTGTGTGTGTGTGTGTGTGCATGTGTGTGTGTGTGTGTGTGTGTGTGTGAGTGTGTGTGTCTGTGTGTCTGTGTGTGTGTGTGTGTGTGTCTGTGTGTGTGAGTGTGCGTGTGTGTGTGTCTGTGTGTGTGAGTGTGTGTGTGTGTGTGTGTCTGTGTGTCTGTGTGTGTGTGTGTCTGTGTGTGTGTCTGTGTGTGTGTGTATGTGTGTGTCTGTGTGTGTGTGAGTGTGAGTGTGCGTGCGTGGAGGAGGGGGAGGGGCTTGACAGATCTAGAGCTTGAAAGGTTTTAAGGTCAATAAACAAACAGGGCATTGATTTCATGTCACTATCCCCATCCGCAGGAAACCCAGCTTTCAGAAATGTTCAGTCCCTTTATCATAGACCTGTTATGTTTATCCCTGCTTATGGTAAAAACCTCCCTCACAAAAGGAATACCCTAATTAATAGCTCCACCCAGACATCTCCAGAGAGGAGGGTATCTAAAGCAGGCCAATAGCAGAGATTGGTAATCATTTTATTGGAGAGGATGAGAAGGAACGGTGTTCTCCTCCCTGATAGATGAGCAAAAGGCTAGGCCTGCTGATCGAAGCTGACTGTGTGTTTATGAGTCTCGGCTAAAAGAGAGAACAGCGGCGGGAGAACAAGTGTGGATTCCTCCTCGACCCAGCTCGCTTCAAACACGTCCAGAGACATTTTTATTTGCTCTTTTCAAGTGACGACTCGCAGGCAATAACCCTGGACGTTCTTTTTTATTTTACGATCATAACGGTGCCAAGCTTTTCTATTCTTTTTTTTTTTTACACTTGCCTCATTCTTTCTCCTCAACAAAAGTGGAAAAATGGAAATGCTTTTTGTGTGTTTTTAATCCTTCCACACTTTAATTGGCCTTCTCTTCACTGTGAAGTGAGTAAAGAAATGGCGAGATGAAACAAGTGTTAGGTTGTGTTCTGCTAGGGTGACACGCAGTGTCTCCAAGCGTGAAAAGTTCAACTGATATTTAAGCCTGCACATATGCAATTAAAACTATAGGATCAGGAGTTATTTAAGTTTGGAAATGGAAATGGTATTTTCTTACAAATTCAAATTGCTACCTTGTCTTTTATTTTAAATTATGTTATGTGTTAGAAACCATTTTCAGATTTTCCTCTGGTCATGATATCTCTTGGGTAAGTGTGATCGATGTTCACGTGGATTGGACTGACAGAGTTGGTAAAGGGGGTCATTGACAGCATTCTATCTGATCAGAGTGCACTCTTTCATATTGTCTGCGTCCCAAATGGCACCATACTCCCTACATAGTGCACTACATTTGATCAGGGTTCACAGGGCTCATAGGGAATAGGGTGCTATTCAAGATGCACATATTGTGTTTAAATGCCAGTTGAGTACTACCTTTGCTCAGTATGTGTCATAGAACCACACACTTTAGGGCCTACAAACCTCCTTTATTTATCTGAGGGGAAAGAGGTAGGAGCACATTACTTTGTGTGTCTTCAAGTAGTGACTTCCCATGAAATGTTGGCCTAGTGTCACCCATTGAAACCCTATGATAGGTTGATAGGTACCGGGATTAGGAGCACTGAGTATTGATCCCACATTGTCCATATGGCAGTCAGTCAATATCTTTGAGGCTTTGATTTCTTTGTGCCGGTGTTCCAGTGGAATAAAATTGTGAAATGTCCTCGAGTGACACTGTTATCAATGGTATCCATGTGCCAACATAGGCAGCCTGTGTGTTAATAGGCACATGGGTAAGAAAGTAGACCCCAGTGTAATCAGTCCTCTTTTGAAGTAATAATTGTATTATAAAGTGATGGAAATATCTATCATGAAGTCTTTCCAAGAGGATCAATAGAACAGAACAAAACCATGGGATTTATAAAGATCAGTGCTTTACAGTTGAAATAATTAGGAACTATAATACTTTGCTCATGAAGACAAAAAATATGGAATTCACTCGAACAATCAGATAAGGAATGCAAGTCGCGAAAAGTTTGTAGGCCATATATGGGAAAAGCAGGCATGAATTATTATGGAGTTTTAGTTCTAGAATGTATACTGAACAAAAATATAAATTCAACATGCAACAATTTCAAAGATTTTACTGAGCTACAGTTCATATAAGGAAATCAGTCAATTGAAATAAATTCATTAGGTCCTAATCTATGGATTTCGCATGACTGGGCAGCTGTGCCAGGCCCAGCCAATCAGAATGAGTTTTTCCCCATAAAATGGCTTCATTACAGACAGAAATACACCTCAGCACCCTCCTCAGATCACTCAAAGGGATATACAGTGGCAAGAACAAGTATGTGAACCCTTTGGAAATATTTGGATTTCTGCATAAATTGGTCACAACAATAGACAAACACAGTCTGCTTAAACTAATAACACACAAACAATTATACGTTTTCATGTCTTTATTGAACACACAGTGTAAACATTCACAGTGCAGGGTGGAAAAGTATGTGAACCCTTGGATTTAATAACTGGTTGACGCTCCTTTGGCAGCAACCAAACGTTTTCTGTAGTTGTGGATCAGACCTGCACAACGTTCAGGAGGAATTTTGGACCATTCCTCTTTACGAAACTGTTTCAGTTTAGCAATATTCTTGGGATGTCTGGTGTGAACCGCTCTCTTGAGGTCATGTCACAGCATCTTAATCGGGTTGAGGTAGCCTTACATTCTCCTGCAAAATGTTTTGATAAACTTGGTCATTCATTTTTCCGTCGCTGATAGCAAGCTGTCCAAGCCCTGAGGCTGCTAAGCAGCCCCAAACCATGATGCTCCCTCCACCATACTTTACAGTTGGGATGAGGTTTTGATGTTGGTGTGCTGTGCCTTTTTCTCTCCCCACAAAGTGTTGTGTGTTCCTTCCGTCCAAACAACTCAACTTTAGTTTCATCTGTACACAGAATATTTTTCATTGGAACATTCAGGTGCTCTTTTGCGGACCTTAGACGTGCAGCAATGTTTTTTTTGGACAGCAGTGGCTTCTTCCGTGGTGTCCTTCCATGAACACCATTCTTGTTTAGTTTTTTACGTATTGTAGACTCGTCAACAGAGATGTTAGCATGTTCCAGAGATTTATGTAAGTCTTTAGCTGACACTCTAGGGTTCTTCTTAACCTCAATGAGCATTCTTGTCACGATGCTGATTAGTGAAGGGACGGTAAACGGAGCGCTTGTGGAGTGTCATCCTTTTATTTTATGAGATAGATCCACAAAGCATAAAATAACAAAGGAGAGTCTGAATACACTTATAAACATAAAGCAAAGTGACTTACGGTCTAGCGCAACATGCAGACACTAACAAACAATGATCCACATGCAGGTGGATGGGAGAGAAGGCTAAATACCATTCCCAATCAGAGACAACACTAGACAGCTGTCTCTGATTGGGGATCATTCACCTTCCCTCCCTGATGTAAGGACTGGGTTGTGGCTTTCCCTGAATGGACATAAAGGTTACCACAATCCAGCCCTTACAGTACCCCCCCCCCCCAAGGCGCGGGCTCCCGACCGCGATATCTCCCCCTCTCCCCCAAAAAATACACAAAAACAGGAGGGGAAATGGCGGGGTACTGAGGTGGTTGTTGGTGGGGGTTCCGGTTCCGGCCTCGGTCGTGACGCCGGCCGTGAAAGCTGCTCTCCTCCTACCTCCCTGTTGCACGCCCGGTCCGGTCCGGACCCCGGCGCGATGGTTCCCCCCCCAGTACTCCCGCGATTCACCAAGTCCTGTCTGGACCCTGGTGTGGGAGCCCTCGACCCTGGAGAGGGGCTGATGTCCTTCCCCGGCTCGGGCACCGGTGGAGCGGACTGCTCCGGCACTGGAGCGAAGTAGACGACCGGCCCCGGACTGGGCACCGGTGGAGCGGACTGCTCCGGCACTGGAGCTGGGCAGACGACCGGCCCCGGACTGGGCACCGGTGGAGGAGGCTCCAGGCCTTGAGCTGTGGCTGGAGGCTCCGGGCTGCTGACCTTCGCTCGAGGTGGCGGGACGCTGACCTTCGCTGGAGGCGGCGGGACGCTGACCTTCGCTGGAGGCGGCGGGACGCTGACCTTCGCTGGAGGCGGCGGGACGCTGACCTTCGCTGGAGGCGGCGGGACGCTGACCTTCGCTGGAGGCGGCGGGACGCTGACCTTCGCTGCAGGCCTCGGGACGCTGACCTTCGCTGCAGGCCTCGGGACGCTGACCTTCGCTGCAGGCCTCGGGACGCTGACCTTCGCTGCAGGCCTCGGGACGCTGACCTTCGCTGCAGGCTCAGGGTTGCAGACCTTCACTGGAGGCTCAGGGTTGCAGACCTTCACTGGAGGCTCAGGGTTGCAGACCTTCACTGGAGGCTCAGGGTTGCAGACCTTCACTGGAGGCTCAGGGTTGCAGACCTTCACTGGAGGCTCAGGGTTGCAGACCTTCACTGGAGGCTCAGGGTTGCAGACCTTCACTGGAGGCTCAGGGTTGCAGACCTTCACTGGAGGCTCAGGGTTGCAGACCTTCACTGGAGGCTCAGGGTTGCAGACCCTCACTGGAGGCTCAGGGTTGCAGACCTTCACTGGAGGCTCAGGGTTGCAGACCCTCACTGGAGGTCGGGTGCGAGGAGCCGGCACTGGGCGTACCGGACTGGGCAGACGCACCGTTTGGCTGGTGCGCTGAGCTGGCACGGGTCGCACCGGGCTTTTGTTGCGCACCGATGTTTGGGTGCGCTGAGTCGGTTTCCTCCTCCTCCGACTCTGGACCGGCGCTGAAGGCACCGGGCTGGGAACTGGCACTGGATTAAGACTGTTGCTGTCGTAGTCTCTCCAGCGCCAATCCCCATCCTGTGAGGGTTCCTCCGGGAACCCCCACGAGTGAGGGAACAGAAGCACATCGTCGTCGTCTTCCTCCGACTCCTCTCTGTACTTCCGCTCCCATGGCTGTAGGGGCTCCTCCGGGAACCCCCACGAGTGCAGTGGTCGGGGCTCTTCCTCCCCGACCACCCCCATAGCCCCCCCCCCAAAATCCGTTTGGGGGTTTTTCTGGGCTCCAGGCTGGTCCCTCACTTTTCTTGCCCGCCGACTCTTTCCCCGACGTCGGCGCCGCTGCTCCGGACCCCAGCCTTCCTCCACCGCACGATAATGGGAGTATTCCTCCTCTGTAATTTTCCCCATACCGAGGAGGATATCTCCCAATGTCAGGCTCCGTTGCGTCCCTGGTTGGTGGATCATTCTGTCACGATGCTGATTAGTGAAGGGACGGTAAACGGAGCGCTCGTGGAGTGTCATCCTTTTATTTTATGAGATAGATCCACAAAGCATAAAATAACAAAGGAGAGTCTGAATACACTTATAAACATAAAGCAAAGTGACTTACGGTCTAGCGCAACATGCAGACACGAACAAACAATGATCCACATGCAGGTGGATGGGAGAGAAGGCTAAATACCATTCCCAATCAGAGACAACGCTAGACAGCTGTCTCTGATTGGGGATCATTCACCTTCCCTCCCTGATGTAAGGACTGGGTTGTGGCTTTCCCTGAATGGACATAAAGGTTACCACAATCCAGCCCTTACAATTCTGTGCAGTGCTCTTGCAGTCATCTTTGCAGGACGGCCACTCTTAGGGAGAGTAGCAACAGTGCTGAACTTTCTCCATTTATAGACTTTGTCTTACCGTGGACTGATGAACATCAAGGCTTTTAGAGATACTTTTGTAACCCTTTCTAGCTTTATGCAAGTCAACAATTCTTAATCTTAGGTCTTCTGAGATCTCTTTTCTTCGAGGCATGGTTCACATCAGGCAATGCTTTTTGTGAATAACAAACTCACATTTTGTGAGTGTTTTTATAGGGCAGGGCAGCTCTAACCAACATCTCCAATCTCGTCTCATTGATTGGACTCCAGGTTAGCTGACTCCTGACTCCAATTAGCTTTTGGAGAAGTCATTAACCTAAGGGTTTCACAAACTTTCTCCAACCTACACTGTGAATGTTTAAATTATGTATTCAATATAAACAAGATAAATACAACAATATTTGTGTTATTAGTTTAAGCACACTGTGTTTGTCTATTTTTTATGACCAATATATGCAGAAATCCAGCTAATTCCAAAGGGTTCACATACTTCTTCCTGCCACTGTAAACAAATTTGTGCACAACATTTGAGAGAAATAAGCTTTTTTTACGGATGGAAAATAAAACATGGGACCAACACTTTACATGTTGCTTTTATATTTTTGTTCAGTGTATGTAGCGAACAGCACGAGCGAGTAGAGAACATGGGTCACCTGATCCCAACGATAAGGTGCTAGCCACAACCCTAAGCTAGTTATCTGTCTTGGGGGATTTCAAAACGGGCTATTATCCACAACACAAACTAACTCATAGAGATAGATCTAGTTCTGTATCTGTCATTGCTGCGGGGACTTGCTTCCATTCAGCCGCAAGAGCATTAGTGAGGTTGGGCACTGAATTTGGCTGATTAGGCCTGGTTTGCAGTCAGCTTTCCAATTCATCCCAAAGTGTTCGATGGGGTTGAGGTCAGGGCTCTGTGCAGGCCAGTCAAGTTCTTCTACACCGATCTAGACAAATCATTTCTGTATGGACCTCACTTTGTGCACAGGGACATTGTCATGCTGAAACAGGAAAGGGCCTTCTCCAAACTGTTGCCACAAAGTTGGAAGCACAGAATTGTCTAGAATGTCATTGTTTGAAGTAGCGTTAAGATTTCCCTTCACTGGAACTAAGGGGCCTAGCCCAAACCATGAAAAACAGCCCCATACCATTATTCCTCCTCCACCAAACTTTACAGTTGGCACTATGCATTCCACCAAACCCAGATTCGTCCGTCGGACTGCCAGATGGTGGAGCGTGAATCATCACACCAGTGAACGCATTTCCACTGCTCCAGAGTCAAATGGCGGTGACCTTTACACCACTTCAGCCAACTCTTGGGATTGCGCATTCTGATCTTAAGCTTGTGTGCGGCTGCTTGGCCATGGAAACCCATTTCATGAAGCTCCCAACAAACAGTTATTCTGCTAACGTTGCTTCCAGAGACAGTTTGGAACTCAGTAGTGTGTGTTGGAACCAAGGGCAGACTATTTTACTCTGAGGCAGCCAATTAACTCTTTACCCAATATAATTACAGAACAAGCTTTCAGATTTGGCCTACTGAGTTTTTGCCTAAAATAAGCTTATTTATTTGTCTACAACAGAAGTGAATCACAAAAAATCGAAAGAAAAATGTAAATTCTAAATATAAAATGTTAAGGAGGAGAGGCTTTACTTTATTTTGATATAAAACTCCTCACAATCTGTCTTTATAAGCTTCGTGGGTGAAAAACAATCAAATATTGAAATGTCTAGCTAAAAACAGCACCAACACCTGACTATATTACTTGGCAATATTGACACCAATCGATTAGTCAGTAAATAATGTCATATACTATTCTCTAAATGAAAACATAAACCATGTCTGGCTAGCCGGTTAACTATAGTGACCCATTGCCTACTAGCTAGCACTCACCTCTCTCTGGTCGATGAAGTTGACTTTTCCATTGCAGCAAAAAAAATATAAAAAAATTCTGGACATCATGGTTTAACAGACGTCTCTGTCTGCTGGAGTTTTGTTGTTAATCTTTTTTGCCTGGGGATTTTTAGATGCTAATTTTGAAGCTGATACCATAGACTACAAAATGTGAGCTAGCTAGCTCTAGCTACTTTGCTAGCTTGATATCCAACCACTAGCTTGACTAAACACATCCATAATATTCACTTACTTATGTGTTATCCACAAAAATATGGGATATTAGCACAACGTAGTCATCCATAATTTGCTCAAGGAAACCATTCAACTGAACTTGATTCACACCTACTCCACCTGTCATAACTACTCAATATTATTTGTATATCAGAAAGCCATTAACAATTTACCCATGATGCATCACGATTTTAATGCTTTCGAACAAGGCCAACATCTAGTTCTAGCCATACATCTTAACGGTTTAGTTATGCCTTCTATTTTGCTCTCAATGTAAGGGCAGTTTGCACATGGAGGTACCACCTGGAAGCATTATCTAGATACAACATTGGCCATGTCTTTTTAGGGCATCACCAATATTTTAGATTTTCTAACCTTTATTTAACTAGGCAAGACAGTTAAGAACAAATTCTTATTTACAATGAGGGCCTACACCAAACAAACTCTGACAACGCAGGGCCAATTGTGTGCCGCCCTATGGGACTCCCAATCACGGCCAGTTGTGATACAGTCTGGATTCTAACCAGGTTGTCTGCAGTGACACAGTGACGCGTCTGAGACGCACTGAGATTTAAGTATTTCTCTGCCATCGACCTGTATAGTATAGTTAACCATCCACATATTCCTTATTTATCTATATCAACTTGCAACATTTTATCTTTTCTTTTTCACCTAACACTCTGTAACAATGTATAGTGTACATATTCAGCCATTCACCGATACTATGCAATGTCTTTTTATAGCTTTTTGCACTCCAGACTTCTTGTATTTTTATACTTTTTCATACTGCCGCACTATGTATCATGCCATCATGATATCTATCTATCTATCTATCTATCTATCTATCTATCTATCTATCTATCTATCTATCTATCTATCTATCTATCTATCTATCTATCTATCTATCTATGCAGTGTCTTAGACCACTGCGCCACTCGGGAGCCCATGTTTATTCAAGCCCTGGTTAGAAATGTGGTAAGAAATGTAAAGGCATTTGCACACGTTTCCCCTTAGAATAAGGCAGTGAAAAAACATGTGGTTAAGAGTGATTCACCATCTACAACCCAAACAATGAACAACACCGATATTAACGGGTGTTGCACATGGCGACAAATTCAAACAACATCACTTAATGGTAAGTTCACATCCAATAAAACATTGGTAGAAACCGAGAGTTAAATCCAACAATATCCTGGTTCTGGTTGGTTATATGTTTCCTCTCTGTGTCCATGTGTTATACATGCACACTATCTTCCATCTAGTCTCTGTAAGATGTATCTATACGTAGAGCATATGGATACAATTATCATTCTTTATCAAAAGACTATAGTTATTATCTAAGAATCTTTTGAGACAATTATCTTCTTCTGGCCTGTGTGGGTTAGTCATTTCAGAATGATTTAACCAGTTCATAATTCACTGTGACCTTTTGTCAATATGGTGCAATGTGAATAATGATACAATTTGAACGATCGAATGAACTGAATGATTAAATATAATATACATTTAAGGGCCGCCTCAACCCCTAAATGTTAATTGCTTTGGCTACATTGCCAGGCTATGATTAACCATTTAAATTTTGAAGTTCACTACTTGCAGAGTATCCATTTATGTGTACAGAAATGAAGGACAATATCAGACAACACCCTGCTGTCAAAACCATACAAATAGCCATATTGGAAATTAAAATAGATTATGGACAATGATGGTTTGTTTGATTAAAGCCATGCTCACTGTTCTTGTGAAACTCATCTTACATAAATAGGCCTTTCTCATGCAAATTATGACTGATGTAAAATTGCCTAACTATAAAGTGTATGGTGTTGTGATGGAATTTTGTGCCTTTAGGGCAACACGTCTCTCAACATAGTACTGATGTCATGGATCATTTGGAATAAAATGCTACGTTATGTATCCATTAGCGACCTCTCAATATATTTCTCCCGATGTTTATCCCGAACATGATAAATCCATATAAAAAAAACAATGATCCACAAGTTACGGTTTAGGAATGTAAAGTAGAGAAGCCATTCGTTAGCTATAAGTTCACTGACACTTGCGTTCAGAACTTTGTCTCCCCATTGCTGCCAACATCTTGCGTCAGAGCCACCTTTTATAGAGTCACCCTCATCCTCACTATGTCCCAAATGGCACCCTATCCCCTACATAGTGCACTACTTTTGACCAGGGCCCATAGGCCTCTGGTCAAAAGTAGTGCACTCTACAGCATCGGGAATAGTGTGTGAGGACGCACCCTCAGTCTTATCCATGAGAACCCTCTATAATTCATTGGCAACTAATTATAACACAAGCCCTCATAACCCAGCATTCATCCTCTTCCTCTCCATGCACCATGCTTCCAGCTCACTGGTGGGATCTGAACTGAATGTTGGCAGGGCAATTTTAAACACTCACTTAACAATGTGGCCGCCAACTCAAGGGCACTTATTTTGTTCACTCAGTCGTGTTTCTCCCTTTCATATTCATTGAAGACCACATTTTGTGTTGGGAATATCTAATAATCAATTAAGAACCAGAGACTTTTTGCTTTTTTTTTGCCTCAAATTTTAAGCATGACTTCCCCAGTATCCTACTATTGGTATATATTTATGTGTGTGTTTATCTATTTATCTGTTTGCTTATTTATCTATCTATTTTTTTATGAATAAAAATCCACCAGAGAATCAAACAAGCAATGAAACTTTAAAACATGTACAGTAGTCAGGAAAATATTTACATTGAAGCTGGCCACAATCTCAGAAGATCCTCAAATGTAGGTTAGAATTGCAAAGTTAATATGCAAATAGCCTTATCTGCCGGGACTCACAAACAACCATCATCCTGATTGATTTAATAAACTGCTTTTATCTTTCAAAGTGTTAATTAGGCAAGATGGGCCGTGCTTTGAATCTTGCCTCTTTGTGGCACTTAACAAGAGCATTAGACAAAAAAAGAAACTGTCCATCTCTGAACCTTTCTTACACCGTTTCTACTTGTTTTTATTTTTAAGACACCAAGCTACGCTCAAATGTTTCTGAAGAGAAATCCCTCAACATAAAACTACCAAAAGGCATGGCTTATGGATAAACTTCTTTCCTGGCCAGCTCTACTTCTCAGCTTTAAAGTGTAGTAATTCCAATAGTCTATGGTCTGTCTCTAGTCGGTAGAATGCCAGGTTTGGATTGTCTACATTCCAGCGCCATGCTGGATGCATGTTCCGTGACGCAAGGGATTGATGCATCCCAGAGAGACGATGGCAAGCGATCACGCAGCACACCTGCAGAAAGGTTGGAATGGTGCAAGTGTATGACGCATGTTTTTGTCGGACCAGTCATTTTGTCACGCAGGGAGGGACAGCCATGTACTGGGGATGAGCCTCTTGTGCCATGATAGGAGTCTGTATCATGAGGGGACATATTGGCAAGGCACATGTCAGTGTTAAAAAACAGGGATTCCCTCAAGTCAAAGGGAGTACAACATGGCAGTATTGGCATGCCAAGGCCCCAAAACCCCCACCACCTCTCAGCTAGCTAACGCCTGTTTGTAGCTATCGGTGTTCTGAGTTTTGATCTTATC